>BLBF01000020.1:30071417-30155634 GCA_015471245.1 Laticauda colubrina | reverse complement strand
TCTCTCTCTCTCTCTCTCTCTCTCTCTCTCTCTCTCTCTCTCTCTCTGTGTGTGTGTGTTGTAGCTTGCCCTGTCAGTGTTGGGGTGTGTGTGATGTTTTCTCCTTGGTGATTCCTTGATTGGGCTGTTGTTTACTGCTTGATTGTCTGAGTCGATAGTTCCTTGATTAGGATCTTTGGTTGCTGCTTGTTTATCTGGTGTCAATCTTTTTATTAATTTCTGCTTATCAGGATGTTGATTGCTGGCCAGGATGTTTTCTGCTGTTTTTGTTTCCTTTCTAGCTTTTAATAATCTCTTTTGAATGATATGTACATTTTGTTCATCTCTATGTGCCTGCTGACATCTCAAATAACTAAATTCTATGAAGTCCATGTGTTATGCCAGCATGTATATATTATGCAATTTAAATTTCTCCAATTTAAGTTTTACCTAAGTTTTAGATTATGACAACTGCAATGCATGGCCATCTGCCCAATGATTGTATTGTCTGAGGGCAAATTCAAAAGAATTGGAAGATGCCACATACAGAAAGTCTGATTAATCCACATTTTAGTTAATGGTCTATTTTATATACAAGGATAATTATGTCCAGCGATAATTATACTTAATTTGCAAAATTAATATTGCATTAAAACATCACATGACATATTTAACTATAGTATGAGCCTACATTAACTGTATTTAATAAAAATTACACATATATGTTAATATATATGTAATATGGGGTGGATTCAGGACACATGAAATAATAATTGAGATTTTAGGCCTGGTACTTCTACAATGATTTCAATAGAATATTAATTTGACTCTTTTAATTTGGACTCAAGTGATCCAATAGAATCAGTAGGCATATAAAATCAATGGGCAATTTAATATAATTATTGAGAATGTAATTAGATATGCACTACTGCATAAACAACTACATCAGAACAATATCTATTTGGAATTCAGCAACATGTAAATAGAATGATATCATAAAATAGATTACACAACACACTAAAATTTGGTTGGTTTAACATATTTCTTTTGGCTGGGTTCTTACAATATGTTAACCCCCTTCCCCTCCCCAATCACATATTGACTCAGTGCAAGGTGGGAATCAGTCACATGCTCAATCAGATCCTCAACAGAATATTCTCAAATTTGACAAGTTTTTACTAAATATAAAATTTGACACATTTGCAATATTGCACAAGTCCTGGACCATATTTTTTAGACCCAGGAAACATGAGTACTTCCTGATGTCCCCTGATATTGCAATAGCCTATTTCCATTCATAGTGCTTCCCCCCAAATGTTCAAAATTGCAATGTTGATCACCAGAATTATTTGAATTGCTGATGATTTCATGGACACATAATTTTCCTGGCAGCATTCAAGAACTGATTTGCCACTGCTATCTTCTGCCATTTTTTTTAAAAAAAATTAGTCTGTAACCTTCATCTAATCAGGTTTACCCCTGCTTAGACATATTTAAATTAATGAATTAAAAAAGCAACTCCATTTAACCTTAACTTCCTCACAATTAATTTACGGATACAAATAGATATGTGCTGGATGCCCAGATTCACAGTAAGGAAAATGCTTGAGCTAAAAGAAAGTACCGACATGAAAGTTGATTCAAACTGTTGTGCATCTGATTTTGCTGGGTAAAATGATATGTTGCCCTTTCCATTTGTCCTGAGGGTAGCATGAAATGGCACGGGCTATCTGACAAAACTTCTGCACGAAAATCTTCCGAAGTAGCAAGTAAACCCAGGGATCCAGGATCTGATTCAGTGAAGCCAAGCGAATATGGGTTAAGGAGAAATTGCATTCTGTGCTTTGGGTTTGGTTACAGGATTCTCTGCATTGATTCATAGGGTTGGGGTTAAAAGTCACTTTCAACATTGTCATCTAAAAAAAAGAAAGAAAGAAAGAGTGAAAAGAAGTATGCTATTATTACTCAAGGCAATTATTTAAATCATTCCTTTATACAGTACAGGTAGTCCTTGACTTACAACCATAATTGTGCCCAACATTCCTGTGGCTAAACAAAACAGTAAATTGTTCAGTAAATTTGCCCCATTTTATGACCTTTCTTGCCATAATTGTTAAGTGAATCATTGCAGTTGTTAAGTCAATGACACAGTTGTTAAGTGAATCTGATTTTCCCATTGACTTTGCTTATAAAAACATCACAAAAGGTGATCACATGATCTCAGGACATTGCAACCGTCTGTTGTGGTCTGCCGGAGGCATGCGGAGCTGGCAGCAGAGTCGGACAGTGGGGAGGAACCTGGGCCAGTCCTGGAGTTTGGAGAGGACTCAGACGAGGGATCTGCGTCTGACATAGAGATGGGGCTAGGGCCATCTGAGAGTTATGTGCTGACATCAGTGAGGCAGAGAAACAGGGGGAGCCTGTTCCCAGTGCATGCTTGCGCAGAGCTGCCAGAAGGCAAGAACAGTTATGACAAAAGGGGTGACTTGGGAGTAAAGCTTGGAGATGATTGGCCCTTCCCATAAGACATAAAGGAGGAGCAAAGGGACATGAGCCTTTGCAGGAAGCAACTTTGTTCGTTCTGATAGGTTTAAATTCTGAAGCTCTGTGTTGACTTTGTGCTCTGTTTGGCCTTGTACAGCTAATTATCAATTTAGTCATTGGCAGCATTTCAAGGGACATAAAGGTGGGTGCTTATCATCCTTATCCCGAAAAGACTGTGGCCGACTTCTGTTGGACTATTCACAAGCTGTTTGGGACTCATTATGGGCTGTGAATGAATATAATTCACAACCATTGAAATAAAAAGAGAGTTTTTGGAACTAAGTGTGATTGATACTGTCTCAGAAAGTCTTGGTCAGAACACTGTCTTAAATATGAGTCAGTTGTCAAGCGGCTGAATAATCATGTGACTATGGGGATGTTGCAATGCTAATAAGTGTGAAAAACTGTCATAAGTCACTTGTTTCAGTGCCTTTGTAACTTTGAATTATCACTAAGTGAACTGTGTAAGCTGAGAACCACCTATGTAATAGTTAGTAATATTAAGGGAGAATAAAAATCCTGAGTCTTGTGGGGAAGAGCTGTCCTAGTTGCTTGAATTAAAGAGTCATAAGAGAAGCACTGTAGGACTGAGTAGCTCATTCAGTGATCATTCACAAATTCTTCAAATTCCTTTCTGGCTACTCTGAACCAAGAACCAAGACAGCTGTTTCACTCGCAGGTTTAGTGTGAACTTTGATGCATCAAACCCAGAAGACCTCAAGAAAGCTACAAAGAAGCTACTCTGAGTCTTGTTTTTATGGAATAAGAAAAGCATTGGCGAGTTGAGGGGGTAGTCTGCTTAGCTGTACCATCTTGTTTAACATACTGCTTTCAAGATGGGCAACCAGATAATTTGTGAACCTTATATCAGGACAATGTGATGGCACACACTTTAGTTTCCTTTGCCAGAAACAGATACTGAGAAATTGGAAATAACATATAGCTATTATGACTAACTAGCTATTATATTATCCTTCAAACATTTGCCCAATCTTTCAAAACTGGTCACCATCATAATACGTTGTATTATAGTTAATGTATAGTTATGTATATTCTATATTCATTCATGTTCATTCTTATATGGTACTAAGTAGGGTCAGATATTATTATACTTGGAGGGAGGTCAACAGGCATTTCAGGGCAACAAACAACGCAGGGAAGTAAAAAAATCAAGCAGGAATAAATCTCTTCTGTATGGTTGCCCAAAATGCGTACAGATAGACTTGATTACAGAGGTGATGATTGCACCACTGGAAGGCTTGAAAGAACAAGTTAGGAGTAGATCATCTTGGTGAAAATCTGTGTGGTTGCTACAATCAACAACTTGATAGAACATGAATGCATAAAGTTTCCAGAAAGTGTGCTTGACTAGAAGGAAAATGTTTTTCCCCTTTTCTCTGTTTTCAGTTACATCTTTTTCTGCTTTGCTAGAAGGTATTAGAAATATCTAAAATTGGGAAGTATGAGATAGAATTCTCCTTATCCACTTTCTTAAGTCATCCTTTATTGATAGATTTTCTGAACCACATATTCTCAAAGACTCTATTCTTTCCTTATAGGACAGTTATTCCAGCCCTTCAGTAAATTTTGGTTGCTTTTTCTATACTTTCTCCAGCAGAATAGCTGAAAAAATAACTATAATTGTATTATTCAATTTATATAACTGCCTAATATGACTTTGAACTTATGGCAAAGAGATGGTATTCAGCAGGTTCTGATCAGTTCTGGAGAACCGGTAGTGGAAATTCTGAGTAGTTCGGAGAACCAGCAGATACCACCTCTGACTGGCCCTGCCCCCATCTATTCTCTGCCTCCTGAGTCCCAGCTGATCAGCTGGGTCTTCTCTTGTTGCCCTGTGCAGGAGAATGGAGCTGGAAAGTAGGTTGGTGGGATGGAGAGGGAATGGGGATTTTGCAGTAACCTTCCCTCAGGAGTGGGGAGGGAATGGAGATTTTGCAGTACCCTTCCCCTGCCATATCCACCAAGCCACGCCACACCATACCTACCAAGCCACACTCACAGTAGTGGTAAATTTTTTTTGAATCCCACCACTGTTATGGCAGTTAAAATACAATATAAAAATACAAAAAAAAATTATAAAAATCCAGTTTTTAATATTGCATGTTAGAAAAATCTTGCCAATAAAAACTATTTTTATTTTAACCCATCTAAATTCAGTCCTGTCATAAATCCAAAGACTTCAGGGATAATCACTTTTAAAAATACATTAATTATTTCCAATTACTACTTTTCTCTCAATTATATTCCTAATAAAAATATTTTGCAGGTTTTAAACCATTATGAAAACCAGTTGAATCATTGTGGGAGAAATAATTACTTTCACATTTAATCATAACCACCCTTGGGGAAATTGCCTTTTCAGTTTGAATCATGAAAAATCTTTTAACTTCTAGAAAATTATTAAATCTATTTTTAATGTCAAATTCCATCTTTGTTAATGAGCCACATATCTGACAAACTGCATACTATCCTCAGGAAAATTAACGTTCTATTGACATTCATCATTTTAACTCATTCAAATATGAAGACTGAATAGGAATCAGTTAGATATAAGCTTGCAGTTTGATTCTATTTCATGCAGACAAGGAATATATTCTTTGTGATAAATATCAGCTAAGTGATATTTATTTTTCCATGAATCATTTGGCATTCACTTTTTCTGTAATTCTCTATTTCCTTCACAAACACTGAAAGCACAGTTGCCTTTTAATTTAATTCTACGTGAAAGGGGTAAGGGTAAATATAATCAGAGTTCTGATTTTATTATTAAGTAATTTTTCCATTAAAAAACTTGTTACATAATATTCTGAATGGGTATTTTTGCAACTAATATTAATCCAACTGGTATATTCTGTTCAAATCAATTAATACAATATGATATATTACATTGTATGTATCATACAATGAAACAGATCAGAGGTTATATTTAATTCCTGTCATGCAGGAATTTCTTTCTTTCCCGCTTCCCTACAAATAAAAACATTATGTCATAATTTTGGCGAAAAAACCAATCTGGTCACGTTGCCAATTTCAAAAACTGATACAAAAATCTATGCCATCAGATAAAAACTGAATGCACTAATTATCACATTAAACAAGAGGAAAACCTTCTACGTACCAATTCCATCCATGCTTTTTACAATTTTGTAAATAACAAACTAAAAGACTCAAGGTCCATCCCACCCCTGAAAGGACCTAATAGTAAAGACTGAATGAAGACACCATAAAAGTCAACCTCTTTAACACATTCTTTGGCTCAGTATTTGTAACAGCAATGGATCATGCCCAGTACTTCCTAGTTGAACCACAGACAACTACAATGATCTAATACATATCGATTTTACAGAAGACAATGTTGAAAAAGCAATACGCAATCTAAAACCACGCCTATCTATTGGACTGGATGGAATATGTGCCTACTTCTTAAAAAAGCTACCCATTGCCATAGCCGAACCTCTAAGCATAATCTTTGAAAAATCTTTCAGGACCAGCTCCTTGCCAAAACTATGGTCACAAGCCACGGTCATCCCCATCTTCAAAAAGGGAGACCCCAGCCGAGTTGAAAATTACAGACCAATCTCCTTATGCTGTATCACCTGTAAATTAATGGAATCAATCATGAACCAATCCATTATCCTCTACTTAAAGACAAACAACCTACTCTCTAATAAACAATTTGGCTTCAGAAAAAAACTATCCTGTAATCTGCAACTCTTACATTGCAAAAACATATGAACTACACAACTCGATCAGGACAAAGCAATAAACGCAATCTACATAAGATCGAGATGGACATTAAACAATACCATTTTAAAGGAGAAAGATTTTATACAATGGATGGAGAAGGAATTAGTCTTTTTTTTTAAAGAAAATAAAAAAGAAGATACCTCAATACAGAATGTTTGGGATACAATGAAGGCATATGTAAGAGGTTTGATAATAGACTATACAAGAAAAAAGAATATTAGGAAAAGACAAACCTCTAAGGCCTTGGAAGATGAATATATAAGACTTGAAAAAGAATTACAGAAAATACCACAGAAAAAAGATATTAAATTGAAACTGGATGTAATTAAGCATAAAATGGAATTAATAGAGAAAGAAGAACTGGCACAGAAAATTAGAAATTCTAAACAGAATTATTTTGAAGATGCAAATAAACCAGGTAGATGGTTAGCATATAAACTGAGAAAGGAGAAGGAATCAAGAAAAATATTGAAACTAATAAATGATCAAGGTCAAGTTTGTTGTGGTAATAAGGAGAAAAAGGAAATTATTCGAGATTATTATGGACAACTATATAAATAAGAGAATATTGATGAGAAAAAAATTAAACAGTATTTACAGAATGCTAACTTACCGAAGATACCTAAAGAGACTGAAGAAATGTTAGAAAGCAATATAACAATGATGGAACTAAATGAAGCATTTAAAAGACAAAATAATGGGAAAGCACCAGGTCCAGATGGACTTCCGGCAGAATTCTATAAAAAATTTCAAGAATCATTGAACACTCCATTGTTAGAAATTATGAATGAAGTTATGTTAAAAAAGATGACACCCAAAACATGGTCAGAGGCTTATATTACACTTATTTTAAAGGAAGAGGCTGACCCGTTGCAAATTAAGAACTATAGACCTATTTCCTTATTGAATGCAGATTATAAAATCTTTGCTTCAATCTTAGCAGAAAGACTGAAAAAATATTTAAATAATTTTATCCATCCAGATCAAAATGGATTTCTACCAAAGAGACAAATTAGAGACAACATGAGAGTAATTTTGGATACCTTGGAATATTATGAGGCTCATCCTGAAAAACAAATGGCTTTGATATTCCTAGATGCTCAAAAAGCATTTGACAACGTGAACTGGAGATTTATGTTATTATTATTGGAACAGATGGGCTTTGCCAGAAAATTTATTCAAGCAATAGAAGCCATATATAATAAACAGACAGCAAAGGTAATGATGGAGGGAGAATTTACAGATCTTATTAATATAAGAAGAGGTACAAGACAAGGATGTCCCCCATCTCCTTTGTTATTCGTATTAACTTTGGAAGTGTTGAATAGAAATATTAGAGATGACAAAAATATAAAAGGAATGAAAATTAAAAAGGAAGAATTTAAACTACAAGCTTTTGCTGATGATTTAGCTTTTATTCTGGAAGACCCGTTAGAAACCGCTCCAAAATTATTGGAAAAGGTAGAGACATATGGTGAGATGGCTGGCTTGAAAATAAATAAAGATAAAACAAAGATTTTGACAAAAAATATGTTGTTGAGACAAAGAGAAGAACTGACAGATCTTTTGAAAATTCAAATTACAAACAAGGTTAAGTATCTGGGGATATATTTGACAGCAAGATGTAGCACATTAAAAGAGAATAATTATATTAAACTTAAACAACAGATAATTATAGATTTGAAGAAATGGGAAAATTTACAATTGTCATTAATAGGGAGAATTTCAACAATTAAGATGAATATTTTACCTAGAATTTTATTTCTCTTTCAAACAATACCAATTAGACTTGGAAAAGACTATTTTGAAGATTTAAATAAAACTATGTTGAAGTTTATATGGCAAGGTAAAAAAGCGAGAATAAAGTTAAAACTTTTGCAAGATGCTAGAAATAGAGGAGGTTTTGGCCTGCCTAATTGGGAATTGTATTATCAAGCTGCAAGTTTGATGTGGGTCAAAGAATGGATAACATTAAGAAAACATAGATTGTTGACATTAGAAGGACATGATTTACTGTTGGGCTGGCATGCTTTTTTATGGTACAAGGGAACTAAAACACAGGGGTATTTCAGAAGACATTATATACGGGAGTCTTTGTGGTTAAATTGGGAGAAGATAAAAAAACAATGTTATTTGAAAATTCCAATTTGGTTATCGACTATTGAAGCATTTTCCTATCCTATGATCTATAAAAAGGAACAAACAGTTAGATATGGGGAACTGTTGGATGAAAAGGGTGGACTTAAAACGATCCAAAATTTAGAGGAACAAGGTATAAGGATGAATTGGTTTTCATATGCGCAAATACACTCAAGATATCTTGAAGATTTTAAAACGGAAGGATTCTATGATAAACAGACTGATTTAGATAAGATATTGATGGGTACTGATGAGAAAGTGATTAAAAAGTTATATGGTTATTTATTGGGAATTAAGCTAGAGGAAGAACAAGTTAAAGAAACTATGATTGCTTGGGGGAAGAATTTTGGATATGGAATTGATTTAGAGCAATGGCAAAAATTGTGGTCTCAAAATTATAAAATGACAATGTCAATAGCATATAAAGAAAACTTGTATAAGATGTTTTACAGGTGGCACCTTCCCCCGACAAGAATAGCAAGAATGTTCAAGAATAAATCTGAAAAATGTTGGAAATGTCATCAGATACCTGGCTCATACTATCATATGTGGTGGACTTGTGAGAATGCTAGAAAATATTGGACTAAAATTCACATGTGGTTGGAAAAAATGACAAAGAAACACATAGACTTGAAGCCAGAGATCTTTTTATTGGGAATTTTACCTGATATATATAATAAAGATTTGAAATATTTGATTGTAAATGTATTAACGGCGGCTAGGATTGTATTTGCTAAAAACTGGAAGAATGAGAAAATACCATTGCAGGAAGAAATTATTAAGAAAATATTGGAATGTGCTGAGATGAGTAGATTGACATTTGAAATTAGAGAACAAGAAGATAAACAATTTTATGCAATTTGGGGTTTTTTTTATCAATGGTTAGATGATAAAATACAATAATAGAGCATTAATATTATATATATGAAGAGTTTTTTAGGATTGATTTGTTATGATTATACGACAAATTGTTTGAAGTATTGTTATCTCGCAAAGCATGAATGATTAAAAGTATAGTCAGAAAAAAAAATTTTTTTTATTTTTTTCTTTAGTAATATTAGAATATGGATTGACAATATGAGTGGTTATGCAATATAATTGTAATTGACACTATAAAATGAATGCACAAAACTGATGAACCAACCGATACACCGGAAGTATATATGAGAGTAGATGTTTTTAATGTTTTGTATGTTTGTTTGTTTGTAGAAAATTAATAAAAACTTTAAAAAAAAAAAAAAAAAGACTTCTGTAAAGCCTTTGATTCAGTGGTACACGACAAACTACTCCGAAAATTAAAATCTTATATTATCTCTGGACAACTGCATAACTGGATAGAAGCATTCCTGTCAAACAGACAACAAATGGTCAAGATTGGGAGTGTCCCATCAAATTCTGTACCTGTCAATAGTGGTGTCCCCCAGGGCAGTGTTCTAGGACCAACTCTCTTCATACTCTACATAAATGACCTCTGTGATCATATTAAGAGCAACTGTGTTCTCTTCGTTGATGATGTAAAGCTTTTCAACACCACAGACAATACTACTACCCTCCAAAAAGACCTTGACTATGCATCAGAATGGTCAATCAAATGGCAACTTCAAATCTCAATAAATAAATGCTCTATCTTACATATTGGCAAAAAAATCAGAAAATAAAATACAAGCTAAATAGACAAGACCTTATTGAGGATCCAAACTCTGTCAAGGACCTTGGAGTACTCATCTCTAATGATCTGAGTGCTGGAGCCCACTGTAACTACATTGCCAAAAAGACACTAAGAGTTGTTAATCTAATACTACGTAGCTTCTTCTCTGGTAATATCACACTACTAACTAGAGCATACAAAACATTTGCTAGACCTATACTTGAATACAGCTCATCAGTCTGGAACCCATATCATGTATCTGATATTAACACAATTGAAAAAGTCCCAAAATATTTCACAAGAAGAGTTCTCCGCTCCTCTACTCATTGCAGAATACCTTATGCCACCAGACTTGAAACTCTAGACCTAGATAACCTAGAACTATGCTGCCTTCAGTCTGATCTAAATATAGTATATAAAATCATACAATACAATGTCCTATCTGCAAATGAATACTTCAGCTTCAGTCATAACAATACAAGAGCACACAATAGTTACAAACTCAAGGTTAACCGCAGCAAACTTGATTGCAGAAAATACGACTTCAGCAACAGAGTGGTCAATGTCTGGAATACTCTACCTGACTCTGTGGTTTCTTCCCCAAACCCCAAAAACTTTAACCTTAGACTGTCTACTATTGACCACACCCCCTTCCTAAGAGGCCTGTAGGGGGCATGCATCAGCGCACTAATCGTGCCTACTATCCCTGTCCTGTTGTTTTTTATTTTTCTTGTATCTATCTATCTCATATATTCAAAATTATGGTTATTCTTATACCTGTATCTTGTAAGCGATTGACAAATCAATAAATAAAAGCATTATGTCATGATTTTGACCTTTTTTATTTAAAAGCATGAGCAATTTTTTGAAACCCATTTCTGTTATTGAGATCACTGTATATTGTACCTATGCACTAGCTGTGTTTGTGTAATATCCTTAAGTTGGTTACACCTGGAGCATGATGTCATGCAATAGCCAGTCAACTGCAAGATTACACAAGAGCAGTTTTCATTAAAACATGCTAAGAGCTGCTTTGGTGAAAGAATCCTCCCTTATTCAGCCATGTCATGCAAATGTAGTCAAAAGTGTGGAACAGTTGCCCAGCCATGCCAAATCAGTCTTCTGAGAAAAAGTGGAGGATGTAAAGATATAAGGCAGCCAGGCTCTCTGTTACAAAATGCACTGAAGTGTGATGGCCCTCAGGCATCAGCAGAGTTGCACCTCCCACTTATTGCAGGTATTTCTCCTGGAAAGGCTTATGGCCAGCGGTTATTCCAAATGAGAAAAAGTGTTTCTCCTGCCCAGCTTTTGAAAACATTTCATGTTTTTTTTTTTTTTTCAGTTCAGTCAAACAATATCCTGAAAAATATTGTTTGGGAGGACAGTTTGCATACCTAACTTTTACAATGAATCAATAATCTGGTGCCCACTATCCTAAAGATTTCAGTCCTCTGCTCTGGATAGCAAACACATTGAAATGGTTTGAATATTAGTAGCTCGGATTGGTAGTTAGGCTGTTGGTCTGAGCTCTGAGCTTGGCAATTTGGTTGCAAACATTTCATCACCATTCAAGGAGACATCTTCAGTGCATTTTGAATTGTGCTTTTCTGTCAGAACACAGGTCTTTAAAAAGGTATTTAAAGACTTGTGTTCTGACAGACAAGCACAATGTTTGCAACCAAATTGCCAAGCTTGGAGCTCAAACCAACAGTCTAATCAAACACATTACTTGCATATGTTCTATTTTATCTTTTTTTTCCCAATCCCCCCCCCCCCGCTGCCTTTGCCTACTATATGCTTTGGTCAGACAAATGGAAATGGACAAGTAGCTACCTAAAGCTTTACCAATAGTTTTCTGGCACAAGGATTTTGCAAAGTATTTCATATTTTCTGGAGAGTAGGATTCTGTATTTCTCAAATTTCCAGTGAATCTATGTGCTATCACTGGCAAAATGATCTGATTTAAGTTAGTGTCCAACTGATTGTTTGTGTTCCGAGTAAGGTGCTTGTGTTTCAAGCAGTACCTATAGTATGGAGTCCCAGTTCAACTCTGAATTAGATATATTCTCTTATATTAGTATCTAATGTGTGGATTAGCTGGTTTATTTTGTAGTAAAACATTTATGATTCTGAAAGCATCTCCAAAGTGATATAAAACTTGGAAATTAAATTAATTTCTTATAATTTTTATAACAACCAAATCAGGCACAAATCATCTTTAAAATAATCTAGAAAATTAATCCTATATAAAACCCATAAAAATGAGCTAAATGAAGCAAAATAAAGGCATTAATTCTATTAATCATTACTTTTTTTACCTCAGAGTTTGACAATAATGCAGCGATAAAGTGGTAGATTTGGGTTGGGAGGATTATGGGAATTAGATTATGGGTTGTTTTTTTTTGTCCTTGAGACAAAAAAAATACCCATAATCTTCACTCTTCCTCTCTTTTCTTTGTTGCCAACATTTATCTCAAACAAATTTCAGCTGTCAACAGGGTAAGGCTGCAACTAGCACCAAATTATGTAAGGCTGTTTTAGAACAGCAAATGAACAAAGTTAATTTAGGAGATGTGTATTTTTCCATTTGGATATTTGTATCAATCTGCCAAATTCTCACTGAGAAACTATTCTATGTTTTACTGAGGCTCTGGTTTCTATAGTAAAAATCAACATCTACAAGAAATGTCAGTATCAATAGTGTTTGAAATGTTTAAGAATGTTCTTGTATCACATCCACTAGGTGATTATTAGGTGATTCAATGATTCAATCTATTTTTTGAAATACAAAGGAGAATGAAAAGAACTGCCTATTTGTCATCTGATTGAAGTTGCAGTGTTATAGGTTTGCATTAGATAGTCACTTCAAGAGCTTTAACTCAGTGCATGACAGCTAAAAAAATAACAGGCTAAATCAGGATCAGCTCAAGGTACCCTGACCATTTAAAGAAATTAAAAAAAAAATCTCCAGATCATTGGATACTGCAATATACAGTTCTATAGAGGAATTATTGAGTTTGTTTTAGTTTTCTCCTGCTGATGAGAGTTGTGCATTTTAATTTGCAGTTTTTGTTCTTAACTCCTGGAGAGCTATTTACAGGAAAGTTTATTCATTTAATAAATAAATGCATGAAACAGTGCTGCTAGGCTTGGAGAAAAGGCAAAATGTTTAGTTTAATACAGATTACGCTTGCTGAATAATATAAACAGAAAGATATTCAGATTAAAAAAATGATCATTTGTTTTTCGTCCAAACTAATCCAAAACTGAAGTATAGTCAAACTAACAAGCTCTATATTATACTATATTAAATTATCCTGTGATTTCTGTGAAAAAGATGGGATTGGGAACAAGTGAAAATGTGCCACAATGGATTGCAGATTAATTCACTCATTATGCCTCATTAAAACCTTTTCTCTGCTATTGTGGGTGAGCCTTCAAGGTCAAAAGTAACCCAATGAGTTAAACCCAAAAATTAACAATTGAAGATAAGCTGTTTCATGTATTTATTTACTAAAGGAATAAACATTCCTGTAAATAACTCTCCGGGAGTTAAGAGCAAAAACTGCAGATTAAAATGCACAACTCTTATCAGCAGTAGAAAACTAAAACAGGTGAAATGACATCATAGATTACATAGAACAAAGTTCTTTGCTTTGGTCATGGTTTGTGACCCTAGGTTAAAAGCAGATTGGAGAGGAGTTACAAATTTGGGGTGGGGTGATTGTGAGCAAATCACTGTTAGAACTTGCCTCTACTGTACCTGGAGAAGGCAACATCCAGCTTGTCTCAGCAAAACTTCTGAATCCAATACTAAAGTTTGGGAAGATTGCTTGACAGTTATCTACTTCTACTGTGGTCTTTCATATACCTGCAATCTTTGGAGTACTTTTGCAAACAAAATTCAGCATTTCTGCGCACTGTTCAGATTTCATTTATTATCGCAATAACAATACAGGTAACACTTAGGCTTATATGCCACTTCACAGTGCTTTACAGCTCTCTCTGAGCAGTTTACAGAGTCAGCCCATTGCCCCCAACAATTTGGGTCCTCATTTTACTGACCTTGGAAGGATGGGAGGTTGAGTCAACCCTGAGTCAGTCAGGATTGAACTCCTAGCAGTGAATAGAGTTAGCCTGCAATACTGCATTCTAGCCACTGCGCCACCAGGACTCAACCCGAATTTTAACTTGTTTGATTAAAAATACTGTTTTAAATTTATTTTCTTCTTTATCATGTAATATTTTAAAAGTTTCAAACTTTATCACTGTTTTGATATATAGATCACATTATTTCTATTCCTATATAGTATCTGTCTGTACTAAATATAGCTAGCCAGTTCCAAAAGACTTTCAAGTATGATCACAACTGAACTAAAAATTTCTGTTGCTAAGCAAGGCAGTTAAATGAGTTTTGCCCTATTTTATGACTTATTTGCCACAGTTGTTAAGCGAATCAGTGGTAAATGAATATTTCACATTGTTGTTAAGTGAATCCAGCTCCCCCCTCCAATTGATTTTCTTTGTGGGAAGCTTACAAATGGTGATTACATGACCCCAGGACAGTGTAACTGTCATATGCCAGTTGCCAAGCAACCCAATTTTGATTACATGACCATGAGGATGCTGCAATAGTTTTCAGTGTGGAAACTGGTCATAAGCTATTTTTCCAGTGCCATTGTAACTTCAAACAGTAACTAAATGAATCCAATAGTTTGTTAAGTCGAGGACTACCTGTGTTAAAAGCAAGTGGTATATTTATTTTTTGCAAAACTTTCTTCCAATGGAATAATTAGTATTTTTAAATGAGTCACGTAAATTACTTCAACTTTTTAGTTATGACATCACCCAGCTTGAGAATCTCTGGATTATGGAAACAGTCTCTTAAAATATATGAAAGCATATATTTTGATCAGTTGTTGATCAGTTTTGATCAGTTGTTGATGTGCCAAAGGAAAGGATGGTACCACTTGCCTTAAAGGAGGTGGTGGCATATACTACCTTCTAAAAAGGCCATTCTTGGACCCAACTTTGATAACAACTCTTGTCCAGTCTCTGACATGCCCTTCTAGGGAACAAGGTGATTGGGCCTCAGCTTCAGGGAGCCCTAGATGAAGTGGATTATTTGGACCTTTTTCAATCTGGGTTCAAGTTGGAGTGGTACTCAGATGTCCATGGTTGCACTTTTAAATGATGTTTGGAGGGCTTAGAACAGGTGCAATCATCTGGGCTCTCCTAAATCTCAGTGGCTTTCAATATTATCAACCATAATATCCTTTTAGACTGTTTCGGGACAGTGGGCGGGAAGAGAGAAGCACTGTTTGGGGTAGTTCTCGACTTCTCTCCTTGACCCCCAGTTCCAGTCAGCGTTAGTGAGGGTAGAAGTCAAGTCCTAAGCCCCTGAAAAGTAGTTTCTCACCCAGTGGATGAAATCAACCACTGGATAAAATCATTCAGTGACAGAGGGTGTGGGATCATCATTGGATGATTGGATTTGATAGGATGAGCACATTGCATGTCCCTTCCCTTAAATATTTCCATTTTAACCCCTGGCCTATGGAATATCTTCCCCTTGAGATCTGACAGTCCCCTCCCCTCTTTTAAGCTTTCAGAAAGCACTTAAGGGTTGGCTTTCCCACCATTTGCTTGGATAGGAGACAGTTGAAGTAGAAGAACATTGTGGACTGCATTGGGCAAGCTTGATTTTGGCACCAGATATTTGTTTCTATTGTTTTCTGTTTTTATGGTTGCACATATTGTTCTATACTTTGATTGTGAACTACCTAGAGTCCAATGGATGGCCTCAATGATTGTAACCTATTAGTTAATAAAATTATTTTTAAACTAAAAGCTGTTCAATATCCTTCCCTATTCATCTAAGAAGTGTTTTAAATCTTTCAACATCCCCCAGTGTGATAAGTCATCATGAGCTGCATTTTGATATGTAGATCATGCCAGGATTATGTCTCATCTAGCCAACAGATCCAATGACTTAGATGCTATCTAGTGTTCACAACCTTTTCTCTTAACTTTTGTTAATTTAATACAAAGAATTATTAAGTCAGCCAGGTATTCAGTGCTGATCAGTGGACCTTTTCATTCTCTGAATACATATCTTATAGAATAGTTATTCGGGAAAAGCTTTGTGTGGCTTAAAAGATGCATATCCAAATCTGACTGGTAGTCTATCTTCTTCATCTTCTCTAGATAAAGCACCCACATAATAAAGCACTGACATAATGCAATGCAACTGGTTATTTCCTGTACAGATGAAGTCAACTCAGATTGTTAGCAAAGCACATGCTTTGCAAAGAATAAATCTCAGACTTATCTCAGCATAGTTTGAACTTATTACAGAGGTCTTACCCAAGACTCTGGAATATCACATTTAGGAGATCAACCTGTTTTCAAATACTTTCCCATGTTTCTTTTGAAAGAGGCCATTGATGTTAAAGAATATACTGCTTCGTTCTCACCTTGGTAAAGCATTTCATATTTTTCCAAAGATCTACAATACCAAGAAGAAATCTCAAAAAAACCAGGAAGAAAATAACAAAATGGGGACTGCTATGACGGTTAAAATGAAATTAGGTATATCTACAACCACTTTCAGTTATAAATATTTAACTAAAAACAATAAGAAATGTGTGTATGGTTCATCTCAAAAGATGTTTGGACAGAATTTTAATAAAGCTAAAGCCAGGACAGGGGTTATATAAACAGAAAACTTACACTGACCAAAGTTGTATAGCACACTAATAATGAACTTAAAATTTTGTTAAGATGTCATCTCTTTTCTCACACATTTTTAAACATTAAGACATATCAGAGCCTTGTAAAAAAAAAAAAAAAAAAGGCACATATGTAATAAGTTATGCACTATTTCCAGTTTTCTCTAACTGGATGCTTCCTGCACATTAGATTTACCACAACAATTTATAGACTAGCTTTGCGCCAACAAGCCACTCTGTAGCAACTGGACACACTGAAGAAACCTACCAAAAGTGGGGACCAACAAGCAAGGAGGACACACATGATTCCCAGCAGCTGGATAAAGGTTTCCATGGTAATCCTGCCCCACTGCTTCCTTGATCGGGATGTTGAGCTCTTGGACCAGCAGCGACACACCAGTGCAATTATGGTTGCCATGTTGCATGCCAAAGTAACAGCGAGGGAAAAGAGGCCCAAGAAAGCAAACGTCGAAGCAAAAACAGCATTGCCCGCCCTGGCATTTTCATGATCCTTCATACTGATGAAGCACCAGGTACCCGGCCACTGAAGCGTATACTTCCCAAAGCCCATCATGGGCATGAGAGCAAAGGCAAAACTAGTCAGCCACACACAAAGTAGCACCATCTTGGTCAGCCTGGTCTTCATGTGGCCAGTGTACCAGTGGGGGGCCTGGATGGCCAGGGTCCTTTCCAAAGCCATGGCACTTGCTATGAAGAGAGGGCAAAGACCAAAAACGGTCATGGCCAAGCCAAAAAAGGCACACAGGCCCTGGGAAGGGTCCACCGCCCGCCATTTCCGATTGGCCAAGTACACTGTGATGACCACGGGGCTGGTCAGCAGCTGCCCGACTAGATCCGTCAGGGCCAGAGAACCAATGCACAGCAAGAACGGCCTCTTCCGCTGGTTCTCCTTCTTCTGGGAAGCTCGGTAGGCTAGCAGCATGGCCAGTCCGTTGCCCACCATGCCCGTGATCATCATAGTCAAAGGGAAAGCCACCGAGACGGAGGCGCATTGCTCCGCGAAGGTCCCGTTGCCGTTGCCGTTGCCTTTCTCCGGGCTCCCGGCGGCGTCGAGGGTGGCCATGGCGAACTGCGTGGAGTTGAGCCGGCCCTCATAAAGCCCGCGGAAAGTCATGTTGCGCGCTCGAAGGGCGAGAGAAGAAGCCCGGGCGGTGAGAGGGAGCGGAGCGCGAGGCGGTTCCCTTCCATCGCGGCGCTCCCGCCTTTGGCGAGCCGCCCTCGGGGCTTCAAAAGTGGTCGAGGGAGATAACCCGCCGCTCTCTTCAAGGCGCGGAGGCGGAGCCTTCATTCATCAGGTGACTCTCCTTCGCTCTCTCGGAGAGAAAAGTCAGCTCTCCCACTTTGGCGTCTCTTTTCTGTCCGCCGTTCCGGTCCCAACTGGAAAAGCGCAAGTGCTCAAAAAGTGCCGAGGACTCTCCCGGGGCGTGGTGTTTTTCGACAGCCCAGGCGTCTTCCCTTTTCCCTTCTTTCTTTTTCCTACCTGTCTCCTGGTTGACTTTTGGGGACGGTTGGCGGGCTCCCCCCTCCCCCCTCCGGGTCGCGCGCAAACTCGCAAGACGCTTGGAGCCCGCTTTTCCCTTTCTTCCTCACTCAAAGGCGAATAATCCCCTGAGGTTAATCGAGGGGCGGATTGCGGTCCATGGCTCAGGATCAAGGGAGCGGTGGGAAAGATGAAACAGAATGGTCACTTCAAGTGCCCGACATCTTGTCGGGTTTTTAACAACGTCTCGTGGAGATTTTCAAGTCATCCAGGTCATGGTTTTCCCAGAGGTGCTTTTTTTCAAGAGGCAACTGGACTCTGAAGCGAAACGTTTTCAAAGAAAAAACGGAGAGGCCAGCTGCCTCCTGAAAAAGCACCTTGGGGACAGGTTTCATCACCTTTCCATATTATGTAGCATTATTAATATTATGTTAGGTAGGAATAGTAATCTACTACTCCCTTAGCTTTAGATAATGGAATATGGTATAAGTGTGTTTATGTGTGTGTGTGTGTGAGAGAGAGAGAGACAGAAAATCTGTGAGGGGATTGTGAGACTTGGTTTCTGGGGTGTGGGAGTGTCATGAAATATTGCACTGCGACAGGCAGAATAGTACAGAATAGTAATATTGAGGTAACACCAATATGCTGATGATACTCAGCTGTATGTCTCGGCCTGTGGTGAGTTAAGTGTTGCTGTGTCCTCCCTCTTGCAATGCCTGGAGGCTGTTCGGGGCTGGATGGGGGAGCAACGGGTTGAAACTAAACCCATGCAAGACCAAGTGGCTCTGGGTTTGGGGTTCATTGGCTCAGGAAGAATTACCACCTTTAGTCTTGGATGCGGTGGCTGTTTGGATCCCAAACAGACCCTGTGCGTAATCTGGTTTTTTTTTTTTTTCCTGGACTCACGACTCCTGTTTGAAGTAGTTTGGGCCTTTGCGCAAACTGCGGGTTGTACACCAGTTACGCCCTTTCCAGGATCAGCAGTCCCGACTCAGTCACTCATGCCCTGGTCATTTCCCGTCTTGATTATTGCAACGTGCTCTACATGGGGCTGCCCTGGAAGAGCATCTGGAAGCTCCAGTTGGTGCAAAATGCAGCGGCCCGCATGGTTTTATGCAGCCCTTGGAGCGCACATGTCACCTCTCCGGTAGGCGCTGCATTGGTTGCCGATTTACTTCTGGGTGCAATTAAAGGTGCTGGTGGCTTGATTGTAATATCGTTTTTTTCCTAATCTCTTTTCGCTTTATAACAGTTTTTCTATTTGTTTTGCGGCAATCTTCTGTTGGTTTCCTTTGTAATTTATTTTGTGTCTTTTGTCTGTTTGTTTTGCTGATTTGGCATGTCCTGTGTTTGTAAGGGTTTTCTTTTCCTTGTTTCCCTAGCTTTCTTAATTATTTGGCTTTTGTCTTAAGGGGCTTCTTTTATTTCTTTTCCTATGCAAGTTTGTTTTATGGCTGGCCTGATGTTCCCTTCGGGCTTTTCCTGCTTAGGTGACACCACTGTCCTCGTGTAGTTCCCTTTCCACATACTCTTCCGAAAGGCACTGGAAACCTGGTTTTGCCAGCAGGCCTGGGAAACCCAGAGAGGGATGGAGCCCATCAGGTGGCTAGTGTGATCTGCTGTAGTCTGGGAGGGGGTGGGAGTTGGTTTTTGATTTTTTCTTTTGTTTTTTGTTTTCCCAAATTTTGTTTCTATTGTACTTTACTCATTTGATTCTCTTTTAGTTTTTATTGTTTTTATTTTTATTTGTTTTAAATATGGTTTTAATTTCCATGGTTTGAACTGAATGAACCCTGTTAAATCCTTTTAGGTCCGTGTGGTGAGTGCCCCTTTGCAAAACACAGGCTTCCGCTGAGACCAGATAGCTTTGCTCTAGGGCCTTCTGTTCATCTCCAGTGACTGAAGGTACTGATTACCAGGAAATGTGTATTTTGCAGTGCTCAGATTTTATGCTATCATATTGACTTGCAAGTTTTAAATATTGCCCTCATGTACTTCTCATCTGACTATGGTATTTCTGGCAACAATTTTGTTTTTAAAGCAAATTTTTAATAATCATAGCAGTAATGCCACCTAGTGAGAAAAGGTGTATGTAATTTAACCCAGTACTTTAAAACAGCATTTCATTAATGATTTAGGCTAATGATTGAGAAACAATTATCTGTTGTATAATGTTGACTAGTTAAACTACTGTCTCTGTGGTGCAGCCAAAACAGTCCAGAACTGAACACTCTTGAAACTGTAGAGATGATCCTAGATTCTAAGAGGAGAATCCCTTCCTATTCTATCCTACCAACACAGTATTAGTAGTAGGCACCTCCACGTTTCTGGGTTCTATAATCTCCCAAGACTTGAAATGGATACCTAAACATTAGAACCATCATTAAAAAACACAACAAATAATGTTCTTCCTGTGCCCACTCAGAAAGCTCAGACTGCCCAAGGAGCTGCTGATACAGTTCTACAGAGGAACTGAGTTTGTCATTTACACTTCTATAACTGCCTGGTTTGGTAGAACAATCAAACAGGTACAGACTTAAATGGAGTTGGGACTGGAGAAAAAAAACAATTGCAACAACCTGCCTTCCTTCCATTGAGGACCTGTATACTGCATGAGCCAGAAAGAGAGCTGAGAAAATATCTATAGACCTCTCACATCCTGGACATAAAACTCTTTCAACTCCTCCTTTCAGCATGCTGTTATGCCTAGGAATATCCAACCATGTGGTAGGACTACATTCCTGTTATCCTTCTCATCTTTCTTTTTAGCGACTCTTATTGGTATCTTGTGACTACCATTTTGCCGGTTGCATTTTATGATTTTTGAATATGATGATTTATGATTTGTCACTTCATTGCTTATACATCAGAGACAAATTCCTTGTGTCCAATCACACTTGGTCAATAAAGAGCATTCTAATTCTAAAACATTCTTGTGTCCATTTCATTTTGAGTTTTTGAATTGTACAGAAGAAACAGCCAGTGGTTTTTTTTAATTAATAATGAAAAATATTTTCTAGCTTGCTCCAAGGATCTAGAAACCTTGGAAAACCCAATCTTTGAGCACAATCCATGAGATTATAAATTTGTAATCAATTTGTGTATCAATGTGCATGTTCCTTGGAAGGGCAACTGAACTACAGCATGTCTAAGCAGAAAGTAGGTGAGAAAGAATAAGACCCCAATAACAAGTGGATGTTATATCAGAAGCAAATGGAGGATTGATGGAAGCATTTTTGGAGAAGATTTGAAAATAATTTATTACTTTCCTGTAATTATAATTGAGTGATTATCTGTAAATTTACAAAGATTTTGCATTAAGAGTGAAACCTATAGGCTTTAGATATTTTTTCCAAGATCCTTTTAAAATAAAGTTATGAAGGCTTCTTTTTATAAAGCAATGAAATCCCACAATTCCTTGTAGAACAATTGTTCACTATTCTTGTCATACAATGGTTTAATCAGACTTTCTCAAATGAATCTAGACATTAGCTGTTTTGCAGCTAATTTAGCTGCTAAAAGTAGAAGCTGAATACACTTTTTACTTTGCTAATTGTTTTTCATTCCCATTTTCTAGAATTTGAAGAACCTGTTTTATTTTGGTAACTATTAATTCTAAATGTAATTTATTTGATAAGTATTTTTAATTTATACTATGCTAACTTGATTAATACAATTCGTCAATACTGCTTTCATTGCTTCCCCCCTTATCAAGAGAGATATTTGACTCTGTTTTCTCTGAAAACTCAGGGAGGATTCCTTTTGCTGATTGGGTAGTACCGTAAATATTGAATCAAATAACTAAAAATGTGTAAATCAGGGCTTTCTAATTTTAGTTCTAAAGCCACTGGACTGTTGCGATAGGCAAATAGCTGCTGTTTGCTGCTTGATACATTAGGTTTCTTCATGATTTCAATATCCATACATACAGTTCGGACCGGTTCATTAGAACCGGTTATGATTCTCTGTAGTTCCGAGAACTGGTAAATCAGGCTTCTGGCTGGCCCTCCCTCTCTGCTACCTGCCCAGTCAGTCCTTATCACATATGTGCAACATCGTGTGCATGCTTGACACTGTTACCTGCAGCTTGCTTTTGCGCACCCGCCAGACCAGCCGTTGCTGCCTGCCTTCCACTGCAGCCCTGCCTGAACTGATCTCCCTGGGTGAGTGAGGCTCTGCAAGCCCCAGTCGCCTATCTGCCGTCAGTCTCCTCCCCCCTATCTACCGCCAGTCTCCTTCCCCCCCACTTGCCTTTTGCCGCTGCCAGTCACCTTTCCACCACTTGCCTTCTGCCAGGGAACATGTGGGGGAGGCTTGTGTAGGCTCCAGCCAGGCTAGTGGCTGCTTCTCTCACCTGCTGCTTAGCTGAGAACAAGAGTTTCCTGGTACAGTGAAATGCTTGCAAGTCCCCCTCTACTGGAAGCGGCACCCGTGCAGCAGAGAAGCAACCAAGTTGAATCCTGATTCTCTCTGCTGCTCAGGAGCAGTTTCTGATGGGAGGGGATTTGCAAGCATTTTACTGTGCCAGGAAAAACTCTCTTGCTCTCCCAGCAAGAGCAGCAAGTGAGAGAAGAGCAGCAGGAAGCAACACGTAGAGAGGCTGGTGTCAGCAAGTCGCCCCTTGATCAAGTCTGGGACAGCTGACAGTGGCTGTGGGGAGCAGAGCCTGGAAGCCCCAATGCACTACATGTGCGGCCGTATGGATGGCTGGGGGAAGCTAGTCCCGGAAGCCCCAACACAGAAGGAATCACCATTGCCTTCCTTGCTGCCGTCACAATCGCCGCCTTGCTGCTGCTGCATCCCCCACCTCCTGCAGGTATGGTGAGTATGAGCCCTGGGACAGGTGATTAACCGCCTCAACTGCTGCTCCCACTGACTTTTTCTCCGCGCCAAGAGTCGAAAGAGATCAGCCCTCTTGGCACGAAGAAAAGTCACGCATCTCCTCACATTCCACTCAGAAAGCAGCCTCTCGCAGCACCTTTATACTTAGCGCACTTCACAAAAGAGGAGGGAATGAGTCTGCTTGCGGAGAAAATATTATGGGGAGATGCGCAGCTTTTCTCTGTGCCGAGCTGCTCTCGCCAGTGACTCTAGACTGTTTTTCCCAGCTAAGACTAGATTATCAAGGAAGTGAAAATAACATCCAGCAGATGCCAAGCAAAATTTAGTAATACTGCAGATTGGCTGTTTACATTGAAATCAGGTGCAAGATAGTGATAGTAGGTAAATTATCGGGCAGTTTAGTTTGGTATTTATTTCAGTAGGCTGATTTTAGAAAGCTAAATAGGATCAGACCTGGTAACTACTTGGCTGGGAAGCCAACACAAAATAGGGTGTGGGGAAGAATGGGGTTGGGAAGGAAAGAAGATAGGATATAATAACTTTTATTGTCATTTTTTTACTGTAAGTACACTGGCACACATTGTGAAATATATATTCATATCCATACACATCCATAAAACACTTATACACATATGCTACACACACACACAATCATTGCCCATTTTGAATACATAGCGGAAAGGAAGAAAAGAGTATTGGATACATATGCACAAATGTGTGTGAAAAAATTGCAAAGAAATAGGATTATTAAAAACAGCTTCCAATCTTAGCAGTTATAGATGAGGGAGAAAGATGAGAAACAAAGAGTGGGAGCAAAAGAGAGATGAGAGAAAGATGAGAAAGAAAAAGAGACACACAGATACTTGTTTAAAAGAAAATGGAAAAATGGCTCTGAATGTTTAAGGTTGCAGACCCCCTAGGTTAGGCAAACACCATGGTCTTAAATGCACTTTGTGGTCATTAAGCAAACACTGGTTGTTAAGCAAGTCCATTTTCCCCAATGGGCATTTTTAACCAGAAACCAGAAGAAATTGTTGGAAACTGGCCAAAAACACAGAAAACCTTAGTCACAAGACCGTGGAATGTTGTAACTGGTCATAGGTTTGTGTGCATTGCTGTCAAAACACCAAAAACAGATCAAGTAGCTCTGGGGAGGTCAGTCGTAAATTAGAACACTTGCTAAGCAACTGGCCATTAAACGAGGACCACTTATATTTGGTTTACCAGTCACACGGCCACATAGTCATGACCACCTGTTCCATGACCACCTAACCACACCCAGCCAGTCACATGACCAAGCCATGCCCAGTCAGCAAGCCATACCCATCCAATCACATGACCAAGCCACACCCACAAATTAGGCCATGCCCACAGAACCAGTTAAGTAATTTGAATCCCATCCCTGTAAATACCTACCTAGGATTGAACTGATTGTGAGGCAAGAGCTCCATCTCTAGGCCACTGCACCACTCAAACAATGAACTAATAATTTATCTCATTCTCCCTTAATAAATAAGGGTCTTTCATTGCAATCATTCATTAATCTGTGAATTTTAAAATTTAAACTAGTTTTATTTAAACAAACTTACAACTCCTTTTGACTTATTGGTGTCTGTAACAAAATATGTTTATTGAAATATTAATATTTATTATGTGTCCTAGAAATTTCTTCCAACATAACTCAGGGGAAAGGATCTTATACAGGTAGTCGACTTACAACATTTCATTTAGTTACTGTTTGAAGTTACGGCACTGCAAAAAGTGACTTATGACCATTTTTCACACTTATGACTGCTGCAGCATCCCCATGGTTACGACTTATATTTGGATGCTTGACAACTGACTCACATTTATGATGGTTGCAATGGTCCAGAGTCATGTGATCCCCTTTTAAGACCTTCTGATAAACAAACTCAATGGGGAAACCAGATTCACTTAACCACCGTGTTAGTAATTTAACAACTGCAGTGATTCACTGAATAAATGTGGCAAGAAAAGTCATAAAATGGGACAAAACTCACTTAACAAATTTCTCACTCAGCAACATACATTTTGGGCTCAATTGTGGTCATACGTTGAAGAATACCTGTGCAGGGTATCTAAATAATCATCTTTTTTATTGTAGTCCCAAATTTTAAAGTTCAATGAAATAATTTTAGAAAACTTTAAAAAAATCATGTCCACTAATTTGTATACACTTTGTGTACTTCATATCCTATAAAACAAACCAAATTTATTTTGGGTTTGTAAGAATACATATTTGATGCTTTGTTTTCAGCTTGATTCCCCCCACCCCCCATATTGGACTTGACAAAAGAGGAATAAGCAGGCCCACTCTTGCTTTTACAGTTATCTCTCATATTACAAATACCATTATTAGTCTATCTCCAGGTTTACTTGGGATCAAAACTTCAAGTATATTTAAATTGTTTCAAGTCATAATACTGAAGATAAATGAAATAAACTGCAATCTATGCAACATCTGGCATTAAGCAGAAAGGATACAGGCTACAAATAAATGACATTTTTTAAACTGGCATGCTTTATTTACACATCCACAGAATTGGATCTTCATATAACCAATACAATTTGAATCCAAACCAAATGAAACCCCTAATTTTCCTTTAGTTATTCTAACCTATCATATCCCGAGATTAAAACTTGTTAGGTACAATACTGTGAATAAAAGCACAAGAATAGCAAATTGTTAACATGTAGCATTTAGCAAATCTGGTTTTCACATTTTTTTTATACTTTCAAAAAGTCAGAGAGGCACAGTTACAAGACTATTTGTATTGTGCAATCTATGCTACAATTTAGCACAAGAGAGAGGACACCTAAGAGGAAGCAATATAGGATTACAGGCATATTTTTCTGCAAAATTTATCCAAAATACTCACAGCAAAGCTTTATTGCTATGTCATTGATCAGCCACCCACCCCCATCAACTTTAAGATGTCCATGAAAGGGGGTGGAAAAGTTGTTGGCAGTTCTGCTCCATTTGTCATCAAGCAGTTTGTTTTACAAAGCAGATTTTCCAAAATGCAAGATATTGAAGGCATAGCCTATTCCTTAGATTTGTTAATTTCCCTTAACATACTTACCTTGGATGTGATTGAGGATAACAAACATATCTTCCCCAATTAGTTTAAGAATGGTCAGTACTTAACAAATACATTTGACAGTAAAACAAAAGTGAAAATGAAACATGTTAAGCCATGAATTAGTTGAAACAGATGAGGTTTTAGGATTTCTATTCTTTTGTATAAACCATTTCAAGAACAATGCTTCTTCTCCAGATCATACCAATTTGGCTAGTTTGTAGATGTTGATTCATCAAGTTGTTCTTTGTGGTTTTCCAAAAATGGTATTCTGGCCAAAACAGGCCTGTATAGGACTGGACTATTGCTAGAGCACAAATAATTTCTAGTTCTGAAAGCTATCTTTTGGAAAATCACTGATTTTACACAAGGGGTTTTCTTAATTGTTGCTGCAGTTTCACCAAGTGACACTAGTTTAATGTCTTCTGATGGCAGGAGTTGCCATCAGGATACATAGATGCCTTGCCTGAAAGAAATATATTTCTTTCCATATTTTATCGACATCATAGTAATTTGCTGAGTCAATAAAGAGTGAAGGACTATGGTATCAAATACACCACATGCCTTATGTAATACATTATAAAATTCTGCAGAAATTTATACAGAAAGATTTGGGATTTTTGCAAAATATCCAGGAAATAATTCATACGAGGTTTCTTCTCAGTTAGAAATCACAAACCTACTAAAAAGAGTTGTTCCTTTAAAGAAATATTCTACTCTGAAACGGAGATATGTTCCTGCCTACTAATAGTGAAATGATGACAAAGAAATATTAAACTAAACTTTTTCAGAAACTAGATTTTGAAATCTACATGATGACATAGCAACAGATCAGGAAGGTACTTGGCTGATATTCTCAAACTAAATTAAAACTACCTGTTCTAGATTAAGCCCAATTTTTTTAAAAAATGCCTTTCCGGGATCAATTTATGGCTTAAAATATTTCATGACATGTTTTTTGAGTTAAACTAGCTGCAGTTTTCCATTAAACATGCATCTCTATTAGCAGAATGTATCATTTCTGACCAAATAAAACATCAACTTTTTAATATTATCTCATGCAATGGACTGTTTTTTTTTTTGTGTGTGTGTATTTGAATTTTGTACATTATTTCTTTTTGGAACTTGTACGAGATCCAGAATGAGAGGATCCAGAGGATGACCTGCGGTTTCTGAAAGATAAAAAATGGGAGAAAGCATGCAAACAAGTAAGTTTTTAGTGTTATGAATGCCACAGGGAATGAAAAAAGAGGAAGAGACAATAGGATTTGAAATGTACTTATTAGGACTTCATCTTTGCATCTTAGTAATATGGAACAGTTCACATAATAATTAAGACTCTTCGATTAAGAAGAGTTTATGTATTTTTTTTAAAAAATGCAACTTCACAAAAGTGCTATAAGAATCACACATTTTCTGCATTGCATGTGTTTGATTATCTTTAAGACTGGTAACTAAAGGCAGCAAGAATATATATATATATGTAAAAAGCCACAGCTAGACAGAATAAAATGGCTATCTCTCCACATACACAAACACAACATACACGCAGCTTAAAATATTCTGCTCCTTCTTCCTCCAAAGCCAGCATTTAAAGAACAACCATTCTTATTCTACAAAACCCAAACCTTTCAGGTGACCGTGATCCTGTTCGCCTTTTTTTGCGATCACCAGAAGAAGATCTAGATCGGCTTCTCTTTCTGCTTCTCTCAGTGGAGGAGGATGAATGAGAGCTTGAGTAAGATCTTTTCCTTGGGGTTGGAGAACCCCTGACAGACCTGGAGCTGGATCTTTAAGAAATAAATCAGACTTAATCCTAGCATAAACAAAAATGCAATACTCTATATCAAATGCAGAAATGCAGATTCAAAGAATAGATATTAGTGTATAAATACTTACTGCCAAGTTAACAGGGACCTAAACTTCAACCATTTTAAATAGTATTTGTCTAGGGCCACATCAATAGCCTGTCCAGAACTGATTACATAATAAAAAAAGCCCTTTATGCTGGTTTAATATTAATAATAGAGATACAAATTACTCATATGCTGAAGGGAAAGGTCAATTTAAATAATTTAGTATGCTATCTATTTAATAAACCCTTAAAACAAATATCTGATTAAAGTGTTAGGCTGAACTGATCACAACAGTCATTTTATATCCTGTAACATCAAGAATATGTTGGTATAATTAATCCTCAACTTACAACTGTTCATGTAAACATCAGCTCAAAGTTATGACAGCCTTGGAAAAAATGACTTTTTTTTCCTTGAAGTTTTCCTTGAAGTAACTTTCCTTCCTTGAAGTTATGACCCTCTGCGGCCATGATTGCAATTTGGGCACTTGGCAACAGGCCTGCATTTAGGATGGCTGTCTTGTGGCCATGGGATTGCCGCTTTTAACCTTTCCAGCTGGCTTTCAACAAGCAAACTCAATAGGGGATGCCGGATTTTCTTAATAATTACATGATTTGCCCGACCATGCGATTCGCTTAACAATGGCAGGAAAAATAGTCGTAAAGATGTATTATTTATTAAAATTGGGCTGATCACATGACAACTTAATTATGTATCACATAACGACTGAAATTCGGGTCCTCCTTGTGATCGTAAGTTGAGGACTACCTTTAAAAGATTTGCATTTGCAATACAGGCAAGTAAAAAGCACCAAGTTTATGGTTATTATTTCAGCCTGAATAAAGTATAGAGCTCAAAGATATAAAGCAGTAACATTTCAGACTGATTCACTCATCCACAAGAGCATATAATCGTTCAACGTAAAGGGAAATGTCTATTTTCTGACTGCCAATTCTTGACCTAAACTATTTGGCCTCATTACCGTATTTGCCCAAAATAAGATCGAATCTTATATTAATTTTTGCAACAAGATGCATTAAGGCTTATTTTCAGGTGATGTCATTTTCAGAGAAATACTGTACTAAATGTGCCTGTCTGGTTGTCAATCTTAACTGGAGCTTATTTTGGGGATAGGACTTATATTACAAGCATCCTGAAAAATGCGAGGGCTTATTTCTGGTTAAATCGTATTTTGAAGGAAATACAGTTGTAAATATGGAAAAAATTACACAGAAAAAAGCAAATTAATAATTTTTGTACCTTGCAGCTTTGGAGTTAAGATTTTTATTTTCTCAAAAAAATAAAGTGTTAACTAAGTTAACATGTATCCAGTAGATTACAGGTAGTCCTCAACATAACGACAATTCAGAATTATGACAGCCTTGGAAAAGGGTGTTTTTTTATGGTCTGTAAAGCACTTTTGGCTGTCAAAAAACACTGGACCCCCACTCCCACATCACGTCACTACAACCTGGGTGCTTGGCAACTTGTTCGCACTTATATGACTAATTGTCAAAAGCCCCATGGTCATGTGATCACCATTTGCTAGCTTCTCCGGAACCTCATTGTGGAATCTGACAGGGAAGCTTGCAAATTGCTGCTGCCTTCTAAAAAAGACTCCCACTTGTCTCTGGGAGCTGGCTGCAAGAGCTGTCTGCCAAAGTCAAAGCTCTTTGGAGGGTGCAGAAACAGAACTGAAAAGATTTGAGCTCCGTTCTTGAATGCTGCTGGAGGATTTCTCTTTTGCACATGGAGGGGTGTTATACTTTGGTGGGGTACAGAAATGGAGATCAAACCTTGAATGCTTGAGCTCCCTGAAGCCCTCCTGCACATGGAGGGATTTGATCTCTGGCTTGGAATAGAAGCAGCTCAAATCCTGAAAATATAAGCTCCACTCCTGCCCCCTCCCAGAGGAGTTCCTTGATGTGCATGGAGGAGAGCAGAACTCTTTTGATGGGTTGCAGAAATGGACTTCAAATCCTGACGATTTGTGCTCTGTGACCTGCATTCTGCCAGTGGCGTTCCCTTCCAGATATGCAGAAAGCTAAACTCCTTCAGCAAGCAATTCTTTCAGCCATCCTAAAGACAAGAACAGGCCAAAATCCAAGTCGAGAATGGGGATGAAGGGTGGAATGAGCATGGGGTGTCTCGGGTAGGTAGGGGAGGTCCTAGAGGCCTCCACAGGCCATGTAGGTTTCTTCACTCAGGGTTTGATAATCCTGCTTGGATTTCATCAGAGTGATTGAGTGGAATTTCCTAGAGCTTCCCCTACTCCAATAACCCCATACTTGGGGCTCTGTATGCTTAACAACCCGTGAAATCACTTAACGACTGCAACTGGGAAGGTGGCTGCAGAACGAAGCAGGCATGTGATGTTTCACTTAACCGCTTCGCTCAACAACCAAGATTCCAGTCCCAAATGGGGTCCTAAGTCAAGAACTACCTGTAAAACAAAATAGAAACAATGAGCTGAAGCCAACTTTACCTATATTTGACAACAGGTTTTTAGCTCAGTCTCTAAAGAGACTAGTGGTAAGAACTAGATTCTGAAACCACCCTAATATTCTGATGCCTCATAAAAAAAATCAAAAGAAAATCATTTTGCTGCTAAGCATTTGTTATCTATCATTTATCAAACTCTGAACTTCAGATTAAATATTCCTTAATTGTATATAACTTCACTAAAAAAATTTAACTGAGCACAACAAATTTTAGCAACCACCTCCACCCAGCATGCTGCACATTTTAATACATTCTTAAATGATCAGAAGCTTATATAATCTTTACATGGTACAAAGTTATTTTCTTATTTTTCTACAAATTTTTACTTGATATTCATATGCATTTGTTTACAGAACTAAAATACGAAAACTTTGAACAGGTGCAGAAGTTTAAGACACCTTTCTAGTTGCATCAGTGCTCCTTAAACCCTCCCCCCCTTTTTTTTTTAACTGTCAAGTTGTTGATAAGATACCAAAAGGTTATTAGCTTGGTAGGCTTATAATTTAAAGGTGAAGACAAATTTCACAGGTGAACAAAACCTGAAACTTTTTTTTAATGTTTTAGATTGGTGAACACAGCAGCTGCACAAGATACATTTTTAGCAAAAAGGGTAAAACATTTGAAGGAAACAGTACTTTGCTGACCTTAACTCTACCATACTTTGCACAGGAAATATTTTTTGTTGTTGGAAACAAGAATGAACTACTTATCAACATATCCCAGATGCTAATCCCACAATCAGTAATGAAACTGAAGCAAAACATAGATGTAATATTTCAGAAACATACATCAATTGTCAACATTAACCACTGACTAGAAAATATATTTTGGCACAACCTCCCAATTTCCAGAGTGAAAATCTGTGGGAACATCTCAAACCCGTAGTACAGGCAAGAAGACCTAAGAACATTTTTAAACTAGATGAGCTGTGCAAGGAAGAGTGGGAAAATATTCCTAAATCAAGAAAAAAACTCTTAGGAAACATTTTGAAACTTTCTGCCAAAGAACATTAAGAAGTACTGACTAGTACAATGTCTAATATCTAAACTTCTGTATCCACCATATTCACTGTTTCTAATTTTGAATTTATAAAGTGCATATAAATAGCAAGCATGCATTCAAATATGCAGAAAAAGCTATTTAACAATGTACAATGTAGACATTTTGTCAGCTTCTGTTCACTCATGAATTCATTGATACATACAATTTGCTTAGCAGTGCCTAACCTTTGCATGCAATTGTGATAGAATTATTTTTTTAAAATCTTGCCCTATATTGTAGGCAACCATATTAACTACACATTTTCAGATAGATTTGGGGAGGGCAAAAATCAGACTGGCAAAGCAGTATTTACACACGAAGAAAATAATCTATGGATATATATTTTAATATAATTACTCATAATTTCCTATTTTTTGAAATACAAACAAGTACTAGAAATAGGAAAAGAGCTTTGTTATTTTAAGATTGAATATTCAACATTCAGCATTTCTGTATAAGGTTTACCTTATAATACAGATAATACTTGCTAAGTGGTAAATTGAATTTATACATACATTTTAGTTAGATTTCCTGCCTTTCTCCCTGAAAACTCAAACAATTATCACTTTTCCAATTTTCATAAGTTTCTGTAAAAACCCTCTTTTAGGGAGATGGGTGGTTCAAAAATATATATATATAAATAAAAACCTTCACTTTCCCACTTTCTTGGAGAATTTGTTATTTGTAATTTTGATACTTTAATAAATATAATTTCATTTGCTACTAAAATTATATTAAAAGAAAGACATTTGTAGCAAATGCTTAGAATAAAGTAGTACGGATGGTGACCTCTTCATCTCTCCCTCTCTCTCTCTCACTCTCCCTCTGACAAGCAGAGCTTGCTACCTCATTCACCTTGATTTCGACCCACGAGATCTAGAACGTTCTCTGGAAGTGGAATGAGACCGTGACCTTGAACTGGAAGAGCTTCTGGACCTGAAACAACATGAAGATTTATTTTTCTTTTTGGGAGGAAGAGAAAAACAATAATCCAACAAATTGAAGCTTTTAATTTAACAGAATTTGATATTAACATTATTTTATCTCCTTCACCTCACTGGGACATTTTTCACAGTGATTTAAACAAACAAATAATTTGGTTAGGAATTAAATAGCTGCATAAGCTAAGTAAGCAGGACTTATTTTTATCTATCTTTCAGGTCATGTTATAAATTGCTTTTTGAAATATTTTCCCTGAATAATTTTTCATATATTATGTTTGCAAGTTATTACATAAGATAAACTTATTGTCTTTTTAAAGTGCAGCCAATAAATAATAATAATAATAATAATACAAGGTTACCGTAGTCCTTGACTTATGACCACAATTCCACCACTAAAAGATTTGGTCGTGTGTCATCAAATCACTGGGATCTATTTTAGTACCTTTTTTCCTTGGTTATTAAGTGATTAACCACTTTGTCAGAAGCTGGCTAGGAAGGTCGGAAATGGTGATATCACATGACCTTGGGACATTGCAACCATCATACATACATACTGGCTGTCAAGTGCCAAAATCACGATCCTGTGACCACGGGGATGCTGTAATAGTTGTAAGTGCAAGGATTTTTCAGTGCTACTGTAACTGGTTGCTAAATGAATAGTTGTAAGTTGAGGACTACCTGTAAATGTAAATTACAATCCCTTGAAAAGATTTATCTTAACCTTTAAGAATATTTCCAATGGATTTTGATGTGCAAGTCAGAAACAGACAAAAATGAATCTTATTAAGTTAGTAAGAATTGCACAATTCAAAACAGAAAATAGTCAAATTTAAGTTATTTAAGTTGCACACTACTTTAAAAGCAACTTAATTACAATCTTGATGAAAACCAAATTGCATGAATGCATATATGCAACATGCATATATCTACTCAGAAATAAGACTTAGTGGGGTCTGTTCTGGCATAATCCTATTTTATATATTTAAAAGTAAATGCCAGTATATTCTATGAGATTTTCTTTTAAATACATGAGTGTCTTCCTAGTCGTAATTAATTTCGATTCTAGGAATAGTTTTAGAGTTCAAGAAGTTATTTTCAATATTTATCCATTATGTTTGTAAAACATCTGGAACATTGTTGATTTATGATATCTCAAAGTATTCATCCTTTTCATTTTTAAAACTGTATTCCTATTTCCTAAACATCATGATAGGTTTTATCTATTTTACTTTAAATAGCAGCAAATTGCAAAAACTGATGAGAGTAATAAAACTTTTTAAACAACTTTTTATACAACTTGCTGTTTACAGGACAAGAAATTGTTAACACAAGGAAAATGCAAATGGGGGTTCCTAGATTGTATACATTTATTCCAATTTTAAGTGTTCCCATAATATATCTTACTGGATACTGTACAATTTAATTTACCCTCATAAAAAAATTGGATTTTCTGCTAAATAATAAAGTATTCTATTTTAGAAGAACTCGAGAAAATGTATTTACTATTACCATTCTGGTCTAAATTTGTTATTTATCAATCACACAAAGATCTAGCAGCATTAAATAAATAAATTGCATTTTCAATTGAAACATTTTAATTAATTTAAAAAATAGACCAGATTTGGAAAATCTCGTGTGCTGAATTAGATTAACATTCTTGCTTTTGGTGATTCTTTATGAAAGATTAACCCCCCTGGGAAAAAATAATAAAGCATCTTTTTGGGAATCAATATAGAGGAGCTAGTAGTGACTGTCAGTAACATATTGTGAAGGCTTGTACAGCGGAACCTCTGGGTCACGAACGCTTTTGACTACGACCAAATCGGGTTCTGACTAAAAAATCCACAATATTTTTGAACCAGGTCACGATTCAAAAACTAGATAGTGATCAAACACAGCCGTGGCCAATTCCCTTTCTGTGCTGATTTCCCCTTCTGTGCCACTTTTTCTGTAGGCGCACGCACAATCAGTCTCACTTCTGCTCACAACCAAATCGGGTTGCGACCGAAGTTATGGAATGAATTAGTTGTGACCAGAGGTTCCACTCTATTTTACATGACATTGGTCAAATCGCTTGACTCATTTTATTCCTGATAAAGTTGGCCTTGCTGAGAGATAGCAGAATAAAAGACCAGTAAAAGAATCTGCTTGCTAAATTCAGCAGGTATTTATCTATCTATCTTGCTCAATTCAGCAGAGGTATCTTATCTATCTGTCTGTCTGTCTGTCTATCTATCTGCCAATTATATTCACAGAGACATCTAGACTCATGCATTGCATATCTAATTAAGAGGCATCGTATCTCATTAAGAGTCAACAGATATAAAGCCTCAGTGAAGGAAAAAAAAAAGCACAAAGTGTTTGCTTAGGACAAGTTTTGCACTGGACCATAACCTGGATATCTTATTCACTATTCAATCCAGTTTCCTTAACCAGGGACCATTCTAGATATAGCCCAGACCCATGAATTCCATATTCATCTAAAAAGTTTTCAGAATATTATATTCTAAGCAGATAATATTTTTCTTGGGAAATCGTAGTATCCAGATGTCTAGCTAGCTAACCTTATTGATCTTACTTAAGAAACAGCTTTAAGAAACTGAACAAAGACCATAAAGAATTAAACATCCCTAAGCACAATCTCCTTTTTTAGACAAACACCAAGACTGCCATTCAGAGAGCCAGAATTCTTGCTTTTCTGGTTATCTGCAAAGCATAGAAATCAGCTGAGTTCAAAAGTTCACTTGCTGAATCAATCTCCTGGCTTTGTTCTTTATCTCTACCAGCTCGACAGCTCACTGCAGTGCCTTACGGAGACCATTGGAGGCAAATATGGATTGATTTAAATCATCAAGAGAAGAAGCATAAACTTCGCATTTGATCTAAGATTCAAACTTGTGTATTCTCTTGAACATTGTCCTGACAGTTTGGAGTAAATTATTCTTCACATCTAATTCACAATTCCTTTTTATGCTTTTTTTAAATGTATGATTCTTAAGTTAACTTTTTTCCCCTTCAGGATAGTTTCATTAAAATACAAGATATTGACCTAATATACAATATAAGGTCAGACAAAGCTATTATGTGTGATTTTCTTGTTATAGAGTTGGGGGGGGGGAAACACTAATTAAGCTTAATACACAGGAAAACACACACACAAATGAAAAATACCCATACTGAGGTACTTAGTTATTTAATATGGGTTGGGTATTTTTATTGTTTATTTTATACAATTTTAATTATAGGTTTCACATATTTATAATGAAAAGTATAGCAATATTGTTTTCGTATAATATTTGAAAATTTTAAATATTATTTAAAATCTTGAAAAATGTAAATATTCCTTTTTAAAAAATCTTAAAAAAATATTGTCTTGAGTTCACCAATTCAAAAACCGAATAAAAATCTATACCTTATGAAGTACTTGTTAGTTAAAATATTTAAGAAATTATTTTTAACATATTTTGTAAACCAAATAGTTTTGAACTTTGGGATCTTTGATCCACTTGCTCTACTATTGCTGCCCAAGTGTTATATTTGGTTGATATCTTACAAAAGCCTGAATTGTTTTCCTTTCAGCTCACGAAAAGATAACTTTATGCAACATTTTTTTCTAATCTTCCATGAACATTATTAGTAAAGTTCATTAGAATTCCATTATTTTGCAACAAATATTTCTCAAAATGCAGATTTTCTTAGTTCACACAGCCTATCGACCCTTGATCTTCCTCCAGCAATGTTAAAAAGGTAAAGGTTCCCCTTGCACATATATGCTAGTCGTTTCTGGGTCTATGGGGTGGTGCTCATCTGTTGCAAAGCTGAAAAGCCAGCACTGTCTGAAGATGTCTCTGTGGTCATGTCGCCAGCATGACGAAACACCGAAGGCGCATAGAACAGTTACCTTCCCACCAAAGTGGTCCCTATTTTTCTACTTGTATTTTTACATGCTTTCAAATTGCTAGGTTAGCAGAAGCTGGGACAAGTAACAGGAGCCCACTCCGTTATGCTGTGCTAGGGATTCGAACTGCCAAAGTACTGACCTTTCTGATCAACAAGCTCAGCATCTTAGTCACTGAGCCACCGCATTTATTTATTTATATTCAGGAATTATTGCTGTCTTCTATTTTCCTTAATTTTAGATCATGATATACAGAATTAACATGTTGGTCAATGTGTTTAGCAAAGCAAGCCATATTCTTTTCTATGAAATGGATAATTTCCCCATATATTGTTTGAGATGTAACAAAATTATATTAAACATTTGAATGTTAATATTTACCCCAGTAAATTTTTCCACCTGCATATTAAGCTTACTTACTACTGATTTTTAAATGTAAGCTTGAGCTAATAAGTCAGAAGAAACTATTTACATATAAATAAAAGCCAAGGGTAGTCTACAAGCCTGAGCTCTTTGCTTTGGTTGTTTCTTAGTTGTACAAATACAGCATATGAATTTCCATGTTATGGGGATGATGACCCCCCCCCAGCAAAGGTTGGAGAGGCAAAGAACAATTAATGATTTCACTCTTCCCTTCTTTCCAACAAGGACAATATCATCGTACTGGAGTTCTTTCCAAAGTGAAATAATGTCTTCTTTTTATAGAAGACATTTATTTTTATAGACATTTTATAGACTTTTTATAGACATTTATGTTATGTCTGAATATAACCCAACATAGAGAATTTTATTTTGTTCCAATAATATATCATTCTATAAATGATATTTGTATCATTTATATAAAGGATATAAAGGCCCTGGGCTACATTTGTAAGCCAATGAGCATAGTATAAACATATTTTAAATCAATTTAAAAAAAATCCAAAATATGGAGACTACAGAATCCTGCAATCAGCAAATTCCTTAACTGGAATGTTAATTTTTATCCAACTTAGTTCTGCTTTAGAGATATTTTAAAACGTAACTATCTTTATGTTTGACAGTTTCTCCACATACAACCTTTTATGAATAGTTCATCATAAAATTGATACAAAATGGAGATGCGTAATTTTTGGTAAAAAAAATGCTGCCCAAAACTAGGCTCTTTATGAGGCTCACTAGAAAAATATGTATATAGACAGTCATGTTTATTTATAAGTTTAAATAAATAAATAAATTATAAGCTCTTCTTCTCTTTCTTTAAAAATTAGGATAACTTTACTTTTTTATAAGTTTCTGCCAATAAGCAGATCTTTAAATACTTAGGTTAATATTTGCTTCTTACCAACCCATTAGCAAAAACATACTCTGAAGTCACACAATCTTGAAGACATAGCAGGACTATATTTAGCTGCTACAAAAACACTAAAACTAAGAAATCTTTAATTTTCATGGCTTTTAAACTCACAACTATCATAAAACTTAGAATAACCACCTCCAATTCACTCATCTTAAATGCTGCTTATCCTTGCAGCTGGATACGTAAGATTGATTAGGCTAACTTAAACTGCAAAAAAAATAATAATGTAAAAGTTAATCACAAAAGAGATGTAAATAAAGAAAGTTAGATACTGACATTTTGTCTGGCGTTACCCTTGACCTGTACCCGTTTACCTGGACCTAGACCTTGAGCTTGAATGGGAGGATGAGCGAGATGAAGATCGTGAAGGAGAAGATCGAGACTTGGAACGACTTCGTCTAGCAGTGGAAGATTTCTTCTTATTGGCAGAATCTTCTTCTTCACTACCATCAAGATCATATTTTGAGAGATCAGCATCATCCTCATCTTCATCCTGGAAAATAATACTGGCAGCTTTTTATGTTCATCAGGAAAAAAGTAGGTACACTAATCTGATAATATATCCCCACAGGATGCCCATGACAAGGAACAAGGAAGTTAAAGCAGCCTGTTCACATGATATAAACCAGAAGAATTCTATACTTTAAATTTAGACAGAAGAGCTGGACATCTCATTTAGATAAAAAAAACTGATGTGACCAGCTACTATGTTTAGACTAACATATATCAAAATACAATAACTATGTCTGTCTGTCTGTCACAGACATTGTCACAATGATGCAGTAAAAATACCGTCTATTAACATCATTTTATTTGAGGAAAAAAGAAACAATCTTTAAATATTAAGTTCATTTTCTTTATTCAACCAGATCAAATTGATAATAAAAACTGGACTTCAGCAGTAATTTAACTGGGAGGAAACATGAGTTCATGCACACACTCATCCATAAATAAATATTTAATTCATTCTAGAATAAATGCTTCCTCTCATGCAATGTTAAGTTACCGTATCTTATTCTGCTTTTTGTTTTGCAGTATATATATATATTGTTACCTATAGTGATACATCTCAACAAGTGAGTTGTGGCTATGTACGTGATAAATACAAAGTAAAAATATTTTCAACTGATTGTAAAGTTGCTTTCTTAATTTTTGACAGTTCCCTTGAGGACCAAACAAAAAAATGTTTGTTTAAATATACACAACTGTTTTGTGGAACAATTTTAACTATTCTCCCCAAGCATTAATAGCCATTTCATCCCTAAATCTACAAACACATCTTTTATAAGACATTTACTGAAAACTGATCTAATTATACATTATTTTCTAAAGACCTTTCTAAAGACTTTTCTAAAGCATTCAAAGGACTTTGTATGCTACTTACCATATAGAAATAAAAGTGCTAAAGTTTCCCATGTTGCCGGATAAGGTAAGTGATCTCTGACATATTAGAGTTGAAAAGTTAAGGTTTAAGGTTTAGCACATTTATATATAAATGGAGGGTTCCACCTTAAAGATTTCCTTTTACCTCATCTAATTTATACTTAGACAGATCTCCATCCTCATCCTCCTCTTCTTCCCCTTCAGATTCCTTATCTTCAACTTCCTTTAAGATAGATGCAGGACCAACAGGTTTCCCTCTGTATTTTTTCTTTTTGCGACCAAACTAACAAAAAATAAAACATAAATTTAAACTATTAGAGTATGCTTACCTAGGAATTAAGAGCCATTGGCTTATTGAAGAATATACACAGTTTTACATGCAAAAATGACTCTATTACCTCATTTTCTTGTTGCAAAAAGGAAAAAAAAACAACTCAGGTTATTAGTTAAGTCAAATAGATCTAACTCTGGCACAAGTCCAGCTATATATTTTAAGATGAACTCTAAACTTAATATAGGGGTGCAGAGGTTAACCCTTGCTGAGCTGAAAGTTTCAATCCCTTTCTACAAATGTGTGTACATATGTATGCATAATAGTATATGTGAAAAAATGGTCTAATTCTATATGAAGGATCCATTATTTTCACTAACAGAATTCCTTATTTATAGAGAGTTTATTCATTAATGGAATTAATACTAACTTTTTGCCTACCTCACATTTCTTTGGCTTTTGGCCAATGAGTATATTTAAAATACAAAATAAGAGTCTTGTGTATATATTGGCTGGTGGAAAAAAATTTCCAGATTGGTTTCATTTTTTTTTCTTTTACAATTTCCCTCCCTGTCTACTCCTTTTGGTTAAATTTTCCTTTCAAGCAAACAGAATCAGTAAGTTGGTGTACAAATAGAATTAATGGAAGGACTAATTAGTATGTAACTTATCTTGATAAAGAATCTATAGTTTTATGCAATATTTCCCATTCTAGATATAGTTCTCCAGAGCTATCTAAGACTGCCAACATGGAATTGTAACATGCTAAAATAGGAAAATTATGATATTAAGTATAATCACAACACCAATTAAACCAATGTATTATTTCAGCATAAACATATAACTGACATTTTCAGTCATATTCATTAATTAGGATTAAAAGAATGAATTTAGGGATGAGTTTTCCCATTAGTATATTTTAAAAGTAACATTTCATTACATAGCAGTATGTATCACTCACCTCATCATATTCCCCATCTGACTCTTCACGTTCTATATATTCAACATTCTCCCTTTCATTGAAGCCCCCACCATATCCTACAAAAAGAAGTTTCCAAAAACCTCAAAAACTAAACCAATAATTTAGGGATATGACATGTTACTTTATATTAAGTAAAAATAATAGCACAGATTTCTATGTAAGTTTGCATAAAAAGGCCGTAAAAACTGAAAGAGAAACAGAGGCGCAGGAACCATCGATATATTATTTCATTAGTTTTAACTGTGCAGATAAATTAGAAATATACAAAAACAATGGCACGGTCAACAGAACTGACAGTTATTTATTATTAAACTAAAGTCAGTCAGGGCAGCTGACAAAGTGGAGTTGTGGCACAAGACTAAGAGCCTCAGAGAGGGAGAAAAGATTGCAAACAAAATCACATTATATGGACAGAAACAGTTTGAGGAACCAATCGAGATGCACATTTTTCAGCCCCACCAATTCCAACTGTTCAGATAGTCCTGTTAAAGTTATAAATGTAATTCACATCTTGAGCAGCATGCATATAACATACAAACAATTCACATCAAACTTTATGTTAGATGCAGCATCTGTCACTGTAGGAAACATTTTCATATATTTAAATCATTCTCCCTTTTTTAAAACATCACCACCTACTATGGTATTAAAAACATTTACACAGCTATGGACATCCTTATATGCTCAACTGGGAAGCCAAAGATTCTTCCCCAATACTGCAGTCCCTGTGGGTCCCTCAAAACCATTTCCACAAGTTATAAAATTCTACAGAGGGGTTTATATGCAGTATCAGTAAGTACACATGACAAGGGAATAAATTCTGGCAAAAAAGCTTACATTAAGGACTTAACTTTATTCTAAATCAAAATTAGCCAATTTCAATGTTAAGTTGTGCTTTGCATGGTAATATTATTTCTGTGCTCCACAAGGCATCTTTTCCACCCAACTGATGCAAAGGTTTCAGTTACAAGGGATTGTGGCTTTCTGTGACCTGAACATTTTTTGAAATCTGGAACAAGGAAAGTGCAGATAGGTATTTTTTCACAATATTCAGCATCATGATGGTAATTCTTGAACTTGAAACTGCAAGCTATTCCACATTCCTGCAACATCTATCACTTAAAAATAAGTTTCAACATTTCTGACACCTTTCAAGACTGGATTGGTGCATTGTGCAATGTTTATGGTTGTCACCTCAATCCATTTGTTTTGAAAAATAAAGGGATGTAACACCAGAGGTCTTGGGAAATATTCAACACTGCACATGCTAAATATTTCTTAATACACAAAGAGGGGCATTCCATAAAGCCACTGCTATCAATTCCTCTGAAATCTATTAGCAAATGTACCTTGATCAAATTTGTGAACTGATAATCTTTTATTAAATCAGTTGTCCCTAAGATAATTTAATGTCAACCTGATGGCTTTTTCCTATGCACAGAATCAGATTGATTTGATATGATAGCTCAACTTAGAAATCTGCAACAAATCAGTATGAAATTCCAAATGAATCAATTCAGTTATTTGAGCCAGATCTCTGCTATGCTGCACATCTTAATTATTTGGTATAGAGTATTTTCTGAAACATATTTCAGCTAAGGCTATTACCTGTTCTTTCTTCCAGTTTGGCATACTTTGGAGTGTTGCACATATTGCATTCTGATCTCCGAGCCCAATTAACATTACCACATCTTTGGGAAGAAAAATACATCAGTTTAAAAACTGAAAATACTAGTACAGCAATGAACAAGGTAAATATTACCGACACCTGTAGAACTGGAATGTTTAAAATAATTTTTAATTGAAAGAGCAGAGTTTCTCTCCTATATTTCAGATACAATAAATAGCATTTAAATGCCAAGTAAAATACATGTAACTTTTTTGGCACATATTTTTTTTTGTTATATAATTAGTGCCACAAAAAAAAATCTTCCCATAGTTGTAATTAAAGCTAAATCTGAACAAAATACAAGCAAAGAAAATATTTTACTTTGACCAAACAATTCATTGGTTTGTCAACAGGTTGAATAAATGGTGACATTCTTCTGTTACATGTATAGATTTTACAGCAATGGCACAATTCCCATAATATCATGAAAATACCAATAAAATCAAAGAAAATCAATGCTGGCAGACAACAGATAATGAAATCAAGTTCAATTTAGCTAAAACTGATAACTACATTAGTAATGTGAATAAATGTTCCATTTATATAAAAAAATTGTTGTCAACTGCCTTCTAAAAGATATCACAACTTGTCTAAAGTTATATGGAAACTGTAGACATTCTCATTATTATTTATTAATTTTATTTTTAAGGATGCCCACTTGTCAAATGACTCTTACTTAATGTACCTAACAATTTGCTGGATCTACTAAATGAATCAATTTAAGTCTGTACTCTTACAGAAGAGCAATAGATTATCACAGTACACCCAAGTGCACCTTTTTGGCAGTGAATCTTCTGTATTCAATGAATTATTCTTATGAGTAAATAAGTATAAGAACAGGATGAACAAATTATAAAAGAGGCACATATGGATAATATCAGCAAAAAACCCTAAAAATAAAGGACAATAAGATTAAACTGAAAATAAAATTTCAAGATCAACATACGTTTTACATTGCCAGTCATTAGCACTGAAGAGACCACGGCTCTTTTCAGCAAGCGTCTTCCCAATCTCAGTCCCTCCAGCTTTCATCATTTTAGCTTCTGTAGTTTTTTCTGAAAGTAGAAAACAGGCATGTAAATTAATCAATTTCCTGTACGTTTAATTTTGGAACAGTCACATCGAAATAAATACAGTTGATATAATCACCTCGACCACATCTGTTACAGCTGGTTCTTCTAGCAAAATTAACATTACCACATCTGCAAATAAAAGAAACATTATCTTAAGAACTTTCAATGCAATTAATATTTCCAAACATTTTAGTACAAACTTTTGCAAATCAGCTCACAACTCATCCAAACTCATGCTTTATAAACAAACATTTGTATTCACACTTACAAAATAACTGCCATTTCCTTTTAATTACATTGGTCTACACGGAGAAAGCCTCAGAAATGAAAGTAGCTGAATTTTACCAGACTGCATGAAAAACTGACAAGCTCTAACATCAGATTAAACAACAAGGTTCCATCTTTATTCGGTATCTAAACTGAGCTTTTTGGCTTTTCTCTTATGAACTGCAATAGGATCATCCCTGGGGAGATGATTGGTGGGTTCCCTCCACACCATTGGGACTGCAAAAGGCATGGACTTTTTCTTCTTGTTTAGCCAATTATCTTCTCAAAGAGAAGACAAAATGTATACATTCCCATGTGGTACTATTTTCATTGTTCTACTGTACTTTGTTGACAAGTTACGAGGCATCACTGGTCTGTCTACAAGTAGCTTAATTTTACCAGAATTGGGTAATAAAGGAAAAGAAATAAAGGAAAATGAAGTCCTGAGTATTAATTGGCTCCAGTTTCCAAGATACAGTTTCAGGTCAAAATTGCATCAAAATAATTCAAAATTACCAGGGGGGTGCGAGATTATGCTCCACAATACCTTCCTTCCTTGTAGGCAAATAGACTCACCTGAGTATAAATCTTTATTGTGAAATAGCTTGAAAACTTTAGCCAACCAGCACCTTTATCCTTTGGAAAACTCACCTCATCAAAATATGTAGGAATCAATACATTTTATAATAATTTCCTCAAATTTTTAGACCAGTGTTATTTACCACTACCAATTCACAAAGCAGAAAGAGCCTATAGTAAGCCAGAAAATTATTTGACATTTTTAGAAGCATGCGGTGCAATTAAATCCAAATGCAAATGGACACATTTTATGAATTTTTAAAATGCGACTCAGAAAGTAGCAGGGCTTTGAACTGCTTTACTTCTTCCATTTCTAAATTGCCCCGTTCATTTCTTATGTAAATGTATTAACGTATTAAAAAAAGATGGGGACGACTCGATATAACAATTCTCTTTGCAGGTTGAAGAAATTGCAATCAGCGAGACGATGCGATCTACTGCGCATTTAAAAAAATAAACCTCAATTTTCTTCCGGGCGGCTGACCACAGAAATAGTTATTATTCACAGTATTCTTGGCTTATTCTTTCTATTATTGTTTCCCGGATAATATCTTATGATTCCGGTGATCTCTCCCTGGAAATGTTACGCTGGTGGTTTGTCTGACCTTGCGCTGGCCGTTTGGAAGATGGAGGCCTAACGACGAATCGCAGTGACCGCGATTAACACGGGGCTGCATCTGGGTCTCCCTAAAAATCGGCCCCCATTGCGGGGTAGGGAAGGGAGGAAAAAAATGGGGGGCAAAAAAACGCGCCGGTTTCCCGCGACCTCGGGGTCGTTTCGTCCCCGCGGTACCACGCCAAACAAGGCCTCGGAGCCTGCCTGGGTGCCTCCCGTGTGGCCTCAACGGGCCAAAAAACCCAGCCGGCCTTCTCCGTCCTAGCTGCCTGACTTACTTCTTGTCGGGGCAGATCCAGTCTCCGTCGCTGACGCGGAAATTCTTAGTCGACATCTCGGCCTCGGAAACGGCCCAAAGATTTTCCGCTCGGGCGCCTCTCCGGACGAACCCGAAGGAGGCTTCGGCTTGGCTTCGGCGGTGATTGGCCAGGATTGCGGAGGGGCCTTGCGGCCAAAGGAGCTGTCCTCATGATCGCCTGCTCCCCTCTGACGGGTTCTCTCGGTAATGTTATTACTTTTTTGGGGGGGTGGGGTAATAAATGTTATTACTTTTTGGGAGGCTCGAATCTCTCGTTAGCCGCTCGTTGGAGCGTTGGGGAAAATGCGCCGAACGGATTTAGAAAAGAAGGCAGAGAAAAGAAAAGCATCAGGCATTCCACTAGCCTGAAGCGACAATGGCAGGCGAAGGGTGGGAAGTTCAGAGAGCGACCTCTGACTTTTGGAGGACTTTATAGCACTGGCGTAAGTTTGACAGGAGAAGTTATTTTGTGCTTCGTTGTAAAGAACTGGCTTCTGATTAAGGAGACTGGCGTTTCTCAACCTCAGGAACTTTAAGATGTGTGGACTTCAGCTCCCGGGGATAAACACTGCTGTAGTAAATTGTTGGGTAGTCCTTAATATTAAATATCAAAAATATGTCTGTTGATCAGGAAGTAATAGGGCACAATATGGAGCAACAACAGGGTAGAAAATTATTTATATGCATCGTATACTATAGACAATATAATGGGAAATGAGAAACGCTGGACTAGAATTAGACATTGGAATTAAAATTTCTGGAAGAAATAGCAATAGTTTCAAGCAACCTGATGCACTTGGACAGCTGCAAGAGAGAAGTTAAATTTTTACGTTTGCTTTTTATTTTAAAAGAAAAATTTTAGTATTGATGATTCCCTTCCTTTTCTATATACAAGAACCTGAAGAATTTTTATTATTTTTTTTATCATTATTACTATTTGGCTCCTTTTTCCCCTACTATTTTTATTTGGAATTACAATTGGTTACCCCACAATTAGATGAAGGTCTAGAAGAACCTGAAGATTTTGAATTGTTAGAAATGAGTAGGAAATTAACAGCTCCTGGTTCTTCAACTTCCACTTCCTCCTTTCCACTATCTCAAGGACAACATTTAATACAGACAATGTTAAGGCAAGAGAAAGAACAAGAAAAAGAAAAAGTGACCCTGCAGATGATTATGCAAGGAATTCAAAACATTCAAACAAGATCAGAGAATATTGAAAAGAGAATAGAGAACATTGAACAAAGAACAGGGAAAACTGATGAAAAAGTGGAGAACATCCAACAAATGATGATGAAGTATGATGAGAGACTACTAAAAATTGAAGAAGATAAAGTGATAAGATTGGAGACATTGATAACAGATTAACTGTGGTTGAACAAGATAAAAGTGATATGCTGAGATGGGAGATGGACAGATCAGTATTTTTTTTTATCTTAGATTTCAAAACATAGAGGAAGAAAAAGGACAAAACCTAGCTGAGATAATGACAGAAATATTGGCTGAAGCTTTGGAAATAACTGAAGAGAAGATGATGGATGGAATAGATGAGGTCTATCGAGTCTTCACAAGATACGCAATGAGAAATAGCCCACCAAGAGAAGTTCATATCAGATTTACAAAGAAAGCCATTAAAACGCAAATATTGCAAGTGGCAAGAGAGAAAACATTGAAATATAAAGATAAGGAGATTGTGGTTTTGAAACAAATACCCAGAAGAGTGAGAGAGATGAGAAGAGAATACCGATTCTTGACTAAATTGCTACTTAAAAAAGAGGTGAATTACAGATGGCTGATTCCAGAAGGTTTAATGTTCACATGGCAAGAACAGAAATACAGAATTGATTCAATTGAGAAAGCTGAATCATTTTATACAGAATTTTTCAGAGGGAAAGAGGAAGAGGCAGAAAAAGAAATCTCACAAATTGAATTCCAAGAGGACTGCCAAATGACGACTGAAAAAGAGGAAGGTGCAGTAGGTGGAAAGGAGGAAGCCAAAGAACAACGTGAACCAAGGTCCATGAGAGCTGCCAAACCCAATTATAAAATATAACCATGGAAGAGAAAAAACTGATTACAATGAATATAAATGGACTTAATTCAGCCGTTAAAAGAAGGAAAACTTTCCATAAATTAGAGAAATTAAAATTTGATATAATCTGCCTGCAAAAAGTACATATTAAAAAGCAATATGAACAATTGTTGATACAAGCCAAAACTAAGGAAAATATTTACCTCCTTGACACAATGCAAGAAAAGAGGAGTAGTTTTATATATTAAAGAGATCATTCCAGCGAAATTGAGTTATACTGATGACGACAGAAGAATACTAAAGGTGGAAATAATGGATAATAATACGAAAACACTCCTGATTGAATCTATGCCCTGAATGAGAAACAAGAAGAATTTTATAAAAAATTACATATGAAAATGAACTGGACTATGCTAATATAGTTATGATGGGAAATTTTAATGGAATTGTAGACAACAAACTGGACTATACAGCACAGAAAACAATAAAGCAAAACAGAAAGACTCTCCCAAAATCTTTTTTTAAAATGGTAGATGAAATAAATTTAAAAGATACATGGAGAGAAAGAAATGCTGAAACTAAACAATACACCTTCTACTCAAATAGACACTTATCATGTTCCAGAATAGATATGATATGGATATCAACAGAATTGTTAACTAATATTCAAGAAAAAAAAATACATTAAACTTAAACAACAATCTTCTCCCAATTTAACCACAGAGACTCCCGTATATGATGTCTTCTAAAATAATCCTGTATTTTAGTTCCTTTATATCATAAAAAGGCATGCCACTCTAACAACAGATCATGTCCTTCTAATGTCAACAATGTAGCATTTCTTAATGTTACCCATTCTTTAATCCATGTCAAGTTTGTAATTGTCCCAATTAGGCAGACCAAATCCTCCTCTAATTCTAACATCTTGTAAGATTTTTAACTTTATTCTCGCTTTCTTACCATGCCATATATATTTCAACACAATTTTGTTTAAATCTTCAAAGTAGTTATTTCCAAGCCTAATTGATATTGTTTGAAACAAGTATAGAATTCTGGGTAAAATATTCATTTTGATTGTTGAAATTCTCCCTATTAGTGACAATTGTAGGTTTTCCCATTTCGTCAAGTCTAGTGCTATCTGTTGTTTAAGTTTAATGTAATTGTTCTCTTTTAATGTACCACATCTTGCTGTCAAATGTATCCTCAAGTACTTAACCTTATTCGTGACTTGAATTTTCAATACATCTGCCAATTCTTCTTTTTGTCTTAGTAACATATTCTTTGTCAAAATCTTTGTCTTGTCTTTGTTTATTTTCAGGCCAGCCACCTTGCCATATGCCTCTATCTTTTCCAACAGTTTTGGTGCTGTTTCTAGAGGGTTTTCTAAAATAAAGGCCAAGTCATCCGCAAAAGCTTGCAATTTAAATTCTTCCTTTTTAATTTTCATTCCTTTTATACTCTTTTCGCCTCTAATGTTTGTATTTAACATTTCCAGAGTTAATATGAATAGCAAAGGTGATTGTGGGCAACCTTGTCTTGTACCTTTTCTTATATTGATAGAGTCTGTTAATTCTTCCTCTATCATTACCTTTGCCGTTTGCTTATATTATATGGCTTGTATTGCTTGAATAAATTTTCTGGCAAAGCCCATCTGTTCCAATAATAACAACATGAATCTCCAGTTCACATTATCAAAAGCCTTTTGTGCATCTAAAAATATCAAAGCCATTTGTTTTTCGGGGTAAGCCTCATAATATTCCAAAGTGTCCAATATTACTCTCATATTATCTTCAATTTGTCTTTTTGGCAGAAATTCATTTTGGTCAGAGTTAATAAAATTATTAAAATATTTTTTGAGTCTCTCTGCCAATGTTGAAGCAAAGATTTTATAATCTGCATTTAATAAAGAAATGGGTCTATAATTCTTAATTTGTAATGGATCAGTCTCTTCTTTTGGAATAAGTGTAATATAGGCTTCTGACCATGTTTTAGGTATCTTCTTCTTTAGCATAACTTAATTCATGACTTCTAGCAATGGAAGGTTCAGCGATTCTTGTAATGTTTGATAGAATTCTGCCGGAAGTCCATTTGGGCCTGGTGCCTTCCCCTTATTTTGTTTCTTAAGTGCTTTGGTTAACTCCATCATGGTTATATTGCTTTCTAACATTTTTTTAGTCTCTTTAGGTATCTTAGATAGATTAGCATTCTGTAAATAATGTTTAATTCTTTCCTAATCAATATTCTCTTGCTCATATAATTTCCCACAAAAGTCTTGAATGATTTCCTTCTTCTCTTTATTGCCGTGGCAAACTTGACCTTGATCATCTATTAACTGCGGTATTTTCCTTGATTCTTTTTCCTTTCTCAATTTGTATGCTAACAATCTACCTGGTTTCTTTGCATCCTCAAAATAATTCTGTTTAGCACTTCTAATTTTCTGTGCTAATTCTTCTTTCTCTTTTAAACTCATCTTATGTTTAATTGTATCCAGTTTTAGCTTAATGTCTTTTTTCTGTGGCGTTTTCTGTAGTTCTTTTTCGAGTCTTTTATACTCATCTTCTAAAGCTTCCGTGGCTTGCCTTTTCCTAATGTTCCTTTTCCTTGTGTAAAGTTATCAAGCCTCTAGCATATGCCTTCATTTTGTCCCATACATTCTGAATTGAAGTGTCTTCTTTTTTATTTTCTCTAAAGAAAAAAACCAATTCTTTCTCCATCCACTGTATAAAATCCTTCTCCTTTAGAATAGTATTATTTAAGGCTAGGTCACACTGGCCGACGGATGCAAAACATATGCAAAAAGGACACAGCGGACGAGCAAAATTTCCATCTGTTGTTATCCGCTCTCAAAGGTGCCCCAAATTTGCATAAACAGAGCGGACAACAACGGAAAGGAACAGACGTGGGGAGGATGTAGCGGGGACGTAAAGCGGATGTTCGTAGGAAGCCTAGCGGATGGAAGCAGATGGAAGCAGATGACACATCCGCAGGGCTTCCGGGGGAGAACAGCAAAGCAGACACGTAGCAGATGACGCGGATGCATCATGGATGCCTATAGGATGCATAGCGGATGCATAGCAGATGCAAAGCGTTCACTGCACATGTGGGGAGGATGAATTGCGTCAGCTCCATGGATATAAAAGGATGCAGCTCGCAAGCAGTCACCATTCAGAGGAAAGACCTGCTGCCAGAGACATCTTGAGAGAACACCATGGGGAAGAAGAGGAAGCCTGTGCCTACTCCTGCCAGCCCTGGCAAGAAGGACAGAACCACCATCCCACCCCCTGGCGCTGACTCTGAAGCTGCTAGTGCTTCTGCTGCTGCTGGTGGTGCTGCTCCTGGTGTTGCTGCTGCTGGTGCTTCTCCTGCTGCTGCTGCTGCTGGTGGTGGTGGTGCTGCTGCTGCTGGTGGTGGTGCTGGTGGTGCTGCTGGTGCTTCTCCTCCTGCTGCTGCTGCTGGTGGTGGTGCTTCTCCTGCTGGTGCTGCTGGTGCTTCTCCTGCTGCTGCTGCTGCTGTGATAGACCAGCCCCAAGGCCCTCAAAGCCCTGCTGCTGAAGGCCCTGAAGCCCCTGCCAGAGGGAGGAAGAGACAAGGCAAGGAGAAGAAAACAGTACTCCATTTCTGAAGACCATGAGGAGGAGGTGCTAGAATGGCTGAGGGAGAATGAGTACCTATGGAGGAAGGGCCATAGGCTCTATCACGACACAAAGCGGAAGCAGGCAGCGTGGAGAGAGAAGGCAGAGAGCCTGGGCTACACTTCAGATGTACTCCTTGGATGGTGGAAGCACATGCACACCTGGTATGGCAAGCTGCACCTGAAGAGATCCGGGCAGGCCACTGTCAAGCTCACTGACCGGGAGACCTATGTCATGGCCAGGTGCAGCTTCCTGGAGGGTGAGATCCACCACTGAGGAGCAGCCCCTCTGTCAACCCTCTCCCTCAGACAGCCCACAGAGAGCCACTCCTCTTCCAGCCAGGAGACAGCTACTGTGTCCAGGCAGGTGTCTTTGGAGGGCCCCATGACAGAGACCCCCCCCGACAGCTGCACTCCTCGTGCCAGAGGATGTGGAGGATCCCCTGTCTCAGATGGAGCAAGAAGAGGCTGCGGCCACCAGAGACCAACCCACACCCAACCCCAGTTCCACCTCCACAGAAAGCAGGCAGAGAGGCAGACCGGAGGGACAGAGCCACACTGTCCTCTTGGAGATCAGGGATACAATCAAAGCCAGCACAGATCTCCTCTCCCAGCTGGTCCACTTCGACATACCATCCTCTAACTGCAATCCCTTCATCACCTACGTGAGCCAGACCCTCCTGGACCTGCCCGAGGCCCAGTACCAGGTGATGAAGGAGAGGATCACAGCTCTTCTGCACCACCCTCCAGGCCCAGCTGAACCTGCTCCTACCCACTCCAGGCCTGCTCCTCCACCCCAGCCGATGTCACAGCCCTTCCATGGATTTCAACAGCCCCTCGCCTACCAAGCCTACCACTACCAGGACTTCCCACAGCAGAGGCAGCCCTTCCCAGTCCAGGCCCAGGTTCATCAGATGCCACCAACGCCTCAGCTGATCCAGCTGCAAACCAGACAGCCCCACCACACTCCTCCTTCCTCCACCCCACAGCCAAGCCCTTCGCCAGAACATCTGTTATCAGTCTTGGGCCTCACATCCCAGGTACTTGATGAAGGGCCTCTCAACCTCACAGGACTGAGTCAGCTCTCTGAGAGCTTCTTGCACACACCATCTCCTGTTGTACTTTCGGGGCCAGGCACCCCAATGGCGCCTCAGATCAGCACTCCAGCAATAGCCACCTTCACAGTCCCTGGCCCCTTTGCATCTGAGACCATGGGCATGCCTCAGAGTGACTGAGAAGAGTGCCAGAGACTGAGTTGTTACCTGTTCACTTTATCTTTGCTTAAGACACTTTACTTGGGTCATTTTGCTTTTTAATAAAGTCATACAGTTTGTTATTAATAAAGCTAATCTTTGCTTCACACACTTGGTTCATTTTTTTTACTTAATAAAGTGTTTAGGAAAATTTTGAAAAAAGGGTTAAGCCTTTGCATGCTTGTGGGATTGGTAAGGATAGCTGTGGGATGGATAGCTGTGGGATGGGTAAGGATAGCTGTGGGATGGATAGCTGTGGGATGGGTAAGGATAGCAGTGGGATAGATAAACTTCCAGTGCAAGCATAGTGGGACTGTATGGTCCACCCTCCCAGCTGCCACACATATGGCCCTTTATTATCAATAACAATTTAATCATTGATCAACACATTTCAACATAAACAAAACTCTTGATTAATGCCCTGTTCATTGTAGGGCCACCCAACATACATGGCACAATCTCATCAGTGTTATGACACAGGCTCAAGGAAGCATCCATTAAGCATCTACCATCCTGTCTTGCCACTCCACTGCTCCAGCTGGGGAGTTGCACCAATGTTTCAGGAGGTTGCGCTGCTTCTTCCCTTCACGTGAGGCTCTGTTGGGGCCTTGCACATTCACAGTGTCTATCAGGTTTCGTCCTTGCCTCCATTCCCCAGGCTCCATGTCCTCATTGCCTTGTTGACGGTCCACAAGCCTGTTCTGCAACACTGGGTAGCAGGTGCGCATGAGATTGTGCAGGGTGCAGCAAGCTTCCACGATGCTCCTCACAGTCTGTGGGCAATGCTGCATGGTGGTGAGAAGTACCTGGAACCTGTTGGCCAGGATGCCAAAGGCATTCTCCACCACCTGTCTTGCTCTGGACAGCCTGTAGTTGAAGATCCTCTCTTCATGGGTGAGGCATCTTGAAGTGTAGGGCTTCATGAGGTAGGTTCTGAGGGAGAAGGCGTCATCACCCACGATGAAGTAGGGCACATCTTGTGTGTCGTTGGGTAGGGGGTCTGGATCTGGAAAACCCATGATGAGGTTGCATTCCAGGCCATTCTTGAGGTCACTGGCATTGTATATCTGGGCATCTGAAGCTGACCCGTTGCCTGAAGCATCGATGTACATGAACTTGTAGTCAGCATCGACCATGGCGAAGAGGATGATGCTGAAGAAGCTCTTGTAGTTGAAATAATTGGACCCTGAGTTGGGTGGATCTTTGCAGGCCATGTGCTTCCCATCTATGGCTCCAACGGTGTGTGGGAAGTTCCACCTCTGATACCACTGCTCTGCAACTTTCCTCCAGCCTTCTTCAGTGATGGGACACTCCTTCACGTATTCTTCGATGATGGCCTGCACCACTTCTCTGACCACAATGCTGATGGTGTTGTGTGGCACCCTCCAAGCATACTGCATGTTTCTGTATGTGGTCCCAGAGGCCATGTGGCGCAGAGTCAGTGCCACCTTCAGTCCAGGGTCCAGGCCTGGACGGAAGTTGGTGCTTGGCTTGGTCAACCTGGGTCTCAGACACTCCACAACTTCGTCAAACATGGCTGATGACATCCTCATGAAGTGCTGGAATGCACGAGGGTCTTCATTCCTCAGCTCCACCATCAGTTTGTCATAGAATCCAAACTCCACTCTTCTCCTGATCCATCTTCGGACCCAGACAGCTCTTGGACATCTCCTTCTACTTTAGTAGAAAAGGTGAAACAGTCTTAAGAGGGCTTGGTTCTGGTGTTGAATGATGGCGGCTACCAAAAGGAGTGTGTGATGATCCATGGTGGACATCAATGGATGATGTGGAAGAGCAAGAGCAAGGCTGAAGAGGTCTGTACACCAAGGCTGCTGGACTGATAGTGAGATCCAGGTGATTTCCTCCCCCTTTTTATAGGAAATGTCGGTTTTCCGCCAGGTGTCCTTCCACATACTCTCGACATCCTCCAGACATCCTAAATATCCGAGATACATCCCATATACGAACGTTTTGTCCGTTTTAATGCTTTATATCTGAGCTGCATCCGCTTTCATCCTTTCTATTTCCGTGCTACTTACACTGTGTGGACGTTCCGCGTACCTTTCCTTCCTCCTTTCCGCTTTCTGCTGGAGCAGATGTGAGTTGCACAGATGCCCAGAGGATGCCAAGAGGATACATCGGACGTGAAACGGATGACAATGGATGTAGAACGTTTGTTGCCCGTATGTGTCACGGATATAGATCATACGCGGTGGAAAGTTCATCCGCTCAAAAAGTTTTGTGCAGCTCAAAACTTTTTGAGCAGATGAAATAGCAGTAGATGGATGTTTGACAGATAGAGCGTATGAAAGACATACACAGTGAGTACACAACGGATGCATCGTGTTTTCCAACGGATGGCCAGCTTTTTTGTCCGTTTTACATCCTCTTTGCATCCGTTGGTGTATTGTGACATGGGCTTTAACATCCGTATAGATCTTTTTTTTGTCCTTTCCATTTAATTGTCATTGGATTATGGTCTGCCCAAGTATTTGTTTCGATATTTGTTTATTGAATATTAGATATTAATTCTGTTGAAGTCCAAATCATGTCTATTCTGGAACATGTTAAATGTCTATTTGAGTAAAAAGTGTATTGTTTGTTTTTAACATTTCTGTGTCTCCATATATCTTTTAAATTTATTTCATCTATCATTTTAAAAAAGGATTTGGGGAGAGTCTTTCTATTTTGCTTTGTTGTTGTTGTTGTTGTTATATAGTCCAGTTTATTGTCTACAATTCCATTGAAATGTCCCATCATCACTATATTGACATAGTCCAGTTCAATTTTCATGTGTAATTTTTTATAGAATTCTTCTTGTTTATCATTCGGAGCGTAAATTGTAATCAAGAGTGTTTTCGTATTATTGTCCATTATTTCCACCATTAATACTCTTCCATCTTCATCAGTATAAATCAATTTTGCTGAAATGATCTCTTTGATATATAAAATCACTCCTCTTTTCTTACATTGAGTCAAAGAAGTAAATATTTTCCCTAATTTTATCTGTATCAACAATTGTTCATATTGTTTTTTAATATGTCTTCTTGTAGACAAATTATATCAAATTTTAGTTTCTCTAATCTGTGAAAAATTTTCCATCTTTTAACAGCTGAATTAAGTCCATTTATATTCATTGTAATCAGTTTTTTCTCTTCCATAATTATGCTTTATAATTAGGTTTGGCAGCTCTCGTAGATCTTGGTTCACGTTGTTCTTTAGTCTCCACCGATCCACCTACTGCACCTTCTTCTTTTGTAGTCTCCATTTGGTCATCTTGAAATTCAATTAGTGAAATCTCTTTTTCTGCCTCCTCTCTCCTTCCAAAAAATTCTGCATAGAATAATTCTGTTTTCTCGATTGAATCAATTCTATATCTCTGTTCTTGCCATGTAAACATTAACCCTTCTGGGATTAGCCATCTATAATTCACCTCTTTTTTCAATAGCATTTTAGTCAAAAATTGATATTGTCTTCTCATCTCTCTCACTCTTCTGGGTATTTGCTTTAAAACCACAATCTCCTTATCTTTATATTTCAATGTTTTCTCTCTTGCCACTTGCAATATTTGTGTTTTAATGGCTTTCTTTGTAAATCTGATATGAACTTCTCTTGGTGGGCTATTTCTCATTACGTATCTTGTGAAGACTCGATAGACCTCATCTATTCCATCCATCATCTTCTCTTCAGTTATTTCCAAAGCTTCAGCCAATATTTCTATCATTATCTCAGCTAGATTTTGTCCTTTTTCTTCCTCTATGTTTTGATATCTGAGATAAAATTCTGATCTGTCCATCTCTGATTTCAGTATCCCACTTTTATCTTGTTCAACCACTGTTAATCTGATATCAGTATCTCCAATCAGTATCAGTATCTCCAATCTTCGTCTCTTTGTTTATCTTCTTCAATTTTTTGGAATCTCTCATCATACTTCACCATCATTTGTTGAATATTCTCCACCTTTTCATCAGTTTTCTCTGTTCTTTGCTCAATATTTTCTATTCTCTTTTCAATGGTATCTGATTTTATTTTAAGGTCTTGAATTCCTTGCATAATCATCTGTAGAGTCATTCTTTCTTGATCTTTGTCTTGCTTTTACATTGCCTGAATTGAACATTGTCCTCCAGATGGTGGGGAGGCAGAAATGGAAGTTGAAGAGCCAGAAACTATAAACTTCCTACTCATTTTAAACAATTCAGGATCTTCAGGTTCTTCTAAATCCTAATCCAATTGTGAAATAGCCAATTATAATCCAAAATGAAAAATAAGAATGGTAGAGAGAAAAACCCAATAATAATAAAAAGAAAAGGAGAAAAAAAAATCTTCAGGTTCTTCTTAACCTTAATCCAATCAGTAATTAGGTAGAAAGGAAGGAGAAGAATAAAAGAAAGTTTAAAAAGAGCAAAAAGTAAAAAAGAATTTTTTAAAAATAAAAGTAATTCTTCAGATTTTTCAACACCTTAATCCAATTGAAAATTTTCAAATAAACAAAGAAACTTATCGAAAAACAAAAAATCCCAAAGAAAAAAGGAAAAGAAAAAAGAAAATTTTGAGGCTTTCCTTTTAAAATACAAAGCAGAGATGAAAAATATTACAAAAATAAAGGTTTTAAAAAGAAAAAAATGAACAGTACAGCTGGTGAGGGTGGTGGTGCTGACCCAACTTAAGAAAATAAAAAAAACAAACACACTGCACTTTATTTAATTATCCAAGGCTCTTGTCATAGCTCTCTCCAAACTTCAAAGCCAAGTTTCAATTGTTAATAGAAATCCAGAAGAACACCTGCACTCTTCCGTGCGCTTCCCTCTATCTTATCACGTAGCAATGTCCTTGAAAAATTTTTTTCATAGCTTTCTTTCTCAGCTTTCTCAGCTTTGTTTAAGATATTTTCAAGCCTCTAGTTGGCAGTATTACAAAGTTTCTTTACTTTTACTCTCCCACTCCTTTCTCAGACAAAACGTAATAAAAGTTAAAAAAAAAAAAGTATAGCTTAAGGGAGCCTCTAACCTAAAATATTATAAAGTCAAAAAAGAAGAGAAGAGAAAAAATAAATATAAGTAGAGAAAAAACCAGTCCAGTTAACAAATGCAGAATCACCATAGAAATCCAGCCATGAAAAACATAAAGCAAAGCCTTACTTTGACACTTCTGTTTAAAAACTGCCGCTTATTCAGTTCTTTTTCCCCTTAGGGTGTCCTTTAAAGTCCTTTTAAGTCTTCGAATAATAAATGAACAATTCTCACCAGACTGACACACTTTCTCTTTTAACCTCTTCCATTTGGAGCTGTCCCAACTTCAGCAGCTTTGGGGGCTGCCTTTCTGTCTCTGGCAAAAGGGCTTCTCCTGGGTCAACCAGGGACTTTGTGATATCCCTGGGATCTACAGGACATGCTCTTCACTATCACCGTCCCTTCGGGACGGTTTAGGTCCATTTGGATCATCCAGGGGCAAAGATATCGGCTGCAATCTCAGACCCCCAAGATTGCATGCAGTATCGTTGCGACGCCAGCTTCTCCCCCCTTTTCCTTTCTTTTAAACTACAGAACATCATCCTGAAGAGGGTTGCTTGTTTAACATTGGGGATAATCTGAGCCCCTTGTTTAAAAAAAAAAGTTTGATAAAAATTGCGATTTTGGCCTTTCTTTTCAATTCCCAAGGATACAGCTGATCAAAAACAACCAACTTCATCTTTTGTAGTTGGAAGGTAGGATTTAATTTTTTTCCTTGCCATGGAGAAAACCTGAAGTAATGCCTGGTTGATTAAAGACACATATTCATGAATTTTTTAAATATGCAATGTTATTGCTTGTTTTTACAGCCATTTGATTTAACAATTTTAACAATTTTTGTTTAATGACCAAAGTTACAATGGCACTGAAAAAAGTGACTTAAGATGATTTTTCATACTTAATAACCATTACAGCATCCCTATGGTCATGTGATCAAAATTTAGATGCTTGGCCACTGGCATATTTATGACAGTTGCAGTACCCCAGGGTCATGTGATCACCTTTTGTGAATTTCTTGCAAGCTACATTCACTTCATAACTGCAGTGATTCACTTAATGATTATGCAAAAAGATTGTAAATGAGACAAAACTTACTTAACAATGGCCTTGCCTAACAAGAAAAATTTTGGTCTCAGTTATAGTCGTACACTGAGGACTACTTGTTTTGGAATTCACCTTTACATACATTTTGTCAACAAATACTACAATACAAATTTAAAAGAAGATATTTTGCTCCTGGGGTCTATCTGAAGAGCTGTTATTTACCGTCCACAGTTTTCTAGAATGCAGCACAAGGTGACAGAATTTTGATTATTTATTACAAGTCATACACTAACCAGATATTGCTATATCAGGAATAATCAGGAATAGTGAATTTGGAGTTTTCTTTTTGTGACAGGTGACATGACTGGACAAAAGACTGCTACATTACAGCTTTTAGGAGCTTATCTTTTGTACTAGGATGGCTGGAAATAAAAAAGACTGAAGAAAAAAAGGTTTTCTGGATTCCAGTCCCTTCTTTTTTTTGGCCACAGTAATACCAGGTGTTCTACCCAGATTGTGGTTAACCCAGCTCCTGACTAGTGAGTTTTTCTGTTTCTTTTTCTCACCTACTCATATGAGAAAAGCAAATGCCAAGTGCTTTTGCTTCTCTAGGCATGTCTTTTGAAAACTAGTTTAAAAAACTTTCATGGTTCTTCCTGTCATTTGGAAGTAGAGGGTAAATCTTGGCAAAACCTTTGTCAGTTTTACCCAGTGTAAAAAAACCAGCAAGAACAAAGTAATAAGCCAGTTTTCATTATTTTACTGTACCTCTGCTGCTTTATTTAAAGCGACATCTACAGGTTGCCCCTCCCCTCCCCTTATCTAAAAGGAGAAAGCTTGGCAGATTTTTTTCCATTTCAACCATTTAAAGAGAAAGAAACAAAGAAATGGCTTCAGTACTTAACCTGTAGAAAGAAGAAGAAATGTGCACACAAAGATCCTGTCTTTTGTGACAGACACCCCAGATGTTGAAAGTGGAGATTAAGGACTGGAAAAGGGCTCCCACAAGAGCACCCTGCAGGATCAGAGCATTTGTTTATGTCAGAGTGAAGCACAGCAGGTGAACAGGATTGCCCTCCCAGCCACAGCAGGAAGGAAACACAACTTTGGATGGAAAGCCAGAGAACCCAGCTGTGGTTGTCATCTTCATTCCTAATGACAACTTCCATTCCTTCCTTCTCAAAATGAAAGTCGCCTCACCCTTTTGCCAGGACAAGCAGAAAGTGTGAATTGAATTCATTTTTCAAAGCTGTTATCTTAATCAATGCCTTTTAAAATTATTTTTATTATTATTGTTTGTGATGAACAGGGACTAGTGCCTTGGGATCTTCAGATGAGCAGAAAGGTGTAGGTAATGAGAAAAGCAATAATGATGCTCAGTATTCTAAGGCTTATAAGGATGAATGATAGTCATTGAAGCATTCTTTTTTCTTTGAAAAAAATAGAGCTAGCTACTGTAGGCATATACATAATTAAAGGTGTTTGTTATGTATATATATTTTTAAAAAGCATATATTTCCTACCATGAAATGGTGTTTATACCAACATTATTTGTGTGTTTGCTTCATAATGCTTCATGCACATAACTGAAGAAATCCAATATCTCATATCATTAAGGTTCATGCTAATGTAATGGATATCCCTGGAGCTTCTAAGATACTAACATTGTTTTTTTAGTGAAGCCTTAGTAATTAGGATATGTGAATCACTGAAGTGGTGTTTTGCTTCAGTCAAAATGTCCCACTGAACGGTTGTGTAAAATGATGCCCAATTATTATCAAAGGCTCTCTATAGCCAAGGTGTATCAAAAGAGGTACTTGGAGATATTTGTGAGTCTTCTGTGTAATGCATGCAAAAAAGTCTCTTCTGTTGGCATATTTCATAAAATAAAACACACAGCCTATCTCAATATTTCAGTTCAAGACCCTATTTCAAATCAAATATCTGCTTTGAAATCCAATGAAGGCAGTTCCAAATAACTGGTAATATTGCATTGCACAAGTCTGATGCACCATTGAATTATTTGAGAAAACAAAATACATGTACAAGAATGGGCTGAGATTAATACATGTACAACAATGGGCTGAGATTTTTTATATGATCCTCTTTTTCTGATCTGGTTTACTAGTAATTCCTGTAAATTCTTGGTGATACAGTAGGTGGCACTTTAGCCACACACAAAGTCACAATGCCGTGTTGATGGAATGCAACCATGGAAGCTTATCTTTTATAAAAGGTGTAAAAATAAATATTTTAAAATATAATTGCCAGTTCTATCTGGCAAAATATAAAATGAATTATCTCTAGCATGAGTCATATTGGGGTTTAAAATGCAAAGTTAGCCAATAATGCTGCATTCTGGAATACAGGTATGATAAAATATATCAGACTACTTTGTGTATTTGCCTGTTGATAACATATACCATTGATTTGACTCCTGCAAGGCAAGCAGCCAAGAGATTTAAAAAACATCTTCGGAATATAATGGTCAAAAAATGGAAACACCAAGTGCCTCTCTGGAATAATTACATTTTTACTGTGAGTTCACATTTGCTTTTACAATAAAGTAGAACATTTGCATGCAGAGTGAAACTAAAAAAAACCACACACTATGTTTCCATTTATAAAAAGGCTTAGAGCAGTTTGTCAGCATTTCTTGTTAAGTGTAAACATTTTGTACACATTTGTTAGGGTTGGAGCGTAAAGCATGTGTGAGTGGAGCACCGTATTTTAGGTAGAATTCAATTCCGTTAATTTCTTTTTATATTGTGTTAAGCCCATTGCTCCTCTAAATGAAATCCAGATTTGTTCATGCTTGGAATAAACCAATTAAATCAATGAAACGTGTTAGTCATGACTAAATTAAGTCACCTTGATTTCAGTGTGTTGACTTTAAGTATGACTAAGAGAAATCCAACTCGCTACCTGGACAGTCAGTTTGAAATTTCTGCAACTTCTCCCAGTCCAATTTTCTAATCAAGTGACTCAAACTTATTGAAATCAAGGGACTCAAACTTATAGTTAAAGCATTCTAATCTAAGCCTTCTTACTGGGAGGGAGATAGACAGATAAGGAAAAAAAACAAACCAGGAAAAATAAGTCAGAAAGAAATATTGATTTCCTTACTTTACCTCACATTGCAGTGAATGTTAATGCTTCTGGGAACACTCAAGAGTAATGGAATTCAGTGTGATTCAGTGATATGAAGGGAGGTATAAATCTTTTATTTAAATCTTGAGGTACAGTAGGAGTGGGAACTTATTACTTTCTTGATGTTGTTGACCTACAATTCTTAATCATATGCAAGTAGGCTTCAACTTACGACCACAATTGAGACAAAAATTTATGTTGCTAAGCAAGGTAGTTGTTAAGAGAGTTTTGTCCTATTTTATGACCTTTCTTGCCACAGTTGTTAAGCGAGTCCCTGCAGTTGTAGTAACAGATAAACTGATTTGATGCGCATTAATTCTCCAACTTGAGCTAGCAGTCTTGTCATCAAACTGTGACAAAAGAATATCCTTGGCAAAACACCCCCACATAAAATAGATTGTTGTAGCACAAATGAATACATAAGAGGACAGGGATAACTAAAGATATGCCACGAAGTGTTATAGTTAAGCTGCCAAATGATAACAAAGCTTAAACTAAATAGTAACTAAATTTGTTGTTGGGTTCAAATTCTAAACTGAGATAAAATCGCAACAATCTGTCCCTGGGAACACTCAGCTTTTCTAAAAGATGTATTCTGTAATTTCTAAAAGTATACAGCCCCTTTCTTACAATTCCGGCATTGCAAAGTAGTCTAGACAAGAAACATGGCCAGAAGTACTAGCTCCAGCTATATTGTAAGATTACAGTCATACTGTAATAGAATCTTGTAAGCCTAAAAGTAAATTTCTTCCCCATTGCCTTTATAGCCCAAGAAACTATCAAATACTCGGGCTGATCTTCACTGCTCCTGTCTTTTATCTGCTCTATGTGTTCTCTGAGCAGTGCAGAAGACAGTTCTTCTTCCTCACCAATGACCGGCTGAAACTTCATGCTTTCCCTGCCTGAAGCTTCAGGGCTATTCTACTGCAGCTGTGCTTCAGCCAAATCACTATCAGCTGGCTCCTTGTCCAGTTTCCATTCCAACAACCACTGCCTCTCACTTGGACTCACAGCCATTGACCAACTCCTCTCCTGGCATGCCTGGAACCATCCTCTTCCAGAACTGACACCTGGAGAGGCATTTGGGGAAGCATGTGTGGGAGAAGCATTTGGGGAAGCATGTATATTGATACTAAAGCCCATGTCACACTGCTCAACGGATGCAAAAAGGACACAACGGATGAGCAAAATGTTCCATCCGTTGTTATCCGCTCTCAAAAGGGGCAAAAATTTGCATAACCGGAGCAGATAACACGGACACGGGGAGGACGCAGGGCGGATGCAAAGCGGATGCGGAACGGAAGCCCAGTGGATGGAAGCGGATGGAAGCAGATGGGAGCGGATGGCACATCCGCTAGGCTTCCGGGAGGCCTCAGCAGAGCGGACGCGGAACGGATACAGCGGATGCACAGCGGATGCGGAACGGATGAAGCGGATGCAAAGCGGATGCAGAGCGGAAGCCTAATGGATGCCTGGCATTAATTGCGCATGCGGGGAGGATGCATTGCGTCAGCCCCACGGATATAACGGAAGCAGCTCGGAAACAGGTCACCATTCAGAGGAAAGACCTGCTTCCAGACACATCGACTGCCTTGCCTGCCCTGCCTGCATGTCTGCCTGCAAGCCTTGCTGCCAGCCTTGCTGCCAGCCTTGCTGCCAGCCAGTCTGCCTGCCAGCCTTTCTGCCTGCCTTCCTGCCAGCCTTGGTTCATGTCTGCCTGCAAGCCTTGGTACATGCCTCCCTGCCAGCCTTGGTGCCTGCCTTGGTGCCTGCCTTCCTGCCAGCCTTGCTGTCTACCTGCCTGCCAGCCTTGGTGTATGCCTGCCTGCAAGCCTTCCTGCCAGCCTTGGTTCCTGCCAGCTTCCCTGCCAGCCAGCAACCCCACAACCATGCGGAAGCACAGCAAGCCTCAGCCATCTGCTGCCAGCCCTTGCAAGAGGGACAGGGCTACCATCCCGCCCCCTGGCCCTCACTCTGGTTCTGCTGGGGCTTCTGCAGCACGGGCTCGCTCTTCTGGGGCTGGGGCTTCTGCTGCTTCTGCTTCTGGAGGAGCTGATGAAAAGCACTCCAGCACCAGCCACCTCCACAGCACCTGCACCCTTCACCCATGAGACTGAGCGACCAAGAGGAGTGCCAGAGACTCATTTTTTTTTTATAGCTTGTTGTTAATAAAGTCTATTTATGATTCACACACTTGCTTTATTTCTTTTTTTTTAATAAAGTCTTGGTGGAAACTTTTAGAAATGATTTAAGCCTTTGCATGCTTGTGGGATGGGTAAGGATAGCTTTGGGATGGGTTAGGATACCTGTGGGATGGGTAATAGCTGTGGGATGGGTTAGGATAGCAGTGGGATAGATAAACCTCCAGTGCAAGCATAGTGGGACTGTATGGTCCACCCTCCCAGGTGCCACACCTATGGCCCTTTATTATCAATAATAATGTAATAATTATCCACACATGTCAACATAAACACAACTCTTTATTAAACGCCCTGTTCATTGTAGGCCAACCAAACATACATGGCCCAATCTCATCCGTGTGATGAGACAGGCTGAAGGAAGCATCCATTAAGCATTTACCATCCTGTCTTGCCACTCCACCGCTCCAGCTGGGGAGTTGCACCAGTGTTTCAGGAGGTTGCGCTGCTTCTTCGCCTCACGTGAGGCTCTGTTGGGGCCTTGCACATCCTCAGTGTCTATCAGGTTTCGCCCTTGCCTCCATTCCCCAGGCTCCATGTCCCCATTGCCTTGTTGGAAGTCCACGAGCCTGTTCTGCAAGACTGGGTAGCGGGTGCACATGAGATTGTGCAGGATGCAGCAAGCTTCCACGATCCTCATGGTCTCACGATCCTCATGTTGGTGAGAAGTACCTGGAACCTGTTGGCCAGGATGCCAAAGGCGTTCTCCACTACCCGTCTTGCCCTGAACAGCCTGTAGTTGAAGATCCTCTCTTCACGGGTGAGGTATTTGGAAGTGTAGGGCTTCATGAGGTAGGTTGTGAGGGAGAAGGCATCATCCCCCACGATGAAGTAGGGCACATCTTGCTTGTCATTGGGCAGCGGGTCTGGATCTGGGAAGCCCACCATGAGGTTGCCTTCCAGCCCCTCCTTGAGGTCACTGGCATTGTATATCTGGGCATCTGAAGATGACCCGTTGCCTGAAGCATTGATGTACATGAACTTGTAGTCTGCATCGACCATGGTGAAGAGGATGATGCTGAAGAAGACCTTGTAGTTGTGATAAGTGGACCCCGACTTGGCTGGAGCTTTGCAGGTCACGTGCTTGCCATGTATGGCTCCAACGGTGTGTGGGAAGTTCCACTTCTGATACCATTGCTCTGCAACTTTTTTCCATCCTTCTTCAGTGGAGGGGTACTGGAGGAGCTCCTCCTTGTGTTCTTCGATGATGGCCTGCACCACTTCTCTGACTACAATGCTGATGGTGTTGGGTGGCACCCTCCAGCCATACTGCATGCTCCTGTAGGTGGTCCCGGAGTCCAGGTGGCGCAGAGTGAGTGCCACCTTGAGCCCAGGTTCCAGGCTGGGCTGGAAGTTGGTGTTTGTCTTGGTCAACCTGGGTGTCAGCCACTGCACAAGTTCGTCAAACATGGCTGGAGGCATCCTCATGAAGTTCTGGAACGCCCGAGTGTCTTCGCTCCTGAGCTTCACCATCAGCTTGTTGGACAGTCCGTCCTCTACTCTTCTGGTGAACCATCTTTGGACCCAGACTTTTTTTGGGTGCCTCCTTTTCTTCCCCTAGTAGAGTTCACAGAGCCTGTTGATGGTTTCGCACTGTTGCAGTATAGGTGTCTCTTTGCATCCTCTAGGCATCCTCTTGGCATCCTGCAGACATCCTTAATATCCGAGATAGGTCCCCTCTGCGAACGTTTTTTCCATTTTAAACGCTTTGTTTCCATGCTGCATCCATTCTGCATCCGTTCTGCATCCGTTCTGCGTCCGTTCCGCTTCCTCCCTGTGTCCGGGCAGATGCGAGTTACGCGGATGCGTAGCGGATGCCTAGAGGATATAACGGATGCGTAACAGATGCGTAGCGGATGCGTAGCGGATGCAGAATGGACGAACTGGATACATTTTCCACGCAAAAGTTTTGGGTAACCCAAAACTTTTGGAGCGGATGAAATGTCCATAAATGGATGCTGGACAGATAGAGAGGAAGCAAAACGGAGGCAGTGAGTACATCGCGTTTTCCAACGGATGGCAAGCTTTTTTGTCCGTTTTACATCCTCTTTGCATCCGTTGGTTCAGTGTGACATGGGCTTAACTAAACATACTGCCCACATTGCTCAAAAACAACAACCTGTGCTGCTGTCTGGTCTTTTCAAGCCTTTAGTGAAAGTGAACTTCAATAACAATATCAGAAGCTTCTTGGATGAGAAGCGAAATGCCTTCAAAGAAAAACTAGAAACTCCAGTTGCCTCTTGAAAAAGCATCTTTGGGACTACTATGACCTGGATGACTGAGAATCTCCACAGACAATATTGGGGAAGTATTTCAAAACAAAGAAGCTGATCTTATACCAGTTTGATGCAATTAATCTGTTGTAGGTAGGAATAGGGCTGCTTCTTTTCTGTTCCTGTTGCCTTGCCTGATCCTCTTTCATTGTTTATAAAATCTAGTGTGTGCCAAGGCTATTTTACTTTATTTATTTCGTATAGACTTTTATCCCTTTTACTCACATATCTAATTTAGAATAATGCATTCATTCTCAGATCAATGCCAGGAGCACGCAATGACATTTACATTAAAAATGTTTTTAGTGGAAACAAAAGCGCGCTTACTTTATGCATGTTTGATTACTCGCAGGAATACTTCATGTTTGTTCATTCATTCACAAAATTCATATTTTGCAGGCAGCAGCCCCATTCCACGCTATCTAAAACTTTTGGGGAGAAAAACATCAGGGTTGACATTTCCTGAGATAATCTTTTGTTAAGGAATAAGATCATGTGCTACTGAAAGGATTTTGATGCTGAAGGCAAACTAGAAAATATCAGCCCCTGAGCTGTTCAAGTCAAGGGCTATTATATCCCAAACTAACCATGTTCTCTTGGCACATGAAGCAGAAAATATCACATAACCATCTCCCTGTACCTTGACAACAAAAGATAGAGAAAAAAAACATGTTACCTCCCTCTCAGGACATTTAAAATTTGCTGACCCTGAGTGTGATTCTGCTCGCAAAACTAAAATGCATGGGGTTGTCTGTGGTGATCTTTTTTTGTCACTGAGACAAGTAGAATTTGAAACCTGAGAGGGTGGGTGGGTGGGGACAAAATCTTGTGATACAACTGTAGGAAAATAAAAACAAAGGTTAAACTTGCTGTAATACACCCCAATGCAATAGCAACAACTTCATTGGTTCAAAAGATTCAATAATACCACCCAACATGTTGATTAGAAGTCAACATCCAATGGTATTCATGAAATCGGAATATATACAACCTTGAATTCCTAAAGAAAAGTGGAACATAAATCTAATAAACATGTACAAACACAACATAATATTATGAAATCCAGCAACATATTAATACAGTTTGTCTAATTGATCTACAGTATGCTAAGAATAGGTGAAAGTTTGCCAGTTAGCACTTGTCCTTTGAGAAACTCTTAAGTGCCTAGTATTAATTAAGAATGAAATACGTGTGTGATTTCAGTAAGGGACCTTAACTGAGTAATGAATACATTTCGCCATAGAGACATCTAGAGTTTCCAAATCAGATGATAGGACCACCCCTATATCTCGGCTATGGGCTTGTTAATATTCATTTTTCTGAACAGAGACAAGTATAGTCACTATCCATCACCCTTTGTGGCCCAGCTGAGCACCTGGATACTATTTCAAGATATCCTGGTAATAATCCTGGTTCAGATATAGTCCATCTGCATTGTTCTCTGCTTCACTCAAACATTTCTTGAGGTTCAAATCTGGTAAGTGTAAGCAATGGACTTTTTCCCCTTCCACCAAAAAAGAATGAACTTCTGAAAGCTTGGCACTTCAAAAGCAATTCTTTACTGAAAGGAAATGATTCCAGTACTAGTCAAAGCAGAATCTAAGATGCTTCCAGGCATATACTAACAGGTAAAGGGAGTTAGAACTCCTCCCCTTATTTAGATGTGGATTTTGTCAAACAAAGAACCAACATGTTAATTCCTCCTTCCCTTTTCTGGGAACATATCTTAGAAGAGTTTCCCAGGGATTATCTTCCAGAGCTGGAATTTTTATGGTCCCTTCTCCTCTTGCTATCTCTTCAAGAGGTGACAAGTTTCTAGCCATCTGGTTCCAGTCCTGCAGTTGAATATCATGTGCAAGTTATACAGATTCAATATAAGATTTAATATATTCAGGTTACATCAAAAAAGATTACTTGTACCAACTTCCCCCACTTCTTCCATTGAAGAATGGCAGATACACGGATTTGACAGTAAGAGGCTGGTAGCTTTTCTGTTTTTATGCTTGTGTTTTTCAAACTTATTTTATTCTTTGCCCTGTTTTGACAGTCTACCTTCCACCCCTTTCCACTATCTCTCACCAATTTTCTGTAAATACATGCTGTACAAATAATAACCGAGCTTCAGACCATGTCATAAATCCAAGGGGTCATTTTGTGGCAGCAAAATTAGCTTTTGGTGTATGAGTTGGGTTTGTGGAATCTACATCTGGTAGTCCTACTTTGTCTCTTTTCTTTCCTTTTCTGGTTAATTGCTCTTTTTTCTTTCTCCATTGTTCCCTTATGGTATGGCTTCCCCTTTCTCTTACTTTGTTTTCTTCCCTTGTTTTCTATGCTAAGAGAAGGAACAAGGGGAAAGCGGTCTTGTGTGGTTCTCCGTGGGAATGAGAAAATGATTGGTACGGGAGATGGAAAATATTTTTTTTTAAAAAAAGTGCATTATATTATTTTGCCTCCGCAACTGGCAGTTATTGGCTGATCTTGTCTAAGCTCCCAGGGAAGGAAGTTTAGCTTCCTTAGGATTTGATTCGAAGAATACCAAAGTACTGTATATACAGTAAGTGGTAGACTAGATGCAAACTTGAAAAACATCTCAGAAAAGACAATAACAACCACTTTTGAACCGCTGCCCAAAAACAGCATGATTTTATCCATGTACTATAGTCACCTGCAGTTGTGTTGGACCTAAAGGCATTTTTAGAAATACCTTATTTTCAGACAATTATTTTTATCTTTTTTATCCTGGTCTAGCTGTATTTTGGAGAATGATTTCTGGGAGTCTTTTCTCTCCTTTATTCCACCCCACCCCCTTTACAGACAGTTATGTACACATGCCACTAATAAGCTAATGGAAGGGGATAGATAAATAGAAGAGGTTGGCTTTTCTTAGAAGTGGATGTAAATGAATTCAGTGCTGGCTGATTCTGTTCTGAGTATTTAATTCTATTAAAGAAGGCTGCTGAGTGATCACCACATCTGAGGCACATGCAAGGTGCAGAGCAAAATTTACCCAAAGATTCTACTGAAAAGAAAGTACTTCTGAAGATGTCTGAAGGTTGAGTCATGGCAACTGGATTTGTTGGTTTGAGACATTTTGCTACTCATCCAAGCAGCTTCACCAGTCAGAGAGAGTTAGGCAGAGAGTCATTGAGTCATACCGATTCCTTCAGTTGCCTCAAGGTGGAATCCAGTTGTCATGACTCAACCTTCAAACAACCCTACTTGGATGACTGAGAATCTGTTGGTAGAAATGTCCATCTGGGTTCAGTTCCAAGTGGGAAGAAAGACACTGGAAACATGATGAGTGCTTGAAAAGATGGTTTAATGGTGGACAGGACCACCTGATTTGAGGTCCTGGGCACAAAAAAGCACATGGGTGAGAGAGGGAGGGAGATTTATCACCTCCATTGGGCTTTGAACTTGCTTCCTGTTCCTGTGGCAAGAAATGTATCCTGATTGGTTGTCAGACTCCCGTGGGGACATGCAGGGGTAGCTTGGTTGAATCTTGATGGGTGATGTAATGAAAAGGCTTTGGGCAATTCCTATTATGGCTTAATGGATTTGCCCTGAAAGATCTTGAGTGAGGACATTTGCTTATGAATAGACATCTCTTTATCTCTTAAGTGCTGACATCTGCTGTGGGCTATTGAAGAGGGTGGGGGCTATTAAGAGTAAGTCTGTTTCCTGCCTTAAAAAATATGTTTCTCAATTTCTCATCCAGTGAAATATAATATTCTGCCTTTTTAATATTTCCTAGAATATTTCATTCTTCTAGGAGAGAGGTGAGCGCTGATTTCCTACAAATCTTCATTGACATAATTACTTCTGAAGATGGCTTTACATTGGTTGGTTAAAAGAAAAGGTATGTAGAAAGCAACAAAGCTGCTACAATGCTTTTTTCCTTTTGGGATCTGTAAGGAATATGTATTATTGTGTAGGAAGTTAGCACCCACCCTTTCCCTAGAAAAATGAAATATTCTAGGGAATATTAAAAGGGCAGAATATTTCCCTAAAAGGGAGACAGAAACTCAGCCCCCCCATCTTTGTTAAGGGCCATTAATGCCTGGGTCATTCTATTCTACATAACAAAGATCTACCTCCTTCAGGCAAAGCCATTGAATTGCCCTTCATTGCATCACTCAGCAAGATTCAACCTAACTTAGCACAGACAACCTAAAAAGCTAGCTATGACCTCTGATAGCAATCAGGATATTCCTCCTGTTCCCCAGGAAGTCCAAAGCCAGAGTGAGTATAAAACCCAGACTCTCAGCATCTCTTCCCTTTTCACCCAGGATCTCCAAACCATGTGGTCCTTTTCATTCTTTCCAAACAATTTCCATTGATCCAGTGTCTTTTCCCCCAATTGGAACTGACCCCAGAAGGATATTTTTTCCAACAACCATTCCCCTAGGACCAAATGTTCCCCTAGGACCAAATCTTGTTTCTGAGTGGACATCCAGAGCAGGTTTCTTAGCTGGTTCTTTTGCTTTCTTCTGAGTAAATTTTTAGAAAGTGATGTGTGGAGGAAAGAGATCCTGTAGAGGAAAGATAAAAATCAGCCATTGGCTTTGTTTACCTGGAGGTGTCCCTTTGGGTCTGTGCTCAGTTTAACATTAGCTCCACTGAAATTGGAAACTCTGTTCAACACCTTTGGTCTCCACTTTGGTGTCACCTAAAGGAAGGAAACATAAATAAAAAATTACTGAAATGTCTTGGTTTTTTGGGGGGGACATCTATAAACATCCAAAATATATGAAATCTGCTTTGAAAATGATTTGTCAGACTTCAAACTAGCTTGAGAGGAGCACTTCTCCACTCCTCTTTAAAACTGAACAAGTTTTTGCAGGCTGTGAAAAACTGAAAAAAAGGATGCTGCTACTTTAAGGGATATACATTTAACTTAGAGCAATGGAAGGCTCCTGCAGATGTCTGGAATGAAAACATGGGCTAGTTGAGTACTGAATGTGTTTGCACCAATTTCAAAGGACTGCTGAATTATTTTCAACATATGTGCAGAGTCCTAATGAAGGATATCCATTTGCAGCAGAGGTGTCCAGCCTTGCCGACTTTAAAATTTGTGGATTTCAACTGGCAGTGGTTCAAAAGGACCAAAATAAAGTGAGTTGTTGAAAAATAAACCTAAAAGATAGCTTTCTGAAATAAAGGTCTGTCCTTTGTATTAAATATATATGATCACTGTACTTTAAACGCAATACATTTTAGTTGTACTTGCAACTCTTAGTACCAGGAAGTTACTGTTTTATTTCAGCAACTGCAATTTTTCTCCATCTTTCTTGGAAATGCATGCAAATGCGTGTAGATTGATAGGAACCATGGTGGTGGAAAGTTAATAGTGCTCTTAGAGGTCATGCTGGCCAGCCACATCATCATCATCATCTTCAGTTAACGACCCCATAATCTCTTGCGGGTTGAAGTCTAGGCAACTGAATGGAGGTAGCAGAATGTTTTAATGGCTGGATGCCAATGCAGAGTTTTGTTCAGCAGATATATTCTCAATGTGCCCAGAGAGAGAAATATTTGCCTCTACCTAGGATTGAACACACAGCCTTCTGATTGTGAGGTGAGAACTCCACCTCTAGGCCACACCACTCTGAGGTCATGCTGGCCACATGATCGCAGAAATGTCTTTGGACAGCATTGACTCAATAGCCTTGAAATGGAGATGAGCACCGCTCCCTAAAGTTGACAACGACTGGTGGAGTAAAATCCATAACGACTCCTTTACTTTACCTTTTCTTGCTTTGAAATGATTTAGCAAATGCGGTTCGTTTTCAGTCCTAATTTATTCCACTTCAGTTTTCATGGTAGCCATATTTGATGCAGTGCTCCCAAAGAGTATTACAAGTACACAAATCCTGTGTAAATGATTAAGCAATGCTTCATTGTTTATAATCTGATGCAAAAATATAATAGGCTATTTGTGATCCTAGGAGAATAGCAGTTTTTTTAAAATTAAAAAAAATGCATAACATTTTTTCTCTCTCAGTCTCCTACCACATTTATTCCAGTTTTCAAGTGTGACAGACTTTCATGAATACAAACAATCTCTGTAACAGATGTTTGGAGCAGGGTGCTCACATGTCACTCAAGCTGACATGACTTGGAAGGTATTTTTTGCAATCTGTAATGTTGCAAAGATAAAAGATTAGCACTCACATATAAATCTCTCATTATTGAATGAAGAGAACATGTCAAAACGCAGATATCAATAACAATAAGATGAAAACATATTTTGTAAAAATGTAATGTAACGTATTTCACTAATTTTTATTCCCACTGGTCAGTTTTTCTACCTAATGACTTTGATCTTTTACTTTGTCTCATATAATTTAAATGCAGCTTTTTTAGTTAGTCTGATATGTCGACAAGGGTGAAGGTTAAAAACTGGCATCGTTCCACTATTCCACCTGAACTTTTTATCGCAAAGTAGCATTTTTTCATCTTAAAGAAAAAAAGTTTAAAAGTAGAAAAAAACTAATAATGAATCTCAGTTTCTATTTATAGGACTGTAGTTAGGCTAGTAAAGGAGTCACTGCTTATTTAACAGGGAGAAAGGAGAAACTATAAAGAGGATGCTTTAAATTAAAGATCCAATAGCCTTTAAAAATCCTGGGAACATTCTGTATGTTCATGTGGCATGGCATTAAAAATTTACTTTAAAAAAATTAAATAGCAAAGTGATCCAGAGCATATTTAAACATTGTTTTTAAAGTCTGCCAACATGGCATACTTAAATGCGTAATTTGTCTTCCTCAGTTGTTTTTTCATGTCTGTTAGTTTGAATGCAGCACAGTAGGATGTAAACCAAGACAAAACAACACAATCTATCTCTCAAAGTGTGGAAGATCAATTGCAGGTTAGGGAGTAATTTACAGCTGAAACAACCATAAGTGGAATAAATAGGTTAACATGCAAGAATGATCTGGTTATCTTATCAGAAATATTCAAGAAGAAGCATTGCTTCAGGACTGTTAAAAAATGTCAGAAAGGCTTCATTTAGGGATTATCTGCTTATCCATTCCTCCATTCTTTTGTTGATCTGACCCATGTTGACTTCTTCAATGAGTGATACTTGAATTACTTTAATGTCATATTAGAACATAGACAGCAAGTCAAAATGCAATAGGGCAGTGATGTTGAACCTTTTTGTTGTGGTGTGCCGAAAGTACACCCACCAGCACCCACAATGCAATGCACCCCGCCTCGCCTGCACATGTGTGACAACACCTTCCACCCCACCCCCTTACCTGCACTGCACATGTGCCTCCCAGCTGATTTTTGGCCAGTTTGAAGCCGTTTGTGCCCTCATGGAGGATCAAGGGAAGCCTCTACAGCCTCTAGAGGCCGAAAAATGGGCCTTCCAGAAATACTGGAAGTGCCTGTTTTCAGCCTCCAGAGGGCCTCTGGAGCTTAGGGGAGGCCATTTTCACAGGAAGCCTCTGGAGGCTTGGGAGGGCGATAATGGCCTCAAACGGGCCAAAAATAAGCTGGGAGGCGCATGCATGCACAGGTAAGTTTGGCTAGGGCTTGTGTGCCCGCACAAATGCCTCTGCGGGCCACCTATGCCATGCGTGCCATAGATTCGCCATCACGGCAGTAGGGGCATCATATATAGACTTCATTTCCTGGTGAAACCATCCCTACTTCCAGAAAATATATATATTTACACTCTAAGTTTATCATTTTATCTTTTCTGATCAACGGTAGTGATGTTTTGATGGATAACATATTCTCATCCAATCAGTTTGAGTATGTTCTGCTTCAGCACACTTTCAAAGTGATATTTTCAATTGCAGGATTCTTCTTTGAAAATAAATGACTCGTGATGCATTTGTGCATACTGTTCTGCCAAGAAAAATCCAGATCTTTATTTGCCAACAAATAAGCTGACATTTATAACACAGATCTTGATTCTGAGCCAGTTTGGGTGTCGCATCATGCAAATCGTACAGTAGGAAAAGAGATGTTGTAACTCCCACCAGTAACAGAACAAGATGTCATTCTTTGCTGATAATTATGTTTTGTTTTGTATCCATGTAGGGTATTTTTTTTTTACTTCTAGCAATCATAGTTGATATATATAATTAAATTTACCAAAAGAAGACTTGTATTTTTGTTAATGTAACTTAAATTTGATAAAAATGTGATTCAGAAGAAATTGACTTGAAGTCAATATTCAACTACTATCAGAAAATTATTCCACAAAGGCACTTGACCATATTTTAGCATGTCAATTGTTCAATGATAGATTATACAAAAAATTTCATTATTGAACAATTCTTGATTTAGGAATTAGGAGTATGAATACAATATTTTTTTTGAGTTCAGAGTTATGTCCCTCAAAGATATGTAATAATTTCAACATTTGAACACATTCCCTTTTTTACTTCTAACATGTTAGAATATTGTTTCCAACAAAGCATCTATCAAATGGTACACCAGCATCAAAGTATATAAATTGCTCCCAATTTTATTAATTTATTTAATCAACCATGATTAATTAATGGGTAGCTATATAAATTGAACAAACAAATAATTTTAAAATATAGAGGCCAATTTTAATCAAGGATTGCTCTAATACAAATTAATATTCCTCTATCTTTTTGAATATTTCTACCATAATCGATATATTACCTTTAAATAAGATAGCTGTCCTGCTTGACTTGTTAGTCCCTTCCGTAAAAAGATGTCTTTCAAATATTCTGAATTATGTTTGCTTTAACATAACCAAAGATGATGAACTGAATGATTTAAGCACTTCAAATTGGATCATTGGACCATTAAAATACACTTTAATTTGATTACTTAACATTATAATTTTTCTGGAGGCTGACCACACCCTCTGTTTCCATGTAATATTCTCAAAACAAAATTAATGATCCATAAATGCAAATAGTATACATAAGGCTTGACTATGTCAAACAAGAATGCAATGGGTTTATTGAAATAAGATAGCCACAAAAAGCATTTCTGAAATTCCAGTGAACTATAACTCTCAGCATTTCTTACTAGTGGCCATATTAGTAGATGCTGCTAAGATTTATGGGTGATGCAGTGACTCTGGTTAAAATGCTGGACTTGTTGGCTGGAAAGCCAGCAGCCGAGGTTCAAAACCTGAACATCAACTCTTTGGGTAAGCTCCCATCCTTGCCCCAGTTCCTGCCAACCTAGTAGTTTGAAAGCATATAAATGTGAGTAGATAGGTACCACTTTGGTGGGAAGGTAACAGTGTTCTGTGATATCATGCTAACCACATGACCATAGAAATGTCTTCCAACAGCACTGACTCAATGAAACAGAGATTAGACTACAGCAGGGCTGTCAAATTCCCAGCCCCTGGGCCGAATGCGTCACGTGCTGGCCACATTAGTGGTAGTCACAGAATACAGAAAATACAGAAAAGTCTACCTCTTTGCTGCTCTCTAGTGATGATCCAGAATTTTGTCAGCTAAATCTGATAGTCCTAACCCGGATGAGACATAAGCTTTCATGTATCAGTAGGATAGATTTTTGAAAACTGTATCCATGCATGGGAAGGCAATTGTTGGCTTGCATTTTTTAAATTTAATTTTTTTAAATTTAAATCACAGATAATTTTAAAAAAAGAACAGTAAAACAAACAAAATGAAACAAAGCAAAAACATACATTCAACATTGTATACAAAAATATACAGTCAACATTGTTTTGTTCGGAAAACACACGAGGTAGACCGGGTTCCAACAACAAATACTTTATTGTAAACTAGTCAGTAAATAGGAACACTTGGCTGAAGCCGGGGCCAGCCTTTTATACAGGCTGGCTTGCCTGCTTGCAGCCAATGGCAGTTGTTTAGATTTGCCGCCTTTTTGGCAGCTCTTTGGATTGGTTCCTAGTGAACCAATCCAGTGTTCGTTTTATTAACCAATCAGGTTTGTAGATTTGGAGTCATCCACTTTACATATAGAACACCCCTCCCCCCTTAGTTCAGTCCTACGTGGTGACGTAGTCTCGCAGGTAGGCGGGGCTTTTCCGGACTCGACTTGACTTGCGCGGTTCATTCTCAGTGAAGACTTTGACTGGTTCGGATGGGGCTGCTGTGTCGTCCGTCCTTCCCCCTGGAACCGTCTGGAAGGGTGAGTCAGCCATTTTACCGCCGCCTGAGTTTCTTAGGCCGGCGGCCTTGCCGCTCCCTCCCGTTTCCTCTGGGCAGGTCGAGCTGGCTCGGCTGGCCCCCTCCGATGGGATCTTTCCGCAAGTCTCTTCAAACAGTGAGTCTTTTATTTGCTCTTTTTGTTCGTATTGTTTGTTAGGTTTGGTTTTAAACAGTTCTTTATTTGTTTCTCGCCTTCCCCCCCCCCACCTTGGTTTGCACTTCGCCGGTTTTTTCGGCGAATGTTTGTAAGTCTGTGGTTCTTTCTATAATTCGAGATCGAAGCTGGTCTATGTGCCGCTTCCATTCCCTGCCATCGTCTAATTTTAATCGGTAGGATTTGGGGCCTGTAATTTGGATAATTTGTCCTGGTAGCCATACCGGGTCCCCGGTGAAGTTTTTGGCGTATACCAAATCGTCTATTTCGAATTGTTTGAACCGTGTAGAGGAGTCAGGGGGGTTTTCTGGGGTAAAATTTGGGTGTAACCTATCAAGGTGAGATCTTAATTTTCGCCCCATGAGTAATTCTGCTGGGGACTTATTTGTTATAGTACTGGGCGTTATGTGCTGGAGTGTGAGCAAACGGTTTACTTTCTGTTGGACATCTCCAGCGTCCATTCGTTCCAACCCTTCTTTGGTAAACCGGACCATTCTCTCAGCCCTGCCGTTCGCAGCCGGGTGAGCCGGCGCGGTTAGGGCATGTCTTATACCTAGGGAGGCTAGGTATTGCTCAAATGGTATGCTGGTTAGCTGTGGCCCGTTATCTGAGACAAGAACGTCCGGTATGCCATGGGTGGCAAAAAGGTTGTCCAGTTTTTTTATTAGAGCTTCTGTTGTCGTTGATGGCATAACTTTTACTTCAAGCCAATTTGAATAGGCATCAACGACAATCAGAAAGGTATGCCCCTTGGTAGGACCCGCGAAGTCAATGTGTATTCTTGACCACGGTCCCCGAGGGGTTTCCCAGTCCTTAATGGGTGCTTTTGGTGGGGATGGTCTAATTGCCTGGCATTTGTGGCATGAGCTTACCCAATACTCTATGTCCTTATCAATACCCGGCCACCAAACATAACTTCTGGCAAGGCTTTTCATCTTAACCATTCCCGGGTGCCCTTCATGTAACAACTTAAGTACCCTGGGCTGTAATTTGGCAGGGATTACTACCCGATCACCCCACAACAAACACCCCTTTTGGATAGAAAGTTCAGTCTGTCTGGACCGGAAAGGTTTAAAGTTTTCAGTTTTTTGATTCTCCGGCCAGCCTTTACCTACCCAGCTAAGAACGCGGGCAGTCAATGAGTCTTTCGCGGTGGCTCTGGCGACATCATACGCCGATATAGGTAGATCGGGGCAAGTCTCGATTTGTAGCGTTGTCATCGCTGGTGCCGGGTCTGCGTCGGTTGCTGGTAAGGGTGCTCTGCTCAAAGCGTCCGCATGGGAAATTTGTTTCCCTGGCCGATGTGTCAGAGTGTAGGAATAAGCTGCTAGGAACTCTGACCATCTCGTCATTCTTGGGGACAGTATATTAGGTGTTGGCTTGTTTCCCGCCAAAATCCCCATTAGTGGTTTGTGATCCGTTATGATTTGAAAAGTCCACCCATATAAGTATTCGTGGAATCGTTTTACTCCAGCGACAATTGCTAGAGCTTCCCTGTCCAATTGGCTATAATTCAGCTCGGTTTTTGATAGAGTCCTAGAGTAATATGCGACGGGTGCTTCTCTGCCATCAGGTAGTTGGTGGCTCAGGATGGCACCTACTCCATATGGTGAGGCGTCGCAGGTCACTGTTAATGGCAGAGTGTCGCTAAATTGGATGAGGACGTTTGTTGATGTTAGCAAGCTTTTAATATTTTGGAAGGCTTTTTTTTTGTTTGTAACCCCAAATCCAAGTTGCCTTTTTGTCTAGCAGACGGTGTAACGGTTCTGCTATAGTGGCTTTGTTTGGCAGGAACACGTTATAAAAATTAATTAATCCTAAGAACGCTTGTAGTTCGGTTTTATTTCTTGGTTCAGGAGCGTCTTTGATCGCTTTAACTTTTTTGTCTGTGGGGTGGATACCCTCTCCGTCTATTGAGTAGCCCAGGAATTCGACGCTGTTCTTAACTAAACAGCACTTTTCTCTTTTTACCTTGAGGCCAGATTCCCTAAACTTAGTTAGAACTTCTTTCAGTCTGTTTCTTAATTGAGTTTCATCTCTGGCCGAGATTAGGACGTCGTCAAAATAGGGAACGACTCCTTGTATGCCATTTAGAAGGCGTTCCATCAGACTCTGGAAGACGCCAGGGGCCACGCTTACTCCAAATTGGAGCCGGTGACATTTGAATGCGCCCTTATGGGTGACTATAGTCTGTGCTTCTGCTGTTTCTGGGTCCACTGGGAGTTGTTGATAGGCTTGTGCCAAGTCGAGTTTGGCGAAAACTTTGCCTTTTCCCAGGGAATGCAGCAAATGCTGGACTACTGGCACCGGGTATGCGCTTGGTTGTAATGCGTGGTTCAGGGTAGCCTTATAGTCACCACAGATTCTGATGGACCCGTCAGGTTTAATGGGTGTGACAATAGGCGTTTCCCACTTGGCATGGTCCACAGGTTCTAACACCCCTTGGGCTACTAATTTGTCCAGCTGTTCCTCTATTTTTGCCTTTAGTGCAAAAGGAACTCGCCTGGCTTTTATTCTTCGTGGGGCTATTTGGGGGTTTAGATTGAAAGAAATGGGATTTCCCTGATACTTGCCAAGTGAGCCGTCAAAAACGTCCTGGAATTCTCGGATGAGGTCGTCTTCCCAGCCGGTTGTAGTCACTCGATCGACCCCGGTCATCCCGATGCCCAATGGCGCGAACCATTCGATGCCCACGAGGCTTGGTCTGTCTTGGTTGACTATGGTCAGCGGGAGCACCTTGACGTGATTTTTGTAGGCGACTCGGAATTGTCCCATGCCAACCACAGGGATTTCGTTTCCCTGATAGTCCTTGAGGGTTAGGTGCTGCTTCTTCAATTCTTTGGATTTGATACCTGGGACCAGCTGTTTTATTGTGTCCCACGATACCATGGAGAGGAAGGACCCCGAGTCCACTTCCATCTTGCAGTGTTTTCCCTCGATTTTCACGATGACTTTAATTTTTCTCCCACTTTCCGTCTGAGCGCTCTGTATAATGACAGTTTGGTGTGTATTGGCTCGCTTCTCTTGTTGCCATTTTCTTTCGGCTCGTTTAGGCTCGGCTCGTGTTGGGGAATTTCTGCGTCTCGTCGGGCTGTAGAATTTTTTGTTTCTGCAGACCTTCTCGATGTGCCCTCGTTTTTTGCAATGTCGGCAGATGGCATCGAGAAATCTGCATTTGGCTCGGGGATGGTTTCCTCCGCAGCCAGCGCATTCCCGCCAATTTCTCCTTTCGCACTCTTTTTTGTTCGTGAGCAAACGGTGGACCTCGTCGTCCTCTTCGCTCGATTCATCTATTTCGCCCGACTCTTCGTAGTGGGTTGTGGTGGCAGGGTGCTTTCTGTCTTTGGTTGGTGTTTCTTCGCTGTGTGTGTTCATCTTTTTAATGGCTACCGCAGATTTTTTCGCGGCTTCAGCGGCTGTAGCTTCCGCGATGGCTTCGGTAACAGTGATGTTGGGCTTGTTGAGCAATTTACTCTGTGCAGTCGAGTCTCTCAGGCCCAGCACCACGCGATCCCTCATTGCCTCGTCTATGTTCAAAAATTCACACTCACCCCCTATTTGTCTGAGGGTAGCGTTGAAATCGGCGACGGTCTCTCCCTCTCTCTGGTCTCTGCGGTAAAATTCGTGTCGCTTTATTAAGTTAGACACCATCGGAGCGTAGTGTGCTTTGAGGAGTCTTTGCAATTCTGTCCACGTTAGTTGTTTAATGTCTCGGGGCTTCGCAAGGGCCTTTGCCATCTTAAAAACTGTTGGCCCGCAGTGCGTCAGGAACACAGCTCTCTTGCGTTGCTCTGAAATGCCTTCCATTTCATTGCTCTCCAAATACATTTGGAAGCGATCAGCATAGGAATCCCAATCCTCTTCGTTGGGATTGAAGGGTGCGGGCGGTGCGTTGTTTCCAGACATCTTGGTTGTAATCTGGACTTCTTATCACCGCGTGCAGGTTTTTCCGTTCAGGACGATCCCACCTTCGTTGCCAGTGTTTTGTTCGGAAAACACACGAGGTAGACCAGGTTCCAACAACAAATACTTTATTGTAAACTAGTCAGTAAATAGGAACACTTGGCTGAAGCCGGGGCCAGCCTTTTATACAGGCTGGCTTGCCTGCTTGCAGCCAATGGCAGTTGTTTAGATTTGCCGCCTTTTTGGCAGCTCTTTGGATTGGTTCCTAGTGAACCAATCCAGTGTTCGTTTTATTAACCAATCAGGTTTGTAGATTTGGAGTCATCCACTTTACATATAGAACAAACATCATACATTATTGTCTTGCATTTTAATATGAATGATCACTATTTAAATTTGTGGAATGAATAGATGATGTAGAACACAGTTATCCTTCCATTTTTGTTCTTCTCTGAATTTTGCATTGCAAAGCTCTGATAACAAATATGCACATTAGGGAAAATTGCATACCAAAATAAGTATTAATGAAAATTGCTTGCAAATAAACATACATTAGGAGGAAGAGAAATTTAAAATATCACACATTAGGAGAAATATGTTACAAAAATCCATATGGCCTTGATTCTGTCTTTTAACCAAAATAATCAGAAATGGATACAGCATTGGGACTGAAGACTGAACACCTCCTTCCAAACAGTTAAAAAAGCTGTAATTTTTCACATTTAAGAATAACACAAATATGAACTTCTTCTAATCATTATTCACAAATCTTCTCTTACCCTAACCATCTCAGCCCATAAATATTAATATTAAAATATTCTAAGGCAAGTATGTACATGTGTGTGCTCAAAACACAAAAATGCTGGATATTTCTTTTCAAATTAGTAAAGAAAGTAGCTTTCCTTCTAGCATATTGGCAGTAGTTAAGTTTCATGAAAGATTTCCTCTGACTGAAATCATTATAAAAATCCATCATATAAAAATACCAGAATAAGATATATAGATAGAATAATAATACCCTTGATAACAAAGGCAATCCCTTTTCTCCCTGCTGTCCGATAGGCAATATTTTAGCTTCATTTAGGATGGTTTAAGCATAAAGAAGACCTGTGTTCTCGTTATTACTTAAGAAAAACATAGACAGCAACAACCATATTTTGATTTGGTGAGAGAAGTAATTCTCATGTTGGTAAATGGAACAGCCATTACCAAATAATGCAGAAATGGATGGTGTTTAACTTATGACCACGCTTGGGTCCAAAATTTCTGTGGCTAAACAAGTCAGTTTTATAGTGAATTTTGCTCCATTTTACAGCCTGTCTTGCCACATATTAAGAGAATCATTGCAGTTTGAAGTCCGTAATGTGGTTTATCTGGCTTCGCTATCAACTTGGCTTGTTAGAAAGTTGCAAAAGGTGATTACAGGACCCCGAGCATTGCAACTATCCTAAATAGATGCTAATTGCCAAGATCCAAATTTTGATCATGTGACCATGGTAATGCTGTAACAGTCGTAAGTGTGAAAAATGGTGAGGGGTCACTTTTTTCACTGCATTGTAACTTCAGTGACTCCTGACCATTGTAAATGGTGAGGGGACACTTTTTTCAGTGTATTGTGATATCCTAAAGATGCTTCTTGAATGAGAAGTGAAACGTTTTCAAAGAAAAAAAAACCCAAGAAAGTCCAATTGCCTTTTGGAAAAAAGCAGTTTTGGGACAACTATGATCTGGATGATTGAAAATCTCCATAGACATTCAAACAGTCACTAAATAAATGGTTGTAAGTCGAGGATCACTTGTGCTGTTTTGCCTTCAAAGGAGGAACCAGCTTCCTCCTTCCTTCAGCAAACACACGACAGCTTGGCATCTTAGCTGAGTTTCAATCTTCACCTTCCTTGAACACTGTTGATAAGAGCTCTTAGACTCTTTCCTGGCACAGATTCAAGCCTGAATAGGGAATTCAGACTAGTAGACTGATCATGATGGACTCAAGGGTTTAGCTAGTAAGCTTCTGTGGCTGATGGTAGATTTGAATCTGGGTCTTCCTAGCATTACAGCTTTATCATTCCCAAAGAACAGCTCTTTCTCATAATGGAGAAGATAGGACAGGAAACTCTGGACTGAAGTACAGGTAGTCCTTGATTTCCAAGAGTTCATTTGGTGACCGTTCAATTACAACTGAAAAAAAGTGACTTATGACCATTTTTCATGCTAATGACTATTGTAGCATCCCCATAGTCACATGATTTATATTCAGATGCTGGACAACTGGTTCATATTTATGATGGTTGCTGTGTCCAGCAGTCACGTGATCTTTTACGATCTTCTGACAAGCAAAGTCAATGAGGATGCCAGATTCACTTACTAAATCATCCACTGCAGTGTTTCGCTTGGCAAATGTGGCAAGAAAAGTCATAAAAATGGGACAAAGCTCACTTAGCAAATGTATCACTTAGCAACTTAAATTCTGGGCCCAATATCTATATATCTATCTATCTAAGTTGAGGACTACCTGTATTCACATGCATTTCTTTTACCTCACCATCCCGTACAGTCTGAAGTTCTTGTAGAGGAGTTTGGCCAGAGATCATTGTGGGATGAGTGACTATATCATTGTGCCACACAACAACACTGCCTTCATTGTCCTAAAAAGATTTTTCTCCTCCTTCAGCCTTAATTCTCCCACTTTTCCTTCCTTCCCCCCACCACGTGTGCCATGCATTACGGCTCAGCATGATGGAGACTCCACAGCAGCAAAACTAATGCTGATAGCTATCTTCCTGTAAAAGCCGATACAATCAGGTCCTCAATCAAGCTGTTATTATTGCTGTTACATATTAGAAACAACGGGAGTTTGATAGAGCTTCCTACTAGGCAAAAATCCAGTAATATTATATTTTATAGCACCAACTTTCCTTTCCTGCCTTTTTCACAAATTACACATAAGTGCAGTTGCTTAGAACCATGTTCAGACTTTCTTCATTTTAATTCATAAGAAGCGATTTCTAATAAGAACAAGAAGAAAGGTATTGACAGCACTTAACCATTTCCTCTAACTAGTCTTTCTTTCTTCAGATTATTTCCAAAGTAATTTTCCTATCTGGTTTCAAACTTGAGGTCACAATGAAAAGTGGCTTTCTTGGTTTAAGGATGGGTCATTATTTCCAGGCCTGGTTTCAGAGGTAGTAGCAGGTTTAAATATTGGTTTGGCATCTAGACTTTGAAACTCTCTGCTGCCCTATAACACTGTTATTGTAAAGCACCATTCACAAAAAAATGATGGCATCATGAAAAAAAAAAATACCCAGAGATCAAGTCAGGAGAAAAGGACCTATTCAATGTTCCTTACTAAGACCATCCATTTTGCAAAGGACATTGAATTAGACTACTGTAATACATTTTAATTTGGGATTCACTCGTCCACTTAGTAGTTCATTAAAAAGAACCCCAGTTTTTATTCCCATCGGAAATGCAGAAGAGGGTTAACAAGTAATTAACATTTTTGTAAAAACATCAATAAAAATTTAAAACTAGTGCTGAAGGAAATTCTTGAGCATCCTAGCATTCAGATGACTATGAAGAAACTCCATACTGGCAGCCTTTTGCTCCTTAGTTTTCTCTATGAAAGTCATCCCAAGCTAAAGGAATGAAAGCAAGCTGGGATTTCAGCAAGCATCATGTTCTCTGTAAGATAAACTTATCTAGATGAGAGAAGGAAGGATCATTGAATAGAATATTCAGGGAAGAAACTTCAAAGCACTCTCCTCCCCTTTGAAGTGGGCATTCTGTGAGGTAGGTGAAGGGTGGAGCAGGGCTAGAAGAAAGGGTAGAGCTAGAAGGATGGGCAGAGCTAGAAGGATGGGTGAAATGGCAACCTTTGGTTAGTGGCTTAATACTATTTTCCACCCCTAGCATGTAGCAGTAGGGGGCTTCAAACATGACTTGATTCTAAGAACCGCCTTAACCAGGACTTCCGGTTTTAGCTTCTTGGGCAACGGACCGAAATCCGCGATCATGTGCAGTTTCAATCCGTGCTCGCTGCCGGAGTGCCCCGAGCCAGCTGGATTCGAGGCTAAGCCATCCTGTAGAGGTGGTGAAGAGGGGGAAGACCAGCAGCAGGGTCAAGGAGAGTTGCATTTCTCCTCCTCAGCTGGCCATTACTCCCTTTCCCAAAGGCGGTTGCAATGGTGATCAGAAATGGCCACCTCAAAGAAGAATTCGACTGGAAAAGAATGTGCAGGAGGAAGATAAGAAGAGAAAGTTTTTGTTAAGCCTGGGTTCCCCAACCAGGGTTAGGTAAACAAGCTAAACAGAATGTGCAGCGTTAGTCAGATAGGCACACAGATAAATGAGTGAGCTAAGCTTGTATGTTTATTAACATACAGTAAAAATAACAGATACGCTTGTGCTATCAAGAATATATTTTATTCCAGTATAAGTTTATAGCA
>BLBF01000020.1:29995581-30056417 GCA_015471245.1 Laticauda colubrina | reverse complement strand
GCCTGGCAGATAAGACACATATAAAGACTGAACTATGCACCCTGACTGAAGTATTGACAGCCAATGGCTTCCACAAAAACAAAATCACCAACTTGATCCACAAAAACACACCAAGACATAGCAGAGACCTAGAAGATCAACAGATCTATGGAACAGCTGTCCTGCCCTACATAAGAGGTACTACAGATAAAATCAGTAAGATACTACACAGGCATCACATCAAGACTGCCTTCAAAACAGACAAAAGAATAGCAGCCATCCTGAGGAACCCCAAAGACAAAATTGACCTGGAAAACCAAGGCATATACGAAATTCCCTGTACATCATGCCCGGCCAGATACATTGGACAGACCAATAGAAGAATAAGTACCCGCCCAGATGAACACAAAAATGCAGTAAAAAAGCTGGAACACACCTCCTCACTAGTCCAACACATGAAAACCACAGGTCACAACATCAACTTCAATGGCACTAAAACCGTAGCCACTATAGAAAACCCCAGCCACAGAATCCTCAGAGAAGCCATAGAGATTGAAAAAGACCTGAAAGCATGAATAGAAGAGATGATTCCACCAGACTGTCAATCATTTGGAAGCCTGCACTCTCAAATAGAAAGATCTCCATGCCACAAGCCAGGCAAACACCTGGGCAAAAACAGACTCCCTCTGATAGCTCCAACCCAAACACCCCCCCACCAGGCACCCAGGTGAAATCCAGCTTGCTGATGAATAGCAGCTTGCTAATGAAGAGCAGCCGTCCCTTCACACGGAGCCAAGCTGCACTGAAAGCCTCCAACACAAGAACAGAGTGTTGACAGCCAATCAAAGCCACAAAACAGACAGAAGAAACCCGAAACACCAATCAATCAAACTCCAAGTCCAATGAACACAGATCCAGGCTCCCAGCCAATCAGAATGGACCAGCCTCAAATTTGAAACCAGGAACTAACTCTATACAGAAGCCTGAAGATGGCAGATGAGATTCTGCTGAAACGTTGCTACAACTTTAACAGAACTACAATGACGTGGGATAATACCCGAAGGAAGCTAAACAGCACACACACACACACACACACACACACACACACACACACATATATATATATATATATATTCTTAAGTTTTCGCGGCTACTATATAACATAATGTGTATTTTAAGAATGTACCAAGCAGAGTTAAATTGGAAGTTATGTACTATATTGAATGTTATAATTTTAAAGGAATAAATTGAAGTTTAAATAAGAGTTCAAAGGATAAAATTAAAAAAAATATAAAGGTGTCATACTCTAATTAGTAACTACAGGGGAAAATTTGTTTAATGAGAAAAGATATGCAAAATTGAAAAAGGACAGACAAAAGTATAAATATAATGATTGGAAAGACATTGAAACTTAGAAAAAGATATATAATTGAATTTAGATATGGGATGATTAAAAATAAAATTGAGAAAACCAAGGGAGGAGAAAAATTATGGAGAAAATGTTAAAATAGTCATAAGATATGGAATAGAACACAAAGATGAATATGAAATTGAGTTTGTGTCTGTATGAAGAAGTGATAACCTGGGATCATGCTATTCTCCAAAAAATATGTTTTATTTGTATTATGTTTTTGTGAAAACCCAAATAAAATTTATATTTTTTAAAAAAAGAACTGCATTAACCAAGAATGAAATCTTGAATAGGGACCTGCAGTTAACTGACCAGAAGTGTAGCGATTTCAGCACAAGATTTGTAGACATCCTTTAAAGAAACTTCATGGGCAGTCAAACCATTGACTGACAAACCGTTTGCAAACCATTGCAAAACCATTTTGCACTAATTAGAACATCTCAAGACCTTCCTCAAACACAATGTACCTCTATAGTTCTTTGAAGTTACCAATATATGGATAGAAAATTAGTTGGGCTTTCTCTAGGATAAGTTTCATTCCAGTGGTCAGATTCAACTGGTATAATAACCAGTTTGGTGAGTGCATGGTTCACATGTGCAGTATGTTTGAGAACTGCTCTAAAACTTACCTTCTACTGCAGCTCCGGTGAGTAAAACAGCTGAAGTATGGCAATCCGCTCTGCTGCACCTTTCAGCTGGGCTTCAAACAAAGGAAATATAGGACAGACTAGCAAAGGGGAGGGTGGGCAGTAACAACTTATCACCAGAACTACCAGTTCACCCTAACCCATCCGTAAAGGCTGAATCCCACCCCTGAATCATTTGCATGATTCCTGCTTTCTGCCCTTCTGAATTTTTTTTGTCTCCTAAAACAAAATAAAAAGATTCACTATTTCCAGAATAATTATAACTGTTTTCCCTTTGTATTAGAAGTTGTGTTTTCTTTTTCTTGGGCCAATACTCCAAAGTTTTGTGACTGAATATCCACAAAGATGCAGGGAGCTGAATTCTGGGGCCTAAGTCTATTTTCCAGCTCAAAAAAAAAAAAAAAAAAGAATGCTGAGGCTTTGTAATTGTGATTGACAATTTCATTTTTAGACTGTTTATCAGTTTACACTCTGCCCATCAGGAACCAAAAGAACATGACAACTCTTGTCAGTTAAACAAAAGATCTGTATGGCAGCATTTCAGTTGAATATATTTTCCCCCTACCACGCAGTCCCTGCATCAATACTGATAAAACAATTCCATTTATTATTTCAAATATGAAATAAAATAATAAAAATCTGGATCAGATCCTGACAGGTTAGATGAATATTGAAAAAATAACAAAAACTGCACCTGGTCCCAGTTTGTCAGCACTTTCCAAATAACCTGTCGTAGTTCATTAGGAATATTTTTTATTTGTTGAAGACAATCACCAAAATATGGTTGTTTGCTCTGTGAAAGTGAGTCACCACCTGCTACCAATCCTTCAAATTGCAAGACAGTTCTGTTTCAAATCATAAACTGGAAGTATTATATATTCAGAAAGTTGAGTTTGATCTAACTTTACTGAACGGAAGGGACATACGACAACAAAATCAACTCCATGACCCTCAAACAAATTAAGGATATAAACTCAGAATTGGCCTGTCCAAGGTAGCTTAAGTCCAAGATAATTCAGATGGGGTGAGGTGAATGAGGTGAAACTGGACTGAAAATGGACCTGTACTTCATTTTTGACAGTAGGACAGCATCCTCTGATTTCATCTGAGAGCTGCATCCTAACCTTGGAGATGAAAGGCAGGTGACATATCAAACCACTGAGTTCTGTCCACTCATTCCTTTCCACCATATCATTCAAATCTATTCTCTGAGGTGATTGCCTCATTCTGCTTAATGTTAATCCCGCAGGAAACTGCACAGAATAATCTCCAGCAATATGACTGGTATTACCTCAACCAGAATGAAGAGGGGGGAAACTTGAGTTATGCCTGCATAACTTACTATGTAATATAGCACTTCTATATAATAAAATAGAGCAAATCTCTTTATCTCCTGCACCATCTCTTAGGTGTTTTGTGCCTGGCATTATTCTTTTGTTGAATTTGACTTAATGCATACATTTATAAAGAAGAACTTTCCATTTTCTCAAGGCACAAATAGATTCCAACAAATCATTTACTAAACAAAGTTGAATCTGTTTACTGAATGCCCTGAATAATGATATTGGTAAATACTTTCTACTCTTCAGGGCTGAATCAAGCTGCACAGATTAGTAGGCAAGCCATGAATCTCATATCAGTTGAAAGGAAGAATTTAATGCTCTTCTATCTGCCTTGTTAATCCATTCTAAGCATGCCTTTCCAGCTAATTTGTTTATTTTGCTTGATCTTCTGTTGAAAATGAAAGATTTTAAGTGGCCATTTCTCAGATAAACTGGTAACACTGAATGAAAACAAATATGCCCCAAATCTACATAGAAGACAGAAATGGGATGTTATACCATGTTACACTTTAAGTGCACCACATCTGTTTCCTTCTCCATTGCAAACTTTAAAAAATAAAAAATAATAAAAAAGACACTTCTGGAAATGTGCTGGAAACTGGTAAAGTTTTTTTAAAATAGTTTTTTTGCCAGTTTTTTTCCACATATAATAAGAAATACATTTAAAGAAAGAAGGTTAAATGAAATGTGAAAAAAAGAAAGAAAGGAAAAAACAAGGAAAAAAGGAGATAGAAAAAGAAAAGAACAGAAAATGTCAGTCTCCCTCTGTGTATTCATTCTGTAGCAAGGTTTTTCAGAAGTTGTTTACCATTGCTTGCTTCGTAGGGCTGAAAGTAACTAATCAAGGTTACGCTGCTGGCTTTGTACCTAAGGCAGGACCAGAACTCATGATCTTATGGCCTCTAGCTTGATGCCTTCATCACTAATATATATATATAATTTGATCAAATAAATTTAACATTTAACATGTAGAAAATATATATATCATATATATTAAATGTTAAATTTATTTGGTCAAATTTTTATTCAATCTTTTTTTGTATTCTATTTTTTTTCTTTTTTGTTGTTGTTAGTGTTTGCTTTTTGTTAAGGTATTAAGATTTAAGAGCTGACCAGCACTAGTAATAGCTGCCAGATGTTGTGAATCTGATGCAATATAGGTTGATGACATAAGAATGAATCAGCATACCATAGGTATTTCCCATTAAGACTAGGGATAAATTCAACCCCTTTAAGAGGTGTTTAAAGGCAGCCATTAGAGGGTATGTTCTGTCTCCTTGTGTCTGGTATTCATTGCAGAGATCTCTGTGTAGAATTAAGAAGGTATTTGCCTACCACGTATATTTCTGGATATAACTATTGTATATAAACCACTGTTAAATGTCTGAGTCTCTGTGTACTGTGTTTTGCTCCTGGGTTGTCTCATAATGGTAGTGTGATGACCTGGAGTGTCCCACAAATGTAACAAAAACCAAAACATAAATAAATGTTCTTTAATGTCTTCAACTTGGCTTCACTGTTCAATTGTTCACAGTTGGAGATTAAATTCTTTCCAAAATAACATTCCAAATGAAAGAAATACAGTCCAAACAAAGAGCAGATAAGGAAACAATAAAAAAACAAACAAAAGTAAACTGCACTGAAGAAAGTTCCAGGACAGACCAGGATAATTAATTACCAACTTGAAGAAGATAACCAGGTATAGTCCGTTGGGAGAACACCAATCAAGATAAACCTCATCCAGGAATAATGGATGTTTGTCTTTGTTTCCAGCATTTGCTAGCACGCAGGTCCAAACTCTTGTGCAGTTCTCTCTCTCTCATCTTCCTCCCTCCCTTCCCCCTTTCAGACTTCATCATAATCCTTAAGTTATAGGATTATGTCTATAGTCCTATAACCTATTCTATCTAGTCATCAAAGGCATAAATCACAAAATCATTTTTAAGGGAAAAGTCTATAAGGATTTCCAATCTTTGATGATCAAATTATTCAAATCTTTCTCCATCTTTCCATTTACAATTTCTGTCTTACTTTCCTAAACTTCTACTTTGTAATTTGTTTAACCTCTCCAGATTCTTCAATCTTCTTAACTTCTTTCATAACCTGAAAATCCATCTGCTGTTTCCATTTTAAAAGCATCCAAACTATTGGCAACTGTTTCAGCTACCTTTTTGCCAAATTCCTCAAACATTTCCCGCAACAAATCTGGCATAAAGCCCATATCTATAAGATGTTCTGGCAAACCTTTTCCTGCCTTCTCCTATTTTCTTGTGGTTGCCATTGAAATAAAGTGAAAGTATGTCAAATCCTAGGGTGAAAGTAAAATGCACGCTTCTCATTTTTCCAGTTTTGTTTTTCTCTGTCTTTAACATTTTCGTTCCAATTAATTCTCCATAATTACAGTCACCAGTCTGACTCATATTTCCCTAGTCTTCTTATTTTGTAAGATTCACCAATTATCTAATTTCTTTAACAATAAACGACCAGCATTTGCATGAATATCTGTTCTTTAACCTATTTTATTTACAATTTCCGAAGGTACCCTCATCTATCTATATTTAATCTATATCTAAATCTATACATCTATATTTATCACTATCATCTCTCTGTCTCTTCTATATCTAAATCAAATATCTTTCTATCTCTATCTATTTATCATCTGTCTGTATCTATCATCTATATATCATCCATCCATATCTATCTATCAATCTATCTATCAATCTATCTGTCATCGATCTATATCATCTATATCTATCTGGTTCTGTTTTCTAAAAATTACTATTACCTTTATCCATTTAAAACTTTCTTAAATCACTGTCTTGTTATGTGTTTTGCTTTTAAATCAAAATTATTTAAGATAGTACTGTTTTCTTCTTAGTTCCAAAAAGAAGGCAACTCACTATCTTTATTCTTTCTTGTGATCCAGAAGACCTTGCTTAAGTTTTACATTAATTGTATTCAGAAGTGTTTAAGAAAGTGAGGCCTTTGCAGATCTAGTGTCAAGGCTGCACAACAGTTTTGACCATGATGGTAATCCCTCAGCTTCCAAGCTGCTTAGCCCACAATTTTCTGCAAGAAACTCAATTCCTGTGAATTTTTCATGAGGAGCAGCTATCCAGCACACAAGTGGGCAATCTCTTGATCTCTTCTTCTCTGCAGAGAATTTCATTGATCAGAATATGTCAGCTGCTGCTGATCTTCACTGCGGTGCTATTCCTATTCATGGAAATGCTCACAGGGATATCTAAACTGTCAAAGATCCCTCACCCAGAAGTCTAAACCTGGTAATTAGTAACTTGCAAGACTTCCTGTTCATATTTTTAAAATTTAATTTACTTTTTATAGTAAGGGGAGGGAATGAAAGCCTCATGGCTGACAAAGAATGGCAAACAGTTGTCTCTCAGCCATGCAATATTCAGTGTGATATTAATATCAGACTTGGATTAGAGGATATGCACACAATCAATCAATTCATGTATATTTCTGGTCTACAGTATAGCACAGTTTCTTACAAATATGTGTTTAAATCCATTGTTTCAATCATAATTAGGGATGCATTGATTATGTATTCTTACAAAAGGGAAATGTTGGAAGAAATGCATTGACCCTGTTGTCAAGTTAAGATAAAATAGATGTCCAGAACGATTCAAAAATTGGGTGTCCAGATATCCATTCCTAAATCATAATCCAGAAATCCTAGACCTAGACAGTGCCATTGCTGAGAAGATGTACAAAGATTTGGGCCACTTGAGATAGATAGCAGTCTTGGCTTTAATCAAGTTAGGTTCAGAGAGATTGGCTGCATAATCCTAGTAAAAGAAACATTTGTTAGTGGGAATATTTATTTCAAGACCTCTCTGGTCTCTGAGGCAGCATCATATTTGATCAAGCTGGTTTGGTTGATCTCATGCCTGTCTCATTTGATTGTGCTTTTGTCTTGCTACATAATCTAAGATTTCACTTTCTGGTTTTAAAATATGGAGTATATGGTAGCTTTCCTCATCACCTTTTGATCACTGGACACAGTAGTTTATCTCTACTTTCTGGCAAATCATTCTACCCAGAGGGAATATTGCTGCAGGAAAGTCAAGCACTTTGGGTTCAGGTGTCTCAGTGGCTAGCTGCTCTACATATAATGCAAATCCAATTGAATCAGGCTAGGCCACTAATTTCTCAGTTAAAATCTCCAGTAGCATAATTGGAATAATTTGATGAACCTCACAACATTTCGCAGCATATATATGTTTCAATCTACATTATGCATACAAATCCATGTGAAGGACTTCATGGATGATAGAAATAGGTAGGCGTTAGCATCAGTCTGATGATGGGAACATCAGAATGGTTAAATGGGAACCTTCTTAGAATATAGTCTTCTACTTAATGATTTCTGGGATCTATTGCTAAAATGAAGCTGGAACTTGGGGTTTCACAAAGAGCAATGTTGTCAAACCAGAAAATCCAGCGGATTCACCAGGGCCAGAATCTTTAATTTGAAATGAGGACACAAGATAGATCAAGAAGACTTTAAAGGAGATAATTGGAATGATCTACCAAATGTGGAAGACTACTATCTTGCCAGAGTAAATCCACTTGAGCCTTAAAAAGGAGATAGCCATCTTGAAACTACATAAGGTAAGTATCATCAGGGAACACTTTAAAGAACCTTAAAGCACTTAGATGGCATAAATACTGTTCTTCCTTCTAAATAATTCAAAACATACAAATCTTTGCATTGGCAGGAGGTAGCTCCACCAGTCAGCAAAGCCTAAGTGCTCCATATCAGTGATGGGATTCATATTTTTTTACTACCAGTTCTGTGGGAATGGCTTGATGGGCATGACTTGATGTGTGGCAGGGGAAGGATACTGCAAAATCTTCATTCCTTCCCCACTCCTGAGGGAAGGTTACTGCAAAATCCTATTTCCTCCCCACCCCACCCTTGCTTTCCAGCTCCATTCTCCTGTGCAGGGCTATAAAAGAAGACCCAGCCAATCAGCTGGGATTCAGGAGACAGAGAATATATGGGGGTGGGGCCAGTCAGAGGTGGTATTTGCTGTTCTCCAAACTACTCAAAATTTCTGCTACCGGTTCTCCAGAACTGGTCAGAACCTGCTGAATACCACCTCTGCCTTCATGGCTTTTCACCACTCCGGGAGGTGCTGACTGCATAGACAAGAACTGCAAGAACTATAGACCACTTTTCTTACTAAATGCAGATAATAAAATTTTTGCTTCAATATTGGCAGAAAGACATAAAAAATACTTAAATAATTTTATCCATCCTGATCAAAATGGATTTCTGCCAAAGAGACAAATTAAAGACAATATGAGAGTAATATTGGATACTTTAGAATACTACGAGGCACATCCTGAAAAACAAATGGCTCTGATATTTCTAGATGCACAAAAGGCATTTGACAATGTGAATTGGCGATTCATGTTATTACTGCTGGAACAGATGGGCTTTGCTAGAAAATTTATTCAAGCAATAGAAGCTATACATCATAAGCAAATGGCAAGGGTAATGATAGAGGGAGAACTGACAGACTCTATTGATATAAGAAAAGGAATAAGACAAGGGTGCCCATTATCACTTCTGTTGTTTGTGTTAACCTTGGAAGTGCAAAACAGAAATATTAGAGAAGAAAGGGATATAAAAGGGGTGAAAATTAAACAGGAAGAATTTAAGTTGCAAGCATTCACAGATGATCTGGTTTTCATTTTAGAAGACCCACTAGAAACAGCTTCAAAATTGACAGTGGCTGGTTTGAAAATAAATAAAGATAAGACAAAGATCTTGACAAAGAATATGCTATCAAGACAAAAGGAAGAACTGGCAGATCTATTGAAAATTCAGATAACGAATAAGATAAAGTACTTGGGGATACATTTGACAGCAGTCCACTGAAAGAAAATAATTATATCAAACTTAAGCAGCAGATAGCGTTAGATTTGGCGAAATGGGAAAATTTACAACTGTCATTAATAGAATATCAACAATCAAGATGAATATACTACCCAGAATTTTATTTTTGTTTCAAATAATTCCAATTAGGCTTGGAAAAGAGTACTTTGAAGATTTAAATAAAATCGTGTTGAAATATATATGGCAAGGAAAGAAGGCGAGAATAAAGCTAAAGCTTTTGCAAGATGCAAGAATAAGAGGAGGATTTGGTTTGCCTAATTAGGAGTTGTATTACCAAGCTACAAATTTGATGTGGGTTAAGGAATGGATAACATTAAGAAACACTAGATTGTTCACATTAGAAGGACATGATCTGTTGTTGGGGTGGCATGCTTTTTATGGTATAAAGGAACTAAATCACAGGGGTATTTTAGAAGACATTATATATGGGAGTCTCTGTGGTTAAACTGGGAGAAGACTAAAAGACAATGCTATTTGAAAATTTCAGTCTGGCTGTCAACTATTGAAGCATTTTCTTATCCTATAATATTATATCCTATAATATAATATAAAAATTAGAGGAACAAGGTATAAAGATGAATTGGTTTTCATATGCGCAAATACATTCAAAGTATGATAAAGACTCTAAAACAGAAGGCTTCTATGATAAACTGATCTAGATAAGATTTTGACAGGTACTGATGGAAAGGTGATTAAAAAATTGTATTAGAAATTAAATTAGAAGAAGAACAAGTTAAAGAAACTATGATTGTTTGGAGGAAGAATTTTGGATATGGAATTGATCTAGAGAAATGGCAAAAATTGTGGTCTCAGAATTATAAAATGACAATGTCAACAGCATAGAAAGAAAATTTATATAAGATGTTTTACAGGTGGCATTTTCCCCAGACAAGAATAGCAAGCATGTTCAAGAACAAATCAGAAAAATGTTGGAAATGTCATCAGACACCTCATATTACCATATGTAGTGGACTTGTGCGGATGCTAAAAAATATTGGACTAAAATCCACATGTGGTTGGAAAAAATGACAAAAAAGCACATAGATTTGAAACCAGAGATATTTTTATTGGGAGTTTTACCTGAAATATATAGTAAAGACTTGAAATACCTGATTGTAAATGTATTAACAGCAGTGAGGATTGTATTTGCTAAAAATTGGAAAAATGAGAAAATACCATCACAGGAGGAAATCATGAAGAAAATATTGGAATGTGCTGAAATGAGTAGACTGACATTTGAAATCAGAGAACAAGATGATAAACAATTTTATAAAATCTGGGATCTATTCTATCAATGGTTAGAAAATAAAACATGGTAATGAAATATGTAGTTTCTTAGAAAATAATAAATATATAAAGATGTATTCTTTTCATATCTACAAAATGATTGTAGGATAGTTTTGAGATGATAATATGAACTGTCACAAAACAATTTAAGTAAAATATGATTATTCGTAAAACATGAATGAATAAAAGTATAGTCAAATGATTGATTAAATATGATACCAATGTATTTAATATTTGATTGAAAATATGAGAATATATACAATGTAATTGTAATCGAAGACTACGAAATGGAAGCAGAAAACAATTTGTCAACCAACCGGCACACTATATGTATATATATGGAAGATGGCTTGATGTTTTTATGTTTTGTTTGTCGATGTTTGTCTTAAAAACCAATAAAAAATTTAAAAAAATTATGTACTTTGATTTTATTTATTTTCACTTTCATCATGTTCCCCCAGAACGTTCTTCTACTCCTATTCAAGTCTAGCTATTGATGAGTTTTCTCTGCTAAGTGAAACAATCCCCTAAATACCTCTCTTTTGTCTACTCAGAGAAAATATCATAAGGAAGGGAATCTTTGTGTGAAGAAAATAAAAGTTTAAGAGTTCATTGCCAATATCCACCTGATCCCATTTGTGTGATATTTAATTGAATTGTTTAGATTAATTTAAAACATCTTAATCTATTAAACAGGTGCCTCTTATTAACCAGGCAGCAGATTTTCTTTTCCATGTTTATGTATAAAAATCTGTCTAGAGGATGTCTTTGTTTTCTCACACATGTTTCTACACATGTTTTTCCCCTCAGGAGAAATTAAACAGGCTTGGTCATGTGCTAGGATTGTACTCCTCAGTATAATATATCAAAACTACAACTCCCAGAATTCCTAACTTGATAAGGCTATACTAGGTTAGGAATGAACAGTATATGATCAAAAAAACATGGGTGTTTCCCCTGCCCTCTCTTTCATCTATTTTGTTTTATTCATGTGCAAATCTATTTTGATTTAATTAACAAAAATGAATAAAGCATATGTTGACTGACAAGAACCCTAAAATAAATGAAATAAATTAATACATGACAATTTGATTACGGCAGCAGCATGAGTAATGCTAAAGTTACCCAAAAGGTGTCAGCATTGTGCCATTAGAATTTGAGTGAGAGAAAGAAAAAGAGACAGAGAGCCTCTACATTTCATTTGGAATGGGCCATAAATATTCAGTATGAAGTATATTGAGATGTAAAATAGCAGGTGCAGCACATTTGTAGTGACGATACAGTTAATGGGTGAAGGATTCAATATTCCATCTAATGAACAAACAACTGTATATAAAAAATCCATCTGTAGCGTTTTAAGCATTGTGGGGTGGGGTTAACAGGATTTGTTTTTTTAAAAAAAATGCGGGTATCTTTATTTTGAAATATGATTTTATACAATTAAGCATCAACAGGTTTAGAATGAAAATGCAAAGATTTCATCAGAGTAATTTTAGAATCTGTCTGCATATTTTGAAATGTAAAAACTTTTTAAAATATACCTTATTGCTGCTCTCTCTTTCCTTTCTTCTTTTGCACTCTGTTTCTAGCAACAACATGGAGTTACCCATAGGAGCTGCATCTAGACTGAGATTGCTAGACATCCTCAACTTTGTCCTCATTGAAGAAGTCTCCAGAGAGATGCAACTTGTTACAAATTTTTAGTATCATCATTAATAGAGCAAGAACTTACTATCCAAGAGTATTTGTTTCTTAGTCTTTCATCACCAGAATCAGACGGCTTCTAAAAAGAAAGGTCTTTTCCAAAGTCTCTCAAAAGAACAAAGAATCAGAGTCTAGAATGCCAAAACTTAGTGGGCATCAATACTGCCATTCCTTCAGAATCATTCTAAACGTGCAAATCTTTGCATTGGCAGGAGATAGTCAGTGTGGTCTATGTGCGCCATATACTCTTAAGCCAGCATTGTGGAAAACGATTAGAAATCTGAGTTCACTTGTCAATCAATAACTTCAGAAGGTAAGGAAAATGACTTTGATGGACATATATAAGACTAAGAGAATGAAAAAAATGTTTAAATCCAGGATAACAAAATAACATTTGGAAGTGGTTCAAGAAGAACATCTCCTTAATTCACTGAAGCATGAGAAGGAGGACAAGATACATCAGAGCTGGGTTTTAAGATTTTGTTATTGTAGCCAATCTCAATAAAGTACTAGTCCTAACCTTCATGTGGACTAAATTGATTTCTGATCTAATTTATTAGATTTCTGATCGAATTAATTTCTGATCTAATAGGGCTGACAATAATCAAATATTTTGTCCACACCCTCAGCCCACCTTTTCTTACAATCTGAAAGAAAGCAAGTAAAAGAAAGTAAATTGCTTGCATTTTCTGTGGTACTTTCTACCTGCATTGCTTTTCAAATGTATGATGCTGACACGTTGATCATTCTGCATTTGGACTTTTACAGAATCCTGCTAGAATATGGCTAGGTCCTGGTAAGGGGGTAAGTGATGAGAACACTGAAATGACCAAATTTATTTATTTATTTATTTATTTATTTATTTATTTATAAAACATACAAAACATACAAAAACATACAAAACAATACAAAATGATTGCCCAAAATAAGCACAAAGCTTGACTATTTGGCAAGCGATAACAAATAACATTACAATAAAAACAAAAGGGTCCAACATGATGCTCGTGGAATAAGGGTTAGGGAGAGAGAAAGAAAGGAAGAGAGAAAGAGAAGAATAGAAGGGGAGGAGATGATAAAAACCTCCTGATATTAGTCTCGCCAAATCAACTCGACATACCTATATACCTAGACATATACATGCATATACATATTTATGCTAGTAAATTACAGTGATGTATTTAAATGATAAATGTTACCTTTGTCATATAAAAATTACATTGAATGAGAGAGAGAAGAAGAGAAAAAGACAAATACAATCATCTATAAAACATAAAATTCTACTTGTTCGTTCAAGACATAATATTATAGTGAAGCATGATTTGCCCGACACAACATGAATAATAAAACAACAGAGAAGGAATGAATCCCAGTTAAATCAGAGGAACACAATATACTGCAGGTGCATCCGCATGTACAGGATCTCAAAAAGAGATAAACATAATAGATACAACAATGAATAAAAAATGAATCGTTAAATGTTTCTACAGAAAATATCACTGATACTGTGAGATCAACATTTTCTTTAATACTTTTTTAAATGAATAAATAGACTTGGTATTACGTAACTCAAGTGAAAGTTTGTTCCAAATATCTGGGCCAGTGTATCGTATGGATTTGTATGCTAAGAATGTTTTGGGGTTATTCAAATGTACATCCATTGTATTCCTTGTTGGATAGGAATGGATTTCTGAGTTCAGCTGGAACATATTGATAAATGAAGGAGGTAATAAATCGATATTAAAGTGGAACATCAAAAGTGCAGTTTGTAAAGTGTGGATGTCATTTACCTTTAAGGTCTTAAAAGAAAAAAGTAGGGGATCTGTGTGATCATTATAACCAGCATTTGCACATATACGAATAGCTTTCCTTTGCAATTTTAATATAATATTGTTGGCAGACATCGAGTTTGCCCATATCATATTACAATAAGAAATGTATGGTAGGATAAGTGCTTTATAAAGCATAATCAAAATATCCAAAGATAAACAATGTTTGAGTTTACATAATATTCCAACATTACGAGCAATAGGAAATGAAATATATTTCACATGATCATTCCAAGTAAGAGTTTCATTAATTATAATTCCAAGAAATTTAGTGGATGTTGTCCTCTCAAGAGGAAAACCATCTATTCTCAGAATACATTCAGTATCACAGCCAATCGGTTTCCTTGGATGTTTAAAGTATATATAATTCTTTTTTTGTAAATTCAAAGATAATATATTACTTTTAAACCACTGTGACAATTTTGGTAATTCATTATTTAAGGATCTAATGAGACATTGAAAATCTAAATTTGAGAGAAATACATTAGTGTCATCAGCAAAAATAACATATTGTAATAAACTTGATGCATTAGGTAAATCATTGACATATAATAAAAACAATAGTGGCCCAAGAATTGACCCTGGTGGTACACTGCATTTAATTGACAGTATTTCCGAATTACAGAAATCAAAACATGTAAATTGCTTTCGATCATTTAAATAACTTGCAATTAGTTTCAGAGCAGTTCTTCTTATACCATAGAAATGTAGCTTTGATAGCAATATGGAATGGTTAAGAATATCAAATTCCTTGCTTAAATCCATGAAGACACCGATAACATGCTTTCGATCAGCTAAGGCATTTGATACTCGATCATATAATTGCATAAGTGCCAGATCGATTGAATGTGATTTCCTGAACCCATACTGATCAGGATTCAGAATATTATATTTAGTTAAAAAACTGTCTAGTCTATTATATATAATTCTTTCCAGTATTTTAGAAAATGTGGGTAACAAAGAAATGGGTCGGTAATTACTAATTTTTGAAGAATCATCTTTTTTATACACAGGAATAACTTTTGCTATCTTGAATGGAGTAGGAAATACTCCAGATAATAAAGAAATATTAAAAATATGAGAAAGAGGGATAATAATCGATTCAATGATCTGTTTCAGCAAAACAGTGCTGATTTCATCATATCCAGTAGAATGTGTTGATTTCAAAGATGTCATATAATTTCTATATGATCAGTTGGCTTTAAGAACAGTGAATGATTACATGAATTAGTAAGATATTGACAAAAATTTGTTCCATGACTATCGACTTTCTTAGCCTGATTAGGACCAATTTTTACAAAAAACTCATTAAAGGCATTAACTATGTTTTGTGAAGATTTAACACAATGTTCATTAACATTCAGTATTTTAGGAATGATTTTCTGCTTATGATTCCCTAATATTTCTTTCACAATTTTCCATGTGGAAGACATTTTTCCTTGTGCATTCTCAAATTGATTTTTGTAATACAATCTACGCGATGTTCGTATTATTGTTGTCAATTTATTTCTATACCGTTTATATTCATATACATTTCCATCAGAATGATCGTTTAATTGCAACTTATATAATTCATTTCTCTTTAATATTGATTGTAAAATACCTCTTGTAATCCATGGATTTCTTATTCTTTTACTTCCTGTTTGTTTGTTTCACAATGGGATGTTCTTATCAAAATAATAATAAAATTTATTCCAAAATAATTCATATGCTTTATCCACATCATCACAAGCAAGTATGTCATCCCAAGTTACTGATGATAGAGCATCATTCAGACAGTTGATATTTTCCATTGTAAGCCTACGTAATTTTCCCTTATTTATTTTCTTAGAATGTCTTTGTACTTCAAATAAGATACAAAAAATGGGAAGATGATCCGAGATATCACTATAAAGAATACCTGATTGATTTCGCGCTACATTTGTATTTATAAATATATTATCAATTAAAGATAATGATTGCACACTAATCCTTGTTGGTTTATCAATAACACAGTGAAAAAATTAGAATGAAGTATCGTGCAAAATCTTTGTGAGTTATTATTTTCAGATAATAAATCAATATTAAAATCACCCATTACACATACTATCTTAATTTCAAAATCATCAAAAAATGAATCCACGCTTGCATCTGGCGGTCGGTAAATAACTACAACAATTATATTCTTTCCATTTGGAATTTCAATTTCAACAGATAAAATCTCAGCATTAGAGTTTACACAAAACAAATTATGCCGTACAGTAAATGAGTATGTATTCACAACGTACAGTGCTACGCCGCCTCCACGATGGTTTGCTCTATCAGAGCGAATCAAAGAGTAGCTGTCAATATCGAATATCGGTGGAGATTTATCATTCAACCAAGTTTCACTTACACCAATAAATGAGAAATTAAAATTAAGAGATGATAACAAGGTGATTACTTTATCATAATTTATGGGTAAACTGCGAGCGTTGATATGTAAAAAACTTAAAACAGAGTTAAATCAGCCATGTTGGCACTGTAAGGCAGTATACATATAGGTGTTTAATTCTTCGGGCAAGAAATATTTACAGTCTACTATATGTGATATATCAGTTTCTTCTTCAAAATTCATTCAAAATCGTTAGTATATTAAATATCCAGTAACAATTGTAACATGATACAATGTTAAATACACAGGACTGAGCAATTAGGATGATTGGCGAGGCAAATGATATGGAAACAGAGGAAAGAGAGGGGATGAGCATTATGAGGAAACTTACGAACTACAATTACAACAAAAGTAAAAACAGTAACCATAATCAGAGAGTATAACAAGCCGATCCTCTCCAAACAGCGTTTCATTAATTCACATTTACAGAGAGATAAAGAGAGGGAAAGACAAGACGATAGAGTGATAGAGAGAGGAAGAACATGTGAAAGAAGAATAGCACAATTCAGAACATGTCAATCTGTCACGAATACTGTGCACTTGAAACTCTACTTTATCATTGTTTGGAGAACGTGTTATGTAAGTGACAGCTCCCTCCATGGATGCATAAGCAAATGAGAGAGATTGTAGTCAATGTAGACATTGTAGGCTGACAACAATACAAAATGGCGCTCTTAAAGGTACAATAAGGAGATTAAAGCATATGCGGAAGACCACCCAAATTACGCCATTTTCCTGCAAAGAAATGGAGTTTTGTCCCCTGGGCATAAAGATGTTGGACTTGTTTTGACCACCTTCTTTTCTCATCTAGGTCAGCCCTGATGAGGTCGTCTGTAATATAAAAGTTCTCCTTATCAAGTTTTTTTTGCGCATTTTTCATGATTTCCACCTTCTCTCTATGGGACAACATTTTCACCAAAATGTGCCTTTGCCTCTCTCCTCTCTTTCCGTCTCGATGAGCTCGCTCCACCTTGACATCCATGTTGAAGTGCTGCTTGATGACTTTCTCGACGATGTCGACACAGTCTTCGCGCTCATCTTTTGCAGCTTCCTCCATCCCAATGATCCTGAAGTTGTTACAATGTGAAAATCGCTCGGCCCTGTTTGCTTCAGCGTTGTGGCGTACAATTTCTCCTCTCATTTTCTACATGTCAGACTCCATTTTCTCCAGTTTCTTTTCCAGAGTAACATTTTTCTTTTCCAGATCATCCACACGCTGGCCTTCAAATTCGATGGCTCGCTCAACCCTCTTAATGCTTTCGAGAAGTGAGTCCACTGCCTTTTTGATCATTTGTTCAAAGTTGCATGATGCCTCTTTAAAGTACGTAGCAAGCGTTGCCATGGTAAGCACGGCATCAGGGCCAGTGCGTTCCATCCCGGCAGCTGGGGGTGCAGAGGTAGCATCAATGGATAGGCCTAAGTTGATGTCTTCCATGTCGCTGTCAGTGTCGTCTTTTTTGTTCCTTTTACCAGGTTGTCTCTTAGGTCTGCAGCTCATATTCTGTGTAGGTTATATGCTGCAGATTCAGACGTAAAAATTGTCTAGGAGCTTGTCAAGGATAGAGACGTATGCTGTTCAAAACTTCCTATCTGATATGGAGAGGATTGTATAATATGCTGATCTAGTTCATCGCCATTATGCAGTTTGTATAATTTATATAATCTTCAAAAAATAAAATAAAAGCTATATCCCCTTGAATTTCAGTCTTTTCTTGCAACAGGAGTGGGGAGAATACACCCCATTTCATTCAATGTGGGAAGAAGCATAACAAGCGGCGAACTAAATCATGCCTATAGATGCAATACCATCAGAGGTGGTATTCAGCAGGTTCTGACCAGTTTTGGAGAACCGGTAATGAAAATTTTGAGCAGTTTGGACAACTTGCAAATACCACCCACCCCCAACTATTCTCTGCCTCCCGAGTCTCAGCTAATCAAGCTAGGTCTTCTTTTGTTGCCCTGAACAGGAGAACGGAACTGGAAAGCAGGTTAGTGGGGTGGGGAAGGAATAGGATTTTGCAGTAACCTTCCCCCAGGAATGGGGATTTTGCAGCATAATTCCCCTGCCACACCCACTAAGTCACACCCCGTCCACTGAGCCACACCATTCCCACAGAACCGGTAGTGAATTTTTTTGAATGCCACCACCAACAACCATGGTTTCAGAGATGTATTGGAAGTAATGACAATGGCAATGACAATGGCAAAGGGTGTGCTTGTGTGTGCCATCCTGTTCACATGGCAACTGATCTTTTGTTTAAAAAGCAAAAGGTCTGGGAAGATTCCAGTTTGAGGAAGCCATCAACAGTTGCAAAGTTACAATCACTGTAACTAGTTGAGATTTTGCTTTATTGTGCTTGTCACTTACTAATGTCCATAAGGGTCACTGTTTTATTAATTGCAAGAAGATTCATACTTCATCTTACTTTCTATAGAACAAATGGAGTGTGATTTAATGGTGTTGTCTGAAATGCACAGCTAAAGCCCATGTCACACTGCCCAACGGATGCAAAAAGGACACAGCGGATGAGCAAAATGTTCCATCCGCTGTTATCCGCTCTCAAAAAGGGGCAAAAATTTGCATAACTGGAGCGGATAACACGGACGCGGGGAGGATGCAGGGCAGATGCAAAGTGGATGCGGAACAGAAGCCCAGTGGATGGGAGCGGATGAGAGCGGATGGCACACCCGCTGGGCTTCCAGGGGGCCTCAGCAAAGCGGACACGGAACGGATACAGCGGATGCATAGTGGATGCACAGCGGATGCACAGCGGAAGCCTAGCGGATGCACAGCAGAAGCCTAACGGATGCCTGGTGTTAATTTCGCATGCGGGGGGGTGCATTGTGCAAGCCCCCCGGATATAAAGGGAAGCAGCTCGCACGTGGCCAGCATTCGGAGGAAAGACCTGCTGCAGGATACATCGAATCCTTGCCTGCCCTTCCTGCATGCCTGCCTGCAAGCCTTGCTGCCAGCCTGCCTCCAAGCCTCCTGGCCAGCCTCCCTGCCAGCCTTGCTGTCTGCCTCCCTGCCAACCTTGCTGCCAGCCTGCCTTCCAGCCTCCCTGCCAGCCAGTCTGCCTGCCAGCCTTGGTGCCTGCCTGCTTGCCAGCCTTCCTGCCAGGCTTTGTGCCAGGCTTTGTGCCAGCCTTCCTGCAAGCCTTGGTGCCAGACTTCCTGCCAGCCTTTGTGCCAGGCTTCCTGCCAGCCTTGGTGCCTGCCAGCCTCCCTGCCAGCCAGAAACCCCAGAACCATGGGGAAGAAGCGAAAGTCTCAGCAACCTGCCACCATCCCTGGCAAGAGGGACAGGGCCACCCTCCCGCCCCCTGTCCCTGACTCTGCTTCTGCTGGGGCTTCTGCTGAAGCTGCTCCTGGAGGTGGTGCTTCTGCTGCGTACTCTGCTGAAGCTGCTGCTGGTCCTGCTCGTCCTGCTCGTGCTCCTGGACTTGCTCATCCTGCTCGTGCTCCTGGACTTGCTCGTCCTGCTCGTCCTGCTCATGCTCCTGGTCTTGCTCGTCGTGCTCGTTCTCCTGGTCCTGCTCGTGCTCCTGGTCCTGCTCGTGCTCCTGGTCCTGCTGGTGCTGCTGATCCTACTGGTGCTGCTGGTGCTGCTGCTGCTGATGATGATGATCTTGCTGCTGCTGGTGATGATGATGATGATGATTATGATGATGATGATGATCCTGCTGGTGCTGCTGATGGTGGTGGTGTGGAGGAGCAGCCCCTACCACCTGGGAGCCCCTCTGATGAGGGCCCATCTGGTCCTGGCAAAGGGAGGAAGAGGCGTATGCGGGGACAGGAGAGGAGGCAATACTTCATTGAGGAGGAACACGAGGATGAGGTGCTGGAGTGGCTGAGAGAGAATGACTATCTGTGGCGGAAGGGACACCGGCTGTACAGGGACACCAAGCGGAAGCAGGCTGCTTGGAGAGAGAGGGCAGAGAGTATGGGTTACACTTCAGAGGTGCTCCTCGGCTGGTGGAAACATATGCACACCTGGTACGGGAAGCTGCACCTGAAGAAATCTGGCCAGGCCACAGTAAAGCTGATGGACAGAGAGACCTACGTCATGGCCAGGTGTAGCGTCCTGGAGGGTGAGATCCGCCACCGAGGAGCACCAGGAGCCCCTCTGTCTTCCCTCTCTCTCTGGCAGCCTGCTGCAACCCAGTCCTCTTCCGGCCGAGAGTCAGTCCCTGTCTCCAGGCAGGTTTCTGTGGAGCGTGCCATGGTGGAGAACCCGCGGACAGCTGTTGTCACCGTGGTGGAGTGCATGGAGGACTCCCTGGTGCAGTGGGAGAAAGGAGACATCGAGTCCACCACAGTCATACCTGTATCCACCCCCCCAGCTCCGCCTCCGCAGAAAGGCAGAGAGCCAGACAGCAGGAGGGGCAGAGCCACACTGTCCTGCTGGAGATCAGGGACACCATCCGTACCAGTATAGATCTCCTCTCTCAGCTGGTCAGCACCGACTCCTCATCTTCCAACCTCAAGCCCTTCCTCACCTATGTCAACCAGACCCTCAAGGACATGGAGGAACCCCAGTACCAGGTGGTGAAGGACCGGATCACCGAGCTGCTTCACAACCCTCCTGATCCAGAGGAACCTGCTCCCACCCAGTCCAGGTCTGCTCCTCCACCTCCACCACAGGTGAGGTCCCTCCCATTCCAAGGCTTCCCACAGCCCCTCACCTACCAGGGCTATGGCTACCAGGAGGTCCAGCAGCACAGGCAGCAGCCCTTCCCAGCCCAGGCACAGAGTCATCGGGTGACACCGTTGCCACCGGTTCCACTGATGCCACCAATGCCACCCACGACAATGATGCCACCGACGACAGCGATGCCACCCATGCCAGTCCTCACCCAGCTGCAGACCAGACAGCCCCACTACACTACTCCTTCCTCCACCCCACAGCCAAGCCCGGCCTCAGTACATCTCTCATCAGTACTGGGGTTGACACCCCATGGCATGGAGGAAGGACCTCTCAGCATCGTGGGTCTGAGCCATCTGTCTGAGAGCTTCCTCAACACACCGCCCCCTGTTGTCCTCTTGGGGCCAGGCACCCCAATGACGATACAGACCAGCACTGCAGCACCACCCACCTCCACAGCACCTGGACCCTTCACCCCTGAGACTGGGAACACCTCCGAGTGACCAATAAGAGTGCCAGAGACTGGGTAGCTGGCTACCTGTAGAGTTTATTTGGACACTTGACTTGGGTAATTTTTGTTTACAGCTTGTTGTTCAATAAAGTTTATCTTTGATTCACACACTTGCTTCATTTCTTTTTTTTAATAAAGTCTTGGTGGAAACTTTTAGAAATGGTTTAAGCCTTTGCATGCTTGTGGGATGGGTTAAGATAGCAGTGGGATGGGCAGGGATACCTTTGGAATGGGTAATAGCTGTGGGATGGGTAAGGGTAGCAGTGGGATAGATAAGCCTCCAGTGCAAGCATAGTGGGACTGTATGGTCCACCCTCCCAGGTGCCATACCTATGGCCCTTTATTATCAATAATAATGTAATAATCATCCACACATGTCAACACAAACACAACTCTTTATTAAACGCCCAGTTCACTGTAGGCCCACCCAACATACATGGCCCAATCTCATCAGTGTGATGAGACAGGCTGAAGGAAGCATCCATTAATCATCTACCATCCTGTCTTGCCACTCCACTGCTCCAGCTGGGGAGTTGCACCAGTGTCTCAGGAGGTTGTGCTGCTTCTTCCCTTCATGTGAGGCTCTGTTGGGGCCTTGCACATACTGAGTGTCTATCAGGTTTCGCCCTTGCCTCCATTCCCCAGGCTCCATGTCCCCATTGCCTTGTTGGAGGTCCATGAGCCTGTTCTGCAAGACCGGGTAACGGGTGTGCATGAGATTGTGCAGGATGCAGCAAGCTTCCACGATCCTCCTCACGGTCTGTGGGCGATGCTGCATGGTGGTGAGAAGTACCTGGAACCTGTTGGCCAGGATGCCAAAGGCGTTCTCCACCACCTGCCTTGCCCTGGACAGCCTGTAGTTGAAGATCCTCTCTTCACGGGTGAGGTGTCTTGAAGTGTAGGGTTTCATGAGGTAGGTTCTGAGAGAGAAGGCGTCATCCCCCACGATGAAGTAGGGCACATCTTGCGTGTCGTTGGGCAGGAGGTCTGGATCTGGAAAGCCCATGATGAGGTTGCCTTCCAGCCCCTTCTTGAGGTCATTGGCGTTGTATACCTGGGCATCTGAACATGAGCCGCTGCCTGAAGTATCGATGTACATGAACTTGTAGTCAGCATCGACCATGGCAAAGAGGATGATGCTGAAGAAGCCCTTGTAGTTGAAATAAGTGGAGCTCGACTTGGGTGGTGCTTTGTAGGCCATGTACTTCCCATCTAAGGCTCCAACGGTGTGTGGGAAGTTCCACCTCTGGTACCACTGCTCTGCAACTTTCTTCCATCCTTCATCAATGGAGGGGCACTTGGAGGAGCTCCTACAGGTATTCTTCGATGATGGCCTGCACCACTTCTCTGACCACAATGCTGATGGTGTTGTGTGGCACCCTCCATCTGTACTGCATGCTGTTTTAGGTGGTCCTTGAGGCCAGGTGGCGCAGATTGAGTGCCACCTTGAGCCCTGGTTCCAGGCTGGGCCGGAAGTTGGTGTTTGCCTTGGTCAACCTGGGTGTCAGGCGCTGCACAACTTCGTCAAACATGGCTGGAGGCATCCTCATGAAGTTCTGGAATGCCCGAGTGTCTTCATTCCTGAGCTCCACTATCAGCTTGTTGTACAGCCCATACTCTTCTCTTCTCCCGATCCATCTTCATACCCAGATGCTTCTTGGCCGCCTCTTTTTCTTCCCGTAGTAGAGTTCACAGAGCCTGTAGATGGCTTTGCACTGTTGCAGAAGGATGGTGGCTGCCAAAAGCACTGTGTTACGATCCACAGTGGACATGACTGGATGCTGTGGAAGAGGAAGAGTCAGATGAAGGCTGCAGAGGTCTGCACAGCTAGGCTGCTGTTCTGAAAGTGAGATGCAGGTGAGTTGCTCCCCCTTTTTATAGGCAGTATAGGTGTCCCTTTGCATCCTCTAGGCATCCTCTAGGCATTCTCTAGACATGCTTAATATCCGAGATAGGTCCCCTCTGCGAACGTTTTTTCCGTTTTAAATGCTTTGTTTCCGCTTGGCATCCATTCTGCATCCATTCTGCATCCGTTCCGCTTCCTCTCTGCGTCCGAGCGGATGCGAGTTGCGCGGATGCGGAATGGATGCATAGCGGATATTTCGGATGTGTAACGGATGCAGAACGGATGCATAGCGGATGCGTAGCGGATGCAGAATGGACGAACTGGATTTATTTTCCGCGCAAAAGTTTTGGGCAGCCCAAAACTTTTTGAGCGGATGAAACATCAATAGACAGATGCTGGACGGATAGAGAGGAAGCAAAACGGAGGCAGTGAGTACATCGCGTTAACCAACGGATGGCAAGCTTTTTTGTCCATTTTACATCCTCTTTGCATCCGTTGGTGCAGTGTGACATGGGCTTAACCTGAACTGTCACAAGTCTGTTGAAACCCACTCTGAAACCATTCCACGTAATCTAAACTAAAGGTAATGAGATCTGTAGTGAATTACACATGTTAAGCTGTGTAGACAGTATGCCAGCAGAAACTATTTACATAATGTCTGGAAAGAATTTAGGACTTAAAATGTATCATGCTGTGATTGTCCACTTTGGTTTTACACCAATGATTTCAAAATACATAGCCAGCTTTGTGCCTTCACTGTGTGGCATTACTGGAAAAATCAATTGGCTATTGATTTATTTCTGCAACACTTACACTAAAGTGAAGTTGTGAAAACTAATGGTAGTATCATATAATGTTGCCTTTCTGGAAAATAGCAGACTATGTGTTATTATTAAGATTAACCTTAATAATTGTAGCTGCTTGCCATATTAATAGTATAGCTCAACCTTGGCAGTTTTAAGTTTTAAAAAATGGATTTCAACTCCTGGATTTCCCCAGCCAGCATAGTACCAAGGGAATTCTGGGAGTTGAAGTCTATACAACTTAAAAGTTCTCCAGATTGAGAAACACTGATTTCTCTGATTGAGAATTTTCTTCTCTTGTATATCCCTTTTATAATCATTAATACCATTAGAAGTGAACTATAGACAGATTTTGTTCTTGACTCACCTTTTTGGATACATAGGTAAATATTTGCTTATGTGGCACATTTTAAAACTACACGAACATGATAGCCATTTGTAGCCCTTACTGATTTTCCCATAAAAAGAAGAGCAGGTCTTTTATCATTGATTTATCCAGGAGGAATATTTTAAGCATTAGACAATCCTGCTGTAATTCTGATGCTGCTGAGAATGCTACTTTTTCTGAAATGTGTATGGAGGGTGATGAAATTAAGTATTGTGCATACATAGTTGAACAGCTAAAAGACTCATAAGAATAGAATAGAATAGAATAGAATAGAATAGAATAGAATAAAATAACAGAGCTGGAAGTCCAACCCCCTGCTTAGGCAGGAAATCCTATACCATTTTAACAAATGGTTATCCAATCTTGTCCAAAGCTTCCAGTGTTGGACCATTTACAATTTCTGTAGGCAAGTTGTTCCACTGATTAATTGTTCTAATTTCTCCATAGATTGTTTCTCTCCTTGATTAGCTTCTACCCATTGCTTCTTGTCGTACCCTCAGGTGCTTTGGGGAATAGCTTTATTTTCTCTTCTTTGTGGCAGCCCCTGAGATATTGGAACACTGTTATCATGTCTCCCCTAGTTCTTCTTTTCATCAGACTAGACATACTCAATTCCAGCAACCACTGTTTGTATGTTTAGCCTTCAGTCCCCTAATCATCTTTGTTGCTCTTCTCTGCACTCTTCTAGAATCTCAACACTTTTTTTACATCGTGGTGACCAAAACTGGATGCAGTACTCCAAGTGTGGTCTTACTAAAGCATTATAAAGTGGTATTAACACTTCATGTGATCTTGATTCTATCTCTCTATTTATGCAGCCTAGAACTGTGTTGGCTTTTTTGGCAGCTGCAGCACACCTCTCACAGTTACTACTATTGAGTGAGATGCCATATATACTATACCTGTGCATTTTGTTTTTCTTGTCTAAATGTAGAACATTACTTTTTTCACCATTGAATTTCATTTTGTTAGCTAGTGTCCAATGTTACTTATTACAGTATATAGTATTATTATCTCAATACCTATGCTTCACAACAAAACTATGTGACTGGGCTTAGTTTTTGAGGAGAAAAATAAGGGGAAAAATTGTGCCTCTGCCTACCAGCATCCATCAGTATTCATTTGGCTAGCATCCTGTCAGTGTGTGAGAGAGCTGAGGGCTGTTTGGAAACTGAAACATGGAAACTGAAACAATATTTGCTGTGTGAGCAAGAAGGAGACAGCAAGGAGCCTGGATGTGGCTTAGCTAAACTGTTTTGTGCTAAAGCTGGTTGCTGCTGTGAAACTTAAACTGAAACTCCTCTCCTCTACTTGTGTTTTGCATTTGGAACAGATTTCTTTTCAGGTGGGGACGAGAGTAGAATTCCTTAACATCAGAGCGTGTTAATAATAATATATGAAATACTAATGCTCTGAAATACTAATATTAATGGTCATTTCGAAAAATCCTTTCGTAGTGAGCACCTAGAAGCCAAGAGGAACATACATGCCAAATTTCAAGTTTGTAGATTTTACGCTTCTGGAGATTTTTTGATGATGTGTGAGTGGTCTTTTACTTTTAAATATATAGATATAGCCTAGACACTATGTGTCCAGTTAAACTAAATGACATCAGAGATTTACTGAACTTGTTCTGGTTTTTGTTGAAGATGAACAATAGCATTCTTGCTTATTTCCCAGACTGCTGTGCTTCTAACACATTCAGAACCATCAGTTCAGACATGTAACTGGAAAGAATTCCATGGATAATAAGAAAGGGCAACAGAGGGAATTTGAGGAATTGAAGATTTTTTTGAAAAACACTCAGATTAAACTATGCTTTGAACTGATCTTTATTAATCAGAAATGCTTACGTTAAAATTCATGCAATACATTTTAAAATATCCTGTGTGTGCTGTTATATCCATAATGACACAGCCATATTTTTAGGGCCACGGTTTGCAAAATTCCAAAGATGAGCCAATCCTACGAAATATTCATAAGATACTGGCAACTTTGTGATCCAAGAAAAAGTCTTGTCTTGTTTCATATTCTCCTGCTGCAGCGGATATTTTCATGAAATGTTTTATATCTCTTTCATATTTATTGCTGGGGGTATAGAAAGGGGAAGGGAAAACAGCAGTCTTTTTTGCTGTATAAAAGTTTATGCATCATGTTTGACTTTTTCCTTTTTGATCTGGGTAAGCACAGCTTCCGATTATGTGGCACTATGCATTTAAATACACCCTTTTGGCTATGCATGTTTATTTTTAATCATGTAAAAAACATTTAGAGCAGAAACCATGTTAAAGCCATTGTTTATATGATCATTATTTATTTAGGTGAAAATCTCTCTCTCTCTCCCCCTCTCTCCCTCCTCCCTCTCCCTCCCTCCCTCCTTTCATGTCTAAACTGCCAGAGAGAACCTTTATTTTAGTCATTGACCAATAAAAGTGCATTTTATATGATGAACAAAACAAAATTATCCCCTAGTTGCAATAACTGTCAGTAACCAATTGTGAACCATCCTGTTCTCAGCAAAAGGTTTCTTATGAAGCCCACTGCTTTTGATAGGTAATGAAAAATGTTTATATAGTGTCTATACATTCAGCCACCATTTATCATGCTGTTAAAATTGTACCAAGCTGTAAAGTAGGAGCAAAAATGTAACCATAAGTGTACCAAAAGGAAAAAGTGTAGTGACAGGGATCAACCATTTCAAACCACTCTGTCTTTTTACCTTTGTAATGGTTCTTTTCAACTTTGTTTTAATCTAGCTTTTAACTTGTTTTTACTTATAGCATTTATATCATTTTACTGTTTATCTGTAAACTATCCAGAGGAATGCCAGTGTGATAGGCGATATAGAAATCTGATAAACAAACAAACATTATTTGATAGACAAAACTAGGTGTCTTCCATAAACTAATGGTAAGGCTGAGGTTGCCTTATGCCATAAAAATGTGAAATATTGATGGCAAATCAACAATGAATATCTAAGGTGACCATAGTGACATGCTCTGGGGAAGACGACCTTGGTGGATTAATGAAGAAGAATAGTTGTAGGAACTGGGTATGGCTAGTCTAGAGGAAAGAAGAATTAGGGGCGACACAATAGCAGTATTCCAGTATTTGAGAGGCTGCTACAAAAAGTGGGAAGGGTCAACTTATGTTCCAAAGCACCAGAGGGCTGAACAAGAAAAAATGGATAGAAATTAATCAAGGAGGCAAGCAATTCCTTGGAATTAAGGAGAAACTTCCTAACAGTGAGTAAAATTAACCACTTGCCTTCAGAAATTGTGGTTGCTCCATCACTTGAGGTTTTTAAGACGAGACTGGACAGCCCCTTGTCTCAAATTGTATATAATCTCCTGTTTGAGCAAGTGGATGGACTAGAAGACATCCAAGGTCCCTCCCAGTTTTATTCTGATTGATTGATGTGAAGGGCCCCTTCTGATCAGACAGGCAGTTCTGGAATTAAAGAATTAAAAGAACATTTGAGGAAGCTGTGTGTCTTTGCCCTAGAGATACTAGGAATTATGATGAGCTGAGGTGGTGCAGTGGTTAGAATGCAGTACTACAGACTACTTCTCTACTGCTGCCTGCAATTGGCAGTTCAAACTTTGAACTTGATTGATTGAGGCTTCCATCCTTCCAATGTCAGTAAAATGTGGACCCAGATTGTTGGAGATAATATGCTGACTCTGAAAGCCACTTAGGATTGTAAAGCACAGTTAAGCGGTATATAAGTCTAAGCGCAATTGCTATAGAAGCCAAAAAGAAGTGGGGTAGGCTCATATGCAAGGACCATATATTGGTCCATCACAAATAGTTCAAATATGAAGTTACCAGAAACTTTCTTTTTATTCTTCATTGCAGTGAAATGGACCTTGGCTTGTGGTTCTGAAACTTGTTTTTAAGCAGATAGCCACCTCCAGATTCTGAGAGATAAAGTCATGGATCATGTACTTGATCTAAAGCCCATGTCCCACTGCACCAACGGATGCAAAGAGGATGAAAAACGGACAAAAAAGCTTGCCATCCGTTGGAAAACACTATGCATCCGTTGTGTACTCACTGCGTATGTGATTCATACGCTCTATCCGTCAAACATCCGTCTACTGCTATTTCATCCGCTCAAAATGTTTTGAGCTGCACAAAACTTTTTCAGCAGATGAACTTTCCGCGGCATACGATCTACATCCATGACATATGTGGGCAACAAATGTTCTACATCCGTTGTCATCCATTACACGTCCAATGTATCCTCTCGGCATCCTCTGGCCATCCGCGCAACTCACATCCACTCCAGCGGAAAGCGGAAAGAGGGAGGAAACAAAAGGTACATGGAACGTCCACACAGTGTTAGTAGCATGGAAATAGAAAGGATGTAAGTGGATGCATCTCGTATATAAAGCATTAAAATGGACAAAACGTTCGTATATGGGACATATCTTGGATATTTAGGATGTCTGGAGTATGCCTAGAGTATGTGGAAAGACACCTAGTGGAAAACCGACATTTCCTATAAAAAGGGGGAGGAAATCACCTGGATCTCACTATCAGTCCAGCAGCCTTGGTGTACAGACCACTTCACACTTGGTCTTGCTCTTCCACATCATCCATTGATCTCCACCATGGATCATCACACACTCCTTATGGTAGCTGCCATCATTCAACACCAGAACCAAGCCCTCTTCAGAGCTGTCTGGGACCGAAGATGGATCAGGAGAAGAGTGGAGTTTGGAATCTATGACAAGCTGATGGTGGAGCTGAGGAATGAAGACACTCATGCATTCCAGCATTTCATGAGGATGCCACCAGCCATGTTTGACAAAATTGTGGAGCGTCTGAGACCCAGGTTGACCAAGCAGAGCACCAACTTCTGTCCCAGCCTGGACCCTGGACTGAAGGTGGTACTGACTCTGTGCCACCTGGCCTCTGGAACCACGTACAGAAACATGCAGTATACCCGGAGGGTGCCACACAACAGCATCAGCAAAGTGGTCAGAGAAGTGGTGCAGGCCATCATCGAAGAATACATGGAGGAGCTCCTCCAGTGCCCCACCACTGAAGAAGGCTGAAGGAAAGTTGCAGAACAGTGGTATCAGAGGTGGAACTTTCCCCACACCATTGGAGCCATAGATGGGAAGCACGTGGCCTGCAAAGCTCCAGCCAATTCGGGGTCCTCTTATTACAACTACAAGGGCTTCTTCAGTATCATCCTCTTTGCCATGGTTGATGCTGACTACAAGTTCATGTACATCGATGCTTCAGACAAAGGGTCTGCTTCAGATAGCCAGGTATACAACACCAGTGACCTCAAGGATGGGCTGGAATGCAACCTCATCATGGGTTTTCCAGATCCAGACCCCCTATCCAATGACACACAAGATGTGCCCAACTTCATCGTGGGTGATGACGCCTTCTCCCTCAGAACCTACCTCATGAAGCCCTACAGTTCAAGATACCTCACCTGTGAACAGAGGATCTTCAACTACAGGCTGTCCAGGGCAAGAGGGGTGGTGGAGAATGCCTTTGGTATCCTGGCCAACAGGTTCCAGGTACTTCTCACCACCATGCAGCATCACCTAGGGACCGTGAGGAGCATCGTGGAAGCTTGCTGCATCCTGCACAATCTCATGCGCACCCGCTACCCAGTGTTGCAGAACAGGCTTGTGGACCATCAACAAGGCAATGTGGATATGGAGCCTGGTGAATGGAGGAAAGGACGAAACCTGATAGACACTGTGGATGTCCAAAGGCCCAACAGAGCTTCACGTGGAGGGAAGAAGCAGCGCAACCTTCTGAAACACTGGTGCAACTCCCCAGCTTGCGCAGTGGAGTGGCAAGACAGGATGGTAGATGCTTAATGGATGCTTCCTTCAGCCTGTCTCATCACACTGATGAGATTGTGCCATGTATGTTGAGTGGCCTTACAATTAATAGGGCATTAATAAAGAGTTTTGTTTATGTTGAAATGTGTGGATCAATGATTAAATTGTTTTTGATAATAAAGCACCATATCTGTGGCAGCTGGTAGGGTGTACCATACAGTCCCACTATGCTTGCACTGGAGGTTTATCTATCCCACAACTATCCTTACCGATCCCACAACTATTCTTACCCATCCCACAGCTATCCATCCCACAGCTATCCTTATCAATCCCACAAGCATGCAAAGGCTTAACCCTTTTTTCAAAGTTTTCCCCAATACTTTATTAAGTAAAAAATATGAACCAAGTGTGTGAAACAAGGATAACCTTTATTAATAACAAACTGTATGACTTTATTAAAAAACAAAATGACCCAAGTAAAGTGTCTTTAAGCAAAGATAAGATGAACAGGTAACAATTCAGTCTCTGGCACTCTTTTCAGTCACTCTAAGGTGTGCCCATGGTCTCAGATGTAAAGGGGCCAGGGACTGTGGAGGTGGCTGTTGCTGGAGTACTGTTCTGAGGTGCCATTGGGGTGCCTGGTCCCGAGAGTAGAACAGGGGATGGTGTGTGCAGGAAGCTCTCAGAGAGCTGACTCAGTCCCGTGAGGTTGAGAGGCCCTTCCTCAAGGACCTGGGATTTTAGGCACAGGACTGATGACAGATTTTCTGTTGAGGGGCTTGGGTGTGGGGTGGAGGAAGGAGGAGTTTAGTGGGGCTGTCTGATCTGCAGCTGGGTCAGATGAGGCATCTGTGGCATGCGATGTACCTGGGCCTGTTCTGGGAAGGGATGCCTCTGGTGTGGGAAGTCCTGGTACTCGTAGCCTTGGATGGTGAGGGGCTGTTGAAAGCCGTGGAAGGGCTGGGACTTTGCCTGGATCGGAGGAGCAGACCTGGAGTTGGTCAGAGCAGGTTCAGCTGGGCCCGGAGGGTGGTGCAGCAGTGCTGTGATCTTCTCCTTCATCATCTGGTACTGGGCCTCAGGCAGGTCCATGAGGGTCTCGCTCATGTACGTGATGAAGCGCTTGCAGTTAGAGGATGGCATATCGCTGTGGACCAGCTGAGAGAGAAGATCTGTGCTGGTCTTGATGGTGTCCCTGATCTCCAGCAGGACAGTGGGGCTCTGGCCCTCAAGTCTGCCTCTCTGCCTGCTTTCTGTGGAGGTGGAGCTGGGGGTGGATGTGGGTTGGTCTCTGGCTACTGCTTCTTCTTGCTCCATTTGAGACAGGGGATCCTCCATGTCCTCTGGCATGGCGAGTGCAGCTGTCGGGGGGGTCTCTGTTGTGGGGCCCTCCAAAGACACCTGCCTGGACACGGCAGCTGTCTCCTGGCTGGAAGAGGAGTGGCTCTCTGTGGGCTGTCTGAGGGAGAGGGTTGACAGAGGGGCTGCTCCTCGGTGGCAGATCTCACCCTTCAGGAAGCTGCACCTGGCCATGACATTGATCTCCCAGTCAGTTAGTTTGACAGCGGCCTGCCAGGATCTCTTCAGGTGCAGCTTGCCATACCAGGTGTGCATATGCTTCCACCACCCCAGGAGAACATCTGAAGTGTATCCCAGGCTCTCTGCCTTCTCTCTCCAGGCTGCTTGCTTCCGCTTGGTGTCGCGATAGAGCCTGTGGCCCTTTCTCCACAGGTACTCATTCTCCCTCAGCCATTCCAGCACCTCCTCTTCATGGTCTTTGGAAATGGAGTACTGTTTCCTCTCTCCCTTCTCCTTGCCTCTTCCTCCCTCTGGCAGGGCCTTCAGGGCCTTCAGGGCCTTCAGCATCAGGGCTTTGAGAGCCTTGGGGCTGGTCCATCACAGCAGCAGCACTAGCACCACCAGCAGCAGCAGGAGAAGCACCAGCAGCACCACCAGCAGCAGCAGGAGAAGCACCAGCAGCACCACCAGCAGCAGGAGAAGCACCACCACCAGCAGCAAGAGAAGCACCAGCAGCACCAGCAGGAGAAGCACCAGCAGCAGCAACACCAGGAGCACCACCACCAGCAGCAGCACCACCAGCAGCTTCAGAGTCTGTGCCAGGGGGTGGGATGGTGGTTCTGTCCTTCTTGCCAGGGCTGGCAGGAGTAGGCACAGGCTTTCTCTTCTTCTCTGACTGTCGAACCATGGTGTTCTTTCAAGATGTCTCTCGTAGCAGGTCTTTCCTCTAACTGCTGACTGCTTGCGAGCTGCATCCTTTTATATCCGCGGAGCTAATGCAATTCATCCTCCCCGCATGCGCAGTGAACGCTTTGCATCCACTACGCATCTGCTACACATCCACTATGCATCCTATAGGCGTCCGTGATGCATCTGCGTCATCCGCTATGCATCTGCTCCTTCCACTATGCGTCCTCTTCACTATTCTCCCCCAGAAGCCCTGCGGATGTGTCATCCACTTCCATCCGCTATGCTTCCTACGAACATCCGCTTACCATCCTCGCTACGTACTACCCCCGTCCGTTCCTTTCTGTTGTTGTCCATTCTGTTTATGCAAATTTGGGGCACTTTTGAGAGTGGATAACAACGGATGGAGCCACCCCCGAAATTTTGCTCGTCCGCTGGGTCCTTTTTGCATACGTTTTGCATCCGTCGGCCAGTGTGACCTAGCCTTTAATCATTATGCTGCCTTCAAACGAATTTTGTGCTATTTAACATGAGGCTTTTTGTTTGTTTCTGTTTAGCTTTATTCATCATTAAAATGAGAGAAATCTGCATACCTTTTAATCCAGAATTAGCCCTTCTTAGTTCATTTTCTCTGAGGACTCAGTGCTTTAAAAACATCATCTACTGATGGGTTTTTTTTATATAGCTTCTCCCATATTTGTGGCATTGAAATATGAATCTATTTTAACAATAAGTGTGGTCTTCTGTGTAGGATTTTATGCAGCTTCTCCCGTCTTTATTTGAAAACACTGCATAGTTTTCCATGGTAACACAAATAATAACCACAAAAGCAGTAACAAACAAATAATCTGTGGGAAATGCTTTGATTAGCTATGCCTATGTTTGGCTATAGCAGCAGTAATGTTTTTGGCTGTAAACAAGACATTTTTCCTCAATGAAATTTTAAAGTAACAATTTAAAAATGAAAACAAGCAATTCAGTGTAGCAACTCTGGAATCAAAATATTGAATGTGATTTTTCATGACATGTTAATGTTAATTTATGACTGCCTAGGCAAACACTGCATAGAAAATGAAAAGAAAACATTAGAAGATCAACCCATGGCCTATTATTCATGTTGCTTCCATATAAGCATCTGATTGCTGTCAGTTATGGTTCCTATTGAGTTTCTTTTACATTACAGTTGATGCTGGAATGGTCCAGAACCATAAGTATGAATGGGGCTTCTGGCTGATTATTAAAAAGAAGGAGCATTAAAGAAATCAGTCCCTGATGTGATGACCCGGGGCATGGCACAAAGGGAACACAGTCAGATAATCAATAAGAGTCCCTTTATTATCTCCAACTTTGTCCCCGATGTCCCCCAATGCTTCTCCTTCTGGCTGGAGAAAAACTCTCCCAGGAACAGCCTTTGACTGCAGAAAATTAAGTCCAAAACATGGTCAACAGAAAATGAATAAGCCAAACAGCCAAACTGAAGTAATTAGTTTGGCAGGGCAGGAGCAAGAATTTCAGACTTGAAGGCACAGCAAAACCCACATGGTTGGGAAGATGCCAGGAACACAGATAAGCCACAACAACACAGGTTAAAGTCACATTTGCTCCTAGCAGCCTGCCACATACAGCCTGCCTTTCTTATCAACTATTTTCCCAGCTGTGGCTAATGAAGGGAATCAGGGCCTTTCTTCCCCCATAAGCCATGCAACCCACATTGCTCTCTTCTCCGTTCCTCTCTGCATGGCCTAGGATGAAAAGGCGGTGAGTCTGGTTCTTCCTCTGAACTTTCTCTCCCTTGTTCTATCTTTTTCCTGCTCTGCCCTGCTGGACAAAGCCCTTGCCCAACTCCTTCACAGCCAACGAAGTCCAATTCCCATTCCCTATCAGCTGTCTGGCTTCCTCCTTGGATTCAGAGACTCTGACAGGGGCATGACACTGTGATATAGAACTATTTGGAATATTAAGAAGATTCTAATAAGAGTGATGAGAAAGATGCGAAAGCCTACTCAGATAATAGTCAGATCAATAGGAAAGATTTTAGGCTAGCATTCAAAAGTAACCATTTTAAAATAATTATAATAAACGTAAGAGAAACTGCAAAGAATCATTTTTTCTTGAAGGCATCATTCAGAAAGAAAACAATGATTTTATAAAATGGCATATCCATGGATGCCTCTGGTTATAATGTTCTATTTTGAGCCTACTTCTTATAAAAGTTTAGCTTCCTGATTTATACTCCAAAGTGTGTGTACTCTTTCATAATTCCCTTTTCTTTTTATACTTTTCCTTCTCTACTCTGATCTATAATATAAGAGTATTTGCTCTCCCGCATGTTCATCATTTGTAGTTCTTCACTTTTTTTGGCCAATAGTATTGACTGTTCTAATAAATACATTAGTAAAGTATTTGCATTATTCCAGGAATGCAAATAAATTTATATATATGCTTTAACTTTTGGAAAATATATCTTTCCAAGCTACAGCTGTTTGTAAATGTTTTTAATCTGCATTTTATGCAAATTAACCTAATTAACACTAAAAGGACTGTAACAAAGTTATATTTCTTTTTATTCATTCATTCAGTTTCCAATGGATTTCATAGCTTAAGAAATGTGCTTACAAAAATGCAAATGAACAGAAATCTTGATTACCAGCATATGGAAATAGGGAAAAAAAGATATCTTTAAAATGGCAGGAAGAGTTGCAATAACTGCAAACATTCCTATTTTTTTTGAAAAATAGAATAGTGCAATAAGTGGGCAGAACAGATTTATGACTGGGTACATGTTAAAAAGGAGCTAGATTGATTTGTCTGACAACTGCAGAGGAACATAAAGAGGGTTGGCTTATTGTTGTGCACTGCATTGTTTGTTTTTGCACTTCTTCATTTTGATTATACCTTGCAATATTAACTTAGATTATGGGATGATTGATTTCAACCGCTAAATCTTTCCTCCATTTTTTAGACTTGGAGCCTCTTATAGCTGATCTCTTATCAGTCCAATAAGGATCACTGGATAAGTGTGAAATGTATTATATGTCACCTGAGCCCTTCCCTGTTGCCCTGAGAAGAAACTAAAACAACCTAAAATCTTCTGGAATTTTGTTGACAAACAAGTGAACAAGCATCATTTTGTACCCAGGTGGTTGGCTTTAAATCATTTTTCCCAATTTATTTTTTAAACTCTGTTTTAGAACTCCATGACTGAGCAGCTGCTTTCAATAATCAAAGATATTTATAAATTGCTTAATAACATTGTTTACTATTTGCATTGCCTCACTCAGCCTGATTCATTAGCTATGATTAAAAGCTTTTCACAACATGCTTTCTGCATATATAGAAATGTTCAACATAGTTCAGATGTTTTCTTCAATGAATCTATTTTCAGCATGACCAGTATAATGAAGGGGTTCAAAAGACCTTCTTCAGTATTATGTAAAGCCCCTGTCACACTGCACCAATGGATGGAAAGAGGATGTAAAATGGAGAAAAACACTTACCATCTGTTGGTTAACGCGATGCTTCCGTTCTGTACTCACTGCATCCGTTTTGCTTCCTCTCTATCCATCCAGCATCCGTCTATTGACGTTTCATCCGCTCAGAGGGTTTCATCTGCTCAGAGCTGCTCAAAACTTTTGAGCGGAAAATGTATCCAATGCGTCCATTCTGCATCTGCTAGGCATCCATTCTGTATCCGTTCTGCATCCGTTCTGCATCCGCTATATCCGCTAGGCATCCGCTGTGCATCCGCACAACTCGCATTCGCTCGGACGCAGGGAGGAAGCAGAACGGATGCAGAACGGACGCGCAGCATTAGTAGCATGGACGGAGAAAGGATGAAAGTGAATGCAGCATGCAAAGAAAGCATTTAAAGCAGAAAAAACGTTCGCAGAGGGGACCTATCTCGGATAATAAGGATGTCTAGAGGATGCCTAGAGGATGCAAAAGGACACAGGGGAAAACTTATACTGCCTATAAAAAGGGGAGCAACTCACCTGCATCTCACTTTCAGACCAGCAGCCCTGCTGTGCAGACCTCTGCAGCCTTCATCTGACTCTTCCTCTTCCACAGCATCCAGTCATGTCCACCATGGATCGTAACAAACTCCTTTTGGTAGCCACCATCCTTCTGCAACAGTGCAAAGCCATCTACAGGCTCTGTGAACTCTACTACGGGAAGAAAAGAAGCCGGCCAAGAAGCGTTTGGGTCCAAAGATGGATCGCCAGAAGAGCAGAGTATGGACTGTACAACAAGCTGATGGTGGAGCTCAGGAACGAAGACCGTCATGCATTCCAGAACTTCATGAGAATGCCTCCAGCCATGTTTGACGAAGTTGTGCAGCGCCTGAAACCCAGGTTGACCAAGCAGAGCACCAACCTTCGGCCCAGCCTGGACCCTGGGCTCAAGGTGGCACTCACTCTGCACCACCTGGCCTCAGGGACCACCTACAGGAGCATGCAGTACGGCTGGAGGGTGCCACACAACACCATCAGCATTGTGGTCAGAGAAGTGGTGCAGGCCATCATCGAAGAATACCTGGAGGAGCTCCTCTAGTGCCCCTCCACTGAAGAAGGATGGAAGAAAGTTGCAGAGCAGTGGTACCAGAGGTGGAACTTCCCACACACCGTTGGAGCCATAGATGGGAAGCACGTGGCCTGCAAAGCGCCAACCAAGTGGGGGTCCACTTATTTCAACTACAAGGGCTTCTTCAGCATCGTCCTCTTCGCCATGGTCGATGCTGACTACAAGTTCATGTACTTCGATGCTTCAGGCAACGGCTCATGTTCAGATGCCCAGGTATACAACGCCAGTGACCTCAAGGAGGAGCTGGAATGCAACCTCATCATGGGCTTCCCAGATCCAGACCCCCTGCCCAATGACACGCAAGATGTGCCCCACTTCATCATGGGGGATGACACCTTCTCCCACAGAACCTACCTCATGAAGCCCTACACTTCCAGACTCCTCACCCGTGAAGAGAGGATCTTCAACTACAGGCTGTCCAGGGCAAGGCGGGTGGTGGAGAAAGCCTTTGGCATCCTGGCCAACAGGTTCCAGGTACTTCTCACCACCATGCAGCATCGCCCAGAGACCGTGAGGAGGATCGTGGAAGCTTGCTGCATCTTGCAGAATCTCATGCGCACCCGCTACCCAGTCTTGCAGAACAGGCTCGTGGACCTCCAACAAGGCAATGGGGACATGGAGCCTGGGGAATGGAGGCAAGGGCGAAACCTGATAGACACTGAGGATGTGCAAGGCCCCAACAAAGCCTCACGTGAAGGGAAGAAGCAGCGCAACCTCCTGAAACACTGGTGCAACTCCCCAGCTGGAGCAGTGGAATGGCAAGACAGGATGGTAGATGATTAATGGATGCTTCCTTCAGCCTGTCTCATCACACGGATGAGATTGGGCCATGTATGTTGGGTGGGCCTACAATGAACAGGGCATTTAAGAAAGAGTTGTGTTTATGTTGACATGTGTGGATCAATGCTTACATTGTTACTGATAATGAAGGGCATAGGTATGGCACCTGGGAGGGCGGACCATACAGTCCCACTATGCTTGCACTGGAGGTTTATCTATCCCACAGCTATTACCCATCCCAAAGGTATCCCTGCCCACCCCACTGCTATCCTTACCCATCCCACAAACATGCAAAGGCTTAAACCATTTCTAAAAGTTTCCACCAAGACTTTATTTAATAAAATAAATGAGGCAAGTGTGTGAGGAAAAGATAAACTTTATTAATCACAAGTTGTAAAAGAAAAATGACCCAAGTCAAGTGTCCAAATAAAGACTACAGGTAGCCACCCAGTCTCTGGCACTCCTCTTGGTCACTCAGAGGTGTGCCCAGTCTCAGGGTTGAAGGGTCCAGGTGCTGTGGAGGTGGATGGTGCTGGAGTGATGGTCTGAAGCACCACTGGGGTGCCTAGCCCCAAGAGGACAACAGGGGACGGTGTGTTGAGGAAGCTCTCAGACAGCTGGCTCAGCCCCGTGATGTTGAGAGCTCCTTCCTCCATGCCATGTGGTGTCAGCCCCAGTACCGAGGACAGATGTACTGAGGCTGGACTTGGCTGTGGGGTGGAGGAAGGAGCAGTGTAGTGGGGCTGTCTGGTCTGCAGCTGGGTGAGGACTGGCATTGGTGGCATCGGTGGCGTGGGTGGCATCGCTGTCGTTGGTGGCACCATTGGCGTGGGTGGCATCGGTGGCATCGGTGGAACCGGTGGCAACGGTGTCGCCCGATGACTCTTTGCCTGGACTGGGAAGGGCTGCTGCCTGTGCTGCTAGATCTCCTGGTAGCCGTAGCCCTGGTGGGTGAGGGCCTGTGGGAAGCCTTGGAATGGGAGGGACATCACCTGGGGTGGAGGAGCAGACCTGGACTGGGTGGGAGCAGGTGCCTCTGGGTCTGGAGGTTTGTGAAGCAGCTCGGTGATCTGGTCCTTCACCACCTGGTACTGGGGTTCCACCATGTCCGTGAGGGTCTGGTTCACATAGGTGAGGAAGGGCTTGCTGTTGGAGGATGAGGAGTTGGTGTGGACCAGCTGAGAGAGGAGATCTATGCTGCTACGGATGGTGTCCCTGATCTCCAGCAGGACAGTGTGGCTCTGCCCCTCCTGTCTGGCTCTCTGCCTTTCTGTGGAGGTGGAGCTGGGGGCGGATGCAGGTAGGGCTGTGGTGGAAGTGCTGTCTCCTTTCTCCCACTGCACCAGGGAGTCCTCCATGCGCTCCACCATGGTTAAAACACCTGTCCGCGGGTTCTCCGCCGTGGCACGCTCCACAGAAACCTGCCTGGAGACAGGAACTGACTCTCGGCCGGAAGAGGACTGGCTCTCAGCAGGCTGCTGGAGAGAGAGGGTTGTGAGAGGGGCTGCTGCTGCTGCTGCTGCTCCTCGGTGGCGGATCTCACCCTCCAGGAAACTGCACCTGGCCATGACATAGGTCTCTCTGTCTGTCAGCTTAACCGTGGCCTGGCCAGATTTCTTGAGGTGCAGCTTCCCGTACTAGGTGTGCATATGTTTCCACCAGCCGAGGAGCACCTCCGATGTATAGCCCAGACTCTCCGCCTTCTCTCTCCAAGCAGCCTGATTCCTCTTGCTGTCCCTGTACAGCCGGTGTCCCTTCCACCACAGATAGTCATTCTCTCTCAGCCACTCCAGCACCTCATCCTCGTGTTCCTCCTCAATGGAGTATTGCCTCCTCTCCCGTTCCCGCATATGCCTCTCCTCCCTTTGGCAGGACCAGATGGGCCTCATCAGAGGGGCTTCCAGTTTGTAGGGGCTGCTCCTCCACACCAGCAGCAGCAGCAGCAGCAGCAGCAGGATCATCATCATCATCATCATCAGCAGCAGCAGCAGCATCACCAGCAGGATCATAATCAGCATCATCATCATCAGCAGCAGCAGCACCAGCAGGATCATCATAATCATCATCATCAGCAGCAGCAGCAGCTGCAGCAGCAGCAGCACGAGCAGGACCAGGAGCATGAGCAGGATCAGGAGCACGAGCAGGACGAGCAAGACCAGGAGCACGAGCAGTCTGAGCAGGACGAGCAAGTCCAGGAGCACGAGCAGGACGAGCAGGACCAGCAGGATGAGGAGCAGCCTCAGCAGAGTAAGCACCAGCAGAAGCACCACCACCAGAAGGAGCCTCAGCAGAATAAGCACCAGCAGAAGCACCACTGCCAGAAGCATCATCATCAGCTCCTCCAGAAGCAGAAGCAGCAGAGGCCCCAGCCGCAGAAGAGCGAGCCCGTGCTTCAGAAGCTCCAGCAGAAGCAGAGTGAGGGCCAGGGGGCGGGAGGGTGGCCCTGAACCTCTTGCCAGGGCTGGCAGCAGATGGCTGAGGCTTCCTCTTTTTCCCCATGTTTGTGGGGTTGCTGGCTGGCAGGGAGGCTGGCAGGAAGGCTGGCAGGGAGGCAGGCAGGCACCAAGGCTGGCAGGCACCAAGGCTGGCAGGCAGGCAGGCACCAAGGCAGGCAGCAAGGCTGGCAGGGAGGCAGGCAGCAAGGCTGGCAGGGAGGTAGGCAGCAAGGCTGGCAGGGAGGCAGGCACCAAGGCAGGCAGCAAGGCTGGCAGGGAGGCAGGCACCAAGGCTGGCAGGAAGGCAGGCACCAAGGCAGGCAGCAAGACTGGCAGGGAGGCAGGCACCAAGGCTGGCAGCAAGGCTGGCACCAAGGCTCGCAAGAAGGCAGGCACCAAGGCAGGCAGCAAGGCTGGCAGGGAGGTAGGAAGCAATTCAGGCAGCAAGGCAAGCAGCAAGGCTGGCAGGATGGCAGGCAGCAAGGCAGGCAGGCAAGGCACTCAATGCGTCTGGCAGCAGGTCTTTCCTCAGAATGGTGACCTGCTTCCGAGCTGCTTCCCTTTATATCCGCGGGGCTGACTCAATAAATCCCCCCCGCATGTGCAATTAATGCCTGGCATCCGCTAGGCTTCCGCTGTGCATCCGCTAGGCTTCCGCTGTGCATCCGCTTCATCCACTGTGCATCCGCTGTGCATCCGCTTCATCCGCTCGGCATCCGTTCTGCATCCGCTGTATCCATTCCGCGTCTGCTTTGCTGAGGTTCCCCGGAAGCCTAGCAGATGTGCCATCTGCTCCCATCCACTTCCATCCACTAGGCTTCCACTCTGCATCCGTTTTCCATCTGCCCTGCGTCCTCCCCCGTCCGTTCCTTTCCCTGTTATCCGCTCTGGTTATGCAAATTTTCGCCCCTTTTGAGAGCAGATAACAACGGATGGAACATTTTTCTCGTCCGCTGTGTCCTTTTTACAAACATTTTGCATCCGTTGGGCAGTGTGACAGGGTCTTAAGTGACACAGAAAGTCAGGATGTAGGAATTGTTTTGCATTACCAAAAGTACAATGGTGGTCTCATTCTGCTCCAAATGTGAACAACCGAAAGCCTTGAGAAACTCACAGGAAGGGACATGCTATCTGTGGTTCATTTTCAGACATCTAGATTGAACCATGTGTGCCTCTGTGGTGCAGTGGTTAGAGTACATACAGCAAGCTATTTCTGTTGCAGCTGGTTGCCTACAATTTGGCAGTTCAAATCCCACTAGGCTCAAGGTTGATTCAGCCTTCCATCCTTCTGAGGGATAAATGGGTAAAATGAGGGTACAATGAGGATCCAAATTGTTGGGGGCAATATGTTGACTCTGTAAACCGTTTAGAAAGGGCTACAAAGCACTATAAAGTGGTATATAAGTCTAGGTGTTGTTGCTATTGCTAAAGTCATGTGATTGAAATTGGATGCTTGGCAACTGGCTCATAGTTATGACAGTTGTCATGTCCCAGGGCCATGTGATCTCTTTTGCAACTTTCTGACAAACACAGTCAGTGTGTGTGGGGGGGAAGATTGATTCAACAACCATATTACCAACTTAACAATTGCAGTGATTCACTTAACAACTGTGGCAAGAAAAATTCTAAAATGGGGCAAAACTCACTTAACCAGGACCCAAATCATTGGGGCAATGTGCTGACTCTTTAAAGGCTAGGTCACACTGGCCAACGGATGCAAAATGTATGTAAAAAGGACACAGCAGATGAGCAAATTTTCCAGCCGTTGTTATCCGTTCTCAAAAGTGCCCCAAATTTGCATAAACAGAACGGACAACAACGGAAAGGAACGGACGTGGGGAGGATGTAGCGGGGATGTAAAGCGGACGTTTGTAGGAAGCCTAGCGGATGAAAGCGGATGGAAGCGGATGACACATCCGCAGGGCTTCCCGGGGAGAACAGCGAAGCGGACGCATAGCGGAAGGAATGGATGCATAGCGGATGCGTAGCGGATGATGCGGATGCATCACGGACACCTATAGGATGGGTAGCAGATGCGTAGCGGATGCAAAGTGTTCACTGCGCATGCGGGGAGGATGAATTGCATAAGCTGTGTGGATATAAAAGGATGTAGCTCGCAAGCAGGTCACCATTCAGAGGAAAGACCTGCTGCCAGAGACATCTTGAGAGAACACCATGAGGAAGAAGAGGAAGCTTGTGCCTACTCCTGCCAGCCATGGCAAGAAGGACAGAACCACCATCCCACCCCCTGGCACAGACTCTGAAGCTGCTGGTGCTTTTCTTGCTGCTGCTGGTGCTCCTGGTGTTGCTGCTGCTGGTGCTTCTCCTGCTGGTGCTGCTGCTGGTGTTGCTGGTGCTGCTGGTGCTTCTCCTGCTGCTTCTCCTGCTGCTGCTGCTGCTGCTTCTGCTGCTGTGGTGGACCAGCCCCAAGGCCCTCAAAGCCCTGCTGCTGAAGGCCCTGAAGCCCCTGCCAGAGGGAGGAAGAAGCAAGGCAAAGAGAAGGGGGAGAGGAAACAGTACTCCATTTCCGAGGACCATGAGGATGAGGTGCTGGAATGGCTGAGGGAGAACGAGTACCTGTGGAGGAAGGGCCACAGGCTCTATCGCGACACCAAGCAGAAACAGGCATCCTGGAGAGAGAAGGCAGAGAGCCTGGGATACACTTCAGATGTTCTCCTGGGGTGGTGGAAGCATATGCACACCTGGTATGGCAAGCTGCACCTGAAGAGATCCGGGCAGGCCGCTGTCAAGCTAACTGACTGGGAGATCAATGTCATGGCCAGGTGCAGCTTCCTGAAGGGTGAGATCTGCCACCGAGGAGCAGCCCCTCTGTCAACCCTCTCCCTCAGACAGCCCACAGAGAGCCACTCCTCTTCCAGCCAGGAGACAGCTGCCGTGTCCAGGCAGGTGTCTTTGGAGGGCCCCACAACAGAGACCCCCCCGACAGCTGCACTCGCCATGCCAGAGGACATGGAGGATCCCCTGTCTCAAATGGAGCAAGAAGAAGCAGTAGCGAGAGACCAACCCACATCCACCCCCAGCTCCACCTCCACAGAAAGGAGGCAGAGAGGCAGACTTGAGGGCCAGAGCCCCACTGTCCTGCTGGAGATCAGGGACACCATCAAGACCAGCACAGATCTTCTCTCTCAGCTGGTCCACAGCGATATGCCATCCTCTAACTGCAAGCGCTTCATCACGTACATGAGCGAGACCCTCATGGACCTGCCTGAGGCCCAGTACCAGATGATGAAGGAGAAGATCACAGCACTGCTGCACCACCCTCCGGGCCCAGCTGAACCTGCTCTGACCAACTCCAGGTCTGCTCCTCCAATCCAGGCAAAGTCCCAGCCCTTCCACGGCTTTCAACAGCCCCTCACCATCCAAGGCTACGAGTACCAGGACTTCCCACACCAGAGGCATCCCTTCCCAGAACAGGCCCAGGTACATCGCATGCCACAGATGCCTCATCTGACCCAGCTGCAGATCAGACAGCCCCACTAAACTCCTCCTTCCTCCACCCCACACCCAAGCCCCTCAACAGAAAATCTGTCATCAGTCCTGTGCCTAAAATCCCAGGTCCTTGAGGAAGGGCCTCTCAACCTCACGGGACTGAGTCAGCTCTCTGAGAGCTTCCTGCACACACCATCCCCTGTTCTACTCTCGGGACCAGGCACCCCAATGGCACCTCAGAACAGTACTCCAGCAACAGCCACCTCCACAGTCCCTGGCCCCTTTACATCTGAGACCATGGGCACACCTTAGAGTGACTGAAAAGAGTGCCAGAGACTGAATTGTTACCTGTTCATCTTATCTTTGCTTAAAGACACTTTACTTGGGTCATTTTGTTTTTTTAATAAAGTCATACAGTTTGTTATTAATAAAGGTTATCCTTGTTTCACACACTTGGTTCATATTTTTTACTTAATAAAGTATTGGGGAAAACTTTGAAAAAAGGGTTAAGCCTTTGCATGCTTGTGGGATTGATAAGGATAGCTGTGGGATGGATAGCTGTGGGATGGGTAAGAATAGTTGTGGGATCGGTAAGGATAGTTGTGGGATAGATAAACCTCCAGTGCAAGCATAGTGGGACTGTATGGTACACCCTACCAGCTGCCACAGATATGGCGCTTTATTATCAAAAACAATTTAATCATTGATCCACACATTTCAACATAAACAAAACTCTTTATTAATGCCCTATTAATTGTAAGGCCACTCAACATACATGGCACAATCTCATCAGTGTGATGAGACAGGCTGAAGGAAGCATCCATTAAGCATCTACCATCCTGTCTTGCCACTCCACTGCGCAAGCTGGGGAGTTGCACCAGTGTTTCAGAAGGTTGCGCTGCTTCTTCCCTCCACGTGAAGCTCTGTTGGGCCTTTGGACATCCGCAGTGTCTATCAGGTTTCGTCCTTGCCTCCATTCACCAGGCTCCATGTCCCCATTGCCTTGTTTGCGGTCCACAAGCCTGTTCTGCAACACTGGGTAGCGGGTGCACATGAGATTGTGCAGGATGCAGCAAGCTTCCACGATGCTCCTCATGGTCTGTGGCCTATGCTGCATGGTGGTGAGAAGTACCTGGAACCTGTTGGCCAGGATGCCAAAAGCATTCTCCACCACCCGCCTTGCCCTGGACAGCCTGTAGTTGAAGATCCTCTCTTCACGGGTGAGGCATCTGGAACTGTAGGGCCTCATGAGGTAGGTTCTGTGGGAGAAGGTGTCATCCCCCACGATGAAGTAGGGCACATCTTGTGTGTCATTGGGTAGGGGGTCTGGATCTGGGAAGCCCATGATGAGGTTGCGTTCCAGCCCCCCCTTGAGGTCACTTGCATTGTATATCTGGGCATGGGAAGCTGACCCGTTGTCTGAAGCATCGATGTACATGAACTTGTTGTCAGCATCAACCATGGCAAAGAGGATGATGCTGAAGAAGCCCTTGTAGTTGAAATAATTGGACCCCGAGTTGGGTGGAGCTTTGCAGGCCACGTGCTTCCCTTCTATGGCTCCAACGGTGTGGGGAAAGTTCCACCCCTGATACCACTGTTCTGCAACTTTCCCCCAGCCTTCTTCAGTGGTGGGACACTGAAGGAGCTCCTCCACGTATTCTTTGATGATGGCCTGCACCACTTCTCTGACCACTTTGCTGATGGTATTGTGTGGCACCCTCCAGGCATACTGCTTGTTTCTGTATGTGGTCCCAGAGGCCAGGTGGCGCAGAGTCAGTGCCACCTTCAGTCTAGGGTCCAGGCTGGGACGGAAGTTAGTGTTTGCCTTGGTCAATCTGGTTCTCAGACGCTCCACAACTTTGTCAAACATGGCTGGTGGCATCCTCATGAAGTGCTGGAATGCACGAGTGTCTTCATTCCTCAGCTCCACCATCAGCTTGTCATGCAATCCAAACTCCACTCTTCTCCTGATCCATCGTCGGACTCAGACAGTTCTTGGATGTCTCCTTCTCTTTGTGTAGAAAAGATGAAACAGTCTGAAGAGGGTTTGGTTCTGGTGTTGAATGATGGCGGCTACCAAAAGGAGTGTGCGATGATCCATAGTGGAGATCAATGGATGATGTGGAAGAGCAAGAGCAAGAGCAAGAGCAAGGCTGAAGAGGTCTGCACACCAGGGCTGCTGGACTGATAGTGAGATCCAGGTGATTTCTTCCCCCTTTTTAAAGGAAATGTTGGTTTTCCGCTAGGTGTCTTTCCACATACTCTAGGCATCCTCCAGACATCCTAGATATCCAAGATACGTCCCATATAAGAACGTTTTGTTTGTTTTCATCCTTTATATCCTCGCTGCATCCACTTTCATCCTTTCTATGTCCGTGCTACTTACGCTGTGTGGTCGTTCCATGTACCTTTTGCTTCCTCCCTCTTTCCGCTTTCCGCTTTCCGCTGGAGCAGATGTGAGTTGCGTGGATGGCCAGAGGATGCCGAGAGGATACATCGGATGTGTAATGGATGATAACGGATGTAGAACTTTTGTTGCCTGTATGTATCATGGATGTAGATCGTACGCGGCAGAAAGTTCATCTTCTCAAAAAGTTTTGTGCAGCTCAAAACTTTTTGTGCGAATGAAATTGCAGTAGATGGATGTTTTACAGATAGAGCGTATGAAACACATATGCAGTGGGTACACAACGGATGCATTGCATTTTCCAACGGATGGCAAACTTTTTTGTCCGTTTTACATCCTCTTTGCATCTATTGGTTCAGTGTGACAGGGGCTTTAACTGCTTAGAGAGGGCTGTAAAGCACTGTGAATCGGTATATTTATTTTTATTTTATTTATTTTATTTTGTCAAGTTATTATAAGATAACAGGTATAAGTATAAACATGGTTATGAATACATAAAATGGATACATATAAGAAGAAAAAAAAAATAGGACAGGGATGTCCAACGTAGGCAAGTTGGTGTGCTTATGCATACCCCCTACAGACCTCTTAGGAAAGGGGTGAGGTCAATCGTAGACAGTCTAAGATTAAAGTTTTTGGGATTCGGGGCAGAAACCACAGAGTCAGGTAGAGTATTCCAGACATTGACCGCTCTGTTGCTGAAGTCGTATTTCCTGCAATCAAGTTTGGTGCAGTTTACCTTGAGTTTGTATCTATTGTGTGCTCTTGTATTGTTATGGTTGAAACCAGAAGTGGTGTTCAGCAGGTTCTGACCAGTTCTAGACAACCGGTAGCGGAAATGTTGAGTAGTTCGGAGAACCAGCAAATACCACCTCTGACCGGCCCTGTCCCCATCTATTCTCTGACTCCCAGCTGATTGGCTGGGTCATCTTTTGTTGCCCTGCACAGGAGAACAAAGCTGGAAAGCAGGTTAGTGGGGTGGGGAGGAAATGGGGATTTTGCAGTAACTTTTCCTCAGGAGTAAGGAGGGAATGGAGATTTTATAGTATCCTTCCCCGTCATGCCCACCAAGCCATGCCATGCCCACCAAGCCACGCCCACAGGACCGGTAGTAAAATTAATTGAATCCCACCATTGGTTGAAGCTAATATATCTGTACATCAGAAATTACCAAAAGAGCAACTTCCGGTTCTTTTTAAAAATTTAGAAGTATAAAATATAGCTCTTTCTCAGATCTGCTTTTGGAATGAAATATAATATATATCACTTGTGAGACATATGGTGACTTCAAATATAAATGTGATAGATCTTTTTTTTTTTTTTTTTGCAGGATTTTAGGTCAGGAATGTGACTCTCCAAATATTCTCCAGCCACCATTCACTGGGCTGGATGGAATGGGTAAAAATACAAGTCCAGCAATAGCTGTAGAATCACTGATGCATTAGGCCACAAAATCTCTTCTAAAACCTGCTCTTGTACATAAAATTAGAACTGAGAAATCCTTGCCCACAGACTTGAAGTTGAAAAACAAACAATGAAGATGGGCTGTTTATGTCATGAAATCTGGAAAGGCCTGGAAAAGACTTCAATCACAATTTGATCAATGTGGACACAATTTTAAAATGGCTGTTATCAGTTATAATAATGTGAATTAACTTGACTCCCACAAACAGTATGAATACACTCATGTGGGCTTTTATTGTTTTGTTTTGTTGGTAATTATATGGAAGTTGTTTCTGCTGCCTTCTTGGGTGATATTTTGACTTCTTAAGGTAGCTTACAGCCCTGAAATCTTATTTTGATCTTCCATTCAAGCACTAACCAACCTTGCCTAGTTTTTTTTTCCTCTTGAGGTCAGCCAAGGTTGGCTTGGGTCTAACTAAGAAAAAAAATTCCTTTCTGTTGCACTCCAAATACATTCAACATTTAGACTTGCATTTTTTTATTTTTAGTTCTTCTGCCATCCATGCTGCCAGCAAAAACATGACCTAGAAGACTTTAAAAACAGCCTTACATGTATATCTTGCTCTGTCTGGCCTTTCCCTCCCTGTGTTTTATTAGTCTGATCTTGACTTTTTTAAAAAAGGTGCTGTTATAGTTCGGATTTTATTATTTGTTTGACTTTTACTATTGCTGAAGTAGTTGATTCTATTAATTTTTTTTACTGTTTTATTATTGGAGGTCACTGTCGTTCAAGGATTTGGGTGACTTTTCTTCAATATAAACTACCTGAGAATGCTGCCTGAAACTCAGAAATGTTTTGGATAGAGAAATCAACTCTGTCATTTGTGTTTTGTGTGGGAATCCAGCATGTTATTTTAAGGTACTCTAAATGCAGTCTTTTTCCTCAAGGAAAGGTAATGTTTTTAGCCATGTATAAATAAGTCTCATACAGGTAATCCTTGAGTTATGACCACAATCGAGCCCAACATTTATGTTGTGAAGTGAAACATTGGTTAAGAGAGTTGTGCCCCATTTTACGATCTTTCCTGCCACAGTTGTTGAGTGAATCACTGCAGTTGTTAAATTAGTAACCTGGTTGTTCAGTGAATCTCTGTTCTGACCCAAGCCCTTTTTCAACAAATCAAACACAATCCAAAAGGAACAGAAACTTTGTAATGCTTTTACAAAATAATTAGCCATGATAAGCACAAGCCTTGCCAAACTGTGCAAGACTTTCCAAAAGATAAGAGACAAGAAATAATTTGCAATACAAGAATCTTCAAATACAAACTCAGGATACTGGAATGTCAATAAGGCTGGAGTTTTAAAACATCTTTGTCTTCTGAAAATGTTTGTTTCACAGCTGGCTTTTATCTTCTTGAAGGAGGGGCCATTGCCTTGCAGCCTTTCTCCCTAGTTGCCCATGCTTTTGTAGCTGCTCTTTCCTCTGACAATTTTGTGTGCATGCACACTTAGCACAGGCTCCTCAGGAACCTCCTCATCACTGCTGCCAGCCCCCATAATCTCTAAAGGCATTAGTCCTAATGGTCCTGGCCCCTCATCTGAGTCCTTGCTCTCCTCAGCTGTCTGCATCTGCTGCCAGCTAACTACAACAATCTGCCTTTGCTTGTCACAAAGTTGCAAATGTGACTCCTGGGCACTGTAATTGTCATGAATATATGCCAGTTGCCAAGTGGCTGAATTTTGATCATGTGAACAGTTGAGGTTGAGGGTTATCTGTATCAGAGAAATGCCACAAGCTGCTATGATCTCCTTTGTAACACCCTACAGTCTTATTTTTCCCTGCCTGAAAATGCTGCACACAAGTAGCATTATATATCAACAATTAACCATGATATATGCAGAGCCCACAATTCAGGGATAATCTAAATATTCAGAATACAGGTAGTCCTTGACTTATAACAGTTCATTTAGTGACTATTAAAGTTGTAACAGCTCTGAAAAATATGACTTATGACCATTTTTCACAGTTATGACCTTTGGAGCATCCCCATAATCAGGTGTTCAAGATTCAGATGCAGTGTCTTACAGGCATGTGATCCCATTTTGTGACCTTCTGACGAGCAAAATCAATGGAGAAGCCAGATTCACTTAACAACCATATTACCAACTTAACAGCTACAGCGATTCACTTAACAACTGAGGAAAGAAAAGTTATAAAATGGGGCAAAGCTCACTTAAGGAATGTCTCACCTAACAATAGAAATTTTGGGCGCAATCATGATCGTAGGTTGAAGACTATCTGTCCCAGTGGCACTCTGAGCTGTCAGCCCTATGTTCTGATTCTTTATAGATCCATAGTCCAGAACTAAAAGAATTGTTGCTACCTCAATCAGGAAGATTTGATGGCCCCAAGAATATGGCTTCAATTCAGTATTTTCCAGCTCCATGTATACTTCTGCACTATATTTTTCTCAGAGCTTCTCCTTTCAATACAGCAGGTAGTGTTGAGCCACTAATTGTCAAAGCGATGACGCAGAGATCAAAAATGAACTTTGCCCCCTCCATGCCATGAATAAGGCAATTAAGGAGAAATGCAGTATATTGTAGAAATAATTATAGTTTTTCATAGACTGGGACTTCTATAACCAGTGAGCTCTAAAGAGCGTCAATCTATGGAAAGCTGTACTAAATGGCAGATAATGCCCACAATAGCTCAATACCCCCAGCTCCCTTTTCGCCTGTTTTCTTATCAGGGGACATCTGTTGGGAACCACAAAATGTGTAGAGTTGAAGAAAACAGTAGATAGAGTCTGAGCCAAGATCATTTTTATCTTTCTTCCTTCCTTTCTTCCTTCCTCCTTTCCTTCCTTCCTTTCTTCCTTTCTTCCTTCCCTCCCTCCCTCCCTCCCTCTTTACCTCCCTCCCCTGTCACTTACAGACCTAATCCTTATCCTAAACAGCTGGCAGCATAGATAGGAAGAGACAGGTAACTCTTACAAGAAATTTAATTGAGCTCTCAGAGAGAGGATTTGAAATTAGGCAAAGCCTGTGTAAAATGAGCTCAAGGCCCACTAATTTCCTCCTGCTGAAATAGATGGTCATAACTATACCCAATATGGTAGGATTAAGCTACAAACAATATCTGGAACTATTTGGAGAGGTACATAGGAGCAATAGCCCTAGCAGGACAGCCACAGAACCCCTGTGAGATAAGCACTTAGGCAAAGAAGTCAATCTTCCATTCCCTCGGAGTACAGCTGTTGTTTCTTGAAGGACCATCCATTACATGTGCAGGCCAGGGCAGGCACCAGTCAAGTGAAGTAAAGTAAAGCTTTACCTAATTCCATACTAACATGTGATTGGTCAATGGGAGAGGTTTTCAAAAAATGGGAAGCTACAGAATAGTTCAGCCAGTTGATCAAATGCTCAGGCAGGAAAGTCGCATCCAAGTTGACCAGAAACTGAAACAAGGGTGATCCCAAAGACTAGTACTGGTAGTTCTTGACTTACAACCATTCATTTAGTGGCCATTCAAAATTACATCAGCACCAAAGAAACAGTAACTTGAGCTTTTCATAGTTATGTTGCACTACCTGATTCAGTTGTTACATCCTCTAACCCCCACTCCTTTAACCTCAAACTATTCTCTATTGACCTCACCCTATTCCTAAAAGGTCTCTCAGGGACATGCATAAGCACACCATTGTGCCTACCATCCCTGTCCTATTGTCCCTATTTATTCATACCTATTTCCTGTATTCTTACTCATGTTTATACTTATACCTATTATCTTGTAAGTGATTGACAAATCAAATCAAATAAAAAAATTAAAATCTCCATTTGTCATATGATCAAAACTCGGCAGCTTGGCAATTGGCATGTATTTATGATGGATGCAGTACCCTGGGGTCAAGGGATCCCCTTTTGTGACCTGACAAGCAAAACTAATGGGGAAGCCAGATTCACTTAAAAACCCTGTTACTAATTCAATAACTGCAAGCGATTCACTTAATAACTGTGGCAAGAAAGGCTATAAGAATGGAGCACAAAATTCACTTCACAATTGTTTTGCTTTGCAAAGGAATTTTTGGAGCTCAATAGAGGTCGTAACTCGAAGACTGCCTATAAAGCTTCCACACTGTCATCAGGATTTTTCTTTGAATAGGTAGCGTTTTTCTCCCTCGGGAAGGAGAAAAGCTTGCAATATATTCCCAAGTCTGAATCCCTGAGGGAGAGTGGTTGTCAGTTCATTGCTGGCTTCGAGTCCTCTTATCTTTCTTTTATGTGCCTTTCAAATAAGTGAAGTGCTATCATCTTCCTGGAGATGGTGTGAAAGGGACCCTGTTTCTTTCTTGGCCTGTCTAGCCCACATTTTTCCCAAAAGGACAGAGCAATATTTTTCTTGGCACCCATAAGCGTCCAAAATGGCTGCCTGCACCATTAAAGCTCTGAAGGCTACTGATGTATTGCAAAAGATACCAGGACTGCTAGCTGAAAACCCATTCATGACAAGCAATCCATAAATTCACATCCTATTAGTCATGTTTTGCTGTACACATTCACTATATAGCACTTTTCTATCTCTTTCAATCTTTGGGGGCTTTTAGTACAGGAGTGGCAGAAAGACAGACACAACAGTTGCTTACGGTGAACTGAGAATTATTATTCTGGGACACATCTAATTCACTGTCTTACAGATGCCAAGGCGGGAGATAAGCGTCAGCTCAGGGAAATGGAAAAACTCTGGTTTGTCTTTAGAAATTCGAGACTTCAGTCGCAACTCTTGAGCCCCTGCTATTTCAGATGCAGAGCAGGGGTTTATAAAGAGAAATAGTGGCTATTCTGTTCTCCCCTCAAATATTCAGCCCTCTCCTTTTAAAGCTTTTTGTAATTATTTCAATCATTTCTACATTTGAACAGCTGGCATTTTACAGTGCTCCAAAGCCCTCTTTTCACTGAGAATCAGTAAATCATTCTCCAAAATACTGTGTTTTTCTTGTACATTCTTCCATACATTGCATCGATCATTTACTATTTATTAGAAATAAAGAAAGAATGCTTTCTTAACCGGGTCTTGCTTTATTGGCTGCATCACATCAACAGGATGATTTATGAAGCAGGAAAAAGGGGGAATAAAGAGGCATTGGTTGGGCTTATGCTTTCTTCTCCTCTCTGATTGCTGTTGTATCTGCACAAAGCTGAAAGAAAGGAAGATCTGCCCATTTCGGTTGCTGCATCTCACTGGCTTCTCTAAAGCTCATCAAATGGCTAAGTGGGCTTTTATTTCCCCCCACCCTTGGAACAAATGTGGAAAAAGTCTAGCACTGTTTGACAATATTTGCTTATGTTAAGCCTCAAGAGTTTTATTAACACAACCCGACACAAATGGGAAGCGTTTGCTTTTCTAGGCAAGGAATTTAGTGGCGGCCATGCAAAGCAAGCTATCAGCTATCATCAAGTCTATCCTCCTTTCGCTTCCCCCCACCTTCCCCCTTTCCTGGTTGCTATGGTGGCACAAGATGAACGAGCTTCCCTGCAGTTTCATTGATGGCATAAAGTCAGGTAATGAACTGTCAATTCCTTTGTAAGGTTGACTTTTGGAGATTCGTAGCTTCTACTGATCCAAGGCCAGTCAGAGTTGTTTTTTTTTAAGAAAAGAAAAAAAAAGAGAAAAAGAAAAAAGAACCCAAACACTGTAGCTGGTGGGGGAAAAAAAAATATCTCCACAGTTCAGGGACAGAGACAAGCATCCAGCTAAAAGAGATTATTTCTAAGTCAGCTAGAGATAAGTACATTAGGCAGAAAGTGAGAACAAAGATAGCAAACAGCGGCTAGAACTTGGCTGCTCGTACACAGGTTTGGGTTTTCTTTTTTGGGAGGAAGGTGAGGACACCTGTTCTGGCCTTATGTAGGCACTGAGAAGGATCACCCACATGCCCCTTTCTTTGGGATCCTGTCTCTGTAGCTCAGTGGCACTACAAGGCTTTGCATGCATGAGGTGTTGGGTCTAGGTCAAAACATCGCTCAGTATGGCACAACAAAGTAATGCTTTAAAGTTGTAGCCAAGGTACATAGTCTGGAAAAAAGAGTGCAGAGAAGAGCAATGAAGATAATTAGGGGACTGGAGGCTAGAACATATAAAGAGTGGTTTAAAGAATTGGGTATGTCTAGTCTTATGAAAAGAAGGACTTGGGGTGACACGATAGCAGTGTTGTAATAGCTCAGAAGAGGGAGTCAAGCTGTTCTCCAAAGAGAATTAATTCTCCAAAGAAAATTAATCAGTGGATCAACTTTCCTCCAGAAGCTGTGGCTGGTCCAACACTGGAAGTTTTTAAGAAGAGATTGGATAACCATTTGTCTGAAGTGGTGTAGGTTTCCTGCCTAAGCAGGGGGTTGGACGAGAAGACCTCCAAGGTCCCTTCCAATCTGGTTATTCTATTTTATGTCAATTTGAATGGCTTCTTTGTTTTTATTTTTCCTTTGATTGGGTTTCCATATCCTTTTTTTCCTGCATTGAGGAGAGAAGAGAGAAAGAGCATCTAGCATTTAAAGAACATTTAGCATCATATGTGAAAGTGATCAGTATAAGCAATTTTCTGTATTCTCAATGATATTTTTTTTTGTTTTGAGATGCCTCTGCCTGCTGCCTTTATTGGGCAGATTACCACTGTCATCACTGGCATATTATTGTGGTTTTTGCACAGAATGGTGAAAATAAAAGTTAGAAGAACTGGAAATTATGAAGTCAGCATATTGGAAACCAACATTCACAGGTCTTTTCAAGATGATCTCATGGAAAAATTGTCTCAGGCTTTACACCTACAAACTGTTGTCTTCTAGTGATCATTTGGATTTTTATAGTTGGAGTCTAGTAGCCTACACATGTACAGGTGAACCCACCCAAAATATATTTCACAGACTAATGCAGCACTGACAAAATAGAAACAGGCTAGGTCATAACTCTCAGAGACATTGCTCAGCAAGCCATGAATCAATTCCTAATCTTCAATCTAAATGGCAGAGGGCTAAGAAGTAGCAATGTTTTGATTCAAACCAAAAGTCAGCTTCCCAATAAGCAGTCTAAATAAGGTGAGCAGGTTTAGAGGTCATGAATTGAAGTAGGAGGCACTTCCCAAGACATCGATGTAAAATCTGCTAGAAAAGTCATTCCATTGGTGAATCCCCTTGAAGAGGAATCATAAATATAATGTATTTCTTAGGTACAACTAAAACTGAACATTCCTGAATTACTTAGTCACATACACCAAAAACTCCTCTTTCATCAGCTGTATTTCTTTGCAAATAGAGGATCCACTTTGCAATCTTTTTTATATGTTGTCCATGCCTTCTGACAGCTGGTGGCCTTGACCAGTTCAAGGTCCAAATGTTCTAATGCCAGTTTTGGGATGGCAAGACCTAAACCTTTTTCTTTATTTTGAACTGAATCTCCAACTTCCATTCATCTGTTCACATATTTAGATGAAGTCAGTGTGTCTAGCTGGGTTCTGACATGGTGATTCAATGTTTGAAATGATCAGATGGGTTGCTACTTTTCATTTAAAGCCATAAGGCTAATTAGTTAAAATAACATAGATTAATACTCATCATATACTGTACATATATATACACAAAGTTGTAATCCAGAAATGACTTTTATTAACATTTTTTTCCAACTAGACTATAACCCTGGGATTTCCCTGGTGATCTCCCACTCAAACCCCAACCATATGTAATCTTGCTTAGCTTTTCAAATTCAGCAAAAGTCAGCCAGATGCTGCCATAACTTTCAGATAAAAGAGCAATCACAGCTAAAATGTCAGCCTGAGTTTCTCCTGTTGTTAGATCAGATCAATGGAGTAGAAAAGCAGATAGGATATTAGAGCTGTGGTGACACACTGTTAGAATGCAGTATTGCAGGCTAATTCTGCTGACTGCCAACTGCCAGCAGTTTGGCAGTTCGAGTCTCAATATCTCAAGGTTGACTCAGCCTTCGGTCCTTCCGAGGTTGGTAAAATGAGGATCCAGATTGTTGGAGGCAATATGCTAACTTTGTAAATCGCTTGGAACCAGAATATAAACCTAAGTGCTATTGCTATTGCTGTTAACATTTCCCTTGCTTACAATGGAGCTGCTCCAGTTTAACTCAGGGATTCAGTGATGTTCTTGTACTGCAGGAAGAGACAATTTCTCATTACTTTAACAGTTATTGTTAATGTGCAACTTAAGAAGTAATATAATAATCCTTGACTTGCAGTCATTCAAGTCACTCAATCATTTCTTGAGCAGCCATTTGTAGTTACATCACTGAAAAAAGTGATTTATGATTGGTCTTCATGCTTACAACTGAAGAAAGAGGCCATGTGATCAAAATGTGAGTGCTTGGCATTGGTATGCATTTACAACAATTGCAGCATCCTGGGAGCATGTGATTGCCATTTGCAATCTTCTCAGCCACCTTCCAACAAGCGAGTAAGTTGGGTTTGCTTAATAAACCTAAGATTCACTGAACAACTGTAGTGATTTGCTTAACAACCATGGCTGAAAAATGTTTGTAAAAACATTGCAACTCACTTGGCTACTTAGCAAAAGAAATTCTAGTTGTGGTCATAAGTTGAGGACTATGTGTAAAGGGAACTATACCGTGCCAGCACAGTGGTTAGACTGCAATACCTCAGGCTAACTCACTGCTCGCTCCAGGAGATTGATTCTGAGCCAGCTCAAGGTTGACTCAGCCTTCCATCCTTCCGAGGTGGGTAAAATGCGTATCCAGATTGTTGGGGGCAATATGCTGAGTCTGTAAACCACTTAGAGATGGCTGTAAAGCATTGTGAGCCAGTATAAAAATCTAAGTGCTATTGCTATTGCTACCCTGTTGGTTGGGATTGTTTGCTCCAAGTGTGTTCTGGAAATCAATGGAGCTTTCTGTTCATGGAACAGCCCGCCTAGATTCAATCCATTGAATATTATTAGTTTCAAGAAATGAGCAGAGTTGTGTCCCTTACAGGTCTAGTAGAGCTGAAAACATTTGTTAATGATAGAGTAAGAATCCAATAATGAAGTGTTTTGAGGAGTAGGTGAGAATAGTTAACAATATAAAGTTACAAAAAGTGGTGGAGAATGGAACCTTGCTCACTTTGGGGTACATTTTTTCCTTTTCATTAAAGTTCTTTGTTGGTACCTTCTGCATCATCATCATCATCATCATCATCATCATCATCATCATCATCACCATCATCATCCCATCACCATCACCATCACCATCACCATCACCATCACCATCATCATCATCATCATCATCATCACCATCATCACCATCACCATCGTCATCACCACCACCACCATCATCATCAACATCATCATCATGATGTATTTGGAGAAGAAAAAAAAATCACATCAAGGACACTGTATCTTTGTAACAAAAACAATATACTGAGAAGCATTTGAAAAAAAACTTGACAGCCTCTTCAGCAGAAACTTGTTTAGAAAATGAGTTTGGCTAAACAAAACCTTTGGAAGTAACATAATCAGCCTGTTTGGACAAATGGGCTAAGGGAGGAACAATTTGTCAAAGATACACACTTGTAATGTTCAAAGAAACAATTTTCTAGCACAGTGTTATCTTTTGAAACTCCCTTTCTGTAACTATTGTTTGCTATACATTTTTTGTTCAAGAGAAATATTAGGTACGCTACAGAGTGTGTGCTTGCTTTGGGACTTTTTCTTTTGGCATGTTTTTGCCTGAGTAAAGCTCTCTAATTTATGATGTGATTCATAAGAAAAAGCATCAGGTAGCCGCTGTGTATGCTGTAACTGAATATCCGAATTATTTACCCTACAAGGAAAATCTTAGGTATGCCCATGTTTTATGGCTGCATGTATTAATTGATTAATTTTTGGAACTGTTCATTCATTAAACCTAAATTAAATATGTGGCTTTTAAAGCAACTGCTCAGTTGGGTTATTCCTAGGAAATGCCATTAGATGATGGTTTGGATGTTGGTATTTCTTAATCAATGTGACAGATTAAAGTGCTCCCTTGGGAATAGTTATAAAAAAAGTTTGGAAGGTTGTTTTTGTGGGCTTCCCCCCCTTCTCTTAATAATGGAAGTCCAATGGAATCTCCAGCTAGACTAAGGAAAGGGTTAAGAGGGGCCTGAATTTGAAGTTACTGCATAGTCAAGGGCACCCAAACATCTGATCTCCCCTGCCTCAAATCCTTAAAGCCTTATCTTGTTCTTCCCAGGGGAATGCAGTCAATCTAGTGAGATTTTTGTAACACAGTTGACAAACTGTGTTGAGACTCTTCACAGGTACTTCTGATTGCTTTCACCTGACATCATATTACATCACAAATGCTTTGAAATTCTCTTCCACTTCACCTTTAAGACAACATCAGTGGTGGGATTCAAATTTTTTACTACCAGTTCTCTGGGCGCGGCTTGGTGGGCTTGGCAGGGGAAGAGACTGTAAGATTTTACAGGAGACTGTAAAATCTCCAGTCAGAGGTGGGATTTGCCGATTCTCCAAACTACTCAAAATTTCTGCTACCGATTCTCTAGAACTGGTTGGAACCTATCACCTCTGGACAACATCCATACCAGACTTCTTGCTTCTAGTCTCTGACCAGTGAGGTCCTTCACTGAGAAGGACTCATTGTCTCTACTGAGGCAGAGCTGCAGTAACTAAGAACAAGAGGAAAGCTTCCGTATTAGCTCCATCTAATTGTGAAAGTCTGCCCATGGAAACCAGGTTAACACCTTCCTGGTGATTTTTCATCAGCAAAGGAACACTTTTCTATTTAAGGGGTATGAATGTCATTGGGCGAATTATACTAGATTATCTGGCCTGCTTTCACTATATAAATGTTATTGTGTGTGCTTTGGTTGATTGGCATTTCTTTTCAACATCCATAAATATTGATCAGGATAATTTGTTTTGGGGGTAAGCTGTGTTCTGCAAAGGGCAGAAATAGTAAACTAAACACGTTAAGCATGGGATAAGTAAATGGAAAGGAAGTATAACCAATAAAGTAATTATATCAATGAATTATCTGTTCCTCTCTCTTCCATGCTGTTCCTTGCAAACCATGATGGATTTCACCATTGACTTGATTTTTGTTCTTTAAATTCCTCACCTTTCTCTTTGTAGGTATTTCATCAGCTCCATTCAGTCATGACTTTCTCAATCTTCCTTTTCCTCTTGACTCACCAACTCTTCCTTCCTATATTTGTTCTCCAATTTCATCTTCTTTTATTCTTGGAATATTACCAAATTACGTCAGTGTAATTATTTTTTGTTGGTTACTTGGTTTTGTATTCCATCTGCATTCATTCAGCAATGAGTCAGTCTTCACCCAAGGTCTTCTTTTACTAACCCATTTCTTCAGTAATCCCTTCCTACTTCATTCAGCTTCTTTGCCTGGTTCTCTTGACACTTTGCTTTCCCTTTCATATTATAAAGTTTCCCTCCCTATTTATTTATTACTACTGAACATCCAAAATACACTATTTAATCCTATGTATACATGCCATATATATACATACATATTACATAGTATAGGCACAGAAAAAGATACATTATCTACTATAGATGCTGTATGTGCATGTATACACACACACACACACACACACAAACAGAGTCACCCAGCGTAACATTTGTATCTTTCTGTTCTGAATGTTTAAGGGAAAGTGGATTGTATATACCTCTTGATAGCTTCTGTATATGCCCCCTAGACAGATGGAATCCTGTTGAATAACATGTGGCTAATTATGTCTGATGGTCTCCAAGAGGATGAAACAGGTCATGTGGTGCCTCCCTATTTTCTGGGTCATCTTCCAATTTCTGTTAAGAATTTCAAAAAACACACCACCTCTTGCTTCTTTTTTTCTTTAGTTTTTTGAGCTTTACTCTTATGATTTTCAGCCACGGAGCTTCCCCTCACCTTTTTTCTGAGACATTTTCACCCTATTTAATTTTAATTACATCAGCACCCATTGTTGTCATTTGGCAACTATTCTGTGAAATTATATTTAATCCTTGAGTGGGCCTGTTAAGCAGAGTACACCATTACTGGGCATAACTTTGATAAGCTGATAGTCATGTGACTCATTCAGTATTTTCTTGTTATATTTTTGCCTTGCTTAATATTATCAGATCCTCAAGGTACATAATTTCTATTATGTCACTTGCTATGCCTGGTTACTGTGCTGTTTTCTACCCTTTGACTCACTTTGTGGGAGTCTTTAAATGAAAACAACAAAAGAAGAAAAAATTCTAAAGCAACAACGACAGATTATCGAATTTTATATTTGTGTATTTTGGAAGCATTTTCAATGCTGGTGTTCCTAACTTTTGTAAACTTTTGGCAACTGCCTTGATGGTTTTTGCCTAGTAGTGGCCCTGCAGACAGCTACCTATAAACTTTTTTCTCCCAGTCCTCAATAATTTCTCCACATTCTACCCAGATTTACCGTGTGGTTATGGCCAAGTTTTTATGCCTTGTGGGTTCTTTTTAAGAAAGGAAAGGATAGACTTTTGAAGCACCTGCATAATTCCATTTCTCCCTACATCTGCCACTGCACAAGTCCTCAACTTATAACTATTTGTTTTAGGACCATTCAAAATTTAAAAAGTGACCTATGACCATTTTTAAGACTTATGGCTGTTGCAGCATTCCCATAATCACGTGATCAAAAGTCAGACACTTGACAACAATATTTATGACAGTTGCAGTATTCTGGGATTATGTGATTACCTCCTATGACTTTCAAGGCCAATGGGGTAGTCAGGTTCATTTCACAATGTACATATACTTGTTTTTCACCACATTAATGTTCAGATACAATTATCTCATGTATCATACAATGAAGGCCATATAATATGTATACTGAGAACATTTGCACCAAGATTGTGTGTCCAATCACACTTGGCCAATAAAGAATTCTATTCTATTCTATTCTATTCTATTCTATTCTATTCTATTCTATTCTATTCTATTCTATTCTATTCTATTCTATTCTATTC
>BLBF01000020.1:29811625-29953042 GCA_015471245.1 Laticauda colubrina | reverse complement strand
ATCTATCTATCTATCTATCTATCTATCTATCTATCTATCTATCTATCATCTATCTATCTATCATCTATCGATCTATCGATCTATCGATCTATCGATCTATCTATCTATCTATCTATCTATCTATCTATCTATCTGATCTGATCTAATCTAATCTATCAATCTATCAATCTATTTACCTTTTCAATTGAAAATGCACTATGCTATCAACTCTTAAGCTGCTGGCTATTGATCAATAAGTTAATGGTTTCTTATCACAATATTTCTGACTGTGGGCCAATTGATAAAAATTTCTCTGGCAAGCAAAGTGTTTTGTATATTATGTGAGGGGTTTAATTTATTAACAAAATAATGGAGATAAGCCTGCCAAATTAGATCTGAGTAATGATTTAAAAACAAACAAACACAAAAAATAGACTACAAATCATGTTAAATGCATCTATGAAACTTTTTACCACTGGCCCAAAAATTCAAATACTTGTGAGAAATGAATTCTTCAATTTTCTGGAAGGAAAAGAATGGACATTGAGTTATTTTGCACTATTAAAAAAAAACCCAACCCAATTGTCTATGAATGACATGGAAAGTAAAGTAAAACAGTCAACTTACCATATTTTAAAGAAAAGAATGGTGAAGGAAAAGGTGGGGTAGGAAATTTTGCAGACACCAAAGAACCATCCATGGAAATGTTGGGGGGGTCAATGGCCACCACCAGAGGTGGTATTCAGCAGGTTCTGACCATTTCTGGAGAACCAGTAGTAGAAATTTTGAGTCGGCAAATTCTACCTCTGACTGGAGATTTTACAGTATCCTTCCCCAGGCACGCCCACCAAGCCATGCCCACAGAACCAGTAATAAAAAAAATTGAATCCCACCACTGGCCACCACCCTAATCCTGCATTATAGGTAAAAAATCCTTCTTTTCCAACCAATCTAGGACATGAAGCTCTGCATTATGTCAGAGACAACACCATGGGTCCCATAAATAATTTCCAGATAAGAAAGGTGGGATAATTTAATTTGGTTCATAAGTGAATATGGAGAACAATCAGGCTCCTTACATCAGTCTGCAGATCACACAATTATGCTTTTGCAGGCCTGGTTACCAACATTTTGTAACATAACGGTAGTTGCTTAACAAAAATTATACACACAGGTAGATGTGTTCAGCAATTTATTTCCTAAATACATCTATACAAGGGATTTTTTTTTAAAATTTAACAAAAGATTTATTTGACACAACTATTCATACTTCCAATAAATTTCTCTATTTACACCAAACATACATTAAGAAACAGTGCAACATTGAACACCGTAAACCTATTATGAATCTGTTCATATTCAACTGTAAAACTCTTGATAAATTTAACAAATTATAATTAAAAACAGAGAATATTGGGTATTTTTAGATTTTTGTATTACAAAACAGCATTTAGAGGGCATACAGAGCATATTACAATGGAGATGTTCCTAGGACCACAAGCTATGTTCAAATCCAAAAGGGAAAAAAGTCCTTCAAAACAAAATACAAAACCAACCAACCAACCTCGTCCAACCAAGCAGAGTTGAGAATCTACTGTTAGCTTAAGCATTTGACTAAAGGCTAACTTTGATTAGAAATCAGATCACAAAAAACTCACTTGAGTTCACAGAAAATATGATGTAATAATTTAACTTCCAAAAACACTGAAAAGAGATTTTGGTCAAGTAAAATTTTAACACTTGAATTAGCAATGTGAGAGAGATATGTAGAGAACCAGTTTAATGAATAACTACTAAGCTGCAGTCACATTTTTAAAGACATAGCAACCAAATCACAATGTACTGTCAAAACATACAAGTGAATTTTAAAGTAACAATCATTTTTGTGAGTGTCTGTTTTAAAGCAGTGGAACAGATTGAATGTCCTAAAAGAAATTGGGAAATATAGATTCCCCTCACTTTCAGTGAGAGTGAGTGTAGAGAGCAGAAACAATCACGATAGTGTCCTGGTTGCTCTTCTGAGGAGAGGATCACATCCTTACACAGAAGGATAGGTTGTTGAAATTTCAGAAGGTATTTTCCTAAGCATAAACAATTCTAGGATTGTAAGGAGACAGTTCTGAAAGCTTTTGTGCAATTATGCAACATGGATCCATTATGTAATATTGTGGTATGCTCTGTATGTGTCAGTCTATGAAAATATAGAAAGTAATCAGTGAGAAAGCAATATACTTGGAAAAGGTCACTTCAGTTTTGCAGCAATTTAAAAAGTGTAATGATATATAAATGCCATAAACCATCACTTAATGTCTATTGTGATGATAGAAGTTTCACAGTTTGATCAGTATTACAAGCCATTTTTGTCATTTCCCTGTTTTAGGAAATCAGTTGTCTAACCAAGAAACAAACATACATTAGTTTCCCTTTAAGATTTATAGAGTTTTCGGTGCATATGCAGAAGGAAGGAAGAAAGGAAGGCTATTTCTAGCGACAAATCAACAGGGAAAATATAAAATAAAAACCTATGTATCTTTGGGATGAAAGAGTAGCTATAGAAAGCTTGCTTATTAAAAAAATAATTAAGCAAGATGTTTCAGATAATAAGGATTTGAACACAAATTTCAAAAGTATTGCTCATGGTTACGATCTTACCAATGTAGTTTATAAGGAATCATGGCATTCATAAACCCTTATAATGTGCTTTGCTGATTTGATATTCTGGAATATAGAGCAATTGTTTCAAAAACTAAAAAAAAATGTTTAAAGAGGTATAAGGAACTGTATTCATTCCAAATATTTGAGAGAACCAAATATGAATAGGAAATAATTAGTTGAATGATAAAGCCTACATTTGTCTGGACAAAGCAAATATTCTGGAGAAAATTGTGTGCTTATCAGTTGCAGGCAAAGAGGAGAAATAATAGTTATGGCTATCTATTAATCACTGAGTTCTCTGCATGGCCTCTTTCTCTCACTTTGTTTTCAACAAAGCAAAAGTCATTTTTAATACAAAGTACTAGTCATTTGGCTCAGCAGGGGGCAGCACCAAGCCAAATTTGGTTGATTTCACAAGCTAAGCAGGGTTTGTTGTGGCTAATATTTGGGAAGGGAGATGAGTACAACATAGAGGGTATTTTTATTTCCTAGAGAAAACAAAAAAGTAGTTGCATCTTTCGATTGCAGATTTTCAGACTGCATGGAACTAAAATGCTGATTTGTTACAATTAAATAGAAACATAAGTTGTGCTTACCTAAAGCAGAAAGCATTTCATTTCTTTCTTTTTTAAAAAGGGTGGGTGTGTGCATTTATGGCATTTCATCCTTAGTTGAATTTGTATGTGTGATAACCAAACTTGATCATGCTTTTATTTCCTCTAATTTCCACCACCATTTCCAGATATTCGTTGAAAAGCTTGTTGAAACTATATCTGATTAGACAAACAGCCAAACCATGATTGAAATCTACGGAGATTTTTCAATCATCCAGATCATGGTTGTCCCAAAGGTGCTGGACTCAAGAGACAACTGGTCTTTCTGATTTTTCTTTAAAGATGCTTTGTTTCTCATCCAAAAAACAGACCTGAAGAAGCTTCTTGGATGAGAAATGAAATGTTTTCAAAAAAAACCCAGAAAATCCTGTTGCCTCCTGAAAAAGCACCTTTGGGATGACATGATTAAAATATAATTAAATTAAATTAAAACAGTTCAGTATGTGCACTCAAGTTTGTTATTTGGATCTTGAAGTATCTACGTCTCCTGAGACTTTGCCACTTGATGAAATAATAAAGGATTATAGTTTCATTTCAGTTTGAAATGTTGTGAGCGCTTTAATAAATTACATTATTTATGGCAGGGATGGGCCACTATATTTAGCTGTGTTTAATTGTGTAAAGAAATGTCTTATTTGAAATCTTGAATACTGGTTTCTTTATATTGGGCACTTTTCCATCACACAGTTAATGTTCTCAGTTTTTACAGGTGTCCACCATTCCTTATGAGAATGAATGTATTCAGTGGTGGAATTCAAAATATTTTACTACCGGTTCTGTGGGCACACATGGAGCATTAAAAAATGGGCAATTTTAAGCAGAAAAACTTACCTTAACGTCAGCTCTGGTAAGTAAAATAGCTGAGGTGCGGCAATCTTCTCTGGCATGCCCATCAGCTGAGCTACAAACAAAGGAAATATAGGACAGGAAAGGGCAGGGGCAGGTGGGCAGGGCCAACTACTGTCAGCATTACCAGATTGCTAGAACCGGTGCAAACTGGCAGCATACCACCACTGGATGTATTTATGTGAGGCTCCAGTAGTTAAAAGCATTAGATGGATGATCAAGATTCAAATGCCAGTTAACCACGAAGTTTATTGAGCAACTAAATTTCTATTGACCATGAAGCTTATTGAGTAACTTAATTCCCATTTCTCAGCCTGTGAGACTAAAATTAGTGAAAGCTTTGCTGCTTTGACCTTGCAGTGGGAAAATGGGATATGAATCTAATTGTGTAGCACACAATAAGAACATTAAAAGCAGTAGTGACCGGATTAAATTTAAAGCTGACTTTCATTCATTCTAACTTTTAAAATCAGAAGATAAACTACTTGTGGACAGAAAAACTAAACTAAACAATAAAAACTAAAACCTGAAACTCCTCTAATTTTCTGGGCATGTATTTTTTTCCTCTCAAACATTCCTCTAAATTGCTCTGAATTTGTCTAGCTAGACTTATTAAGCGTACATCTCTCCTGTTCTTCTGAGACTACTATGTCTTCTCATGAAATCTCATTCTTGGTAATTTTGGAGAAAACAGCATGCAATTGTTAGGTTGTTCATCATTTTTGTGCTTCACACTGTTCACTTTGCTTTAGAGGTGCTGTCAGTGAGTTTCCCTATTCTGAAGTCCAGCTTTCTAAGATCATCAATGATGAGTTATGATATAACCATCTTTTGCTTTGCACTGTAGTCACCTCTGAGAAGATGATCCAGACAGCAAGTCTGTCATTTTTTACAGAAAAGATTTGGAAATGTGAGTTGATGCCTTCTTCGCCTTTCAATTACATGGTTAGACAATTGTCATTCATTATTTGTGAGGTTAGGAGAAGAGTGGTTTCTTCAGCTGAATTGTATTTCAAATACAGCTGCTCCTAATCTTATGATGCTTTTTGTCATCACGCTGTGTTCATTTCTAAATCTCCCTACTGGCTCTTGAGCAATCTTGAAGCTATAGCTCTGTTAATAAGCACCTTAGATTTAATTCTTTTTCTCCCCAGAACTTAACTTCTACTAGATTTCTCAGTTTGAACTAATGGCAGGCACAGGCATTATTTTCCCTTCAGTGCATTGTGGTTTTCTTTTATGCTCAGAGTTTATGAACGGTGAGAATCAGTCTTTTGTGTGTGTCCATCCACTGGACAATATATAGTTCAAATACTGCAACGTTCTCTTGCACTTTGTATCAAGGTACATAAAATATTTATGGTTTCAATATTTGAGTAGCCATTTTCAATTTGGCTGATGATAAAATTTCACCCTAGACATTTCAGCTGCATCCTTTTCCTTTAGCAGTTGTGTCAGAATGTGGGACTAAAGTGGGTGAACATAATTTGAGAAAATTGCACAAGTTGTGGGGAATTTATATGGGCAATGGACAAATTACAGGAAATAGCTCCATCTAGGTTGTAGCATTCGTCTTCTGCTATGTCCTAGCCAAGTGTTCCTCAACCTTGACCATTTTAAGATATGTGGACTTCAATTCCCAGCATTCCCCAGCCTGGAAAATGTTGGGAGTTGAAGTCAACACATCTTAAAGTAGCTACCTTTGAGAAACACAGTCCTAACTTGACTGTCTGATGCAGGGTTACAACTGCATGCATTCTTACAACTAAACTGATTCTCCATTGCAAGTAGGAATTTAGCCTTATGTTTAGCACTATATTTTTTATTACTTTTCTTCTTTCAGGAATCTCTTCCTGAATTAGTTATATGCCCCATTCAACCAACTTAGAATAAGGGAATGGGATGAATTCATCTTGCCACAATAGTATCACTGATCGTCAATAAATATATAAAAGCAGAAGAAACTAGATATGCTTTGTAATAAAGTCACAACTGATAGCTGGCAGCAACTAAGGGCAAGTGATGATAATTAGAGATATACTTTCCTGGGCTTATTTTAAAAATGATTTCAGAAGTGACATGTTTCTGTTGATTCATAGGGCAAAATATGTTTCTATCTTATTTGCAACAACACTTATTTTGAGAAGGGGATGGGATAATAATAATGAATAGCACTGCATAGAAAAAAAACAACACTTGGACTTTACCTGAAATAAACTTGTGAGACAATTAACTGTTACATTTTTCATTTAAATGTTCAGTTACAAAGAATGAGGTTTTTTTCTATGTTAGGTGCTATTCAGGAGAGGAAAAATGTTTGAAACTATTATTCTGAGGATCATGAGTACAACATTATTTTCTAGGATGCACATATATGCAATGGATAAAATCTTGGGTGTTTTTGTTGCTAACTCAGTTTATTTTTCAGGAAAAGACAAAAAAACCTATTGAAAAAATGTGTAGGTATTGACTAGTTTGCAAAGGGAAAAAAAAAGAATTGGGAACAATACAGCCAAAATGTTTTATTTGGGCAATACAAATACAATCAAATCAAAAATATCACAGATTTTCATACATTAGTAAGAAGTTACTGTACACTTCAACAGTTGCCATTTTATACAGCTAACAAAGCTTTACCTTTAATAAAATGTATTTTCCTCTCACATAAAATATACACTTTTCACTGACGTATTTTACATCATACACCCCTCTGGGATAAGAAACATTTCACAAACAATGCACAACAGAGTCCATCTTCTCTAAACCCAGACAAAATATTACACTGAAGCGAGAAACACTGTAATATCCTACTCTAGGCTGCTGCCCTCAAAGTCATATTCTGTTGCTACTTAAAATACTACATGCATCATAAAATGCTGTACATTGATTCCAAGTTGGATACATCAGATTTGCGCAGCTCTCTGCACAGGACTTAAGAATGTTAGGCTTCTGATCAAATCAATGGCACACTTGCATCCTTGTTTCTAAATATGTGCTTGGTCTTATCGCAGTCCAGTGTTTCAACAAAAAGGTCCCAAGAACCTTTGTCTGATACTTCTAAACCTTGAAGGCATGCAGTTCATAATGCTCAAATATATTTTGAGACTGATTTTGTTGTAGTAGTTCACAGATATTTATTCCAAACCAGAGGCTGTTCCAAGTGTACAAAGTAGAGGGCCTTGCATCTGGACACAGTTTTGTGCAATAGTCCAAACCAAAACCAGAACCAACCCACTTTGGATTTCAATTACAAAAAGGACCAAGCTATATTTCTGCCTTCTGTATGCATAACATCACCGCTACAGAGCATCCCATTTGAACAAATGAAACATCCATGACGAAGCAGCAGATCCAGTAGGCTCATGCTAATCCTGGGTGATGTATCTCCACATCCCTTTTGTGATGTGGAAAAGAACACATGTGCTAGACATGTGCCATGCAAATGATACCAAAGAATCATTGGATTGGCCCTGGGGCCTATATTTAAAAAATACACCTAGTGCTAATAATGGACTATATACCCTTTTAAGGATATATTGCAAAGTATATAAATCTTTTGAATGCTGGGGGTGGGGAGACAATTTGTGCAGTAGCAAGTATCACTTCTGCATTTTCCTATTTGACCAACAAAAAGAAGAAAATATGTTCTACCAAAGGTGCAGTCCCAAGAGTAATAGCAGCAAATCTCTTTACACTGTCACATGTCTGTATATTTGAGAATATACAGAATATTTCTACATATTTTTAAGAGCAAAATTTTCCGGTGTGCAAAAACCTATAAGGAGATGTGTTGAAATAATGGATTAAATATCTTCCTGATTATATTCTTTGTATTCCACACTCCTTTCTGCACACTAAATTGAAGTAGACCCAGATTATAAGAACTCTGCCAGCAATACATGAAACCTGTGTCTTTTAGAGATTCAAGTTCAATCTGCTTCAAGAAAACATTTCATAATTGCCTAACCCAAGATATTTTCCCTTCTTAACTACAAGTATTTGTGTTGTGTCCTTCTAGTTATGAAGGAGTTTTTTCTTTTTCCAATTTGGTAGTATTGGCCAAATAAGAAATATTCCAGGGAAATTAATCAGATGTTTACAAAATGTTCCCAATTGAAGTAAGGTTGTTAATTTATTTTAAAAGCAATAATAATAATCAGGTAAATTTGAAATTTCTGGTTTGTTCCTGCAAGATTCATTTTGCACGTGAATTTTTAAACAAAAATCAGCATTTTAGATTTAAGTTGTTGGACAATAACAATATAACACTTTGCAAGACTTCTGTTTTCAATGAAAATATCCAGTACAACTTTTGAGTCAATCTGTCTGGAGAATTATCAGAGCCATTTCTACAGATAGTGCTTTACAATCTTCTAGGCTGAGATTAATATCAGTGTTACTAGATAGTAAATATTTGTTACTAGACTTGAGATAAGCCTTTGCAAGTGTTAACCAAGATTCAAATATTGAACTTATTTCTGACTTCTGTTTTTAATTATGCAGAGTTTCTTACTTATCCTGCTTTCAAACTAACTTAATGTCTATATCCTACTTAACTCTATTCCCAAGAAGAAATCACTCCAGCTAAGATTTCTTCCACTGTTCTTTCTGAAGTTATATGTAGAATCCTGAATCATTTGCATTCATGAAAAACTTGCATCCTCTTCTAAATAAGGCATCTATTCTTTCAGTTTGCAAGAAATAAAATTGGTTCATTACATCAAGAGGAGAATTTTAGAGAAGCATATAAAAAAGAGTAACTGTTCTAAAGAAGCTCTATAAAAAAGAGAAACATCCAAGTCTTGCTTAGAATCTGACATAGTGATAGAACTGCAGAGTAGAATCATGAAAAAAATAAATAAATTGTGCCCTGAATTGACACGACCAAAGAAAAATAATGTGACCATTTCCCACAGTAAAAATGAGTCATCTTATTGCTTAATGGGGGGCATAATGGTATGTCTGAATAACAGATGTGCTAATATAGATCAAGGAAATTGCTGTGATTACCTCTGACCTGCAACAGCAATGCCATAGAACTTCATTTTAGAGTCAAATGGTTAATTTGGTTTAGATTTGCCACAAATGGCATTGCCAAGTTATGAAGAACCTAACATTTGTAATTTGGCTGAAAACTAATAAACATAGTGATGAAGTTTGAAAGGGTACTGACCTGGATGGCTTTCTTTGGATATCTCCCTAGTTAGAAGTTATCTATTCTTGTTTTAGCAGAATATTGAGAAGCATTTCCAGGCAGATGTCAGATGTCTTAAGTGGGTTTTGAGACAGTTGCTATGCTGTGTGAATTCTAAATGTGCTGCTTTAACTTGCTGCAATTTAGATTTCACCCCTTTTTTGACTTGATAAACATTCTTACATATATTACTTCATATTTTTGGTGTTTTTGATTCCTCAACTTTAATTCTATCTGATATCAAATTTCTCACAATTTACCCAATAAATCTTTAGTGGTATATTTCAGGAATATAACTACTGAAAACTCAGACTTCTTTTCATCACTACAGGGGACAAAATGTGTTATGTTGACTTCATGTCCTGCTTCTTATTGTGAAAATTAATAAAGAAAGAGAATGTTCCCTCTAGATCACTCGGGCACTTAAATGGAAATGGATAAATTCTCTTTTGAGTCTTGCCAAATCATTCCCATGAGTCAATAAATTCGAACATTATGAGGTACAATAGTAGCCAAGATCATCTTCTATTCTGATATATCAGATTTCCAGTGGGCTATCTGGAATGCTGTACCAATGGAATATTTGTTGCAGAAATATGTACACTGCCTCATGGGAAGAAAACAAGCAAAGATGTAACATCCCAAAACTGAATCCATATTAACTTTTTTTTTTTTTAATCTGAACTTGTTATTCCCGGTGCAAGGACGACTTATAAACACACTATATACAGATCTACAGAATGTGGCATTGACTGAGCATTCAACCATGCCTCAGTTGTATGCATATAATTTCATAAAGTAAAATTTATCACTGTTTTGATCTTCTATCCCTTTCAAACTCCAAAAAAATGATGTTCAGCTTCCACTCAGTCACTTTAATTTTGTTTTATGACTTGATGTAATAAAATAAAACCTTATTTCCATTTTGGGTCATTTTTTCATAACTGAGGCACATCAACTCTGACAGCTGCAAAAAGAAATACTTCTTGAAATTCCCAAGTCAGGAGTACAAGACCGCGTGAAATCCTCCCCCTCTGCCCCCAGTAAAATGGTGGATTTTTGGAAGAGCAAATGGTAGTCAGAAATGATGTTCCAGGCAAAGACGTAAGATCATTGTTCACTATTTTGAAAAAATGGAAAGCCTGCTATTCAGTGGGAAAGCTATTTCTTTTGGCTTTATTTCATAATATGCTGGTCTTACATTAAGGCATTAAGCAAGCCTTAAAACTTGCTACTTGATCTCTTGAAGAAATGGTATACCCACTGAAGCAAATTTATTATTATGTTGTGACATTTACCACTGTTATTGCTTATCACAGTTTTTACCCAAAACTGTGATAATGAATCACATATTCCTAAATGCCTCATAATATTATTCAATTTGAATTGTACATATAAGTGTAATGTCCATATGTAAGTGAAGGCTACATCTGAAATAAGTATGAAATAATATTATTAGTTTCTTGTTGCTTTCAATGCTTTGGGCCTTGCTTTGTTGCAAAGTACTTATCACATCAAAGGCTACTTCTGCAGAACAATTTCCCAAATGTGACAGAAATCTCTCTGCATCTTACTTGCCAAAGCTTACATGTTTCATCATTCACTGATTCCATTTTTGTATGTGTGCACAATCTCATTATTAAATAGCCAAATGCCTGAAGTGTAAAGGCCAACGTATGTCAGTGGAAATGTTGTATGTTTACCACTCACCTTACTTTAAAGACAAGTCAGCACAAATATCAAGCACATTTATTTAGTCAACAATGTTGACTTGATCTAATGATTTATAAGTTAAGCATTGAAATGCTCCGAGGTAAGGAAATTACCAAACAGAGCTTGCAAGCATCCTGAAATATCATTATGGTCTGACATTTATATCAGTTATACTGCTCAGATAATTCAGTCCTTTATGAGTGCAATTTCATAGTCTTTTTTGTACGAAAAATCTGATTAAAAACAAAATGGCGCTTACTCCTGACTAGGCAGAAGGAGAACAGATGCATTTCTAGTGTTTGTGTCAGGACAGAATATTCTTTGATTAATGACTTTTGGCTGCTAAAAGTTAACAAAAATTACAACTTTGTAAATAAAAATATTTCTTTTTATTAAGGACATGCTCTGCTTACAGTTTTAGATTAATGTTGCCCACTAAACAATCCACATTAAAAGTTGGGTTATTAAAAAGTTTTGACTTTTCTTCACATATACCTGTAAAGATATTATTATAAAGCAAGCTGCCTTATCTCAAATCAAACAATTTATTTGGTTAACTAAGTATTGCCCACTTCGTTACCAGTAGTTCTTTTGTTAAATTGACAACTGTTTTTGCTTATCAACTGCTATTAGAATATTTAAATACATATGCCAACAAGGTTGTCCTTTATCAATGAAACATGATAATGTTATTTCTAGGCTGTGAATCTCATGATAAGGATCTTGTCGGTTCTACCAGGTGCTGCTCACAATAAGATAAGAGTAATAGAAGGCAGAAGTTATAATTTTTTGTACTGGAGTTAACATAATTAGGTGGACCATCAGAGACTATCTGATCTAAGCTATCTGTTCTAAGGATGAACAATTTGTAACATCCTTCTTTGTATATCCAATTTACTTAGGAACAGAACAAAATCTTATTTTCTTTCAAATGGAGTATATGTTAGATATAACTAAAAACTGCTACACTCCATGAGGCAAATGAACACAAAGTTATTGAGATGTTGAAGACATCCAGTAAATAGAAAAAAGCCACTTTTACCACCTGAATTCAAGTGCCATAATCCTTGATTACAAAATCATGTTTAAGTATTATATATTCAAATATGGTGTCATTATAATAAGAATTATAATAATTTTAAGTAATGGTAATTTTAAATAAAAATATCAGTAAAATCATATGGTATTATTTAGATGATCATAAAAAAATAAGAGAGACTAAAACAATGGAATTTTAATTTATTTCCAGAGATAAATATAAAAATAAAGATAAATATATATGCCTATCTATTTTAGGACAGTAATTTTCTAACCCAAGCTTGCTTGCTTTTCGTATTGTGAAAGATATTGATGAACGAGGAATTAAGTACTTCTTTTAGACTTAAATAAATTCAATATACAAATATCCATTCTTTAGTTCCTTCCATTAGAATCTATTTTGGATTTTATTCCAACTAAACCCAACTGAACTCACTAATCTTTATTTCCAATGACAGGATTGCTTTGAATCAAAACAGCACCTCTCCCTTAAATATACAGAATATTTGGGATAAATTAATTTATTGGATGATGCTTCTCCTTACATGGAGAAATTTATAATTTATACTGGATGAAGCTTTCCTTCACCACCACCAAAAAGATGTTCTTTCACCCAATTTTGCCTTTCACAGGGTTTCCTGCTTAGCACAAAAGATATTAAAGCATGGTATTGTGAGCTATTAATTATATTTGCATATAGTTGGTAAATTAAAGGTCACAATCTTTTATCCAATAAACACAGAAATAACAAAAACGAGAACTGGAGGGGGGGGCCCTCAGGGAAATCTTTAGATTAAAAATACAGATTTTAAAACTAAAAGTGCCCTGGAATTGCCTCAGACAAACCACCCCAGCTATGAGACAAAATAGCATGTTGAAAAACATTTCAGAAGAAGGCAATGGCAAACCATTTCTATACTGTGGCCCAAAATACACCCAGATGCCTGTGAAATTATCAGGAGCCAAGTGTGACCCAAGGGACATTTCATATTCTTCCACTGGTTCCTGAACTCACTTCATTGACTGAGGAGACAGAGTTCAGAGACCTCAGTAAATTAAATCCATTGCACAGCTCATTTACCACATTTTCTATCAAAGAGCATCAGTGCCAGCAACAAAGGCAACAGAAACTGAACAATGGCGCATTTGAAAAATGAAAATATGCAAATGTTATAGCTGTTGGATTCAATAAAGATCAGTGGATGATAAAGTTTGGTTTATAGCAACGGACTGATGTTTCTGTTAATAATAAATGAAAGCCACAGGAAAGCTTGACTCCTGGAAGTCATGCTGACCAATGTGGCTAATGGAGATTTTATGTGGTCATCAATGTAAATGTTTTAACATTCTAAGTTCTTACTTTGAAGCCCATCATTGTACATTAAAAAAAGTACATTATAGGAAGCAAAAATAAAGAATTTCTCCATGGTAGAGATAATGCCGGTTAAGAATTGGAACTTAAGATCAAACCTCAGTTTGGTTTAGACTAGCAGGGTAGCCTAAAACATTTCATTTCATTCAAGTCTATTTTACACATTTATAAAGCAGAATAAATATTTCCTATTAATGAGAAAATGAGGGTAAGCTGTTTCAGTGTCATTTTATATTATAATGTAATCCAAGGGTATTGGATAACATTATATTTTGCGAATTTGCATATGAAACGAGACACACAAGGCCACAGGAAAAGAATTCAGTACTAAAAATATCATGATGTTTTTATGTGAGTTATCAGTTATCCATGCCCCAAATATCTTGAAGAGCCTTCCAGATATTGAACTTAAAGAGGAAATGGGAATTGTGGCCCAAGTCATTTTTTCCTTCAGGGAGCAAAAGAAAAAATGGCACTCTTTTGGACTCTCAAAAGCCAATTGGACTGATAGTAACACCTTCAGCATTACTGAATGGATAAAGTTCTGCACCATTTCATACATAGTAGGACAGCTTAGGAGACCCAAGATTTTTGAGTCTGAGGGAAATATCCCCTGCATCATTCATTTTTGGCCACCTGAAGCCAAGGTCTTACTCAGCTTTATGGTAGGTTCAACCACGGTAAATAAGTTGAAGAAAACCATGCAAGTATAACACAGTAGGCAATCCCTTAGTAAGAAAAACTCTTGTTTCATATCAATGTATTCTGCAAGATCTTTTCAATTTATTCAGAGAAGAATTAATTTCTCTGTCAGTCTCATCTCTATTTGGCTCAATTTACTGACAAAGATGTATCAGAGATACAAGTAATTAAGCTTGACATACTCAAGAAATGTAGCAAAAGTTCATAATTAAGGGTAAGCATCCTTGAAATAATCAGGAAGTGTCATTATTTGGGCATGAGCTTGAAATGTAGTAATGTGAAGGGTTTTATTCATGGTAAAGCATTGATACTACATTCTCCTTGGCTACGAATCTTTTCCTCTTGAAATTTATTGAGCCAGCTCATTAAAACATGTAAATTTACTGGGCTTTGTTCTCTTACATTAAGCCAGCAGGGTTATATGTGTTTGTGTGTATAGAACAGGCAGTAAAGGTGATACTTTCTGGATTTTTTTTCAATACATGCAGATGTCCAATATCCACATTTCTATTTTATTATAAAATAAGAGTTTAAAATGAGAATTCTTCTGCTAACCATTGATTGCTTAAATTGTTTTTAGCATCATTCAGTAAGAGTGAGCTATATTAATAGATAATTTGGGAGGAAATCTAGTTACAATTGTTGAAAAACATGCATTGTTAAACAGTTTTCTGAAACATGAAGGATGAGTGTAAAAACGATTCCTACTCTAAAATGAATGTGTATTTTTAAACAGCATTACTTGAAGCAGCAGTAATCAGAACAACTTTTATTTTAAGCTGATGTGTTTAGGCTGTTTTCAGAAAACACTTTCCCAAATTCCCAAGCTTACTGAGCTTCAGGTTATGGATACCTGCTGTAAAGTGTTTCCATATTACATGGTTTCCCCATTATTTTTTTATCAAGAGATGAATCATTTAGAGCCATTTCCTAGAACTATAGAAATTCTAAATGATATTTATGTAAATTATCTAGGTCAGAATCTGGGAGTGGTAAAAGTTTTTCTTCAGCTGGTTTGAGGCCTTAATATTAATTGCACAGGAAAGCAGGAGCTAAATTACAAATTAGGGCAAATTCATGTCTTTTGTCACCAGTATCAAATTTATTATTGTGAACAGAGTTTAGAAAATGATAGTGTAAAAAGGGTATTGTATACTGATGACGTTATTCACAATACTGTTTCTCAATTTGTGCTTCAGTGAGAGGACTTAGGTAACGTTCTGTGAGCACTGATCTTTGAGAGTTAATTTTAGTAGAAACATGGGCTAATTGTTTTACCAATGGGGTGTTAATTTGATGCACCATTTCAGAGAAAAAGAAGATCGTGAAATGGTCCTTCCTATTATGGTTTTACTTATTCATGTCTCAACACATTACCTTATCCTTCAGTAGCAACTGTGAAAGAAAGCGTGTGTGCCAAGGAATAGATTTAAGTTATCTCAGTGGCAAAAAGAAGGATAGCTTTTGCTTACTGCTTAACTTTTATTAATAATCAGCTTTTCCCTATTCAGGACATGTCCCCTTGTGGAAGAAGGTGAAATGTCAGGAAATGTTGCCTTTGTGGGACAAAAGAAAAGGAATCATCTTCAGTTCCTCTCATCTCCTTGTCCTTCTTGAGTCCTTCTTAGAGCTTTGGCAGTGCAGAAGCTACCTCATGCTATTCATGATCTTGTGGCAAAGGCCACACCAGACACTTCATCATCTTGTCTATGCTTCCTTAGCATCAATCAGAAACTAAGAATCAGAGAAGTTGCAATCTTCTCCCCTACTAACAGAGGTAGGTACCATCTCTATCACTTCTTTTTTTTTTTTTTTAAAGCAGGATGATCCAAAGAGAGTTTTAAATCCATTTTGACTGATGATATCACAAAACCTGCTTCATCAAGACTCCAGACTGCAAACTGTGGGACTTCCGGTTTGCAGGGCTTTGGCGGCAGGCAGGAATCTGCAATCGTGTGTGGTTTCTGCCTGGGCTCACTGCTGGAGCAGTGAGCACCCCGAGCCAGCTGGCTTCGGAGCTAAGCCACCCCATAGAGTTGGTGAAGATGGGGGAGCTCCGGCAGGGTCGAGGGGAGCCGCATCTCTCCTCCTCAGCTGGCAAAATTCCCTTTCCCGAAGGCGGTAAGAGTGGCGGTCAAAAATGACTGGCTCAAAGAAGCACTCAGCTGGAAAAGAAAGTGCAGGAGGAAGTTAAGAAGTGAAAGTGTTGACTAAGCAAGATAACAAGCAACAACTAAGGTATCCTGGAATTTAAATTTTACAAAAGATACATCGCTCCCAAAGAAGAGTCGGAAGCAGCGAATGAAAGTGAAAAGGGAAAGATTTTTTTCTTTCACTCTCCTTCCTACATTGACAGAGAAGAGAGCTGAATGAGAAATCAGAAAAATCTGCTTTGGCACTGATAGGTAACTAAACTGGAAATATAATTAAATGCCAAGGGGACAAGAAAGATTTCTGAATACTCAAAAAAATCTTTTTTTGATATAAGTGGGAAGGAAGAGGAAAAGAATAAGGGTGGATTTGAAAGGAGTAGTCTGCCTGCAATTTAAAAGAATCAAAAGTTAAACCTCAATAAGACTTCTAAAAGATACATTTTAACTGGAACTTTGCAACTAAATAGTAACCCCAGGAAGAGAAGTGAAAAAAGAAGAAAGTGTTAAAAGAAACAGCTTGTGTGTATTTGGACTGCTTGGTGACATTGGAACTTTTGGAAACTATATTTGAATGACTAAAAACAATTGGGTGGTTGTTTAAAAAACTTTATAATGGCATTACTTTTGGATGAACTACAAATGGCATTTAAAAAATATAAAGAAGAGACACAAGAAAGGAAGGGCTCCTTTGGCTCCGTTTTTCAATTCTTCGAAATGACGATCTGCACCTATGAGAAACAACAAGAAAAGACTGTGCAACTAGAAGAGTGGGACAAAGAAGAAGCCATCTTTAATGAACAAGTGACTCTATCTGGGGAAGAAAGGGGGGAAAGAGAATGGAGAATTTAAGACTTAAAAGAACTGCCAAAAAAGGTAAAAACAATGTAAAAAGTGGATATAATGTTGGAAAACAACAGAAAAGGGGAATACAGAAGAGGGAAATGGAGGTGGAGAGACAAGGGGGTAAGAAAGGGAGAGAGAAGAAGGAAGGGAAGAAGGAAGGGAAGAGAAGTTACAAAAGGTTTGGGGCAAGATGTAAAGAAACAGGACCTATTCAGAGATAATGGGTGAAAACTTAACTGAAAAGGGGATTCTGTAAAGGTACATAAGATTGTATTGTTATATTTGTATTAGAAATAATGTTAGAAAATTGGAAATAACATATGATTAAAAAGTGGGTTAAAATAGTGTAATTCAGTGAAACCTTTGTGACCAAAATAAATGACATAAATGAAAGAATTGAATTAGGAAGGAATGGGAACTACTCAATGTTTTACAAAATACAAGTGAACTAGGGGGGAAGTAACTATGGAAAGTTTAAAAGCGTTCTCATAGAAGTATGAGATTTATTTGAAAAGTAATGTGTAATATGTTTAAGATTTAAATGAATATTAATATTAATGATAGAATTAAATTGGTATGGATTGTTGTTTTAATTATATTATACATTTATAATTTTTTAAAATATAGTGTGTAGTTTTAGAATGTATCAATCAGAATCCAAACGGAAGTTATGTATTATATTAAGTGTTATAATATTAGGGGAAAGATATAAAGGTGTCATACTCCAATCAGTGATTACAGGAGAAATTTTGTTTTAATGAGAAAAGATAATAGACAGCTGAAACAGAACAGACAAAGAATATACGCATAATGATTTGAATTGAGATGAAATAAATAAAATAAAATTAAGAAAGTTAAAAGAGGAGAGAAGCTATATAGAAAATGTAAAATGGTAATAAGATATGGAATGGTATATAAAAATGAGCATGAACTTGAATTTGTGTCTGTACGAAGAGATGTAACCAGCGATCAGGCTGCTTTCAAAAACGATGTTTTTATGTTTTATGTTTTGTTTGTTTATGTTTGTTTTTAAAAATCAATAAAATAATTTTTAAAAAAAGATTCCAGACTGCAAACTGTGATTATCTAGTTTTTAAGCAACCAGAAATAGAAATGTCCCTTGTGGTTTCCAGATTTAGGTGGGGAGCACCAAGAACATCGGCAGTTGGATTAATGCACAAAGGTTCAGAGGGGTCTACTTCTGTATGGCTTGACCCCATTGTGTTTAATATTATCTATTAAGACATAATTCTTGAGCAACTGGCTGTTTCTTATCAATATGTTTTTGGGGAAATCTTTCATGGCAATTCTGTCAGTTTCCATCAACAGGGACAAAAATGTTTATATTTCATTTAAATAAATTGGAAAAGTAATGATCTTTAAAAAGAAAAATAAAGTAAATGTGCAAATGAAGGAGCAGGGATGTACTTAACTCTTTCCTTGTGTATAAAACTTATTTGCAGGACCACTGAGATTGTTTCTTCACAGTGGGGCCTAGGAAACGAGCAACTGTTATCTTTTGGAAATAAGCCCAACATTCATCAAACTTGCTGATAAGTTCATAAGTCCTAGAAGACTTGGATATTTTTTTCTGGCATGGGGTCTAGAAGTTAGGTGTATTCATAGGGATGATTTTTCCTAACAGGACTGTGGTTGCATGGATTATGTTAACCAGGTTACCTTAATATCTCTGAACTTCAATTCCTAGAATTCCCCAGCCAGCCATGATGGCTGGGGGATTCTGGAATTGAAGGCCACAAGTCTTAAAGTTGCCAAGGTTGGATACCTCCCTGTGCCAGATCATCCTTAGATGCCATTTATGCTGTTGTTGTTGCTAATTACTTTGGCTATCTTTGTGGTTTTAATCTTGCTCACTGTTCCTGCTATGCTCCACTGTAAGGAATACACACATGCCAGAAGAATAGGCAACTCAAAAGCAGCTGAATGGGAATTTTGAGGAAGATGCAATTCATCACAAGTTAACCTTTATGGTCTCCATTGCCCATAAAATGGAAATTTTTATTTAGCACCCTTCCAATCACAAAGAAATCTCTTCCCCACTAGTATTCCCATCTAATTTATTCTTAAAGCTTTTTAAAATAGCAGTTTATCTGGCTACTATATATACTGACATGACAAGAAATCATTAAACACAGAGATCACACAAGACATACTGGTGATGTTACAGTGTTACAACTGTACCTCCTTTCCTGTTCTTCTTCCCCATCACCTGTAAGAGGTCACTGATTTGTACTGTGCCTGCTGCCATGACAGTCATTTACATAACACTCTCTAGGCTTGTCTATGTGCCAGGCTGAAATATAATTGTTTAAAAAAATGAAATAAAATATCTTGTTTTCTTGGCTCAGGGATGATAAACTTATTAATTGTCCAAAATGGCTGGTGGATGATCTATATCATTTGTAGAACCTTTTTGGCATTGAGTGCCAAAATGGGAGTGGGCATGAGGGAGTGCTGGAAACTGGAAAAGCAGTTCCCCAGCATGCATGCAGGGGCCAGGAAGCTGAGCTTCTGGTTTCTGGCATGTGCATGCACGCCAGTCACCTGGTCTTCTGGTTTTTGGTGCACATGCACACATGAAGACAAGCTGGCCGGTGCCCATGTGCGCACTGGAATCTGGAAGAGCAACAGGCAAATGGCAGGCGTGCCCAGAGAGATGGGTCTGTGTGCCACTTCCGGTATGCAAGCTATAGGTTCACCATCACAGACCTATACAGGTCAGAAAATTCTTTTTGCAGTTGAATGCTATTCCACCCTTCCAAAAAAGTTTTTCTTCACTGCTTGAAACAGCTGAAATGAAACAGATGATTTTGAAATGAGTTAAGCTGCTAGAAATAGCCCTTGTCCTTCTAGGACTATTAGGACGAGGGAAAGTTGCCAGGAAGATGTCTAAATTGAGCAAGATTTTTTGTGATATAGCCAGAAATGATTCAGACACAACCTAATGGCCATTTATGATATTACAAAAACAAAAAAAAATCTTAAGGAAATGAATTTCCAAAAAAGACAAAATCTACGTGCATAAATTAAACCATATGATAATATAATCTCTTACACACATGCATTTATATACACCCACAGAGTTAAAATTAATTACTATAATTTAAAAATAATTCAGTATTATAGCAGGGAAGACTGTGACCAGCACATATAGCTCAGTGATTCAGTTTGCTGCTTAGTTGCCATTGGAAATAACTTCAAAACTTCAGTTCTTCCTTCTTATGGCTCTTTATTTTTTTTTGAACTGGACTCAGGCCACCCCAATAAATAAATGAATGACAACTTCAAAGAGATGATTGTCTTCTGACAATACTTAAGTATTCTAGTAGTAACAGCATGAAAGATTTGATAGAAAAAAGGGTGTCAACAGTAAAGTCCAGGAAAAAAATATAAACAAAAAAGAGGTTGTACTGTCTAACATCTAATCATCTCATCTGCAAAGAACCTCATCAAATAAGAAAGAATCTACATAGCACTTCTGGAAGAGCTAATTGACAAATAGCAATAAGTTACTAGATATCCTTTCCCCCTTAAGGCCATGTCACACTGCCCAACGGATGCAAAAAGGACACAATGGACGAGCAAAATGTTCCATCCGTTGTTATCCGCTCTCAAAAGGGGCAAAAATTTGCATAAGCAGAGCGGATAACACGGAAAGGAACGGACATGGGGAGGACGCAGAGCGGATGTATAGAGGATGCAGAGCGGATGTATAGAGGATGTGTAGAGGATGCGTAGAGGATGCAGAGCGGATGTGTAGAGGATGCAGAGCGGATGCAGAGTGGATGCGTAGAGGATGCGTAGAGGATGCAGAGCAGATGCGTAGAGGATGCAGAGCGGATGCAGAGCAGATGCAGAGTGGATGAGCTGCATCCGCTTTCATCCTTTCTCCATCCATGCTACTAACGCTGCGTGTCCGTTCTGCTTCCTCCCTGTGTCCGTTTACCGCTGGAACGGATTTGAGTTGTGCGGATGCACAGCGGATGCCTAGCGGATATAGCAGATGCATAATGGATGCAGAACGGATGTCCCCCATATGCCTAGAGGATGCAGAACAGATGCATTGAATACATTTTCCGCTCAAAAGTTTTGGGCAGCTCAAAACTTTCTGAGCGGATGAAACATCAATAAACGGATGCTGGACGGATAGAGAGGAAGCAAAACGGAGGCAGTGAGTACATCGCGTTAACCAACGGATGGCAAGTTTTTTTGTCTGTTTTACATCCTCTTTGCATCCGTTGGTGCAGTGTGACATGGGCTTTAGATCTGGACTTAGTCCTGGATACATTGAAACAATTAATGTAAAAAACATATTCCAGGAAAAAGAATTGTTTCTTTCTTCTAGTGTCCTTAGTTTTGAAGGCTCACTGATGTCAGATTTGGAAAGATTTTTCCCAATACTCTGGAGTCTGGTTTCATAGCTATGGTTCTCACAAAATATCTATGGAATTTATAGTATAGAAGAAATACTTAACACCGCAACCTGAAAAAATATGTGTGGTAGCCGGTAAATCCCACCGAGTACCGAAAGTTATGAAATTCGCAGGGTGAACTTTGTCAGAGAATTCCAGTCCTTTCAAATAAGTAATTACAGAAAAATTTGGGACATGATGGAAATAGATTTGATTTTCTCATCAATGAGATTGCTTTAAAACAGTGTTGAGGAAACAAATGTCAACTTCTTAAGAATATAACAGTTTGTGGAATCAAGTATTATATTCACTGTTTTATTCTAGGCATATATATTCCATAGATTTGTAATACAAGAAAGCCACAGAATTTGCAGTTCGGACTCTTCCTGAATTTATCATTATAGGCAAAATTTAATACTGGCTATTGCTATGGAGAGACAGATCATAGACAGTTTTATCTACTTTCCAGATTCATTGTTTAATATGAACCAAAAATAAAAAAAATCCCTACCCCCAAGCAAAAAAAATAATAATCCTGTGTTATAAGTAGAACATTGATTCTCTGTTCCTGATATATTAGGCAAAGGAATATTGTTCTTTACTTGTCTGAAAATTGCTTATTTTGTTAAGATATATTTAGTTCAGTGAGTCACTATTATTCTCCAGTCTGCATTGTCAGAAGGATGCTTTTATTTAATACTGCATGGTTCAGGAATTATTTATTGTTTTAATATGTCTCATCATATGACAATGCATTAACATTCTGTATAGTACTACAAATAAAAATCTATCTATGGAATGAAGAACCTTCTTCCCTCCCTCCCTTCCTCCCTCCCTTTCTTCCATCCATCCATCCATCCATCCATTGCAAATCATAATCTTGAAGTATTAATTCAAACAGTATTTCAACTTCTATTGCAGTCTCCACATATATTCAATAATCTTTGCAAAACAAGTGAATCTTCTATCTTAAATATATATTTACTGGCAAATAATATTAATTTAAAACACCAGTGCCTTAGCAAATCGTCTCGATATTGGGGGAGGGGGAGCAAATGGAATAAAAAAAAATCTCATCTCAGCATTATACTGTCAAGTATGAAATCATTAGCATCAAGTTCATTTCAAAGGATTTTGTGATGTGTATTTTTTAAAATCCTACATAAACTTTCCAATATTGAAATGGAAGGATTCAATCAAAACTTGAGCAGGAGATAGCCATCGAGAGAAGGCATAGTTTTCTGTGTTTAATTACACTTCCTGAATTTGTAACAAGAAGCAATCCATCTTGTAACTGTTGATCTAACTTGTGGTGTATAAATATTGAAAGTCAATCAGTCTACTGGGTATATAATATGAATGTCAATCAAAAGGAGCTATATTTTCTTGGTTCCCAGCAGGATGACAACAGGTTAGAAAAATTAACATCATTTTTCAGATGTTTTTCTCTCCATAAAACATAAGGCTTAAAGCACATGCTATGAAAAGGTAGGGATTAATACCTTTTTTCTGTAGAAAATATAGCCATGCAGCATTCTTTTTTTTCTTTTAAAATGGATATAAATAGACAGCTAGGGATGACCATCCTCACTTTTCATGCAGTAAGTCTGGATTGCGTTGTGCAAAAATATTTTTTTAAATGAAAGATTAAAAAATAATAAAGTAAGGTAAGATGAGATGAACTTTAGTATCCTTAATATGCTCATTATTGTCCTAAGAAAATAATGGAGACGGTATTTATCAATAAATGTATGTAGAAATCAATGTTCCCTCAAATTGTAGTCATGCAATCATAGTTCTCTATGTGAGCGATATTGTTTTTGGCTTAATTTACTATACAGTTTTTAAATATATTAGTACCAGTGGCATCTTTCTAAAATCTAGATTAATTTAAAGCCTGTGTGAAACTTTCCTTCTTATATAAGTTTATGTGTCTGAGTGTATGTTTTTTTTTAAAAAAACTGACCATGTAATGCTTATATAATTCACTTACAACCTTCCCTATTGAAAAAAGCCCACAGTTATGCATTGAATATATTCAATCAGTACACAACTAACAACTCTAAAACAAACCAAATACATTCAGTCAACCCTCAATTCTGGAAGCATTCTACACCCAGGACAGTATTACCACATAAATACTTGAGAAGAACAGATGATTCATTTGTTATTGAACACCTGACATAATGGCTGCCAAATGTACTTTCTATGAAAGCTAATTTTATAATCAGAGCTTTGCCACTGAGAATGTTCTCTCATGAATTGGACCACCCAAAGCTTAGTATGAGTGGTGGTTTTTCTGGCACCTCAGTTCAGATTTCAGAGTAGAGGTCTATGGTTCTTAGAACTCTCATATTTTCAGTGGTGATTAGATGGGGATAGTGACTACTTTAAACCAACATTTTTCAACAGTTATACAGCTTTTCTACAGGAGGATTCTATGCAATCTTGTTGACACAGATCTCAGGAGTTAGTTAGTTAGTGCTTCATGGCAGTGTGTTACAAGGACAGATCATGACAATTATGATTCCCTGAGACATGATCCGTAAAATCAATCTTCCCTACAAGACTATTAAAATACAATTCGTTAGATCTGGGCTTATTAATACTCTAAGTAGACACATTGAAAAAAGAGGAAGGCAAGTTAATAATGATTAATTAAATTATGGGACATTCTCATAGAAAATCAGTTTTTGCGGCATTAGGCACCTGGTGCATTTACACTATAACAATTTTACAAGCATCCTGTTGGAAATGGATTGCATTTTCACCAATGGGAATTTACTGTTGCTCTTCTAGAATTAATTTTCACAGCAGTTTCAAGTATCTCAAGGGAAAATAGAAGCTGAGAAGAAGAAAAAAATGTGCCAGCTTTTGCTTATTATGTAGCACAACTACTTTTATTTTCTTGAGGTCAACATTTTGTATGCTTTGCTGTTTAGTTTGGAGAAAATGGGAATAACTGTTCTCATTTGCACATTCAGAAAAGAAGTATTTTAATTTTCACTCAATATCAGCGCATATGTTTCATGATATAGTGCCCACTGCACTGAAGGCCCTGGGCCATTATGACCTATTATTTATCTCTGATGATGATCAGGAAAAGAAAAGAATGATTACACCTTCATAATAAGGCAACCTGCAATATGCAAAACACTTCAGCAGATCAATTTGTGCAGTGCTTGATTCCTCCCTTGCTCAATGATTGAAATGTGGATGCTAACCACTGATTTTCAGTGGGAATATCTGTTACTTAAACACAGTCCTCAAAACATGTGTAAAATTTCTGGTACTCTTCATTCATCTAAAATACATATAAAGAACGGTTTAAAATATTGTCCTAACTTCCCACTCAGGGTAACAGCAGAGGTGGTATTCAGCAGGTTCTGACCAGTACTGGAGAACTGGTAGTGGAAATTTTGAGTAGTTCGGAGAATCAGCAAATACCTCTGTCTGGCCCTGCCCCCACCTGTTCTCTGCCTCCCAAGTCCCAGCTGATTGGCTGGGTCTTCTTTTGTTGCCCTGCACAAGAGAATGGAGCTGGAAAGCAAGTTAGCGGGGTGGGGAGGGAATGGGGATTTTGCAGTAACCTTCCTCTGCCACACCCACCAAGCCACACCCACCAAGCCATGCCATATCTATTAAGCCATGCCCATAGAACTGGTACTAAAAATTTTTGAATCCCACCACTGGTAATAGAACATTATCACGATGCCACTTTTAGTGTCTCAAAGCCAAAAGATTCATAAAAACAAAGTAGTAAAAAAAGCACAGGTTTTCAGAAACACTGGCCACAATGCAAACAGATGAATAAGGAATCTTGCTATGCAATAAAAGCATGTAGCATTTTCAAGTTTGTAACCATTCCTGCCATGTTCAGAACTGCGAGAGTGGATGAAATATTTATGTTGGAGTAATGACTGGCACATCAGCCCAAGAGGCTAACATTTTATCTAGAAAATAATAAGGGGGTTTTATAAAAATCTCCCAATCAAATGTAAAATGATACAAAATGGGTAGGACCTTCAAAAGACTGCCCTGTAGTGTTAGCAAAATATGCAAGCTGAATTTAACTTCACACAGCTCTGTACTGAAAGAATGTGGCAAAAGAAAAAAGGAAAATACTTCAGAGACAGAAAAGTCAGGTGGATTTATTGTGCAAGTAAATTTCATCTCTTTTAAATCCTTCCAAAATAATATAATATTTTATTCTAACAATAAAGGAACATACTCTTTAAATTAATGGTTGGTGGGAAGCATTTGATAGCGGTCTGATTATTATATACCAGCCATAGCTGTGTCCATTAAAAAGCCATTTGCTTAATAACAAGAAAACAAATGCTGCTTTTATTACAGTGCCCAGAAAATGAGGTTTTTTCTCTTATAACCTTATTGCAAACTTATGATCATTTGGTATGTTGATTTTTTTAAAAAACCCTGTCAAATAATCTAATGCCAAATACTAGATTTAAGAATGATAACAAAAATGTAGATTATGTTTCTCTCTCCAATACTGAATCCTTTCATAAAGTTCAGAATTTTAATAGTAGCTCATCCAAGTAAATCCTTTGATCTTGTTTTGTGTGCACTAGACCAGGGGTGGGATTCGCACCTATTTGCTAGAACCGGTTGTTAACATTCTAAGCAGTTTGGAGAACCAGTTGTTAGAAGAAATTACTGGCCTAATCCTATAAGGAAGGCAGGAAGGAAACATTCTGGTGTTGATTACAGAAACTGCCTCTCTGTTAACCCTTATTGTATTTTTGGCAGGATCAGACTTCCTGTCTCAGGAACGTCTCTGGAATTTTTTCCCCCTCCTTTGCTGGTATTTTGCTTGTGTGGAGTGACCATTCAAAGTTACAATTGCACTGAAAAAAGGGGCTTATATTTTTCACACTTATGACTGTTGCAGCATCCCCACAGTCATGAGAGGTCAGGCGAGGAGATGCGTGCCTCAATGTGAGTGTTATTGAGTTGGCCACACTCAGCCAATAACACAACCACCAAGCCATGTCCACCCGGTCACATGACCACCAAGCCATGCCCACCACTTAAGCCACACCCACAGAACCAGTTGTTAAAAAATTTGAATCCTATCCCTGCACTAGATGTTACAATAATATTGTGGGGGCTGAACTCCCAGTAATTGTCTGCAGCAGACTACAACTATTTGGATAGTTGCAGTATTTCCTTCAATGAAGTGCAATATTGTTATCCACGATGCCATTGAGCATTGAGAGCATGCTGGTGAAAATATCTTCTGGGCACACACATGCATGCATACTCAGACGAGAAGGCTAGCTCTCAAAATGCTTGTGCTAACTCAATATTTCAAACTTAAACTTCAAATTTAAGAAGTGTTGACTTCAACTCCCAGAATTCCCCAACCATTGCTGGGTATTAAAGTTGCCAGATTTGAACAAACATCATGCTTAAGCTTTCAAGAAGTCACAATTCCTAGTATTTTCAACAGCAAGTTTGGATGAGGTACAAGCCCATGATTTACACTTCTGCAGCAGAGTTGAGGAACAAAGAAGTATCCCTGATGCTCTGTTCCTTGGGCTGATGTCCAAGAGTGAAGCTTTCTAAGAAAAATGAGTGTGATAATGGTAACAGTGTTAGTGGTAAAATGGTTTGGCCTCAATATTAAGGGATATTAGCAATTTTCTGTGGCAAGGGTCATCTCACTACCCTCAGCTCCCCAAAGAGAAACTCTTTTGTACTTATTAAGTCTATTTTTCTTCACAAGGAACACTGTACAGTTGCCATGGAACTAAAGATACCCTGTATAAATTTAGTGGTTGTTCTAGATTTTGGCTTTTTGCACTGGCCCCTAATCAAATTACAGCCACTTAACATTTTTACTCAAGAGAGAATTCTGGCCAATCCTTCTCTTACAGTTTTGCAGCTAGTCTAAAAATGAAAATATTTGAACCATGAAAACCTTTCTTCTTATGACAGCATTGGTCCCCTTGGTTCCTGCAAAGACATTAGTTTACCAATGCCCACAGAAGACGCTTGTTCCACTAAGGATTATGAGTAAATTCAGCATGTTTAAAAATCAGTGATATGCCCAATAACAATTGGTACTCTAACACCAATGATACCTACTAGTATAAATATATTGCTACAGAAAACTGCTGTTGATGCCTCACAATGGAAAATAGGAATTTGATACAATCCTGAACATATTCCATGAGTGTAGACTACATAGCCATGGAGACTATGATGGCTACTATTAAATGAGAAACATTCTCCTGTTTAGATGCTGTTTTTGCTCACCAAAAAGATTGAAGTTTTGGATGTTAAATATTGTTCTAAAATACTGAAACTGTCCTGTATCTTATAAACCATATTTATTGCTGAAATAATATACTAAATGGCTCAATATTTCAAACCCTAGCACCTCATAAAGAAAGAAAGTGCAGAACAAAAGTGAATTTCGGGTTTAAATAAAATACAGGTAATATATCCCAACATTTGCATGTGTGCAATTCTATTCAGAATTTTATCACCTATTGCATTGCTTTTTATAGTGCTTAAGAAAGGGTCATAACATGTTAACTTTTGACCAAGAAGATGGTTTTAATTCAGCATGTGTGCCTTGACAGTGAATCACGTATTATTCCTCCTCCACAGCATTTTATTCCCATTATAATTGCCCACATATATTACACTATTTTGCTGACAACGATGAATGAATGTGTGACAGTTTTGTACAAACGAATGCTATAATGTCAGCACTGTGTGTTTGAGAAAGAGAGAGAGAAAGAGGGAGGGAGGGAGGGAGAGAAGGAGAAAAAAAATACAAGACATAAACAAAGGGGTAAATTTGCAAATGATAGCATCTGAAGAATGGCTTTGTTTTAGGAGAACTGCAAGGAGACATCACATGTTCAACCTTTATCATTTTTCTCTATTTTAATTTCTCCTATCTGATTCCTTTCTTATGCAAATGATACACTCACAAGGCAAGATGGGTACATGATCTTGCATGGTTTTATAAATGTTCCTGTCAATCTCCTCTCTTCCTTTTGAGCTATAACAATCTGCAACCAGTGAAGTAGGGGACAGTGTAATTTTCTCTTACCAGTCCCCTGCATCAGTGGAAAGATTTATTACAGTTTGTGCTATTTGCAAACCCCATGTTACTATTATAATGCTGCATACATATTTGCAGTTTCAAAGTTCTGAGGAAAGTTTAGAGATTTATTTATCATTGGTGGCCCTGTACCCCAGTGTGCTGCATTGATAAAGGTTATTCTAACATTTGTAATAGTGAAATATGAGTGCTTGTAAGGTTTGGATTACTTTTAATGTTATTTTTGTTTGTGCCAATAGTAGACATATTGGGCAATATTTGAGCTGTAAGGCTCAATGTGAAATGGAGAGAAATGTTCATGCTTCACTGTGTTTTTTCCTGGTATTACTCAAAGTCCATAAGAGATCTCCTTTTGGTATAATTTTTTTCTATAGAAGAGGAAGCATAAGAATTCAGTCAAATATGAATTTACCATGAATGCTGAGTCTTTCCTGGCAGCTATCATTCTAACATTCAGATATAGTCTCTGAGAGAAAAGTTTTGGTTTTAACCAGAGAGTGAATTTTTGAAACTGCAAGAAACATATCAGTTGTTTCCAAGACTGTAGGGAATTCCATAACAAAAGCTAGTACAGCAAATTGAACATAATTTTAAAAACTAGATCCTCATTCTGTGTTGCTCAACATAGCAAACATTCCCTACAGGATCACAGGAGTATGAGGGTCTCTTCAGAGACTGCCTCTTCTCTGCAATACTTTCTGGAATTTGTGTCATTGTGAATGACAAGCAGTCATTCCAAATAGTATATTGAAAAGGAAAAAGTAGTCTTGATGGACAGTGCCACATTGTTGTGAGTCCAAGGTTAATTTTTGCTCCAATTTTTTTTGAAAATGAAAGAATCTTCTCTACATGAAAAGTGACTCTGATTTTTTTAAAAAATGGGTAAAAATAAATGGTAGCTGGATTTAATTCGTGCTACTATTTATTCCTCCATAATTATTGGAATAAATAAATAAATAAATATAAAACAAAAGTAAACAAACCAACCAACCCTAGAAGCCAGAACTCTGGAGACATTTATGTTGCTACAATAAATGAGAGTCATGAGTTAGTCGGCCCAAAGAATCCTATGCAAGTGAGATGAAGTTTAAGCTTTCATATACACAAGCAGACGTATTCTGAATGCTTTCTGCAGTGGACTGGATTTCTACTATGCTGAGCAAACTCCGAGCATGCAGGAAGAATTAGCCTCAATTAGTATCAAAAAGTATATCTGCTTGGCAACTGGATCACTAGACATTGGCAGTTAGAAATCTGGAGATTTCACAGAAAAACATTCCACTTGTACTCGAGAGAGGCTATCTGCCAGGGGCTTTGTAAATGTGCTATTTTCTCAATTGAACATATTCTTAATGCATCCGCCTAAAATAAAGCCTGTTTCTTCAGTGGACCCTAGCAGCAGTTAGTAGTTGCTATATTGTAGTTTAACTGGTCTTATATACAATCCCTCCCCCACCGAGGATCCTATGAAGATTTTTATTACGTTCTTCCTCATCCTTAGAAATTTCATAGGGAGATTCAAATACTTTCTTTTCCATTTGTAATATATGTTTTCCCAACGTTTTCCCCCTGTCCAAAATTAACCAGGGAGGGGGAAAGTGTTACAACAGTTTTCAGGAGCGATTTGATTGGGAAATTGGGAAGACAATCACACTCTTTGTTATGTTTCTAATAAAAGAGGGCTCACTCCAATGCTGAAAATTAAAGAAGAAAAGATTTAACCAAGCTTAAGATTCCAAGGTAATGAAACTTCAAAAACAGAAATAGGCGGAAAAAATAGCCCTGCTATAAATACTACTGATCTAGCTTCTTCTTTTGGTGTCTGGAGAGCATTTAACTTTTAGGAAAACAATAAAGGGGAAAGGGCCTTTGGAGGGGCAGATAGCATTTCTGTTAAAATCTTGGTGCATTTCATAACTCAAAATAATGGGATCCATTTATCAGTGCTTATTGCTGATTGATTCATTCATTCTTTGCCCTTTCTCTAATGGCTCTGATGAGCTTATGAAGCAAAAATAAATATATTCATAAAATAATTCACATTTATTATCAAAATTAAATAACATTAAGAAACCTGTTTAAAAATTTGAGTTATCTCCTGAACTGTAATTAAGAGAAGAGTTTCTTTTGACTTGAGTGGTAGTGTGTTTCATAAGATGGCAGCCACCATAGTGAAAGCAAAATTGGCCCTAGTTTTCAAACCTCCTTCTGGTAGATCCCACAAGAGATGCCCCATTTGATAGTCTAAGAATGCAAAACAGACACTGTGGAAGTAGGCAGTTGTGTAAGTAGCTTGTCCTAAGTTAATGTTTTTCAAACTTGGGAATTTGAAGATGTGTGGACTTCAACACCCAGAATTCCCCAGTCAGGATGTTGGCTAGGGAATTGCAGGGACCGAAGCCCATCCATCTTCAAGTTCTCAAGGCTGAGAAACACTGACCTAAGCTATATAAAGTTTTAAATAGCATTGGTGAATACCTTGCATTGGAGATGGTAACCAGTCAAGCATGAGGCTACTGTGGAATTTCTGCCTTTTGAGCCAAATGCAATTTATGGGTAATTGTGAAACTACAGGAAAGGAGCGTGGCCCTAGATTTATTTATTCATAGAATCTATCGTCCAAAAAGAAGCAGTAGTTCATCACTGAGCTAAAGGAAGGGATAAGATCAAGGAAAGAAAATGACAAAAAGAAATTATTTGTAAAACTGCTATTAAATGTATATATCCAGAACTGGACTGAAAAACACAACTGCATCATTGTAATACGTGCCTCCCCATTCAACGTCAGTTTTTCTTTTTACTGTTCACTGAAAATAATGCACAAGATCATGCCATATAATGAAATACAATTAAACTTTATAGATCTAAATTTGTTTCAATAGGCCCATCGGTTGCATGAGCTCAAATTAATAGTGGATTTTTACAAGTATAGAGTGGCTTGCTTTGTAATTATCGCAAGGGAGCATTTTTCCTAAGCCCTAGTTTGAATGACTATTGGTTTAATTCATCAGAAGCCCCTATTATTGCATTTCAGGTAAAGCATTAAGTTATTACTCACACACAATGCAGAGCCTGAAACAAAGTGAATAGAGAGAAACAAAATTACTCTGATTCTAATGAAAGAAACAGCAGCACTATTTTTCCTGTGGTTACACTAATGGAATCCTATGGGAAGCAAAAATAAATTCCATAAAATACCACCATTCCTGTTTGATATAGTTAATCACACAGGGCGAATGCATTTATTAACTTTAATTCAATAAAAAATACTAAATGTATTTATTCAATGTATTTAACATGGTTAGTGCAGCAAAACTCTTAACCACTTATACAGCTCTTTCACCTTAGACAGCAATAAAATCTAGCAAAAAATAAATGTGGTGAATTTTATCCAGCAGCTTATGCCTCAGCACTTTATCCTACAGCCAATTAATTAATCCATTCTGGCTGAAGCAACTGTTTCCACTGAACAGATTCATAGAGTCAATACAGTTAAGAAGTCTACTTCTTAATGCTAAACCTCCATTAACATTTCCTAATGATACTCATTAAAAAAATCAGAATAAATATATAGCTTCTGTTACATGAATGCCAAAGCATTTTAATGGAAGCCATTGTTGATTTCAGTCGGAAAGAAAGGTTCAAAAAACCAGAACAAATCTGCTTAGGATATAAAAACTCCAGATAAGATGTTCAAACTTTGCTATTATGTAAATTAATTCCTGGGGCTTCATTTGGGGGAAAGGGGTCTTAGAAATCCAGACATCTGGAAATCTTGCAGCTTTGGGAGCGTAGAACTACTTTAGGAATTAGCCAAATTTGCTCCACACCTTATGAAACTGCAAAACATTTTTAAATCTCACCCAGAGATTTCACAAGATCTCGAGTGACTGCACCACAGACATTTTTTACAGCCAATAAATGCTTTAGTGGCAGCAGCTTTTAAAGTTTGTCCTTTTGGAAATTTCTCCATTTCTCCATGTACCCGCAAAACAACGATGTTTTATTTCAGGTATGGTTATGGGATAATTGGAAGGTTTTCCTAGCAACTGTTAGATTTTACCTGGCTTAAATGAAAACATTAAAAATAAGAAGCTTAAGATATTTTAAAAGCTTTTAAACATAATATTTGATGAAATATTAAGTTACTGGCATAGGTCCTCTTTGTTCTTTGCACTCTCTTTCTCTTTCACTCTCTCATAGACACAAACATAAACAAAATACATAAATATGAATAAAAGCCCTTAATAATATATCTTTAATTCACATGATAACTATCTAAAACGTATTAATTTAAAATCTGTGGTCAAAAGCTTACAGTATGTTGAATGTAAACTGTCCAAAAATGCAACAATAGTTAGTACTTGCAGATATAGTTTTCTGAATTAGCAGACTGAATTGTGAGAGGTAAAAACTTGGCAAACTTTGGGCTGACAGATAAGAGAAACTTTATAGGTTAAAAAGAATGCCAACAGTTTAAAGAGTTATTGTATCTCATGATACAATAACAAGGGGAAGAAAGCAGTGAGAGAACACAAAGCTTGTATAAATACTACTATTGCCAAGAAGGGTTGGCTCCTTCTGATTGCAAGCCAATAACAAGTATAGAGCAAGTAGAGCTCCTAAAATAGGTACTGCTATGACAAGCCTATATGTTCAATACCAGAAATCCCAGTTTGTATTCTTTAAGGTTACTCGTCCAGAGATCAGAGTTAATTACACTACTCCAGTATGCTGACCATTTAATGGAGCTCAGTGACACAGGATACAAGACACAAAAACCCCAAGGCTTTCCTAATCAATCCACTGCTATAATGTACCAAGTAGCTTCAGTAAAGATAGATATAAAGGTGCACTCCTAAAATGTGAATTTATTTAGCTGTGTCAGTTAAACCTTATTAAAAGTGATGTGTGATAAATATAAATTTTTTTTTAACAATAGCAAGCACCAATGGTTACCATGCAAACATGGGCAAAATGGCCAAATGACCCCCTAAGAGGTCATTTTAGTTCAGCATATACTGCTGAAGTCACCTGATTCAAGTCAGCTGTAGCAATATTAATGCCATTTCCTAGGTGGTTACTTATAATTAATTACTGCTTTTGGAAAACAATCTTAACTACTCACCTATTGTTGGGCTGTCCGAGCTGGACTGCAAAACCTGAACAACTATCATATGTCAACAAAGCATTAAACGTATCTTTTTGTTGCCATATTTTTGGTCACCCAGATTTTTGCAGCTGCTAGCACTGATGATGTTATCTAGTTTGGGTAATGAAGAAAACAAGCAAGCAAGCTCAGAGAGCACCAAGGACCCTTCATGTTAACCCTGACTGGCAAATATCCTCCTTTATTAGTACTTTATTTTCATATTTCCTATGAACTCCATCATTAATTGACCTTTTAACTTAAAGTAGCAGATGTTTGAAACATTTTAAGAGGGACGAGAAATGAAAGAAACCTTCTCTCTCTTCTTATATTATATAGTGGCTACTTTCAATTATCAGAAAAAAACAACCACCATAAGAGTGACACTAAAATGAGGGAGGAAGAAATTGATGAGGGAAGAAAGCTTTATACCACCTCTATAAAGAGAGAGTAGCATATATGCTAGTATTAAAAGATCTGTATTGCTCATTTTGGAAGGAAATATTTACTCCATTTAATTTTTGATTGCGAGCATAACAAAAGAGAGGAAAAAGTACGATGCAGTGCCTATTCTCTGGGTTGTACCTAATCTGAAACAAATTTCCAAGCAAGCCAAAGGGTCTCATTACAAAGAAGCTGAGAGGAGGAAAGCCAACCCAAAACTTGATGCATATTTGTCAAATTCTGCAACAAAAAAACATCCTGAGCTTTGCAGGAAAGTAAGTGATCCTAGCAGAGCAACTTGTTTTGCTTCTGTAGAAAGATGCTCTCAAAACACTTCTCACAGAAATCTCAGGTTTTACTTACATATTTCAATACAATGTATCTCCAACCTATAAAATAAAAATTATTTTCCCCCTCCTGTTTTTATAGCTTTCTCAGAGAATGGCTTAACATATATTCAAATCCATCTTACCTCATTTCCCTGCCTCTTGATTCTTCTTACCACTCTATGATTTTGTGTGCTGACAGGAAATGCTATTAATTCTCTTGAATGTCACTGGGTAGAACTCTGAAAGTCTCTCCAGAAAATTAACAAAGCCAGTCAAAATTATATTAATCCCCACAAATCACTATGTACAAAAGACAAGAAATGTTTCTGCTTCTGGCTTCATTACTGCTAGTCCTGCCTTGCTTTGAACTTGAGTGCGGTGCACAGAAACCACCAGTGGCTTTTAAAGAAGAAATTTACTGGCACGAAAGAGAAGAACTCATGGAAAGAAACAATGAAAGAAGCTATTGTTTTGCTTTTCCTGAGTCCTCAACATAGACCTGGGCTAGGGATAATAGGAATACAAATTTATTATTCTGTATTCAGGTACTGCCACATGCTTCTCAATAGGCAACAATAGCACATCTCATTACTTATTTTGGAAGCGATGGAAATTCACAAAGTGCACAGTTTTCATGCTACAGTATGTAGTTTTGTGAAGGAGAGCAATTTATGGTATTATTAATGTGGGTTGATTAGTGTTCCCCCCCCCTCCCCAGTATACTGTGTATTTTTTTTTTTTTTTTTGGCCATAGGTACATAAAAATGTTTCACAAAGGATCATGCAGATGAGGAAAAAAAGAGAGGAAAAAAATGAGACCCCAAAACAGTGTACTATCTGGAGTTGAAACTGTATGGTTTGGTTATAAAATGGTCCTACTTGGATATTTGTGTTCATCAAAAGTAAAGATGGAATAATATTGCAAGTTTCCTAAAAGCAGACAAAAAACACTTCCCAGGATCAAGCATCTTGTATTATACACCAGGTCAGATACAGGTTAGGTACAATAATATATTCTAATTTGGCATTGTAATAATTTAAGATGACTAGAAAACTTTGAAAAATATATACATCCAGACAGATGTCTAGTAATATGAAGCCCCAGAATAAAAAATAAATTTTCATAGGATCTACTGCTGTAACTTTCAAAATTAAATGCATGACATTCATATAATGTTACATTTTTATAATCATCTATTAATAAGTTTCATTGCACATGGTCCCTGGCTCATCTTTACCATTGCCAATTAAAAGTAGTTTGAACAGGGAAACATCACAGGGAGCATGTACATAGCTAGTTCTTCCTACTCTTCCCATTGTTTCTCAGTTGCCTCAAGGTAGGTCAAGAGTTGCTGTCACTCAACCAATTATTCACTTTGCTGTCCACGCAATAGATTTCCTTAGGGAAAATTCACAAATTCTTCAAATTCTATTAACTACAAATAGTTCAATCTTTTTGTCTTGGTAAAACAGATTGAGTACTGAGTTTCATCCAGCCTTAGAAAGATAAGAGTACTGTTGGATGAGTACAAAGATATGTCAGTAGTATATCCTGCTCTTTCCCACAGTGGCCAACAAGGAGCAGTCAATTTCTCTTCCTTCTTTATACCATTCTTAACTTTCTTTTCACTGCCTGATATAAATCACATTTCAGTTCCACTATGTCCAATTTGAGTGACAGTATATAAATCACACACTGACCCCATTGACTTCTAAGGATTCAAAACAGGGAATAATCATAGCTTCAACAGTTACAAGTCTTTTGCACTTAATCAGTATTTTTAATAGTAGCAATGATATGCCATAAGGTTCATAAGATATGCTTGATCACTCAATAACAGCAATGGGTATTGGACACAATTTTCATTCTGAGTTGCATACTGAAATTGGTATGTGGGTCCATTCTTAAAAGAAAATATTCCTTTATTTGATTTTTTTAGTATAAAGATCAGATCTATTGTAGAAAAGACAGTTATCTGGGATCATTGCACCAAAAACAAAAGCTATACCTGAGCCCTTATATCTCTAAATTTAAATTTAAGTTTCACTTTGAGATTTTCTTGGAGCTCATTAAGAACTACTTACACTTTTAACTATAAAATATTTAAGAACACTTTCTTTTTTTAAAATTCAGGTTGTGTGAAATTTTAATTCCTGCTTAATTTTTAATCTGAGATTTGACATGCATAAGGAAATAAAAAAAATATACCCCTGCTCTTCAACAAAGATGCAAAGATGTCAATTTCATATAATGGAGCTGGTAGTCTGCCTGCCAACCCATAATTATTAGCAAAGGCATGTCAGCTTTTGATATTTTTTCTGAAGGTTTTTTAAAGCTGAAGGTTACATTGCAATATTTTCAAATTACCTTCCCCCTTTCTTTGTCTTCTCTGATGCATTGTGGGTGTTGTTATAAGAAAATGCTACCACCTTCCTTTAAATAATGTCAAATGAGTTTTTTTTCTATAACTAATTAACAAGGTATTGAATATAAGTTATATTTGTAGGGTGTTTCTTTAAATATCCACAAGACACTTTTATTCTACTATTATATTGACTTTTGACTTCTAAGAATTTTAATTTGAGATTTAACTAAAGATATGATTTCCTTGGTCACAAGTGAGTAACCCATGACTCTTCAAAAATGGTTAATACTTATCATCGCTGATATCGCTGAATGGGGCAAATAGTAGATACAATTAGTAAGTTTGGAAGGATTACAGGTTGTTCAAATAGGTTATTCTATAAAATTCAGTTATAAAATTCTATAACTGCTTTGTTGTTGCCTTCCTCAACCTCATTTCAAACTCTCATATTGGGGATTTTTTTTTAATTCAATCCAAAATCAGGGAGGACCACAGAAAGTCCACCCGATATTCATTATTACAGAGTTGGAAAGAATCAGCCTGACCATCCATCCAATTCTTTTGCTCAATACAGAAATCAGTATTGAAGTACTGGGATGTTTATCTAGATTCTGCTTGAACACTTTCATTGGAAGGAACTCTAATGTGCATTTTTTGGGGTCTCATATATCTCAAATCACACACTATGCAGATCCTAATACCTTTTATATCAGCCTCAGATCAACAATAATATAATCTATATTTTAGACAATTGAAATACTGGGGCTTATATTTCACTTGGGATTTACAAACAATTGAGAAACTCATTGCATCATGGTTGAAAGACAGTGCTTGTCTTGTATGTGGTATATGCAGATTCATTAGTCTAGCAAGTGTGAAATTTCATGAATTCTGTATTATAAAGCAACAATAAATAAAAATCTACTGAAAGATTTCATTGTGCATTGGGGAAATCAAAGTCTTTACTCTGGATGATCCTTGTATGGTACCTAGGACTTTCTGTCATATTTTTAAAAACAATTGTTTTAATTTTAGTAAGAATTTGGGATTTTCATATACAATAAAGCTTTCCTGCTTCTGTCTCTGCTTTATGTCTGGTGTAATTTCAAATACATTACATTGGCCCCCATCCTCTTTCTGCTTCCAATTCACTGTTGTTTGTCTGATTAAGGAAATATAATAATTGCAAGCTTCTTTCATAGGATAATGAGCAATGTGCTCTTTGTGCAATTTCCAAAGGCTTCACATTAGACTGAAGATGCATTTTCAAGCAGTTATTAGGAAATGCTCACAAAAGGTAAAAACTGGCTGGTACTTAAGTGTGGAAGAGAAAAAGGCTTTTTGAGCTTTTGAGAAGCTCATGGTAAATACCAGTTACATACAAACTTTTAGTCAAAAAGTACAAATAAAAGGAAACAAAGCATCCGATAGATCAGGGATATGCAACTCCCATTAGTTCAGTGATCATGGGTTGTATTTTGGATGGGAGACACAAGTTCTGAAATCTGAAATGCATGTTTTAAAATTTTAAAAAGCTGACAGTATTGGTTTTGTTATGAAAACTCTCTTCAAACCCTAAAAGGAAAATGAATTTATTGGATCGAACATATATCATTCTGCTAAACAAAAAACTCCCTCAAAACTGTCCAACTATTTACTAAGTCTGCATTACTATTACTATTAATCTTCTGAGCACTCCAATCACCCATTCCTTCCCACTTGTGACTGTATGACTGTAACTTTGCTTCTTACGATTTATATTGATTGTCTCCTAGTATGATTTGATTGCTTATTTGTACCTTATGACTATATTAAGTGCTGTACCTTTTGATTCCTGACAAATGTATCTTTTCTTTTTATGTACACTGAGAGCATGTGCACCAAGACAAATTCCTTTGTGATTAATCACACTTGGCTAATTAATTAATTAATTCAAAAAAATTGGGGAAAGGAAATAGTTATATTAAATTATGAACACCACAGTATAAAAATATTGAAAAGAAGAAGGCAGAATATGTTTCATAAGACTTTTGGTTAATAAACATCCAAAGTAACTTTTCTCTGGTAGGGAGCAGGAAAATGAATCTATTGGATCTAATGTATATGACTGTAATTCCATATTGTAGCTATTTTTATATTTAGACATGTACATATAACATTCAGTGTTTTTCCCTTTTGAATTGTGTGCCTTTTGGAACAAAAATCAATTTTAAGGCCCTAGTTTTTTAAAAGGTAAGTTTCATTTTTATGAGTTCAATGTGGGTTTGAAGGACGTATTGCTTTTTTAAGGTATCACCTTCAATCTTATTACATATCCAATTGAAGGGTCTGATCTTGCTCCAACTGAATTTAATTAAAATTTAATCATTGACTCAAGATTACATTACAGAATGTCAGGCTCTAGGAATAGAAATGAAACTATATTGAATGTTTATTCTCCAAAGGCTATGGATTCAGTGTTTTTGTTTTGGTTAAATCTTGATTCCCTCCTCATATAATCAACTTTGTGCTGAGTCCTAAGGCAACAAAGCAAAGAATACAACATTTCAAGAGGTTTACATACCACATAAACTAGGTCCTTTGTATTTAAAATTCACATTAACAAAGTTGTAAAGACCAGATACCTTTTGCCAGGTTTAAAAATAATAATTTCTGAAAAGTACTAGCTAGAAAAATATGTTTTCCTGTAGTGATCCTAAAGAAAATTGCTTTGCTCAAACTGTTATCAGTTTGGGAAGGATTCATCCTTCTACCTGGTGAATTTTTTAAAGAGGTATGACAGTAATGGGAAATCCGCCTTAAGAAATGCAATATTCTACCTTAGTAAAGAGTCACAGTTAAGCTAATCTGCCTTGATAGACTTTCCAGCTTATGAATAGTGGCTTCTCTGTGTGTGCCATATGTGCACAGCAGCCATGATTATTGAACATAGCAATATGGCTCTGGTTAGAAGACAGGCTGCACATCAAAGAGACCATTCATAGTGATATATCACACAGCTCTCCATCAGAGTAAATCTTTCCTTCAATGATCTGCACACTCTTACATACACTAGGTTTGAAAGACAGCATAGCTGATGCTATTGACATTTTAAAAACATTTATACACATGAAATGCAAAGATGTATTTAACACCAGGTCTCAATTATTAGCTCAAATAATGCTTGTTTTTTTCATGAGGTTTATTAGGCAAATTTCATGTACAATGGAGTTCCTGTCTGAATAGCACATGGGATGAAGACTACTAATTTTAGTGACCCACAAGATGCAACGGCAGGTGAGTAGATTAGTTTCAGATTTCAAACTAACCAATTCTCAAGGCAGGTGAGTAGATTAGTTTCAGATTTGATATCATACTTGACATCCTTGGGAAAGTCTGGAAAAGCTCATTCTGATTCCAACTCTGTGCTTCTCTTTTTATCTGGCCCAGCACTGAGAGCCTGATGTGACCATCAATTTAATTTCCTACTGGGTCTGTTCATGCACTGAGCAATGTCTGAGCAATTCTGCTATTACAGTCTGGAAGGCTAGGGTCCAGCAACCCAGAAAGCTCCCTCAACTGCCATGTGCCTAAGATTCTTTGCCTTCCAGACTGCTCACTCTGTTCCTCTTCAGTGCCGTTCCTTATCAAATAGAGAAGTCAACTTGGAGAAGAACTTCATCATGTGATAGAGGTGGACAGCCAGGGCTGCTATCAAATGGTTCTAAAAGACAAGATGGGAAAATCAAGAAATTACAGCATGATTGTTGCACTGCTTTACAGCATGCTGGAAGGATTTTTTTGCCCCCTTAAATGGCATGTCAAATGCTTTCCGAAAGAAAGGAAGGATGGGTAGCTAACTTTGTTAGTTACAACAGGGAAAATCTTGAGGGGAAACTTGGACAAAAAGATATGGGAAAAACCTGGAGTCATCTTGCCAATCCAAATAGTGCTACTCTGGGTCATTGGGGAATTTAAATTGATGTTCTTCAGTTATTTCAATGGAAAAGAAGAAGTGGATATATCGTAAGTATGCTTTGATGTCTGACTTGTTTTAAAGGAGAGATAGAATGAGAACATTTATGAGGGGCATTAAGTATTCTGAATAATAATGATGATAATACCTGTCTTTTTTTTTAAAAAAAAATCTGTAACTGCTTTTGTTTCCATTTGGTTTCTCATATGTTCCTGGGGGTGGGGGGTATGACACTTCAGTACTACTCTTCCATAAATGACCTGGGCCATTTATACTTTTCATAGGAGATCTTTCCTCCTCTCTGTATACTTAAATAACCTCAAAGTGCCTAGCCACCAGAGGACCTTTATTCTGCAACAATGTCAAGCTCTCTCCTCAGCTGTCCTTGAAGGCCCATGCAAAAAGATTCCTTTTCGGGAGAAAGAATGCCCCTCTGATCCTCAACTCACAGAAACAGTAGAGGATGTGCTTCTCCAGTGCCTGTACAAGAGAGGCATTCATACTAATCTCATCTTCCGGTTACTGCATAGATACCCAGGGTGCATAGGGCAATTCTATATCCGCTTGCTTCTCAGATACTAACCTTGCTACAACACTTAATGTTGTCAGGTCCTGTGCAGCAGCATTTAATCCTGTCGGATGATGATGTGGGCTATAAATTAGTTTTAATGAACACCTAGTTTATTGTTCTAGAGTGTTCTGTATTGTGACTTAGTCTGCCATATGCTTACTTTTATGCTCCTTTGCACCATTTTAATGCTCCCACCCCTTCTATTAGATTCCTTTTAGATTTTTATATACATTTCATTTTATATATTTCAGATTTTTATTATATTTTAGCCTTTGATGTACTTGCTATGCTTTTTAATTGACTGTACCTTTTCCTCCTTATGCTGGTCTTTCACCATAAAGATTTGATTTGATTCTCTGTTCCTCAGGCTAAATTAATTAAAATACTATTTTTGACTCCAACAGCACACAAAGAAGTATATTCCAATTTATAGACATGTTTTTCTTCTAAATAAAGAAACAAACAAAAACTGATATACCTGTATACTATTGTTATATTAGGAGGAATAATAACCAGAATATTGAAATATGATCATACAAAAAATTAGGCATTTATGCAAAGACTGGAAATATTAGTGATTGCATTATATATTTTATTTTAGATGCAATCGGAAAGCTCACACTGAATATCAAATTTCACATACTGAATTTTAAAAATACAGACATCAATGTGAGTTAGGTATAGCATAGATTTTAGTGAGAAGAGAAAGTAAGTGTACAATTTTAGTTCTTCTTGAGGCACAAAAAAATCTATAAGTAAAGATCAAGAAAAAGGGACAGATGTCATTATAGCATCTGACTGATGTAAAATTGTATTTTAAAAATAACAGTACTTTGTGGATGGTTATTTTTCAACATTGTAATCAGTAACTGTGCTCTAAATTCCCATTACTACTAAATATGTGTTGGTGGTATGTTTTATGTTACAAATATGTATATTTCTACCCAAAGAAAACCTCACTTTTCATGAGAAACATTACAGATAAATAACTTATAGGATTATTGCTACATCTCATGCTTAGCATTGCAAAATGAATGGTCCTGATTTATGACAAATTGCCAGAAACAAGTTTAAATTTGCCTGCGGAAATTCAGCTTCCTTGTTTAAAGAAATATTATTTCAGAAAAGCAGCTTATTTTGTTCACAAACACTGCAAAATGCAATATCAATATTGTCCCTAACTTGAAATAGAGTTAGTTCTGTATTTATTAATTAAGGTCATCTGTGAAAGATCTCCCTTTGGCATAGGACTGAAGAGCTGGGTTAAAGCATATATCCAAGTTGAATTTCTTGAATCTCCACCTGGCTGCCCAGGTAGAGATTGGGAAAGTTTCTTCAAAAATTAATACCATAGCAAATAGCTACCCAACAATATTATGATGATATAGTATTGAATTAGGTAAATCATGGATTAGTTAATCAGCTACCTCAGTCATAAATTTCAGTCCAGTGACCAGAACGTGAGTTACACATTTGTACACAAATGCAGAAACACAGAGGTCCTTTCACTAGTTAAGAAGACAGGCAATGATCCTTTCCTACACATGTGCTACCTTCAAAATTTGGATCTTGACTTCCTACTGAAAATCATCTAAATAACTTTATTTCCTTACCTCTGCCTTTTCTTCTCATGTGTGCTAGCATATTGAAAATGAGAAAGTAGGCAACAAGTTGGAATTGCAATGCCTTTTGTGTGATTTAGCCATCTTTGTACATAGAAAGTGGGGTTGCCCTATCATTTTATCTGCACAGGGATAGACTATGTGAGAAATGCAATCTCTCTACTACCTACATCAAACCTAAAAATGAATAATGAGGGAAGAGCAAAAAGAAACAGAAGGAAAACTGGGGAAAAAGAAAAGTGACACAAGTCAGTAGTGACCCATCTTCCCAGCATCACCCATTCATTGTTGAAATAATGCAATGCCTGTCCAAATTACTATTACTTTGGCATAACAATTGCCAAATCACCAGAAGATTCTATAATTTTTAGCGGAAAAATCACAGCATACAGAGGTATTTTGTAATCCCTTCTTCACTATAAACCTTGGGATGCTCCTTGTACATCAACATCACATTTTACAAGTAATTCAGGGTGATTATGGAAGATAATGTTGAATGTTATTTCATCATTATTTGCATCTGTTCTAAGGTAAGTTGCATATTAGGGGATAAAACCTAGAGAGTCATTTCAAAGAATAGGCATTAATTATCTTTTATACAAAATAGCGCATGTGTTATACTGCATTCTACATACAGTTAGTATTATATTATTTATTTCCAGTAGTAGATATAAAATCCTGTTCAGATAGTCAAGAATTTAATATAAATTTAATTAATACAACATGATTTCTTTTGGAGATTGGAAACAACTCTCAAGGCGATGACTACCCTGCAAAAGAGGTGAATCACCTGAAATAAAAGTAGCAATCTTTTCAAATATATATTCCACTCCTGTAGAATATAAATATATGCTCAGATAAAAGGCAACATTTTGCTGATATAACTGTTCCTTGGAGCAAAGTCAACACTCATTCAGCCTGAGGAGAGTCACAAATAAGAAAATCCTTCAGGTTCTTCTAAGAGAAGATCATACCTATGATCTTTTATAGGAATTACTACATCCTAGTTTTTTGTCTGTATATATGTAAATAACCTACAAAGGAAAATCACACTTTTTTCTAACTCTTAAAAAATGAAAACACAAAGAAAATTAGGGCAGTAAAAATGCTAATTGCAGCATCACCTTTCAAAACTATAGCTTATACTAAGGCATAACCTTAGATGCCTAGCATGCAACTATGTATTTTTAAAATGTATGTTTATATAAATTTTAATTATTCTGCTTTTGTATAATATGAAGCCTGTATTTATTGCTTCATTTGAAGAAAATTGGGGAGACAGCTTTGATCCGTTTCTTTGTCAGACAAAGTAAGAGAATTCTAACTATTTAGACCACCTCTTCCAGTTTAAGAGGTCAAGGCCAGCATTTCATCCAGAATGCAATTTAAGAAAAAAGCGAAGTTTCCATTTCCATTCCATTAAAGTTTCCTTGAGCTGAAACTTAGTTAAAACCTAGATGTGGAATAAAACACATCATCTTGTTTCTCAGTTTACAATAACTTTTGAAAAATGTGGATTTGTAGGCTGAGTGAATTTTCTATTGATGGCAAAACATTTAAACCAATGAAAAAAGGGGGAAGGAGTGGAATCTGAGGATGTACACATGCCAAAAATACATTCTCCTGGTCATTTAACCATGATTATGGCTAGCAGTATTTGTTCTCAGGAAAGAAAGATGTTGTGGTGACCAAATCCATCAACCTACTCAACAAATAGCGAGCATGATTCTCATTTATCAGGCGTATGCAGAAAAATTCATTGGTATCAAAACAGAACTACCTATTGTCCCTCTGATTTTCTTCAAATATTTTTTTTCGTCTGGATAGGCACAAAAGACTTTTGATTTATGTGACAACGAGCCATAGTTTTTATGGTCAAATGTGCTCTGCAATCAAAAGATGTCAAATTCTTTTCTGAACCTCCTTAAAGTTAGAGAAAACCTTCCACCAAACAATGTGCCATTCTCCAGGTAACAACAATAGCAAAATAACAGAGTTGGAAGATACCTAGGAAGTCTTCTTTCCTGCTCTGGCAGGAAAGCCTATACCATTTCAGACAAATGGTTTTCCAATCTTTCTTAAAATCTTCGAGTGTTGCAACACTTAAAACTTCTGAAGGCAAACCGTTTCACTAATTGTTCCATTAGAAAATTTCTTCTTAACTCTAGGTTGCTTCTCTTCTTGATTAGTTTCCATCCATTGCTTCTTCCTGCCTTCAGGTGCTTTGGAGAATAGCTTGACTCCCTCTTCTCGATGACAAACCTTTGGAAAACTACTATCATGTCACTCCTAGTCAGGGGTGGGATTCAAAGTTTTAAACAACCGGCTCTGTGGGCATGGCTTAGTTGGTGAATGTGGGTGGTTGTGGCCAACTCTACATCACTCATGAGGGGCGCTTCTCCTCGGCTGGCCTCTCATGATAGTGGGGATGCTGCAATGGTCATACGTTGAAAAATGGTCATAAGTCACTTTTTTCAGTGCCATTGTAACTTTGAATGGTCACCAGCTTTTAGACCAAAACTCAGAAAGGGTATGTAAACTCATGTTTGAATCTTTCTAGCTAGTCAAGAAGCCTTGCTGAATGTCATTCATCTTGATTCCTTGTCATTAAAAGCTCCTTTCTGACAGCTCTGCTTCATTATTCATTTATTTCTTCAAAGTGCTGATCATTGCATGCAACTGGAAATATTTCCAGGGGAGTATTTCCTCCCAAGAACAGTGTAAAAAGCTTAAAATAACCCCTTCCCCTTTAAGAAAGTACCAGCAAAGAAAAAAAAAAACTCCTTTGGAGACAGTAAGTCTAGGCATACTGCCAAGAATGTAATAAGGGTGGGAAAAAACAAAAGGAGATTTCTTCCAACAACTGGTTCTCAGAACTGCTTAGAAAGTTAACAACTGGTTCTAGTGAATAGTGGTAGAATCCCATTCCTGCCCCTAGTCCTTGTTTTCATTAAACTAGACATACCCAATTCCAGTATTCATTCTTTGTATATTTTAGCCTCCAGTTCTTTCAGTCTTAAGGTTGCCAAGTTTCTTACCATTGGTTATATTGCCTGGGCTAGAGATAAGTTTCCAGAGAAGTAGATTGCCTCCCTGTCTTTGTTCAATTAATGCCTTGATGTATTGTCTATTGCAACTATGTTGTCTGACTTATTTTTAAAATTTTTCTGATTTTCAATATCTACCTACTTGATTAACTGTGCTGAAATATTCTCTTATGCAAATATCCCTCTGCCAATATTCTGTGAATATGTCAGCTATGTTTGGTATATGTGTCTGTTTTAAATTCTAAAATCCACATAGCTGGCTTGCAAGCTTATTTTCCAGATCATTGAAAGCAACAGAAGATATATTTTTTGACAGACATTGACTAAAGCAGCTTTAGAATAAGAGGCATTTTGGTTTCTACGAAAATCTGTCTCAAAGAGCCATTGACCATATTTTCCACAGGTCATCCCTCAAGTAGTTTTTAAGTAGTTTATCAGGGACCCAAATCTGCATAATGCATTTTGCTTTTGCTATGGAGGGTACAGGGGAGAAAAGTCAATTGAATATATTTGATTTAGATAGAACATAATTAAAAAGTCTCATTTTTAAAAAAGGATAGGATCATTTTTAAGGCATATTCCTAGAAAGTACATATATCTTATGGCAATTATTTGGCTATGTTTATGTTACATATATTTTGCCTCGCAACACTTGCTAAGATGTTTGAGCATCGTTGTTGCAAATCATATGGATAAATGTAAATAAATGTCACAGAACACTTCAGTTGGGCATGTTTATGTCCTCCCTTTAAGTTTTCTTTGTTCGTTTAGTGTAGTGGTTTACATTTATAGTCAAAAGCTCCAAGATTGCAGGAAGAGGATCTATCTGCTATATGATCTTTTCATTTGGAGATAATAGAAACTTAATCTGCGACTGTCTATGTTCAAAACATGTGCCAGCCTACTGACCTTATGGTCCTATCATTATCTCAGCTAAGCATAGCTCCAAAAATAATTTAAAGAACCATAAAGATGATAAACATGGACGTTTATATTTATTTATAATTTAGCTGCATGTGATACTTTCCTATATTTCCATGCAGTGCATTTTTAAGCAATATTAATGTGCTTGTATTAAAATAAAGCAAAACATTTGCAACACCCCTGCCCTCCCACCAAAAAACCCCCAGGATCAGAGATTCTGAATTCAAAATCATCTTAGTGATGGCAAGGTTTCCATAGCATGGCATCCTTCTGATGATGGAAGTACAATTCTAAATGACTACACTGCCCGGGAATTATAGCAGCTGTTGAAGTCCAATCTAGCAGGCAACAGATTAAGAGAGACTGATCCAACAAACATGACTGGAATGTTCTGATTGCAAAATCCAGCCAACGTGCCACAGTCATTAAATAGTGTACACCATGCCCTTCCTATTTCTGATTTTCAGGTTCTATGAAATGCAAAATAATCTCTATTTCATTATTTTTTTGTTAATGGTAAAAATTGTCACCAGCCTTGCAAAATAGTTCAGACAGGAAAGCATGGCCAGATGAATACTTCTATTTTATTGTAAGGTTACATTATCTGAATCTTGCAAATCTGAAAGTAAATTTATGTCTTTTCATCTTACAGCCCAAGAAATTAGAGAGGGTAATTGTCAATCCTCCATTCCTTTTGCAAGGCTAAACTACCTCTTATCTCACTGCTCCCCTGGCTGGAGCTCTTCTCCCTTTCTCCCAAGTTCATTCCAACCTATAATCCACTCATAATAATAGAATGTGGAAATAATTGAATCTATTTGTTTATCATCTATGCTTCTAATACATAATATTAATTTTACCCCTTAGTTTAAATTGCTATGCCAAGCACACAGGAGACCAAGCCCATTGAATTGAGTAGAATTTGCTTCTGAATAGAGGGCATTGGACTGTGTTCTTCACACTTAAATATTCCCACTTAGTTGATGGAGTATTCCCCTTGATAGACAAGTACAGAATTGCATTGCTAGCACCCGAACATATTGATCACATTCATTGTCTAAATGATGGATACATTACGGAAGGCAATATCTTACTTATGAAATACATGGGGTGAAAAATCATTGCCTGTTTTGCATATCCAATCCTAATGAGAAGAGGCAGCTCCCAGGTATTTGAAAGAGTTGTTATGGAAAGTGCAAGAGCAAGTCTTTTCAAATGGTCAAAGAAGCTACTTTGTTTGTCTCATGTGGAGAAAGCCAAAAGCGGCTTTTGAAGCAACTGTGATATCATGGGGAAAAAAAATGAAATGGTTTTAACTATTAAAAATAGTGCTTTGTAAGTGGTCCTTTATATCTCTTCAAAAGATTAGCACAGTCTAGTGATGTACATTCTACCTTCAAAACCAACACTTTGCAGATGTTTTGGAAAAGATACACACACAGAATTGCTTTTGTCCAACAACTATAATTTGTATGTCTTCCCTTATCCCTCTATCATCAATTTTTAGTAAAGCTAATAATGTTACTGTCCTATTTCTTTCCAGCTTTTTGTCCTGTGCTGCAAAGAAGAATTCATTTGTTTTGCAGCAGAGGCATTCCATATTGGACAGACAAGAAGCATTTAGAAAAGATAAAAGAAGGATGTCTTGTTTAAGGAAGATGAAGAGAAGTAGTTGTGCTTGAGATGTATACAAAGTGATCGCCGATGAACTTTTTACAAATGTAACTGAAATTAATTTACCTTATTACCATACTTACAGTATTTCTTTTAATAGCTACAGATTAAATCCTGCTATGGTATACACCAAACTGAACAACAAATCAAGCCCATCTCTATGTTGTAGTCCAACAGGTACTTGACAGCCTTCTTGCTCCTGTAGTCCTGGACTGGCATTACAACCATAAGATTTGTTGGCATCCAGTGGTGAGCTGTCAGATATGGGTTAATGGAGTACATTCACTTTGACGGGTCATGTTTTGACTGACAGAGTTTATACCATCCCATTATCTAATAGGAAGTGTGATCAAAGTGAAAGTTTTACTAGTTCTTCCAGATGTAATTCATCACTCTACTTAATAAAATCAAAGGCAAAAAGTCACCAGATGCAAAAAGATTTGGACTGCAACATTCATCATGTTCTTACAAAATTTGTCTGCCCACCTGGAAATATCAGGTTTGAGTTCGACCATGGCTTTGAAATTTCTGACACAGTCTACTTGGTGAAATAATACTTGAAATTAGCAAATGCTCCTTTGGGGTAAAAACATTTTTCCCAAACAAACAAACAAACAAACAATCCTTCCACTGCAAGTTATGAAATATGGACTATTTTCCTCAGACTGGAAAAAAATGGTCCAGTCCCTGAAAGTAAGTGCATACTAAACTTTAAGGCATTTTATCTATGTATATTTATATTTTGGTATACACAATCTTAAGTGCACACAGTTTTGTGGGGTATATGGGTATTTTGGTCAGCGTAATGTTAAATACTGATTTTGAAAATGTTCAGGGAAAAAAAAGCATAATACTATAGATTGCAATGCTATACTCACTTACCTCGATATAAGTCTTACTGAATTCAGGAGTGCTTATTCCAGGGTAAATATGAATAGCATTGCACAGTTAGTGATGGTGCTTTCAGGACATCTGTATCTGAAACAAACTGTAATTTAAAACAATATGAAGAACAAAAAAGAATGACTTCAACTGAATTTTCATAGCAATTTCCCAGTTAAGCTATTTAAAAAAAATCAAAATTCATATTTCATATATTAAGACACCCTAAATTCCAATCACCACCACTATTTACACCAGGGGAATTAACTCATTTTCTCTGTATGTTAATCTGGTAACAATATAATTGTAATTAATTGCCTTATTTTAGCTGAAAGATTGTCACAATTTAAAACTTGAGACACTTTTTGCACAATAAGTCCTTAGTTACATTTCTTGGATTTAATTCAATCCAACCTGTATGGGAATTAATCATAATCATAATCATTCCATGACTGGGAGAAATATAATAGTAGTTGATTAAAATTCATTCCAACCTATATAGGAATGAATCATAATCATAATCATTCCATGACTGGGAAAATATAATAGTAGTTGATTAAAAATCTAAACAGCAATGATGTTGACTAGATGACCACAGATTATCATGTAAGAAACAGAAACAAACATACCCCACAATTTAAGGACTAATAAACTCTGTAAAATGTTTTTGTAATTTGAACATCCAACACAATCCACATCAAGTCCCATTAAACCCCAAATTGTACAGTGATCATATAGAAAAGGCTTACCAGAGAAATCTGGAACTTGTGTGTGTGTGTGTGGGGGGGGCAATCCTGTCAATATGCAGACATCTGCTATTAAAAAATGATTACTGGGACAATTCAGTGCAAAATTGTGTCTGTCTTGATAGGATGAGGCCGAACATATTTTTGCAAAGGTGCCTCTTACAAGGCAAATCCTGAAAGTATTTATTGAGCTAGTCCCAGTTTGACAGTAAATACTTACAGAATCAAACCCAGTTTTATACATACAATTATTTCCCCTACACAATCTGGAAGTGGTTTTCTACTATGTTTTGCCCCCCCCCCCCACAATTAGGGGTTTAATGTTTTGTTTTTTAAAAAAGAAAACACTCAACAATTGCAAGTGAACATTCAGAGGCTGGACTAAATATTGAGCTAATATATTCCAACTGCTATTGTGGTGGGAATTTCCATACAAACAAAAACATTACTAATCCTTTTATCACAGGTATTTTCATGTTCAGTAATAAGAAAAATAAGATCACCCTGTTTGCTGCAGGTATCAGCAGCCTCCGTGTGCTGGGGGAGGAATAAGAAAGCAGTTAACTTGACGATAGAATTTGGATAAACAAATCTATTAAAACATCTCTCTATGAATGTGAAAAGGAATGCTGGGTTCTCTATTTGTGACATAGCTTTGAACTGTTTCTTTTTCCTTAAGAGAGTACTGACAGAAGATTCTACAGTATTGCTCTGTTCTTCTGTGAAATGCATTCTAGAACTTTAAAGCTGCAATACAAGGGAAATTAAAGAGAATGGCTCTAGGCATTCAAAGGTACAAGGAGCACAGCACGTTTGAGAAACTCATATCCTGTTCTTGGTTTATGTGGTTTGTATGAAACATTCCACAGGGGATACATGAATAGGCTTTTAGATTCACTATGCAGCAACATAGAAAACATTGACTGCACTCCTTATTCTAATAAGTTTGAATGTTTGGGCAGACAAATGTCAGAATATGCCATTAAACCAATTCAATCAAGCTTTTCTGTTTTTTTTTTTAAATAACTATGTAACAACAGTTGATTAATGGCAGAACAGAAGAGAAAATACAAACTGCTTCACTGAATGGTGATAGCTCTGATATGAACATGCCCCCATTACTGAGTGGCAGAAATCTAGATGAGGACTGGATGGCAGCAAAGAGCTAGCCTGTCTGCATCTGTTTGCTGCCATCTAGTGGGCATCTGGATTTTTATATCCCAGTTCTGGAGGCTGTAATCATTTAATAATCATAACATGGATCTCCTTCCTATTTTTTAGAATAATTTGTTAGTTGTAATGGATTCCCTTCTTAATCTAATAATATTTTATTTATGGAATAAAAGAGCCAAGTACTGAATGGTATAATATGGTTTAAACCTAGCAGACATGTGAACAGATTGTGCTGGTTCCCCAAATAGTGATATTTGGGTGGAAAATATTTTAAAAAGGCTGAATTTGCACTAAGTCAGTAAATTTCCATTTTGTTCGGCTTTGATAGACTTAGAATGGATACTCTAGTCATTTATTTTAAAGTCACAGTTACAATTTATAAGGGTTAAGACCTGGTAGCTGTTTCTGTAGACCTCTGAGATATTGATAAATTGGGTTTTGCTTTTGAGATTTTTTTGCCTAAGAAACAACACTTTATCTAACATTCTGAGACATTTTATTGCACTTTGTTATAAACGTCTCAGTAACTTCAATTAAAGAAACAAGCTGTTACCATTCATCCTGAACCAGGAAAAAATAGACAGGAAAAAGGAAACTGCCCTTATTCAAGTAGCAAAGAGTAATTTTCTCACTGTACAGCATGTCAAGAATCCAAATAGAAGTCTATGCATTTGCTGAAGTATCCACTTACTTTACATCAGAGTATTGTTTCTACAGATACATATTTGAATTTTTAAAATCTTTTGTTAATTTGCAACACTGCATGTCAAACACATATAATATTATAAATTTGCAGTTTCTCCCATTTTCTTCCAATTAGGGATTATTTGTTTAGAATGACAGATCTACAAGTTCCTTACTAGATTGTGTAGACTGACATTTAACTTAAGAATTATTTTTGGGTTACTCTGAACTGTCTGTTCTCCTTTTGAGAGAAGGAGAACTGTTCTCCTTCTGGGGAGAAAATACATTGTCATGCTAAGACAAAGGTAGAGAATCAACACTATGGCAACCAGATATGTAGCATATATTATTTGGGAAAAAAAACCCAACTTCTTATAAGTTGCATTTAAAAAAAAATGAGAAAAAAACTCTTTTATGCACCTATTTTGTGTTCTGAAAGTTCTAAATACACATTTGAGAATAACATTATATCCATCTGCTTTTTTCTATCATCTTCCCTATATTGTATGGGATAATAGCATAATCCAGCATTTACATGACCCCTCTCTCCTACCTACACATAAAACAATGAAGATTATGGCACAGTTACTGCAAACATTTGAGGAAATTCTTCAGCCACATGTTTATGTTGGAAACAGTCATTTCTTATTTTAGCAAACTAACTTTAGAAAAAAATGTTTGAGTACAAATGATACATTAGCACATTCCAAAGGAGCATCTGTGCCCTGTGATTGGAACAGATGTTATTCCTGCTGTCTGTGCACATGAACGTATGTATCTTTAAAGCATGTAGGGTTTTTAAATATTTTTAAATCTTCTGACCATTCAAATGATTTAGGTTTTCTCATTACTAGATATTAACTGGGAAGGACAATTCTGAAATGCCAATGTTGACATTGAACACTGAATAAAATAAAGGAATGCTCACTTTCTCTGCAGTCTTTTAAAAATCATGACACAGTATGAACAAAGAAAAGAGGCTACATTTAAAAAAAAAAAAGCTTTTGAGATATCTGTTGTTTTCAACAGATTTGGAAAAAAACTCCACTTCCAGTACCATCTATTTACTCTGTCTGATTCTGTGCTCAGTGTTTGAATAGTTCCTTTCACCACTGGTACAGCCAATAGCACCTTTGTTCTTAATAAGAGATTCAGTACCCTTGAACTTAGCATCTACCAAAATATATATATGTATATATATATATATATTTATATAATCTTCCACCCGAGAGGAAGAGAAAAGCAGTATCTTATGAAGGCACACCCATGCTGAACAGACAAGAAAATCGAAATCAAAGCATAACTGCACAGGGCAGTCATATTACAAAGCTCATTCTTGAAATCTGAGTGTCATGCTAGAAGAAAATCTAGATATGTATTCTAGTTTGAAGAGATGAATCAAAGGCAATGTCATTTAACTTTTTTCTGTAAAAAAAGAAAGATTCTGTGTCAGTATAGATAGAATCTTATTTAAAGAGGGAAATGAATACTTGTATTGCAGCCTTAAAGATCACATTTTTTTAAACTGCAATTATTTGGGTTCTTTATTTTTGTAAACTATTGTCCGCAACTTAGCAGATCATGACTGAATGCTTTTGAAATGTTATAGATTACAAACATGAACTCACAATTAATATCCTCTAAAAATAATTTCACATCTTTCAAAAAGAAAAAAAAAGAGAAAGGTAAAGAAAAAGGACAATGTGTACTTCTTCACAAGGTAATGCAGCTAATAAAAAAGAGAGTAGAATTAAAGTATTTACATAATGAGCAATTCTACAGAAGGTGATCATTCCCAAATAAGCACTGCTGATTATATCCCACGGCGTGTTTTTTTTTAACCAACTCTACCAGATCGGATCCAGTCATCAGCACTTTCAAATAATCCTTAAAAGCTTTCCATGGTTTTTTACATTTATTGTAGAATGATGTTCTTCAGGTGCATTATGCTGGTGTAAGAGGACAGTGTCAAGACAAGGTACCAGCAGGACAAGAGAACTTCTGTGCCACCGGTGATTCCAAGCTGAGTTGTACTTGGAGCTGGAAAGAGAAGAATACAGAGTAGTTACATATTGATGTTGTTTCGCTACCCCTTATTCATTATTTTATTTAATATAGGTTATTTAAAAAAAAATCTGTAGGTTTGGATGAGTTCATAAACAGGTTTCAAAAATAACACCCATGTGTTATGCAATGAATAGGAAAATGTATACTTCTGAAAAGCTATCCATGGAAGAGCTATTCTTAGCAAGGCTTATGTTAGGACTGTCAAATTCCTGGTCCCGCAGACCAGATACGTCAAGTGCTGGCCACACCCACATCTGGTTTAGCGAAGGGGAAAAAAGTCCCAATACGTCACATGATGCTGCTATGAAGACATGTGTTGGACACCTCTGTTTTATATGCATTTAATTAAACCTCCTTTTTTGGGCTTGGAATTCTTGAAAAGAAATATAAATCTGCCTTATAATAATTACTGAGGCAAGTCTGGATCATCTTTTGTGGATAATACATTTTACTGCTCTAATACAGGAAATCTGGGACCTATATTATTTATTAGAATAAAAATGACTCCATGTAAAAAACTCATTCACTGCATCATTTTTCCTTCAACCTGATACCATTGTTTATTTTCTACTCATGAAGTATCTCAGAAGAACTAAATAATTAAACATAGTTAAAGCAAAAGACTGAGAAGTTGGGTTTCTCAGTTCAGCAAGGTGCTGGGATGGCTTTGGAGAAAGCTTGGCCCCAAATCAATGGAGATTAATTATTTTGGCCTTCAGTAACTTTAAATGATGATTTCAATAAATGAGGGATATTTTTTCAACTAGCTTGAACTCAGACCATGAAGGTCTTTAAAGCTCAAACCAGCACTTTGTATTACTACCATTACTACCATTACTTTGTATTACTACCATTAGGTAGTACACATTGCTACTTATGGTAATGTTAACACAAAGGAAGAAAAAACTTCTCAGCATTTTGACTACTAGGAAATATTCAGACATATACACCAGTTTTTTTTCCTGTGGTATGTTCTAGCAGAACGAAGTTGACAAAGTTTTTGGAATCATTGGATTGATAGAACTTTGTCCTCTGAATTATAGCTAACTGACTTGTGAAATGACAACTCAAACTTTATTCCTTATTACAATGTAAGTTTAAGTTTCCTGCTTGTATTTGAGTTATATACTACTATTTATTGTAGTACTGTATATAGACGGTACAAATACAATTTTTAGCACTGTAGCAGCATAGTATTCCAACTTATTTAGGAAAATTCAGAATTCAAGGTATCTGAAGAAATAATCTGTCAAATATTTATATAAACAAGAATGTCATCTCAGATGAAAAGTATTTGAATTATTTTTTTTGTGACAGTCTGGAATTACTTTGTTTCCCTTGTTTAGTCATTCTTCCCCATTAAAGTTAAACTAAGATTTCAAAAGTTATTTAGTAATCCCTTTTCGGGAAATGTATAAAATATAGATTTGATTGCATGGATAATCTGTCCTCCAGGAATAACATTCCTATCTTCTTGTAAGAATTGCCACTTGAGTTCCTGGAAATAATTTGCAAAGAGCATTTCTTTGCTAGAATTTCTATAAGCTTGGCCTTATGTTGTTATTAGAAAAAAGGAGAACAATTTTTCAGACTTAAGATGTATTGAAGCTATAGGTGATATATAGCTATATTGAAGCAATATATTCAGTATATAACTATATTGAAGCAAATTAAATAAAATCAAGTTGTCAAAATAAATTAAGCAATGTGAATTCAATGAAGCAAATTATTAAAAGAGAATATTTTTAAATGGCCCAAGTCAATTTCATCTCATTCTCTGCCAAGGATTACGACCTTTAGATTTTTATCCATAGAATAACTTCTTACATTTTAGCAAAAATCTGTGACTTTCCCATAAAGAGAATACAATTTGTATTTCAAATGTAGAATTTGAGAAACATATTCACCAGGACTAATATTTCTGAAACTTCACAGATTATTAAAAGACACCTACATGGGTCTATCCAAATAAATGTTCTCTAGGGCAAGTCTAAAACAACATATGAGTAATATGCTAAGAGATTTTGAAGATTTCACTGCAGTAGTTTATGGCTAGCAGTTAGAGTTTTGAAGTGGCTTCACAAACTAGTGCACTCTTCTCATTTGAAGAGTAAGATGTGGCATCTGCATTGTTTTGATTATTGGTTTGATTGGAAAAGGAACTAGAAAAAACAACTAAGAGAGAATATGTTGATGTTTACACCAAACAATGTTTGCCAACTTCTAATTCTTCTGGAAAACCAAATTGATTCCAGATAGTACATAAGCACTAGCTTGTTGGCATTGCATAGGGCTAACAAGCAAGCAGTGGCTTAGCAGAGCAGGAACAGAGGTGCAGTTCTTGACTTGGATCTTGGACTGGTGGATGCATATGGAAAATTAAAAATAAAACAAAGCCCTTATGGCATATACTGCTATCAATTGGCACTTAATTATATACTGCTCCATAGTGCTTTACAGCACTCTCTGAGCAGTTTAAAATATCAGAATATTGTCCCCAACAATCTGAATCCTCATTTTACTGACCTCAGATGGAAGGCTGAGTCAACTTTGAGCCCCATCAGAATTAAAGCCCTGGCTCTGATACTACATTGTAACCTTGTGTTACAGTTCTATTTACAGTTCCACCAATTCCAAAATTCTTCCTACTTCTGTTTGCTTTTGTTCTTTTTCTGGGAACACTGGTTTTCAGACACTTCCAAAAAAGGGAAGTTTTTTAAAAAAATTGCTTAGAAACCTTACAGGAAACCATACCTTTTTCAACATATTACATTCCAATTTTTCAAAATTTGTATTTTTTAAAGATAGCAACATATATTTGTGGATGCAATCAAAGCCCCAGAACTCCAACCCTATTTGTTGGGCATTTGGCTATTGTGTGGTGTAAATTATCATTTGTAACTTAGTATGTGGTATGCCATGCAATTTTGGTTTCCTGAACAAACATGATCAAGCCAAGCAGCAATAGCACTTACACTTATATACCACTTTACAGTGTTTTACAGCCCTCTCTAGATGGTTTACAAAGTCAACATATTTCCCCCAACAATTTGGGTCCTCATTGTACCCACTTTGGAAGGTTGGGTGGCTGAATAAACCTTGAGCTTGGTGAGATTTGAACTGCCAAACTGCAGTTAGCTAGCAGTCAGCAGAAGTAGCCTGCAGAACTGCATTCTAACCGCTGCACCACTGTGGTTCTTAAATTTGGTTGTATCAGTGGTGGGATTCAAATTTTTTTATTACTGGTTCTGTGGGTGTGGCTTATTTGGTGGGTGTAGCTTGGTGGTCATGTGACTGGGTGGGCATGGCTTGGTGGTCATGTGACTGGGTGGGCGTGGCCAACTCAACATCACTCATATCAAAGGGCATTTTGCCCAGTCCCTCCCCTCCCAGCCATTCCTTGTTACCCCCAGCCTCAATGTATCTATAGTTCTGTAAAAAATGTCCTCCCTGAACAGAGGGTTGAACTAGAAGACCTCCAAAGTCCCGTTCAATTCTGTTATTCCATTATTCCTAAGTTAAATACCTAAGATCCTTATTGGGACCCTATCTCTTTTACTCCCTCTGGTCTAATGAGTTAATAAGATTTTTAGAAACCTGCAGTTGAAAGTTCTTTATGTCACCTTACCCTGAAGACCCAATTTCATTCAGAATTTAATCCCAAGCTGATTGCCCTTTTAGCATTTCTCTTGACACTTCTCCAAAATGCACCCCCAAGAAGCCACATCTTTCTCCCCTCCCCCCCTCTCTCTCACATACACATCCGAGGTTGGATTGGATCTCTCTCCCCCTCCCTCTCTGCTTTAGGCTTAGAAAGTCTGCCAGTGCTGCTCCTCATTTGGCAATGCTTAAGGAGAATTAGGGGCTAGAGATAGTTGACATTCTCATCTCTGCTACAGGTGAGGCTGTCAGAAAGACTTTTTAGCAGGCACACAATGCCTTCTCCTCAGCCTCTCAGCACTAATGAGCGATGTGGCTCTACTGGCCAGGTTAGACAAAGCATCTCATTTTTTGTACAAACCATCTGTTGCTGGCAGATACACACTTATGGGTGGTGCAGGTTGGTCCATTCAGGGCATGGAAGTTCTGCATGCTAGCTCGGCAGTCTGGCTTGAGCCACAGGTTTTTTAAAAAAATTATTTTCCCTATGGGAAGCTACCAAAATGGGAAGCGTGCCTCTGCCTGCATAACTAGAGGGAGACTCTCCACCCTACAAAAGTCAATGGCTTGAAAGCAGTTCCTCTGTTACCCCCCCTCCCCCAATTCCCCTCTGCCTTCCCCATGGGGGGAATTGTAAATGAGGCATGCCATTTGGGTGGGAAATGTTTGGAACACAATAAAGCCCACCCACCCACTGGCAGACTGACTATTGGGGTGAGAGGAGATGCGGAGAAGGGGAGCTGATCGGAGCTCTCTGAAAGAAGTGTGGTGAAGGAAAGTGCATGTGCTATAGCATGCTGTGGATGCCCTCGCTTGCCCCTTTGCCTGGCTTCCCTCCTCCAATCTCATCAGTGCTGGCTCATGCTCCCCCTCCCCAGTCTATCTTGATTGCAGGCGGAGCCACATTGCCTTTTGCAAGCCTGCTGTGAGTGAAACTGGGTGCTGGTGAGGGCTGGCTTTTTGCATAGCTTTGTCCAGCTATCGGGATGGAGGGGGAGAATGGCTTCCTCCCCAGGCCCCCGTCTGTTTTCCCCCTGACAGCTGGATAAAGCTAAGCAAAAAAAACAGCCCTCACTGGCACCCAGCTTCACCAACACTGGGCTTGGAAAGGGCAATGTGGCTCCACCTGCAATCAAGATAGACTGGGGAGGGAGAGAGCGTGAGCAAACCAAGGCCTTTCCCTCCAGCCTTTGCCCAAAGCCCCTTGCCGCACCAGGAGATTGAAGTTTGAATTTCTTCACTCCCACCGACCCACACGTACCTTGGCAGTGGGAGTTCCTCTCCGGCCCCTTTTCCAGTTACTAGATCATGGGGACAAACCTAACTTTGTTGCCCATTGCATTGCAAATAGGAATCTAAAAGCCAAAAAAGAAGGGCAAGTTGTGCTTTGCTCCTGCACCATAAGGTCGTCGCTACTCCCTACCAGCTTTGGGGGCCTCGTGTAAGTGGCTGCAGTGGTGCTTTGCACAAACGCCCCCCGGGCCTCTTTTTTCCTTCTTTCTCTTTTCTCTTTCTTTTTTTTCTTGTCCCTCTCCCTTTCACTCTCATTCCCTCTTTTTCTCTCTTTCCCTCTTTCTCTCTCTCTCTCAGAGCTGTGGCTGGGCCAAGCGTTCTTCACTACTTTCATTTCTTCTTTTTGGAATCAAGAGTGGCTGAACAAGGATCACCAGCCATGCTGGAAGCGTCCCTTTGGGTGACCCTTGTTTTCCTCCTTCTCCTCCTTGGGTGTGCATACCGTCCTCCTGGCCCCAACACAGCTGCCAGTCATGAGAGGCAGGGGAGGGGGAGACGGGTCACCTGTAGAGACACTTCCAGTCCAGCTGGCAATCCTTGTTTAGCCAGTCTGGATTCTAAAAAGAAGAAATGAAAGTCACGAAGAGCACCAAGGAAAGCCCAGCCACAGCTTTGAGGGAGACACACACACACACGCACAAACAGAGACACAGAGAGTGGGGGAAAGAGAGGGGAAGATAGGAACCCGGCTGCTTCGCTATCCCCTGCTGTCGCCCTTCTCAGACCAGGCCAGGGAGGGGAGGGTGAGGGGCAGGAACAGCCCCTTCAGGCAAGGTAAAGAGGCGTCAACCAAGCATGGGTGAGTAGAAGCCTGGGAACGGTAGCTCCTGGCTCAGCCGGCCCGAGGGGCTGCTGCAGGCATATCACAACAAGGGGGGTGAGAAGCCCCAGACATCCACCCACCCATCTGCTGGCTAGCCAGATCGGGCCAGGCTGGGCTGGGCTGGAAGAGGCGCGTCCACCGGGAGAAGGAAGAAAACATGCTCTGGGTGGGTGGGCAGGCAGGCTGATGTCCCAGGGTTGCTGCACATGCACACTGCATGTGGAGCAGGTGCACATGCAGCGCACATGTGCAGCAGCCCTGCGACATCTGTCCAAGCTGCGCCATGGCTACCACGTGGTAAGGAAAGCTAGGAGAGCGACTGGGACAAGCGACCGGGACCTGGTTCGGGGGCATGGCCAGCCAGGGGTCGCCACTGGTTTGGCGACCCATGACAAATCACTATTACCAGTTTGCCCGAATAGGTGCAAACTGGTTGAACACCATCTCTGGTTGTCATGATGTCAGAATGCTGTTATTAACCCTATCTGTATCTACAACAACTGAGCATTTTAAGTAAAATGCCATTATCAACAGCAGTTAGGGAGCCAATTGCTGTACTTATTCATTCATTCATTCATTCATTCATTCATTTATATTTATTTATTTATTTATTTATTTATCAAATTTATATGCTGCTCATCTTGTGGTGTGAGGTGACATTTTAATTAGATCAATAGTTACTGACAAAGATAACTGTATAAATAGAATGATTTCATCACCATTCTCCATCACAATGGTAATTGTTCCACTATATTATCCTTTCCAATATATTGGAGGAAGAAATCACAGAAAGTGCCTTTGCCTACTTGATAATCCATTCCAAAGCCCAATAATTAACCGATATACAATATACTAATTATTGTGGACTGTTTAGAACTGTAATGCTTTTGTCCATTAATAACTGAGTGACCATTTGCTATCTACGAGCAATAGTCTTGAGACTTATCTTCTTGATTGTGTGGAGAATCTTTGGGAGTGACTACTTATTTCTATTGGCCAACTTTCTTGTGTAGATTTCCATATTTCTAATAATAACTTCAGTTGGGAGAAAGTCCTTTATTTTTCTAACACTTGTCATCCTGGATTATATGAAGAAGAGTACTTTTTGATTCTGAGTGCTTCCAAAGATTTCCCTTCCTATTCTTCTTGCATATCAAAGGTGAATCACAACCAGGCAGTTCAAAATGACAATTGCCACTGATGCACACTTTGAGTAGAAAATAGTAATTTAATTTCTCATAGCTGAGGAGATTTTGCCAGCTGACATTCACCCTTGCATGAGAAATGTATACAGACTTCTCCATGTAAGTGAATGTTAGATATATTCTTTGAACACTGAACTTAAAGCTAGACCTTATGGCATCTAGCAGGAATAACTATTAACAAAGAGAATGCACAGATCACAATTGAACTGGTCTGCAAAGGCTGATGACCCGCATGTTACAATTTGAAAAGAAACCTTTGTATTAGAAGTTTAGTGACTAACTAGCCACTAAAACCATATGGACAGAAAACTGTGATGCAAACAAAGAATCATTGCACTCTCTCAGATCATAAGAATAATGACATCATTCTGGAAAGTCTCTATCCATAGTTAGGAATACTTAAAAAGAAGCAACATATGGTGTTTTTTTTTGTAAAAATAAAACATTAAAAAGCAGATGTCTTAGGTGTGACTCTATTATTGTGATACTCAGTCACTGAGGAATAAATCTTATCAAACCCTATGGGATTTTTTTTCTTAGTAAGATTTCTAGAGGCTTTCACATACTTTTATGTGGTAAGGAATTGCTTGCTAATTTACCAATTAATAGTAAACTAAAGCAAAAATGAAAAAATATCATAAAATCATTTGGAACTCCCATTTTCTCTCTCACTTTTTCATTAAAATTAATCTGAATGTTGAAGTTTCTCTCATCTATGCTAACTAATGCTATCTAAAGCTATCTATGTTAAGGCCCTGTCACACTGCCCAACAGATGCAAAACGTTTGTAAAAAGGACACAGCGGATGAGCAAAATGTTCCATCCGTTGTTATCCGCTCTCAAAAGGGGCAAAAATTTGCAAAACCAGAGCGGACAACACGGAAAGGAACGGATGGGGGGAGGATGCAGAGCGGATGGAAAACAGATGCAGAGCAGAAGCCTAGCGGATGGAAGTGGATGGGAGTGGATGGCACATCCGCTAGGCTTCCGGGGGACCTCAGATAAGTGGACGCGGAATGGAAAGAGTGGATGCCGAGCGGATGCCGAGCGGATGAAGCGGATGCACAGCGGATGCACAGCGGATGAAGCGGATGCACAGCGGAAGCCTAGCAGATGCACAGCGGAAGCCTAGCGGATGCCTAGCATTCACTGAGCATGCGGGGAGGATGCATTGCGTCAGCCCCGCGGACATAAAGGGAAGCAGCTCGGAAGCAGGTCACCATTCAGAGGAAAGACCTGCTTCCAGACACAGCTGTCCAGCCTGCCTGCCTGCCTGCCTGCCAGCTTGCCTGCCAGCCTCCCTGCCAGCCTTGCTGTCTGCCTGCCTGTCAGTGTCCCTGCCAGCCTTGCTGTCTGCCAGCCTTGGTGCCAGCATTCCTGCAAGCCTGTCTGCCAGCCTTGGTGCCTGCCTGCCAGCCTCCCTGCCAGCCTCCCTGCCAGCCAGCAACCCCACAACCATGGGGAAGAAGACAAAACCTCAGCCATTTGCTGCCAGCCCTGGCAAGAGGGACAGGGCCACCCTCCCGCTCCCTGGCCCTCACTCTGCTTCTGCTGGGGCTTCTGTAGCATGGGCTCGCTCTTCTGTGGCTGGGGCTTCTGCTGCTTCTGCTTCTGGAGGAGCTGATGATGATGCTTCTGGTGGTGGTGCTTCTGCTCGTGCTTACTCTGCTGAGGCTGCTCCTGGTGGTGGTGCTTCTGCTGGTGCTTACTCTGCTGAAGCTGCTCCTCGTCCTGCTGGTCCTGCTGGTCCTGCTCGTGCTCCTGGACTTGCTCGTCCTGCTCGTGCTCCTGGTCTTGATCGTCCTGCTCGTCCTGCTCGTCCTGCTCATCCTGCTCATGCTCCTGGTCCTGCTCGTGCTCCTGGTCCTGCTGGGGCTCCTGGTGCTTACTCTGCTGCTGCTGATCCTGGTCCTTCTGGTGCTGCTGGTGCTGCTGATGATCCTGCTGTTGCTGCTGCTGCTGCTGATGATGATTATGATCCTGCTGGTGATGCTGCTGCTGCTGCTGCTGATAATGATGATGATCCTGCTGGTGCTGGTGCTGCTGGTGGTGTGGAGGAGCAGCCCCTACAACCTGGAAGCCCCTCTGATGAGGGCCCATCTGGTCCTGCCAAAGGGAGGAAGAGGCATATGCAGGGACAGGAGAGAAGGCAATACTCCATTGAGGAGGAACATGAGGATGAGGTGCTGGAGTGGCTGAGAGAGAATGACTATCTGTGGCGGAAGGGACACTGGCTCTACAGGGACACCAAAAGGAAGCAGGCTGCTTGGAGAGAGAAGGCGGAGAGCCTGGGCTACACATCGGATGTGCTCCTCGGCTGGTGGAAGCATGGTACGGGAAGCTGCACCTTAAGAAATCTGACCAGGCCACGGTTAAGCTAACGGACAGAGAGACCTACGTCATGGCCAGGTGCAGCTTCCTGGAGGGTAAGATCCACCACCGAGGAGCACCAGCAGCCCCTCTCACGACCCTCTCTCTCTGGCAGCCTGCTGAGAGCCAGTCCTCTTCCGGCCGAGAGTCAGCTCCTGTCTCCAGGCAGGTTTCTGTGGAGCGTCCCACGGCGGAGAACCCGTGGACAGCTGTTTTAACCGTGGTGGAGTGCGTGGAGGACTCCCTGGTGCAGTGGGAGAAAGGAGACGGCACGTCCACCAAAGCCCTACCCGCATCCACCCCCAGCTCCACCTCCACAGAAAGGCAGAGAGCCAGACAGGAGGGACAGAGCCACACTGTCCTGCTGGAGATCAGGGACACCATCCGGAGCAGCATAGATCTCCTCTCTCAGCTGGTACACACCGACTCCTCATCCTCCAACCGCAAGCCCTTCCTCACCTATGTCAACCAGACCCTCACGGACATGGCGGAACCCCAGTACCAGGTGGTGAAGGACTGGATCACCGAGCTGCTTCACAACCCTCCAGACCCAGAGGAACCTGCTCCCACCCAGTCCATGTCTGCTCCTCCACCCCAGGTGATGTCCCTCCCATTCCAAGGCTTCCCACAGGCCCTCACCTACCAGGGCTATGGCTACCAGGAGGTCCAGCAGCACAGGCAGCAGCCCTTCCCAGTCCAGGCATAGAATCATCGGATGACACCGTTGCCACCGGTTCCACTGATGCCACCGATGCCACCCACGACACTGATGCCACCCACGCCACAGATGCCACCCACGCCAGTCCTCACCCAGCTGCAGACCAGACAGCCCCACTACACTGCTCCTCCTCCACCCCACAGCCAAGCCTGGCCTCAGTACATCTGTTCTCGGTACTGGGGCTGACACCCCATGGCATGGAGGAAGGAGCTCTCAACATCACGGGCTGAGCCAGCTGTCTGAGAGCTTTCTCAACACACCGTCCCCTGTTGTCCTCTCAGGGCCAGGCACCCCAGTGGGGCTTCAGACCAGCACTTCAGCACCAGCCACCTCCACAGCACCTGGACCCTTCACCCCTGAGACTGGGCACACCTCCGAGTGACCGATAAGAGTGCCAGAGACTGGGTGGCTACCTGTAGACTTTATTTGGACACTTGACTTGGGTCATTTTTCTTTTACAGCTTGTTATTAATAAAGTTTATCTTTGCTTCACACACTTGCTTCATTTATTTTTTTCAATAAAGTCTTGGTGGAAACTTTTAGAAATGGTTTAAGCCTTTGCATGCTTGTGGGATGGGTAAGGATAGCAGTGGGGCGGGCAGGGATACCTTTGGGATGGGTAAGTATAGCAGTGGGATGGGCAGGGATACCTTTGGGATGGGTAAGGATAGCAGTGGGATGGACAGGGATACCTTTGGGATGGTTTAAGATAGCTGTGGGATGGATTGAGACAGCTGTGAGGATAGATAAACCTCCAATGCAAGCATAGTGGTACTGTATGGTCCACCCTCCCAGGTGCCACACCTATGGCCCTTCATTATCAATAACAATGTAAGCATTGATCCACACATGTCAACATAAACACAACTCTTTATTAAATGCCCTGTTCATTGTAGGCCCACCCAACATACATGGCCCAATCTCATCTGTGTGATGAGACAGGCTGAAGGAAGCATCCATTAGGCATCTATCATCCTGTCTTGCCACTCCACTGCTCCAGCTGGGGAGTTGCACCAGTGTTTCAGGAGGTTGTGCTGCTTCTTCCCTTCACATGAGGCTCTGTTGGGGCCTTGCACATCCTCAGTATCTATCAGGTTTCGCCCTTGCCTCCATTCCCCAGGCTCCATGTCCCCATTACCTTGTTGGAAGTCCACGAACCTGTTCTGCAACAGTGGGTAGCGGGTGCGCATGAGATTGTGCAGGATGCAGCAAGCTTCCACGATCCTCCTCATGGTCTCTGGGCGATGCTGCATGGTGGTGAGAAGTACCTGGAACCTGTTGGCCAGGATGCCAAAGGCATTCTCCATCACCCGCCTTGCCCTTGACAGCCTGTAGTTGAAGATCCTCTCTTCACGGGTGAGGAGTCTGGAAGTGTAGGGCTTCATGAGGTAGGTTCTGAGGGAGAAGGCGTCATCCCCCCCGATGAAGTAGGGCACATCTTGCGTGTCATTGGGCAGGGGGTCTGGATCTGGGAAGCCCATGATGAGGTTGCATTCCAGCCCCTCCTTGAGTTGACTGGCATTGTATACCTGGGCATCTGAACATGAGCCGTTGCCTGAAGCATCGATGTACATGAACTTGTAGTCAGCATCGACCCTGGCGAAGAGGATGATGCTGAAGAAGCCCTTGTAGTTGAAATAAGTGGACCCCGACCTGGCTGGAGCTTTGCAGGCCACGTGCTTCCCATCTATGGCTCCAACGGTGTGTGGGAAGTTCCACCTCTGATACCACTGCTCTGCAACTTTCTTCCATCCTTCTTCAGTGGAGGGGCACTGGAGGAGCTCCTCCAGGTATTCTTCGATGATGGCCTGTACCACTTCTCTGACCACAATGCTGATGGTGTTGTGTGGCACCCTCCAGCCGTACTGCATGCTCCTGTAGGTGGTCCCTGAGGCCAGGTGGCGCAGAGTCAGTGCCACCTTGAACCCAGGGACCAGGCTGGGGCGGAATTTGGTGCTCTGCTTGGTCAACTTGGGTGTCAGCCACTGCACAACTTCATCAAACATGGCTGGAGGCATCCTCATGAATTCTGGAATGCACGAGTGTCTTCGTTCCTGAGCTCCACCATCAGCTTATTGTACAGTCTGTACTCTGCTCTTCTCCTGATCCATCTTCGTACCCAGACGCTTCTTGGCTGCCTCTTTTTCTTCCCGTAGTAGAATTCACAGAGCCTGTAGATGGCTTCGTACTGTTGCAGAACGATGGTGGCTACCAAAAGGAGTTTGTTACGATCCAAGGTGGACATGACTGGATGCTGTGGAAGAGCAAGAGGCAGATGAAGGCTGCAGAGGTCTGCACAGCTGGTCTGCTGGTCTGAAAGTGAGATCCAGGTGAGTTGCTTTCCCTTTTTATAGGCAATATAGGTTTTCCAGTATGTGTCCCTTTGCATCCTCTAGGCATCCCCTAGACATCCTTAATATCCGAGATAGGTTCCCTCTGCGAACGTTTTTTCCATTTTAAATGCTTTCTTTGTGTGCTGCATCCGCTTTCATCCTTTCTCCGTCCATGCTACTAATGCTTTGCGTCCGTTCCGCTTCCTCGCTGCGTCCGTTTACCGCTGGAACTGATGCGAGTTGCGTGGATGCGCAGCGGATTCCTAGCAGATATAGCGGATGTGTAACGGTGCAGAACAGATTTCCCCCGTATGCCTAGCGAATGCAGAACAGACACATTGGTTACATTTTCTGCTCAAAAGTTTTGAGCAGCTCAAAACCTTCTGAGCGGATGAAATGTCAATAGACGGATGCTGGACGGATAGAGAGGAAGCAAAACAGAGGCAGTGAGTACAGAACGGAAGCATCGCGTTAACCAACGGATGGCAAGTGTTTTTCTCCGTTTTACATCCTCTTTCCATCCGTTGGTGCAGTGTGACATGGGCTTTATCTAGCTCATCTATCTTTAGCCTATTTTTCATTAAAATTAATCATAATGTTGAACTTTAGCACAGGAAGTTCCTCCAGTCATGGTTCTCTTAAAGTTACCAGAGCTTTAAGAACTACATCCCAACAGACTATTTTCCTTGAAACAATCCTCATAAAAATCAATAGAGCTTAGATCGAGTTTATTACAAAGTGCAACAAGGCTCCATGTTTATTTTATAGTAGTGCCATTACAACAAAAATACTTTAATGCTTGCTAATTAAAGTCCTTTTTAAAGCTTAGCTGAGTACAAAACACATGAGATATAGTAATATTAATAGGTGAAAAGCAGAAAGGTGCATCACATTCTGTTTTCTTTGTGGTTGTACAGTCCCCTGAGTTGGCAATTTAATTGTGTTTTGAATAGCTGACTTAAATTCAATTCGTCATTCTCCTTGTAAGAGGAAATCAGTGGCACAGCTGTCACCCACTTGACAGTACTTGCTTCTTATTATGCACAAAGTACCAGATGAAAAAAACACAATTTTTACTCCACATGGAGAAGTTTTGCCAACTACCTTCCATTTCCAAGAGCATAAAATTAGCCTCCAATTCAAAAACTTTTGTTTGTGCAAGAGTACTTTCAGTTATAAAACTTAGCAATCAAATGCATTCTTAAAGATGCTGAAGAAAGACAGCAGGAGGGTAGTTTTAAATATTATTTCTGTTGATTACAAAGGAAAATTAAATTAGAAATTGGTATGACAAACCAACTTTTCACTGATATCAAAAATCAAGCCAAGAAGATACAAGCAAAATGAAAGGTGTTTTGTTTTTAAAAATCATATTTAAACAGTTAAATCTGTGTAGGAGGCAATTGAGGCTGTTGTGACTTCTTCCACAAAGATTAAGAGAAAATTACACAAATCTACTTTTCCTCTGTACAGTAAAAGTTTAAAATCACACCCATTGTAAAAACACAAATGAACCAAATTCTACCATTTATCCTTTGTTTGTTTTTAAATTGTGCTATTTAGGAAGGGTAGTTTCAAGTAAGCAAATGAAAATATTTAGATGCCTTCTATTGCTGCAACATCATACAACTCTAGTGATTTGAAACTCTGTTTTAAACAGAAAAGTTCCATAAAAGAGTAACAGTACGAATATTATGGTTTGCCATGATCAGAATACTAAACTGAATGCTAATTTGCTTGCTCCGATTGGGTTATTTCTACTATATTATGTTTCTATTAGTTATTTGCCATGCCATATCACTATTCCCAAAGATGGTCCAGTTCCCAGGCAATGAGGAGGATTATTTCATTTATCAAACAAAATTTGGGAATTTAGGATCCTATGATCAAGTGATTCAAAAGTTTCTTATTACTGATATTATGGATAACAGTGGCATCCTCTTTAGATTCATTAACCGAATGTATCATTGGATGCAAAAGCTTAGGAATGCCTTATCAAACTGTATCAATCAATGATTCCTGGTAAAACATGAAATGTGTGCAAATTTGAACATGCACATACTATTTATCTGCAGTTGTTTACAGATGCAAAATAACAAAACAATGAATACTGTCAGTGCACAAACCTACATATCTTTCTAATTAGTACTTTGCAACTTTTAGTAGAAATTGCAGCTTCTAAATATTTGTGGTTGTTGGCTAACAATCTTTGTATTTTTGCTCTCAATGCTCTTCCTCCCTCCATTCTTCCAATAGAAATACTCTTAGATCTCCTTGCAGATCTGAAATCTCTCCACATACTTCCAATAATATTTAAATCTGGGAAAATCATTCCAAAAACTGCTACTATAAGTGTTTTACAGTGATCTAGAAGTCTAGACCATCTTTTCTGCTTCAAAACAGGACATTAAAATTTGTGTTATATTCTGTTTCATTGAAATATATACAGTGTGAGAAGCAACCATATACATGAATTGTATGCTATACTGTTAAAGAATTGAATTATTTATTAATCTAGATAGATATTAAAAAGGTATATTTTTCAATATTAAAAAAAGTCCAGTTATGTAGCAGGTACACTGATCTTGGTTAGTTTCAAGCCAAACTTGAGCAGTTTGGCTTCAAACTAGCTAGTATTTTTATAGCATTTTTATATATACCCTGTATCCCATTGGCTTATCATTTCAGATATTTTTCTTTATTTAAGCAAGGAAATCAAATGATCACAGGTGGGCAAAAACTAATGGGAGCAGGAGTAATTTCTGACTTACTGCCAACTACACCTTTGAGTTTCCTTGTGAGAAGCTGGCAGGATCTTCCTTCCTTCCTCCCTCCCTCCCTCTGTCCCTCCCTCCCTCCCTCCCATCACCAGAAATCATATTCAACTTAAAATTACTCCCTAATATATAAAAAGAGGGTAATTTCTGGTGTATACGTTGTTTTATGATGTAATTTGTGTGTTACCTTGCAATACTTATTTCAAAGTTGTAAAGAATGCCATTTTAAAAACATCCCACAAAAATCCAAAGATGATACTGGGGCAAAATGAATATGGACTACCTCAAAGTTCAATACCATCTCTCAGATTGCAGGCAGCAGAAAGTCAGTATTGGTGCAGACCAAAATGAAATATATTGGCTGATCCTAAGCCATAGACAAGGTTGCAGCAACTCTACTGGCTATAGTATTGTGAAGAATAAAGCAACAGTACTCTTTGAGGAATTGGCTGCAACTCAATGGGACATAATAACAAAAATGTAAGTATATAATTTGAGTGATTCCTGAAGAAAATGTTTTATTTATAAGCTCCATATTCAATCACTTTAAAGCTTTTGGAGATTGTCTTCAAAATGCCTCAAGACAAATTAGATATCCATTCATTCTTTCCCAACTTAATCCTCTCCAGATCAGATAGAGTTAGTTCAAGAATTTCCAGTAAAATGCCCAATAGCCATATTTATTGAGAATTCTGCTGAAGCATTCTTATATTGTATTTGACTAGGTTGGGGAAGGATAAATAACATACTAGTTGCATGCTTCTTTCTTTATGCACCAATACGGATAGAAGTTGTTTAGGTAAGTGGATTATTCTTATACAACCAGAATGAATAAATCTGAAAAAGCAGAGCTCTTGGGGAGGTATCCACTGAATATAATGAATACAATGTTAATAAATAGGAACACTCACTTGGCACTATATATACTGAATTTAGCAATGTTATAAAATTGTTACAGGTGACTAAGAACAGAATAGTGAAAACCTACTTGAAAACAAAAATGTTTATACATGCCATTGAAGGAATCCTTGTTGCCATTCACCAGATAAGGCCACTAAGCTCAAATAGATCCATTGTGTACTTCAAACAGATTTATTGTACACCTTACAATTTCATATTTTCTACATCCACTTCTCCAGACTAAATAAACAGGAAGATAAGCTCTTTATAACTACTTTTGTTTTCTAAGAATGCTTATGATATTGCATTAATCAAGTATCAACTGTGTAAAATACACTAGACATAGAATATACACTATGAGTTATTTTCCATCAGGTTTTTGTTACACTATAAACATTATTTACAGTCCCCATAACTTTCAGATAGTCCTTTATATGGAACACTACTTGTATCCATGTCATTGGCCTGTAATGACAGTTTATAAACTACTAGCCTTAATCTATCCAATTATAAAAAATGAAATACCATTGTTGCCTAGTGATAGCATACTGTCTCTAGTTTTTAAACATTTATATGTTACTCAAAAATTCATCCTGCTATTATGGACAGGTGATTTATGCATAGACTAGTCAGTCAGTCTAGCCAGTCAGAGACACTCAATACCTGGAATTTATTTTCCAGCTGATCTATAACTGAACCAGATTCCTATTTTATAGAAATAAAGAAATAATTGTGTTGACATTAAACAAGCTATATTCTAATTCTTAACTGCTAAAGCATGAGAATGTAAACTGCACCAAGTGTTACATGCGAACAATTGCTTAATGGAATATCTTTAGCAAATGGGGCTTGCTATACAAATAATAAGCTTCAGCCAAGTGGGAGTTTGCCATAGCTATTATTTTCCAGAAATTAATATAAGGACAAAACATCCAATTAAAGAGATATGTCTATTTTATTAATAAAAGCAGTATTCAACAATTGGTGAGGAAACTATGTGGCTTTTGAATTATAATTTTATTTCATGTTATTTATTTAAAACATTTGTATAGCTGTCCATCTTCCAACCAACTTTGGTAATTCAACTGGAACTGATGTAATGCAGTAATTATGTGTTGTGCTCACAAATGCTACTTTACATTTTTTATCAAATATATGTAAAGATAAGGAACATTCTGCCTGTTTGGAGACTGTTAACTTTCCTAACAAAGTTCTGACATAAGAAAGTAGAAAATGTGGGTGTTCATATTGGTTAACAGAATATAAAACAAGTCCTGAATCTTGTAAATGTATAATTACTATGTTTTAAAATAAAATAGTCTCTTAAGTGAGAGAACAAAGACTGAAAGGATTTGGTAACATATTATTTTGTTGCATTAAGAACGTAGAATTCTTTTATCCTCAATCATTGGAGTGTCCTGTTAATAAAGGAAGATCCCATATAGGAAAGGCATCTGTTTTATTCTTTAGAGGCAATACTTATTATATTGGAAGTAGCAACAATATTATTCTTCATGACTTCCTGGCCAGTAGGTTATCACTGTATACAATTTAATTTTTTCAGCATAGTTCTGTCCATCTATTATGGATGCATTGCTTTGTGTTTCTTTTTACAAGAACATCTATACATATTATTTGGTTTTAGCACTATGGTGTATCTTTAACACTTTTCGGAATGGGATGGATAAAAATGGCTAAAAATCTATTTCGTCTTAAACTAAATCTATACATACAGATATCTAAGGGCATTGAACATATCTTTCTTTAGAAAACTAGTTATGTTTAATGGAATAGTATTTCCATTTAGTGTTATCCATATAGTGATGGATCACTCCCTTAAATAAGGGAGCACACCAACTTGGAAAAGACTTGTTATAATGAAAGCTTATCCCTGCAACATGATTGTCGTTGTGGGAAGCCTTTCCCCAATCACTGTAGTATTTGACAAGAAGAAGTATCCTTTCATGCTTCTGTAGCTTATTCATAAAATAAAACTTAAAAACCTTTATACAGAAGTCCAAACAGCTTTCAGATGTGTTTGTTAAAAACTCAGTATCAGGATTAAAACCAGAGGTGGTATTCAGCAGGTTCTGTCCAGTTCTGGAAAACAGTAGCAGAAATTTTGAATCGTTCAGAGAACCAGCAAATACCATCTCTGACTGGAGATTTTACAGTATCCTTCCCCTGCCTTGCCCACCAAGCCACACCCACAGAACTGGTAGTAAAAATAATTGAATCCCACCACTGATTAAAACAATGTTAATTTCTTACAGATTAAAAATCACTTCCTGTCATAATGAGCATTTATTAATTGGGATATGCTTTGTAATGAACTCTGGAGAAAACAAGGACCGATTGGGTTGTTTCCCATGTTATGAATAGTTTGTTTTCAAATGGTGATTCATTTTTTTCTGTTTTAAATTGCCCTGAATTAATCATTAAAATTATTAAAAGAAATACTTCCACTTCACCTCTGCTGCTATTGGCGGAAACTACTTTAGGAAAGGGGATGAGCTTAAGGAGAACCAGTGAAGTACAATTTAACAGATCTAGAACTACTTTGGATGTAAGAAAAATACATCTACCTGTCTTTAAAGTAATTTTACTGCTATTATTAAATATTTTCTGTTAGAAATTAGACATGAATAAGGTAATGCTTTTTTTCCTTGGAAGACATTGAAAATAAACAGATGCAAAATTGTGCAAAGTATCTGTCAGAAATATCGATAATATTGTTTACTGAGTTTTAAGATGCTATCTATCTCCACAGAACTAAAATTAAACTGTGAACTTGCTTTTGCGGCACTGAATTTTGGCAGGTTAATATCCTGAAATGCAAAAATATGTGCACTGCTGCAGAATTTTCCATTATAGTTAGTGCATTGTCAAATTGTGCTCAGGTTGGTTTTGAAGAACTTGCAGGCCTTGGTTCATAATATAAAATTCATGCGAATTAACTCATAACCAAAAAGGAATGTATTTTTCCTTTGTTACATGTATTCATTATGGATATACCGAAGTGAATCCAATTAACTATTGCTATGGCTTCTTGCTGACTTGAGGCTGGATTTGTGTGCTTGCTTCTTGCTAGGCTCAGTGTGATCAATGTGGCTGTAATTCACTTCTTTCCTTTCCTAGGGGGATGTAAAAATGTTTTCTTTTTTTAATTAGCAGGCAATGTTTCAGCAGGTTGGTTGGCAGAAGTGGTTTTTTTTAAAAATTCCTATTTGGTGGCCATGGAACAAAAAGAGGCAGGAACTAACACCATTTCCTCATAGCAGAACTTTTGCTTGTCCCTATGATGGAACATGTAACCTCAAGGTACTTTGCATTGTAAGCAGAATATTTGTATCATTCTCCAAAATTGTGTTAATCTGAACTGAGCATGAAATAAAAATGAACTACCCCTTTTGTGCCCAAATGTTTCTCTTACAGTTGTAACTGGAATAAATAATAAATGTATAAGTCACTTAAAATGACATAAGTGGTGTATAAATTTGATAGACAGACAAAGGTGTACTAGATGAAAATGTTTGTACTATCCATTTTTGGGGAATGTGTTTTTGACTCAGGATTGATTACTGGTCACTGCCAGGATACATTCCTGTATTTTTTTGGGTAAGATTTTTCAGAAGTGGTTTGCCATTGCCTGATTCCTAGCATTGGGAGGAAGTGATCATTCAGTAGGCTTTGTGCCCAAGGCTAGGTCACACCGGCCAATGGATGCAAAACGTATGCAAAAAGGACAAAGCGGACGAGCAAATTTTCGGGGGTGGCTCCATCTGTTGTCATCCGCTCCAAAAAGTGGCAAAAATTTGCATAAACAGAATGGAAAAGAAAGGAAAAGAACGGACGTAGGTAGTATGTAGCAGGGATGTTAAAGGGATGTTCATAGGAAGCCTAGAGGATGTCTATAGGATGCAAACCGTTCACTGCTCATCCTTTCTATTTCCGTGCTACTAACGCTGTGTAGGCGTTCCGTGTACCTTTTGTTTCCTCCCTCTTTCCGTTTTCAGCTGCAGCGGATGTGAGTTGAGGGATGCCCAGAGGATGCAGAGAGGATACAGCGGATGTTTAATGGATGATAAACGGACATAGAATATTTGTTGCTCATATGTCACGGATTTACATTGTACACAGCAGAAAGTTCATCCGCTCAAAAAGTTTTATGCAGCTCAAAACTTCTTGAGTGGATGAAATCTCAGTGGACGGATGCTCAAAGGATAGAGCGTATGAAACATGTATGCAGTGAGTACACAACGGATGCATAGCGTTTTCCAACGGATGGCAAGCTTTTTTTAATGTTTTACATTCTCTTTGCATCCGTTGGTGCCGTGTGACATGGGCTTAAGGTAGGATTAGAAATCACACTTTCCCAGTTTTTACCCTGTGCCTTAACCATTGCATTATCTTACAACTATTTAATATTAACTGTTCTTGACAGTGAAAAATAAGGAACCATTCTAAAATATTAAAGGAATTGTAAAACATTATTATTATTTTTTATTTATTTGATTTGTCAATCGCTTACAAGATAATAAGTATATACATAGTTATAAATACATGAAATGGGTACATATAAGAAAAATAAAAGAAACAATAGGATAGGGATGATAGGCATGTTGGTGCACTGATGCATGCCTCCTACAGACCTCTTAGGAAAGTAGACAGTCTAAGATTAAAGTTTTTGGGGTTTGGGGAAGAAACCACAGAGTCAGGTAGAGTATTCCAGACACTGACCACTCTGTTGCTGAAGTTGTATTTCCTGCAATCAAGTTTGGTGCGATTAACCTTGAATTTGTATCTATTGTGTGCTCTTGTACTGTTTTGGTTGAAGCTGAAGTATTCACTGACAGGTAGGACATTACAATGTATGATTTTATATTCTGTACTTAGATCGGACCGAAGACAGCGTAGTTCGAGGTTTTCAAGGTCTAGCATTTCGAGTCTGGTGGCATCAGGTATTCTGCAATGAGCAGAGGAGTGGAGAACTCTTCTTGTGAAATATTTCGGAACTTTCTCAACTGTGCTAATATCAGACACATGATGTGGGTTCCAGACTGATGAGCTGTATTTGAGTATTGGTCTAGCAAATGTTTTGTATGCTCTAGTTAGTAGTGTGATATTACCAGAGAAAAAGCTAGGTAGGATTAGATTAACAACTCTTAATGCCTTTTTGGCTCTGTAGTTAAAGTGGGCTCTAGCACTTAGATCATTAGAGATTCCAAGGTCCTTTACAGAGCTTGGATCATCAACAAGGTCTTGACTATTCAGCTTGTATTTTATTTGCTGATTTTTTGCCAATATGTAAGACAGAGCATTTATTTGTTGAGATTTGTTTGACCATTCTGATACATAGTCAAGATCTTTGTGAAGGGTAGCAATATTGTCTGTGGTATTGAACAGCTTTACATCATCAGCAAAGAAAACACAGTTGCTCTTAATATGATCACAGAGGTTATTTATGTAGAGTATGAAGAGATTTGGTCCTAGAACACTGCCTTGGGGGACACCACTATTGACAGGTACAGAATTTGATAGGACACTGCCAATTTTGACCATTTGTTGTCTGTTTGATAGGAATGCTTCTATCCAGTTATGCAGTTGTCCAGAGATAATATAAGATTTTAATTTTAGGAGTAGTTTGTCATGTACCACTCAATCAAATGCTTTACAGAAGTCTATGTAGATTGTGTCTATTGTTTTGCCCTGATCGAGTTGTGAATTCATATATTTTTGCAGTTTAAGAGTTGCAGATTACAGGATAGTTTTTTTCTGAAACCAAATTGTTTATTGGAGAGTAGGTTGTTTGTCTTTAAGTGGAGGATAATGGATTGGTTAAGAATTGATTCCATGACTTTACAGGTGACACAGCATAAGGAGATTGGTCTGTAATTTTCAATTAGGCTGGGGTCTCCCTTTTTGAAGATGGGGATAACCGTGGTTTGTGACCATAGGTTAGGCAAGGAGCTGGTCCTGAAAGATTTTTCAAAGATTATGTTTAGAGGTTCTGCTATGGCAAGTGGATAGCTTTTTTAAGAAGTAGGCACATATTCCGTCTGGTCCAATAGATAGAGATGGTTTTAGATTGCATAGTGCTTTTTCAACATTGTCTTCTGTAAAATCGATATGTATTAGATCATTGTAGTTGTCGACTAGGAAATATTGGGCATGATCCATTGCTGTTTACAAATACTGAGCCAAAGAATGTGTTAAAGATGTTGGCTGTAATGGTGTCATCGTTGCAGTCTTTACCATTAGGTTCTATCAGGGGTGGGATGGTCCTTGAGTCTTTTAGTTTGTTGTTTACAAAATTGCAAAAAGCGTGGGTGGAATTGGTGCGTAGGAGGTTTTCCTCTTGTTTAATGTGATAATTGGTGCATTCAGTCTTTATCTGGTGGCATAAATTTTTGTATCATCTTTTGAAGTTGGCAACGTTACCAGATTTGTTTTTCGCCCAGAGTGATCTCTTTTTGGATTGAATTGTTGTTACGGGTAATCTATTTTTTTTTTTTAATGTTTTGGGAGTTGTTATTGGTACATATAGTTTGATGACTCTTTTGACTTCAAGTAAAAATATGTTGTAATGGTCTTCAACAGTGTTGCATCCAGTGAATAGAAATTGTCAATCAAGAGACGAGAGATCGTTGTCTATAATATCATAGTTGCCTTTTTTGATGCAATAATTGGGGATTATGTCATTGTGATGATTTTTGTGTGGGCGTATGTTGAGACAAAAGTCAATCATATTATGGTCACTGTTGGAAAAGGGTTCTTTAGTTTATATTCCATAAATTAAATTCAAATTTTTGCAGAAGATGAGATTGAGGCAGTTGTTAAGTCTAGTATTGTTGGTTACTAGTTGTTCCAGTCCCAGATTTGTAACAGTATTGTAGAAGGTTGCATGTATGGATTCAGTTGTACATTCATTTAGGGTCCAGTTAATATAAGGTAGATTGAAGTCATCAAGAAAGATAAAGGATATGGGCAGGATGTTGCCCATGTTAGCAGTGAATTTAGCTTGTTTACATGTTCAATGCCATAATCAGATGCTCTGTAACATAGTAAGAATCAAAATGTGATATTTAAGGATAGTTCGCAGATGATAGTCTCAGGAAGAGCAAGCTTCTGGATGGAAGAGCAAGTTTCTGGGTGGAAGAGCAAGCATTTTTTTATACATTGAATTGGAAATAAATGTTACTGAATTCATAGAGTTAGATTGTACATTTGGCAAACATTATACAACTTGAAGTTATAATGCAATTTACAAAGTTCACAAGATAAACATGTCTAAATGAACATGGATAATTCAGTATATGGATAATTCAGCAAAGTAACCATATAAAAGGTTCTATACTTCATTGAACAATTACCAGTGATAATTTATTAAGTAATGATTTGGTAATAAATTTAAGTAAAAAACTGAAATTAAAACAAACCAAGAGGTCTGATTTGAATTAATTGAAGGTCAGAACCTTTTTTTTAAATAAGAAATGTACATTGCAAAATTGTATCTTAACAGCAAAGATGAAATGATAGTACAGCTGTGAAGCCCCAACTGAATCCTATAGATAAAATCATTAAACATTATGGTTCAGGATTTATGACTTTAGAGAAACTGGACAACAGGCTGTATAAACATACTGAATTAGAAAGCACTGATTTGACACTGAAGACCTAATCTGGTCAGAATGTGTCACAACAGAATTACTAGTGTTTTTGATGGGGGTAAAGTTTGTGAAAAAGGAAGGTATAATTTACAACTTGAGGATCAAACTACCGTGTTTCTCCAACAATATGGCCTCCACCAATAGAAAGGCCCAGCATGTTTTATCGGCATAAAATCAAATTAATCCCCTCCCCCCAAATTAGGGCCTATATTAAACATGTGAAATGGGGGGGAATGGTGGTAGGGGGGCTTGCCTTTAGAAAGTCCTTTTGTTGCATACCCGGATATGGTGCTGCCTGCGTTGACTTTCGCATTGGTGGGGTGCTTCATATCGGGAGACCTTCCTCCACCATTGCTTTCTCTTCTCCCTTGATGCCGCGGCATTAAGAGCAATGGCACAGCCAGCCAGGGCTCCTCCCTGAAACCGGAGCCCGACGGAGACACTCGGCTTCAGGCGCTCCTGTTGCAACCTTCCCTTTGCCTTCAAAGGCAAAGCCAATTCTTTTCACCCTACCACTGATATGACAAAGCCTCCCTTGCCTGAGAGGGCAGCCCAATCCCACGTGGGGAGGCAAATCTCCCAGGGCCACAGCGCAGGGTCAGCCCACTCCGGAAGAAGCAACCAGCCATCATCCCTGCCTGCCACCTGGAAGAGCGTGAAGAGCTTCGCCTGGGGCGCCCAGCGCAGCTGACGGCAGACCCTCCTGCCCAGCAGCAGAGCTCTCACCAAGGTAGCGAGCACCTCCCCGCTGGATCCTCCGTGCCAGAGCCATGCGGGCTGGGCAGAGCCAGGAAAGCAAGCTGCGGGTGTGTGCCTGCCTGCCAAGGAAAAGAGCCGGGCCGACCTGAGCTTGGCTTCCTTCTCATGTCCCTCCAGCATGAACCCAAAGGGGCCACAAGGAGAGGCCGCCCAAGGCAGTGATAGTACCCACTCATCCATGGACAGGGAGGCAAGGCGACTCATACTCCTCCTCCGAGCTGAGCCCCGTCAAGTCAGTGCCTCTGCCTAATGCCCATTCTGCTGCAGCATTTGGAGCTGCTGGCACATTTGGAGATGCAGGGGAAGGGCTGGGTGAGGGGTGGAAAGGATGGGTGGCTTCGGGATCTCTCCGCCAGCCAGGGAAGCAGCACTGCCATCACCTCACCTCCCTGTCTGTGGACATGTGGGCACTTATCACTGCCTCGGACAGCCTCTCCCAGTGGCCCTTCGGGTTTGCACTGGAGGGACTTGGGAAGGAAGCCAAGCTCAGGTCGGACCGGCTCTTTTGCTTGGCAGGCGGGCACACACCTGCAGCTCGCTTTCCTGGCTCTGCCCAGCCCGTATGGCTCTGGCCCGGCCCCAGCGGGATGAGCAGAGGGTCCGGTGGGGAGGTGATCACTGCCCTGGTGAGAGCTCCACCACGGGAAGGAGAGCCCATCTGTCAGCTGCGCTGGGCGCCCCAAGCAAAGCTCTTCAGGCTCTGCCTGGCGCCAGGCAGGGATGGTGGCTGGGCACTTCTCCTGGGGGGGTGATCCTTTGCTGCGGCCCTGGGAGATTCACCTCCCCACATGGGGTTGGGCTGCCATCTTGAGCAGGAGAGGCTTTGTTGTAGTAGGGTGTCATTTTTAAAATAATTGGCTTTACCTTCGAAGGCGAAGGGAATGCGGAAACAGGAGCACCTGAAGCCGAGTGTCTCTGCCAGGCTCCAGTTGCAGGGAGGAGCCCTGGCTGGCTGCACATGGCTGTGCCAAATGCCGTGGCGCTGCTCTAAATGCTGCGGCAGCAAGGGAGAAAAGAAAGCAATGGTGGCGGAAGGTCTTCAGATACAAAGTGCCCCACCAACGCTGAAGTCAACATCCAAGCCATCACTGCCCACCCACCCGAGATGGCAAGGGGGGGGGGAATTAAGTCACCCTTGAAAAGATGGCCTAGTCATTTTTTCGGGAGTCAAAAAAAAAAATAAGACCCAGCCTTATTATATGAGAAACACGGTATGATAATTGAAACAATGGCCTTGGGTAAAGAACACAAAAGTAAATACACAAAGGATCTGAACTGGGAAAACTTACAACTGCTATTCTCACTTACTTTCTTTCTCCATTCATTTCTCAAGAGACACAGTTACTGTAAACAAAAGATTTATAATGAAATATTGCTGAACTTTTTTAACCTTGAATGGTTTGAAATTTTCCACAAAAAGTATGGCATCATTAATAATTCTTATTACTTGATATTAAATTATAAACATTTAGATAAATGTTAGCATTTCAACTTAAAAATAAATGAAAATAGATTAAGTATTTTCTATTAGATGGTGGTATAGGATGGTAAGAGTTCAAAACTAAACAGCTACAGAACAGATATAACATGACAAAGGTTGTCTGTATTAGAAAAATCATAAAGTCATGGAAACCTGTTATTTACTAAATCAACTAAAAGTAAATAATAAAAAAAACCAAATTGATTCAACTTAAAATTCTTTCTGGCAACCATTTTTTTTTTACTTATCCTAATCACAGTCTTATTAATTATTTAAGTTTTACCATTTATCTTGATTGGCTTGGAAATAAAACATGAACTTACTCTAAATTGGGTTGTACAAGCTGGCTGAAGAATTCTGGGAGCTTAAGTCTACATAGTTTCATGCTGCCAAGATGGAGGAACTCTGTTCTAGATCCAAACTAAATATGTCTCAAGTTGTTATAAAATAGTAAGATTTAAAAGGCAAAGGAAATATGCCACAAAGAGCCTTTTTTATAATATGACAGTTAGAAACAAAATATATTAAACATATCAGCAGTTGCTTAGCCAGCTTAGCCTAGCGGTTCCTTCCCAATTTGTTAATTCGTGTTCAACTCTAGTTCCTAGCAGTTGAGAGTACTATTTTTTGTGAATGTGGTAAAAGATAATTGTTTCAAAGAAGATAAAGTTTCATGTTTTTATTGTTCCAAGGATAACTTATTGTATGAGATAGGGACTGGTTTATTTTATTCATTAAGTAATTACATGTTTATTGACACATCTCATACTGACATTCTGACAGATAGAAAGAGGTTCACAAGTAGGCTATGAACCAAACAATGTAAAATAGCCACACAGCAATAGAATAGATATTATATATATGCAACATTTTGGGCCTTCTAAGCATAGTTCCTTGAAATGCCCTGAAATTGGAGTTTGCATTTTTAATCCAATACTATTTTGAAAATGCATGTGATGTCTGTATCTTAAATTCCAATCCTAAGTATCATTTAATAGGATTCTGAAATAATGCAGGAGCAGATGTCTGCTTTGATCTCTTCAGTTGGGGAGGGGGGGAAGCAATAACCTATTCTTATAAATAGAACCATTAACTCAGCTTGTTGAGATATTCTGAAAAAAAAATACAATATGGAACTATTATGTAGCAAATGCTAACTTGTCTGTTGGGAAAAGAGGCTGAAATAAGAGCAAGTGGTGTTACTTATTCGAAAAATAAATTGTTAAAAGTGTACACATGTCAAGTATCATCTGTTATAGTTAGGAAGCTTGGTGTATGTTTGGCTCAGTGATGGGATTCAATTTTTTTTACTACCAGTTCTGTGGATGTGGCTTGGTAGGCATGGCTTGGTGGGTGTGGCAGGGGAAGAATACTGTAAAATCTCCAGTCAGAGGTAGTATTTGCTGGTTCTCCGAACTGCTCAAAATTTCCACTACCAGTTCTCCAGAACTGGTCAGAACCTGCTGAATACCACCTCTGCTTTGGCGACTGGCAAATAATATTTAAATTATTAAATTAGGTTGATCTGGTTTAGCAGAAGAAAAACTGCACCACAATCAATATCTTCCCTGGGTATCTTCAAATCTTTAGATGCATATTTAATAGAGAATTTGAAATCACCACAAAAGTGCAGTTTTAATTTATCTCGATGTTGGAGTCATTCAAAGCTGTTCAGCTGATAATAACTATTGCCTCAAGGATTTCTAGTAATTGAACAGTCACAGAAATTCACTTGAAGACATTACCATACTGTTCTGAATAAGCTTAAATATTGTAGGATTGGTTTGCAATCTGAATCCAAAATAAGATGTTCCACAATTCTTGATATTTCTGAAGACGTTCCATAGATAATGCTATATTGAATTAACTGAATTAAATATTGCTAGATTCTTAATTTTGTGTTACAATTTAGTAACAGAGCACATAGAAAAATATCACAGAAGATAGTTATGATGAGCAAAGGAACATTGGTTTATTGCCAAACCAACCATCTCTTAAATATATTTACTTCTTACTAACTAGATTACAAGTGCTCAAAATCAAGCAATTAATAATTATTTTTTATTCACACAATTTCATTTTATCAGAATGTGCTTACAGTAACTTGCAAATTGATGTTCTCTTTCTTATCAAGATATATTTTACTTGTAATCCTGTTTTATATTTACTTTTCTAATGACTGCATCCAAAAAGAGTGATTTTGTTATTTACACATTCAGTTTCAGCTTTAAATCAAATTTTCAGAATTTAGAAAGAGAAAACAATACTGGAAATGGTAAATTATATTTGAACAGAACAGAGCAGTATAACAATCATAGCACAGTAACAATTCAGGGAAAGGAAGGGGTTGAAAGTGTTTTGTTCGGAAAACACACGAGGTAGACCGGGTTCCAACAACAAATACTTTTATTATAACAGTCAGTAACGGAACGCCGGCTGAAGCCGGGGCCAGCCCTTTTATACAGGCTGGCTTGCCTGCTTGCAGCCAATGGCAGCTATTTGGATTTGCCGCCTTTTTGGTAGCTCTTTGGATTGGTTCCTAGTGAACCAATCCACTGTTCTTTTTCCTTAGCCAATCAGAATGGTAGATTTGGAGTCATCCACTTTACATACAGAACACCCCTCCCTCCTTAGTTCAGTCCTACGTGGTGACGTAGTCTCGCAGGTAGGTGGGGCTTTTTCGGGCTCGACCTGACCTGCGCGGTTCATTTTCAGTGAAGACTTCGACCGGTTCGGATGGGGCTGCTGTGTCGTCCGTCTTTCTCTCTGGAACCATCTGGAAGGGTGAGTCGGCCATTTTACCGCCGCCTGAGTCTCTTAGGCCGGCGGTTCTGCCGCTCCCTCCCATTTCCTCGGGGCAGGTCGAGCTGGCTTGGCTGGCCCCTTCCGAAGGTCTCTTTTCGTGGGTCTCTTCAAACGGTGAGTCTTTTGTTGGCTCTTTTTGGTCATATTGAATGTTAGTTTTATTTTTAAAAAGTTCTTTATTCGTTTCTCGCCTTTCCCCCCCCACCTCGGTTTGCATTTCGCCGTGTTCTTTTGTGAATGTTTTTAAGTCCGCAGTTCTTTCCATAATTCGAGATCGAAGCTGGTCTATATGCCGCTTCCATTCCCTCCCATCGTCTAATTTTACTCGGTAGGATTTGGGGCCTGTAATCTGGATAATTTGGCCGGGTAGCCATACCGGGTCCCCGGAGAAATTTTTTGCGTAAACTAAATCGTCTGTCTCGAATTGTCTGAACCGTGTCGAGGAGTCAGGGGGGTTTTCTGGGGTGAAATTTGGGTGCAACCTATCCAGGTGAGATCTTAATTTTCGCCCCATGAGTAGTTCTGCTGGTGATTTATTTGTAATAGTACTGGGTGTTATGTGCTGGAGTGTGAGCAACCGGTTTACTTTTTGTTGGATATCTCCAGCGTCCATTCGTTCTAACCCTTCTTTTGTGAACCGGACCATTCTCTCAGCCCTGCCGTTCGCAGCCGGGTGAGCCGGCGCGGTTAGTGCATGTCTTATACCTAGGGAGGCTAGGTATTGCTCAAAAGGTATGCTGGTTAGCTGTGGCCCATTATCTGAAACGAGAATGTCTGGTATGCCATGGGTGGCAAACAGGCTGTCTAGTTGCTTTATTACGGCTTCTGTTGTCGTTGATGGCATGATTTTTACTTCAAGCCAATTGGAATAGGCATCAACGACAATCAGAAAAGTATGCCCCTTGGTAGGCCCCGCGAAGTCAATGTGTATTCTTGACCACGGTCCTCGAGGGGTTTCCCAGTCCTTAACGGGTGCTTTTGGTGGGGATGGTCTAATTGTCTGGCATTTGTGGCATGAGCTTACCCAATACTCTATGTCCTTATCAATACCCGGCCACCACACGTAACTTCTGGCAAGGCTTTTCATCTTAACCATTCCGGGGTGCCCTTCATGTAAAAGCCTAAGAACCCTGGGCTGCAGTTTAGCAGGGATTACTACCCGATCACCCCACAACAAACACCCCTTTTGGATGGAAAGTTCAGTCTGTCTGGACCGGAAAGGTTTGGAATTTTCAGTTTTTAGATTCTCCGGCCAGCCTTTACCTACGCAGCTAAGAACGCGGGCAGTCAATGAGTCTTTCGCGGTGGCTCTTGCGACATCATACGCTGATATGGGTAGATCGGGGCATGTCTCGATTTGTAGCGCTGTCATCGTTGGTGCCGGGTCTGCGTCGGTTGTTGGCAAAGGCGCTCTGCTCAAAGCGTCCGCATGGGAAATTTGTTTCCCTGGTCGGTGTGTCAGAGTGTAGGAATAGGCCGCCAGGAACTCTGACCATCTCGTCATTCTGGGTGAAAGTATGTTAGGTGTTGGCTTGTTTCCCGCCAAAATCCCCATTAACGGCTTGTGATCCGTTATAATTCGAAAAGTCCTCCCATATACATATTCGTGGAAACGTTTTACTCCAGCGACAATTGCTAGAGCTTCCCTGTCCAATTGGCTATAATCCGCTCGGTTTTTGATAGAGTCCTAGAATAATATGCGACGGGTGCTTCTCTGCCATCCGGTAGTTGGTGGCTCAGGACGGCACCTACTCCATATGGTGAAGCATCGCAGGTCACTGTTAATGGCAGAGTGTCGCTAAATTGGATGAGAACGTTTGTTGATGTTAGCAGTCTTTTAATATTTTGGAAGGCTTTTTTTTCTTTGTAACCCCAAGTCCAAGTAGCCTTTTTGTCTAGCAGGCGGTGTAGCGGTTCTGCTATAGTGGCTTTGTTTGGCAGGAATACATTATAGAAATTAATTAATCCTAAGAACACTTGGAGTTCCGTTTTATTTTTAGGTTCAGGAGCGTCATTTATCGCCTTAACTTTTTTATCAGTGGGGTGGATGCCCTCTCCGTCTATTGAGTAGCCCAGAAATTCGACGTTGTTTTTAACTAGACAGCACTTCTCTCTTTTAACCTTGAGGCCAGATTCTCTAAACTTAGTCAGAACCTTTTTTAGTCTGTTCCTTAATTGTGTTTCATCTCTGGCCGAGATTAGGACGTTGTCGAAATAGGGAACGACTCCTTGTATGCCATTTAGAAGGCGTTCCATTAGACTCTGGAAGATGCCAGGGACTACGCTTACTCCAAATTGGAGTCGGTGACATTTGAATGCGCCTTTATGGGTGACAATAGTCTGCGCTTCTGCTGTTTCTGGGTCTACTGGGAGTTGTTGATAGGCTTGTGCCAAGTCGAGTTTGGCGAAAACTTTGCCAATTCCCAGGGAATGAAGCAAATGCTGGACTACTGGCACCGGGTATGCGCTTGGTTGTAATGCGTGGTTCAGGGTAGCCTTATAGTCACCACAGATTCTGATGGACCCGTCAGGTTTAATGGGTGTGATGATAGGCGTTTCCCACTTGGCATGGTCCACAGGTTCTAAAACCCCTTGGGCTACTAATTTGTCCAGCTGTTCCTCTATTTTTGCCTTTAGTGCAAAAGGAACTCGCCTGGCTTTTATTCTTCGTGGGGCTATTTGGGGGTTTAAATTGAAAGAAATAGGGTTTCCCCGGTACTTGCCCAGTGATCCGTCAAACACGTCGTGGAATTCTCTGATGAGGTCGTCTTCCCAGCCGGTTGTAGTCACTCGATCGACCCCGGTCATCCCGATGCCCAATGGCGTGAACCACTCGATGCCCAGGAGGCTTGGTCTGTCTTGGTTGACTATGGTCAGCGGAAGCACTTTGATGTGGTTTTTGTAGGCAACTTGAAAATGTCCTTTGCCCATCACAGGGATTTGGTTTCCCTGATAGTCTTTGAGGGTTAGGTGCTGCTTCATCAAGTCTTTGGTCTTGATACCTGGGACTAACTGTTTAATTGTGTCCCACGATACCATGGAGAGGAAGGACCCCGAGTCCACTTCCATCTTGCAGTGTTTTCCCTCGATTTCTACGACGATTTTAATTTTTCTTCCACTTTCCGTCTGGGAGCTCTGGATAATGACAGTTTGGTGTGTATTGGCTCGCTTTTCTTGTTGCCATTTTCTTTCGGCTCGATTTGGCTCGGCTCGTGTTGGGGAATTTCTGCGTCTCGTCGGGCTGTAAGATTTTTTATTTCTGCAGACCTTCTCGATGTGCCCTCTTTTTCTGCAATGTCGGCAGATGGCATCGAGGAATCTGCATTCGGCTCGTGGATGGTTTCCTCCGCAGCCAGCGCATTCCCGCCACTTTCTCCTTTCGCGCTCTTTCTTGTTTGTGAGCAAACGGTGGACCTCGTCGTCCTCCTCGCTCGATTCGTTTGTTTCGCCCGACTCTTCATAATGGGTCGTGGTGGCAGGATGCTTTTTCTCTTTGGCTGATGTTTCATCGCTGTGCGTGTTCATCTTCTTAAGGGCCACTGCGGATTTTTTCGTAGCTTCAGCGGCTGTGGCTTCAGCAATGGCTTCGGTAACGGTGATGTTGGGCTTGTTGAGCATTTTACTCTGTGCGGTTGAGTCTCTCAGGCCCAACACCACGCGATCTCTCATTGCCTCGTCTATGTTTGAGAATTCACACTCACCCCCTATTTGTCTGAGTGCAGCGACGAAGTCGGCAACGGTTTCTCCCTCTCTCTGGTCTCTTCGGTAGAATTCATGTCGCTTTATTAAATTAGACACCATCGGGGCGTAGTGTGCCTTGAGGAGTCTCTGTAATTCTGTCCACGTTAATTGTTTAACGTCCCGAGGCTTGGCGAGGGCTTTTGCCATTTTAAAGACGGTTGTTCCGCAGTGCGTCAGGAACACGGCTCTCTTTCGTTGTTCGGAAATGCCTTCCATTTCGTTGCTCTCCAAGTACATTTGGAAACGATCAGCATAGGAATCCCAATCCTCTTCATTGGGATTGAAGGGTGCGGGCGGTGCGTTGTTTCCAGACATCTTAGTTGCAGTCTGGGCTTCTATCACCACGTGCAGGTTTTGTTCCGTTCAGGACGATCCCATCCTCGTCGCCAGTGTTTTGTTCGGAAAACACACGAGGTAGACCGGGTTCCAACAACAAATACTTTTATTATAACAGTCAGTAACGGAACGCCGGCTGAAGTCGGGGCCAGCCCTTTTATACAGGCTGGCTTGCCTGCTTGCAGCCAATGGCAGCTATTTGGATTTGCCGCCTTTTTGGTAGCTCTTTGGATTGGTTCCTAGTGAACCAATCCACTGTACTTTTTCCTTAGCCAATCAGAATGGTAGATTTGGAGTCATCCACTTTACATACAGAACAGAAAGTACTTCTATTTACCTTTAAAGTTGTCCTCCATGAACATGATATAATGGACACTTTCATAGTTTAAATGTTTTTGGTAGTTAGCTCTTTCCATAGCTTAAATGATGTGGTATAAAAGTTTTCTTACCCTTTCTTGAAATAAAATATCTTGAACGGATCCTAACTAACAAATATGCCAGACTGTAAATATTCTACAAAACAGAAGGCTTCCTCTTCTACATAAAATATTAATTTAAGAATCCCTTACAATTTATGAAGTCAGGGGGCTCCATAATGGAAAACAACATTACTAATATCAGGAATCTTATATTTTCCACTTGCTTTTAACTTGATCCTTGAAGTGCACCAGCATTTAAAATTCAATTTTATAAATAGTTGTTTTAAAATTTGACATATTTATTATTTTACACATCGCAGTTCTATCTTGCTTTCTCCAAATTGTTCAGGCTGATTTATATCCTACTAACACAACAATGATGTAAGATAATATGAAAAACAGCAACAGCACAAACGTGAAAGACAGCAGCATTTAAAGATGTTAAACAGCACATTTAAAGATGTCCCTATGTGTGTATAATCGAGATACAGTTCTCCCTTGCCTAGTCTTAACCACTAATTACAGCATATTGGCTTGCAGTTTTATTTAGCTTGCTGTTACATTTAGAGACCTGTTACAGATATCCAACAAAATATTTGAAATAATAGCAACAGAACCAAATGGTGGTAATAGAAGATTAACATCTTGATAGAGAAATTATAATTTTGGCACTAACAGAGACGGGCAGGCTATTGCTAGAAATAATATCAGTAGTGCTATGTCAAGGATACACATTCATTGGAAATAGGACTGTGATTTGTCATGATGAATATTCTTTTGAAAGTAATTTTATTTCAGTGTGATATCCCAAATTAACATAATAGTCTCAATTAACTATTTGAATTTGGTCAGGAAAAATCAGCATGACTGCCAGATCAAAAGGAATCATTTAAGTGGATAATAAATGTCTCAAGGCAAACAGTGAGTGCTGAACCCAATCTTGAACTCATTCTTTCAAACATCATCACAATATGGTCATTGATACTTTTAATGTTGGAAGATAGATTTGGGGCATAAAAGAAAAAAAATGATCATGTTGGCTGATTTTATGTTTATCCAAATCTGCCTTCCCTTACTTTTTCCAGAGAAAGAAACATTTCTCATTGGTAGCATGGTCTGAGAGAAGCCATAGTGTATCTCTGAATAATGATGGAATGGAGCATCATTCATAAGTGAGTTATTGGATTCTATGGTTAAACATGGTCAAACATCTTTCAACCACTTACCATATTATGAGAAAACCTGTCTACATGGTATGCCATCCATTGAAAATATTTTTCATATTTTGTTCGACTGTCAATTATATGATTTGAGAGCCACAATGGAACAGTAGTTAGAATGCAGTATTGCAGGCTAATTCTGCTGAGTGGCAGCAGTTCGATTCTCACTGGCTGAAGGTTGACATGTTTCTGAGATCAGTAAAATCTGACGATCCAGATTGTTGGGGGGAATATGCTGACTCTTAGAGAGGGCTGTAAAGCACTATGAAGTGGTGTATAAGTCTAGATGCTATTGCTATTGCTCAATTTACCTACTGGATGTTGATATATACTCAACATCCCTACTGGAAAGAATAGCACACTGGGATCTAAACCACAGATTCTCATATTTCCTCCTGGGCTTAAATTTACATATTATATATAGAACTGCTAAATTGATTACTAAGATAGAGATCTCCCAATACATTGAACAAATTGGGATTCCCTGTAAGGAATATTCACTTATCTGCTTACCAACTCCTTGTATTACTACATATGTATTTTATAACTCTATTTTTTCCTCTATTTCATTCTGGAATTGGACTATGGACTGTATTTTATTTTATTCTATTGAAAAGTATCAATCAATAAACTACTACTACGTTGATATATTTACTGAATCATGTATTATTTTTTGTTAAGAAACAGTTCGCTATCATTTGGATTTGTTTATTTTTTAACCCACCTTTTGTTGTTGTTTTAACCATTCAGTTGTGTCTGACTCTTGGCGACTTTATAGGCAAATGCTCTGAAAGTTTCCTTGTCAAGCACAGTTGGATGTTAATAGTTTTAGCATTTTCATGTTATCAAGTAAGCATGTTCTTTGCTTGTCCCTTCTTCTTATTCTACTATCTGCCTTTATTATTTTTATAAATAAGTTGGTGACCATACCCAATATTCCTTCCTCCTCTAACTTTCTGCATAACAACAATCTGTGAATTCAGTTGGGATGATAGAGAGAGACTGATCCAAAGACATACAGTCAGTTTTTCATGCATAAGGCAGGACTAGATATCAAAGTCCCCTGATTTCTAGCTGGGTGCCTAAACTACTAGACCAACCTGTCTCTGTTCATATTTATATAATTTTTATTTTATGTATGTATTATTTATTTAATTTTTACTTTAAAATCTATCATCCATCCATCCATCCATCCATCCATCCATCCATCTATCTATCTATCTATCTATCGATCGATCGATCGATCGATCGATCTAAGACTGTCTGGCCACTGGCACAGTGGTTAAGGTGCAGTATTGCAAGAATGGTCTGCCCACAAGCTAGAATTTGATCCTGATGGGGTTCAAGGTTCTCAGTCTTCATACTTCTCAGGTCAGTAAAATGAAACCCCTACATTTTTGGATGCATTATGCAAATAAGTCTAAATGCTATCACTATTCATTTGAATAGTATTGACTTCAATAGGATAACATATCCTACATCTATAGTAGTTCATGTCCTTATTACCAACCAGCTGGACTACTGTAATGGGCTTTAAATGAGCCACTCTTAAATACTACTTGTAAACTGTATGGTCCAGAAACCACTTTGAGAAGTGCCTGACATCAAACCAGTTCCTAAATGGACTTGTGGGCCTTTTTTTCCCAAGGGATCCAGCTGGGGCAGTAATGTCTTATACCCTATGTTAGCTATACATTTCAAAATATGGAAAATATTGAAAATTAATAGAAAGATAAAAAATAACCCTTTAAACCTTTTCCAAATTACTGGAGGATTTTGATGATGGTTATACTTCATGTTAATATCCCAAGATTTTAGTTAATCTTGTGGTGACTATATTAAAAGTTTTTTAAAGTGTACTTGAAAACAAAGAATTCTTAATGCATACTTAAAATATTTCTGATCTCCAACCTTATGAGAGAGACTGAAGGAGACAGAGAGAGTGATAAAAAGATTGATTTATACCTAAGAAAGTATACTTTCCTAATCAGTCCCCTGATACTTCATTCATTCTGGAAATAGCACGAGGGAGTTTTGTGATGCTAAAGCAGCAGTAGAAAGTTATCTAATTTAGAACTACATCCATTTTGGAATTTTTGAAAAATTAAGAACATGTTGTCACATTAGGAAATATTTATTTCTACAATTTTTATAAAATTCTACAAGACTGTAATCAGCATATAACAAAGTCCAACCACCACGCACTATCACTAAAATATATACAAATAACAAGCATCAATAATAACCTAGCATGATATGAAAGACACAAAATGGAGTAAAAAATGCAAAAAGCATTTTTAAAAGCATGCAAGTTTCAGTTTTGAATTTCTGAAACAAGAAGAATGCAACAATTAAAATATTATTTCAAAAATTTACAAGGTCAGAGTCACAGAGAAGTGCAGGTTCATAGGAAGTTTTCTTGGGCACATTGGAAATGACATCCAGACATACTGGACAAGAAGAAAAGAGAAAAATGAGTCCAAATGTATCTGTGGCAAGTTCTAAACAGTACAAAAAAATCAAGCAGATCAACAACAAAAATTGTAAGTAGTGAACCATTCCCACAGCTGCTTCCTTTTGTTAAAAGCATTTTTAAAATACTTGCATGGCACTTTCTTTACCAACATTTGGATTGTTGACCTTCACTTAAGGCCCTGTCACATTGCCCAACGGATGCAAAATGGACACAATGGACGAGAAAAATGTTTCATCCGTTGTTATCCGCTCTCAGAAGGGTCAAAAATTTGCATAACCGGAGCGGATAACACGGACGCAGGGAGAACACAGGGCGGATGGAAAGCGGATGTGGAACGGAAGCCCAGCGGATGGAAGCAGATGAGAGTGGATGGCACATCCGCAAGGCTTCCGGGGGACCTCAGCAAAGCGGATGCGGAATGGATACAGCGGATGCAGAGCGGATGCAGAGTGGATGAAGCGGATGCACAGCGGATGCACAGCGGAAGCCTCGCGGATGCCGAGCATTAATTGCGTATGCGGGGAGGATGCATTGCGTCAGCCCCGTGGATATAACGGAAGCAGCTTGGAAGCAGGTCGCCATTCAGAGGAAAGACCTGCTTCCAGACACATCGACTGCCTTGCCTGTCCTGCCTGCATGTCTGCCTGCCAGCCTTGCTGCCAGCCTTGCTGCCAGCCTCCCTGCCAGCCTTGCTGTCTGCCTGCCTGCCAGCCTTGCTGCCAGCCTTGCTGCCAGCCTTGCTGTCTGCCTGCCTGCCAGCCAGTCTGCCAGCCAGTCTGCCTGCCAGCCTTGGTGCCTGCCTGCCTGACAGCCTTGGTGCCTGCCTGTCTGCCAGCCTTGGTTCATACCTGCCTGCCAGCCTTCCTGCCAGCCTTGGTGCATGCCTGCCTGCCAGCCTTGGTGCCTGCCTCCCTGCCAGCCTTCCTGCCAGCCTTGGTTCCTGCCAGCCTCCCTGCCAGCCAGCAACCCCACAACCATGTTGAAGCACAGAAAGCCTCAGCCATCTGCTGCCAGCCCTTGTAAGAGAGACAGGGCTACCATCCCGTCCCCTGGCCCTCACTCTGGTTCTGCTGGGGCTTCTGCAGCACGGGCTTGCTCTTCTGGGGCTGGGGCTTCTGCTGCTTCTGCTTCTGGAGGAGCTGATGACAAGCTCTCCAGCACCAGCCACCTCCAACGCACCTGCACCCTTCACCCCTGAGACTGAGCGACCAAGAGGAGTGCCAGAGACTCATTTTTGTTTTATAGCTTGTTGTTAATAAAGTCTATTTTTGATTCACACACTTGCTTCATTTCTTTTTTTTAATAAAGTCTTGCTGGAAACTTTTAGAAATGGTTTAAGCCTTTGCATGCTTGTGGGATGGGTTAAGATAGCAGTGGGATGGGTTGAGATAGCTGTGGAATGGGCAGGGATACCTTTGGGATGGGTAATAGCTGTGGAATAGATAAACCTCCAGTGCAAGCATAGTGGGACTGTATGATCCACTCTCCCAGGTGCCACACCTGTGGCCCTTTATTATTAATAATAATGTAATCATTGATCCACACATTTCAACATAAACACAACTCTTTATTAAATGCCTTGTTCATTGTAGGCTCACCCAACATACATGGCCCAATCTCATCAGTGTGATGAGACAGGCTCAAGGAAGCATCCATTAAGCATCTATCATCCTGTCTTGCCACTCCACTGCTTCAGCTGGGGAGTTGCACCAGTGTTTCAGGAGGTTGCGCTGCTTCTTCCCTACACGTGAGGCTCTGTTGGGGCCTTGCACATCCTCAGTGTCTATCAGGTTTCGCCCTTGCCTCCATTCCCCAGGCTCCATGTCCCCATTGCCTTGTTGGAGGTCCACGAGCCTGTTCTGCAAGACTGGGTAGTGGGTGCGCATGAGATTGTGCAGAATGCAGCAAGCTTCCATGATCCTCCTCACGGTCTCTGGGCTATGCTGCATGTTGGTGAGAAGTACCTGGAACCTGTTGACCAGGATGCCAAAGGCATTCTCCACCACCCGCCTTGCCTTGGACAGCCTGTAGTTGAAGATCCTCTCTTCACGGGTGAGAAGTCTGGAGGTGTAGGGCTTCATGAGGTAGGTTGTGAGGGAGAAGGTGTCATGCCCCATGATGAAGTAGGGCACATCTTGTGTGTCGTTGGGGAGGGGTTCTGGATCTGGGAAGCCCACGATGAGGTTGCGTTCCAGCCTACCCTTGAGGTCACTTGCATTGTATACCTGGGCATCTGAAGCTGACCCGTTGCCTGAAGCATCGATGTATATGAACTTGTAGTCAGCATCGACCATGGCGAAGAGGATGATGCTGAAGAAGCCCTTGTAAGCTGAAATAAGTGGACCCCGACCTGGCTGGCGCTTTGCAGGCCACGTGCTTGCCATCGATGGCTCCAACAGTGTAGGGGAAGTTCCACCTCTGATACCACTGCTCTGCAACTTTCTTCCATCCTTCTTCAGTGGAGGGGCACTGGAGGAGCTCCTCCTTGTATTCTTCGATGATGGCCTGCACCACTTCTCTGACCACAATGCTGATGGTGTTGGGTGGCACCCTCCAGCCAGACTGCATGCTGCTGTAGGTGGTCCCTGAGGCCGGGTGGCGCAGAGTGAGTGCCACCTTGAGCCCAGGGTCCAGGCTGGGCCATAAGTTGGTGTTTGCCTTGGTCAACCTGGGTGTCAGCCGCTGCACAACTTCGGCAAACATGGCTGGAGGCATCCTCATTAAGTTTTGGAATGCACGAGTGTCTTCGTTCCTGAGCTCCACCATCAGCTTGTTGTACAGTCCGTCCTCTGCTCTTCTGGTGAACCATCTTCGGACCCAGACGCTTCTTGGCCACCCCTTTTTCTTCCCGTAGTAGAATTCACAGAGCCTGTAGATGGCTTCGCACTGTTGCAGAAGGATGGTGGCTGCCAAAAAGACTGTGTTATGATACACGGTGGACATGACTGGATGCTGTGGAAGAGGAAGAGGCAGATGAAGGCTGCAGAGGTCTGCAGCAGGGCTGCTGGTCTGAAAGTGAGATCCAGATGTGTTGCTCCCCCTTTTTATAGGCAGTATAGGTGTCCCTTTGCATCCTCTAGGCATCCTCTAGGCATCCTCTAGGCATCCTCTAGACATCCTTAATATCCGAGATAGGTCCCCTCTGCGAAGGTTTTTTCCATTTTAAATGCTTTGTTTCCATGCTGCATTCGCTAGGCATCCATTCTGCATCCGTTCCGCATCCGTTCCGCTTCCTCCCTGCGTCCGAGCGGATGCGAGTTGCGCGGATGCGGAACGGATGCCTTGCGGATATAGTGGATGCGTAACGGATGCAGAACGGATGCGTAGCGGATGCAGAATGGACGAATTGGATACATTTTCTGCGCAAAAGTTTTGAGCAGCTCAAAACTTTCGGAGCCGATGAAACGTTAATAAACGGATGCTGGACGGATAGAGAGGAAGCAAAATGGAGGCAGTGAGTACATCGCGTTAACCAACGAATGGCAAGTTTTTTTGTCCATTTTACATCCTCTTTGCATCCGTTGGTACAGTGTGACAGGGTCTTTAGTTGCTGCTATGCTGTTGTGCAACATATGTTTGTCTTTATAGGGTGTAAATAGAATGGAATAGAATTTATGCAGAAGCTGCCTGAGATATAGGAAGAGTGGAGCAGCAAGGGGAATCTATAATCAATATCCAAGTCTCACACATTTTTATAAGCAGTAAAACGAATTTGAGACACATGTTTCTGTTCTATTTTGATAAATATGCCTAGCAGAAAAGCTGTAACAATAGCTACAAGGTGATAAATTAAACTGGGAACGAATATATTTCAGCCCTAATATGCATAGCACATTCTATAAGATATTTATGCATATAGTTTTGGCACTATACACCTTCAGTAAAAATACCTTCATTTGTTAATGTCGTGTTGCTGAAAAGAGCATTTTAATGTGAGCAGATATTTGAACTAGGGTACTAATTACTCCAATTTGATAGCATTTTTTGGTACATTTGCATCCCTGTCACATATTTATGAGTAGGTAATTAGATCTCAGGAGCTGTAATGTAAATAGCTTTAAAGACATTAGCTGTACTTCTCATTTTTAAAGGAGATGCATTATTAGTGGTTTATGTGCAAAGTATCCGTGATTTTGACCTTTTAATATATATATATATATATATACCCATATAACTTCCAGAAGACTTTTTTTTTCTTAAAATCAAGTCATGTAGTAAACAATCCTTAAACAAGCTTACATCTATGGATTTAGTAGTCACTATCCTGCCAATCTAGCAGTCTGAAAGCTTGGAAATGCAAGGTGGTACCACTTCAGTGGGAAGGTAACAGCATTCTTTGTGCTTCAGCATATAGTCATGCCACTCACATGACCACAGGAGTATCTTCAGACAAAGCTGGCTCCCTTGGCTAGGAAAAGGAGCACCACCCTCTAGAATCAGACACAACTGGACAGGGGAAACTTTTTTCCTTTATTTTTTATTCTCTCACAGATGTCTGTAGAAGTGGAAGTGAGCTTGGGTATGTGATATTGCAATATAAACACTATCCCTTACATCAGGGTGTCAAATTCACACCGTCATGGCGGTGTCATGATGTGACATATTTTTTCTGCTTTGCTAAACTGGACTTGGGCGTGGCCAGCACGTGATGCATCAGGCCCAAGGGCTGCGAGTTTGACAGTCCTGCTTTTTGTACTTATAAAGAAAGGCAAGGATGAAAGAGTGGAGCTTGTATTATGATAGTGAAGGAATAGCAAAAACATCTTTATTTAGAACCATAGGACACAGATATCTAATCCAAAACCCTTTCAGTCCAAGATCTAATGAGACATAAAGTGGAATGTAAGTAACTTCTGCAGCAAAAGAAGAAGGAATGATATGAAAGCAGCATGGCTTCATCTTTTTAGAGCTCTGCCAAGAACTCTGTCTTCTAGGAATGCTGTCCATTTCTACTGTTCAGGTTCTGTTTACATGTCCATGAACAAATTGTTCTATCGCCGTCAGCAAAAGAGACAGTAATCTGACAGATCTACCTGAATGACCACAGTCACCGCCAAAGTTGTGGACTTGATTACCCAACTGAAATAGGGAAAGATCCCAGGAAATGATTTCCTTCTCACAGATTTGATAAAGAGGAATGTGAATTGGCGGGATCTTGCATTAATAACCTTGTTTACATTATTGATCAGAGTTGTGTCTTCTTAATTACAGGGATGTTCGTAACTAGAAAGCATCAATTTGAGAAAGCTTTTATTTCTGTTCAGGTAATATGGTATGTTTTTGTAATTAATCAGCATGTAGGAATTCTAAGAGTTTTTCTTTTCTATGGGAACTTGTACATCAATGCAAATTGGAATGATTTTGCTTTATAAGGCCACTTTTGATCACTGGAATAACATATTATCTTTACATGGAAATGTATAATTCTTCACCTTAATAGCTCCAATTAAAATGATGGGAGTAGGAAATTTGCTTTTTTTAGCTGCTTCACTCTGCTGAAATGCTAGTATTCTGTCTATGACATTAACAAGTAGCCACCAAGCATAATTTTGCTGGATATTTTTTAAAATGTTATTTTTCCAATTTTTGTAAAAGCTAAAAATTTTTTCTAGATTTTGATTCTGAGGACTAAAGAATCATTGAATTAAAAAATCCATTTTTTTCTTTTAGCAATATAGTTTAATTCTGTACATTAAATTTTGAGAATATCTTCATAGATTTTTTTCAATTCCCCATTTAAACCAAGTAAACATTTGAATCATTTCAACATCTAAATAATTATTTTACTTCAAAACTGATATATATTTGTAATATCAATAATTATGTAGCAAACTCAGATTATATAGTTAGCATGTAACAGGTATTATAATCCCTATCCCTTATGAAAGGTATAAAAGGATGACAAAAGCTATATAACTCAAACCTAAAGATAAAATGGATAGAGATCCATTTTATTATAAATATTATTTCTAAGGTTGTCATTGTTATTATATTTCACAGTCTTTGTATTGTGAATTAAACTTACTTTCTTGAGAATATTTTTTCTAGCATATATTAATAAGAATGAACAAGTGAGAGCCATAGACTATTTAAATAACTAGAATGCTCTTTTAATAGTGGCAATGTCTTATCTATTTCTTTGTCTGAAAATATAAATGATATTTAAGTTTTTAAAAAGGGGAATTCTCATTAAACACTTGGAAATCATATATAATAAATTTCCATTGAGTTCAGTGATGTGTGAATTCAAGTTAAAAGCAGTAAAAAAAATTTCTTTTACATCAAAGAAACAAAGCTCTTTGTATAATAATATAATCAAAAGAGAAGGTTATTGGAGAAGTCACATAGATCACACCTACAACTTCCTGTCAGATGAAAATTGATATTTATGTATATCAACTAAACATTACTTGCTTGATGGAATACGTAATAAAAGTATATTATTAAGAACTGCTGCATTTACTCTAATAGTTAGCAAAGGTATTAACCATATTCATTCTTCAACAGTAAAAGTCCTCTGACATTTCATGAAAAATGATAGAAATTTCCACTGGCCTCTATATGCAATAAAAGAACATAAGTCATCAAATTATTTGATTTTTTTTTCTTAAGATACACAAGATATTTTTGCCTCCCTGAACCCTCTGTGTGCTATTAAATATTCATGAGGCTAGTATGGGTTCAGATACTGCACCAAGTAAAAAAAGTTACTATTTTTCAACCTGATTGAAAACATTTCTCAACATATTATACACCACAGTTATGAAAAATGGGCTATTTTAAAGAAAAGGCTGTAGAGATGTGCAGAGTACACCCAGGTATTAGAGCTGTTAGTGATCAATTTCTCTGAGCACCCTTGTTTCCCCCACTCTAAAATTGATTCATGATAACTACCTCCATTAGGGTCAAACAGTATTTAACCGCTTGTAAATTTTAATTAAATGATTTGTCACTTTGAACGTATAGTTTGTTATCTTGCAGCTGAGCAATGTGTCTTTATCAGAAAATGACTCAAGGGAAAGACATTCATCTACTCTGCCATTTCAACATCCATTAAGATAATTTCATTGTCACATAGAAGCAAAGTTGGAGAATTGTAAATGGAATATTCCACTGGTTACGAGCTACAGAAGAGTGTTAAGTTAAGGCCATCATTTGTTTAATTGCACCCTAATAATTAGTTTAGTCTGGCCATTTTTTATTTGTGGATATTTTATTTCTATGTGGAACAAAATATTCTCAGGCACATGATGTGGGGAGAAGGTCTTATACTAGAAACACTGTAGACTGCTGAGTCTTGCTGCTTTGTTTCTAGCATTTATGTGCAAGCAGTGTTTCTTGAATATCAGAGGACTATATTTGTACTGTACATAGAATCTGTTTTAATATAGTTTGGATAAAACTGAGGAATTGCTGCTTTAAAGTTCACCTCAGTCATAAGGCAAAGATGGGAGACAACGATAATGAACTGTACTTTTTGAAAAGTAAACATGGATATATCAAGAGATGCTACACCATCCATGGTGACTTCTGCACTGTATGTCTGCCATTTTATGCCATAAAATATAAGAAATGTAATCAATTTTCTTCCCGTTCTCTGCTAGAAATGAGACAGGGTGAGCCAGCCATACATCAAAAAAACTCAGGGTACAGAGTCCAGCATCACCCTTAAGCAGATTATAGCTACATCATTTATATGTACAAATGTTACATTACAATGTCACATTTAGAAAATGTAAAAAATGAGGGATTACATCATTCTGATCTTATTTGATCTTTCCTATTGATGAAACTGGTCTCTCCCAATCTCTTCTACCTGAATTTAGCAAACTGTAAAGCTTGAGATGGCCACAGAGATATGGGATTTTTAAATAGAAGTCTAGATCCCTTAGAGAAGTGGTTCCCAATCTTTCTGGGGCTTTGTGGACTGGTGGCCGTGATGGCAATGGTGGCGGAGTGGGAGAGGGGATGGTTCTGCACAAGCTCGTGCCAGCATCTGCTTCTCATGCAAGGGGAGCTGCATGCACTTATGGACTGGCCCAACACATGTCCAGCCCATTCCAAATGGATATTGGGCCATGGCCCAGGGGTTGGGTGTTCTGCATAACTTGGAAGAGTCCAAGTTGAACATTCTGATTGGCCAGAAAGGCTGAAAGCGGATTGATTCACTAGGAACCAATCCAGGGAGCCGCTTAAAGGCGGCAAAGTTAAAGAAACATCATTGGCTATAAGCCGGCAGGCAAGCCTGTATAAAAAGGGCTGCCGTGGCTTTAGCCAGCCGTTCCGTTACTGTTGCTTGTTTGAAATAAAGACTTGTTTACTGGAACCCGGTCTACCACGTGTTTTTCCGGACGGAACACTGGCGACGAAGGTGGGATCGTCCTGAAGCAAAGACCGAGCACGTGGCAAGAAAACCACGCTAGAAGTGATGGCTGGTAATAACGCGCCACCCGCACCTTTCAACCCCAATGAAGAAGATTGGGAATCATACATCGATTGTTTCCTGATGTTTTTAGAGAGCAACGAAATGGAGGAAGTTTCAGATCAGCGGAAGAGGGCTGTCTTCCTAACTCATTGTGGGCCAACTGTGTTCAAGATGGTCAAGGCATTGGCGAAGCCCAGAGACGTGAAACAGATGACCTGGTCTGAGCTTAACCGAATGCTAAAGGGTCACTACGCCCCTGTGGTGTCAAATCTCATTAAAAGACACGAATTCTACAAAAGAGACCAAAGGGAAGATGAGACCATCACTGATTTCATAGCAGCCCTCCGACATCGGGGTGGAGCTTGCGAATTCCAGAATATGGATGAAGCCATGAGAGATCATGTCGTCTTAGGCCTAAAAGACTCTAACTTACAAAGTAAATTATTGAATAAGCCTAATATAACTGTGGCTGAAGCGATTGCAGAAGCCACCACTGCAGAAGCTGCAAAAAAATCAGCGGCGACAATGAAGATGATGAATGCCAATACTGACGCGATGACCATACCCAGGGGAAAGAAGCAAGCTCCCTCTACTACACACCACGAAGACCTTGGCACATCATCATAAATAGACGAAGATGATGATGAGGTCCACTGCCTATACGCGAACAAAAAAAGGCACGAAAAAAGAAATTGGTGAGAATGCACTGGCTGCGGAGGGAACCACCCCCAAGCCGAGTGCAGGTTTCTTGATGCCATCTGTCAGGCTTGCAAGAAAAGGGGACACATTGAGAGAGTTTGCAGAAATCGTAAAAACAACAGTCCTAGCAGGGCACAGTAATTCCCCACTAAGAACTGAATCGAGGCAAGCCGACAGAAAATGGGAGCGCAGCAAAGGAACCAGCAACCGAGAAAAAACCCACCAGACTATCAGAAGCACTATCGGAAGCGCCCAGATGGAAAGCGGGAGAAAGGTCAAAATTATAGTGAAAATTGAAGGAAGCCCTTGCCAGATGGAGGTCGACTCAGGATCCTTCCTGTCAATGGTGTCTTGGAACACAATCAGACAGCTAGTTCCAAACATAAGACTAAAAGAACTTCAGAAACAAAAATTAATTCTGAAGGACTACCAAGGAAACAGGATCCCTGTGGTAGGTCTAGGACACTTTAAAGTCACTTACAAACAGCACGCCAAAGTCCTGCTGCTAACCATAGTCCACCGAGACCATCCCAGTCTCCTGGGCATCGAATGGTTCGCACCATTGGGCATCGGAATGACTGGAGTGAGCCGAATAGCCGCAACCGATTGGGAAGAGAACCTGACACATGAGTTCCAGGACGTCTTCGACGGCACTCTATGCAGGTACCGGGAGACCCCAATTTCCTTTAGTTTAGATCCCCAGATAGCACCAAGAAGGCTAAAGGCCAGACGAGTACCCTTTGCGTTAAAAGCCAAAATAGATGAACAACTAAACAAATTAATCGTGCAAGGGGTCATAGAACCGATTGACCATGCTAGGTGGGAAACAACAATAGTAACACCAGTAAAACCTGATGGGTCTGTGTGCATCTGCCGAGACTACAAAGCTACCCTGAACCATGCGTTGCAGCAAAGCGCATACCCGGTACCAGTCATACAGCACTTACTGCACTCACTTGGGGGAGGAAAATTTTTTGCCAAGCTCAATTTAGCCCAAGCATATCAACAACTTCTAGTAGACATAATAACGGCTGAGGTGCGGTATCTGCTATTCCGCATTAGATGGGCATCTCATGATAGGGAGCGAAAGGAGAAAGAAATGACAGGAGACGAAGTTCCTTGGGATGAGTGCGCCCAGAATGTCTTGGCACACGCTCTTTTATTATGCTCATTCAAAAGGGGGTGATTGTTTATTCAGAGCCGAGGTCAAGCCCAGGTCAGACAGGATACACAGGATTTACAATAGCTCAAACAAGGTAAGATACCAGGTCAGACAGGATGGCAAGATTTATAATTTGATCAGGATATTCCTTCTTCACAAAGCTGCATGCCAGACAATGTAATCTCAATGTAAATAGGCTATTTCTACAGAGGTTTAGCTCCTTGTCTCTGTATGTGCCCTGTAAAAGGTCACTGAGAAGACAGAAGCTCAATGATTACACGTGAATGATACAATGTTGCAAATGCCTGAATGATACATAGTTGCAATGATACACAGTTGCAAACACATGAATGATACATAGTTACAACACTGAGGCACAGACAATAGTAACTCACAGAGGGGCATTTAAATGTAACAGACTTCAATTTGGAAGTAAGCGTTGCCCCAGGCGTTTTCCAAAGCCTCATGGAACGCCTATTAAATAGAATTAAAGGGGTCATTCCATACTTTGATGATGTCCTAATTTCAGCAAAAAACATGACCCAATTAGAAGCAAGACTAAGAGAAGTGCTAACAAAATTTAGAGAATCCAGCCTGAAAGTTAAAAAGGAAAAATGCTGTCTAGTTACTGATCGCGTTGAATTTTTAGGGTATTTAATTGACGGAGAGGGTATACACCCTACAGAAAAAAAAGTCAAAGCAATTAAAGACGCACCCAGACCAAGAAACAAAACAGACTTACAAACATTTTTGGGTCTAATAAACTTTTATAACGTATTCCTCCCCCACAAACCAATGATAGCAGAACCATTGCATCGTTTACTGGATAAAAAAACTAATTGGACTTGGGGTCACAAGGAACAAAAAGCTTTCCAAAGCATAAAAGACTTATTACCCTCAGACACCGTTCTTATTCAGTTTAGTAACACACTCCCATTGACGGTCACCTGTGACGCCTCACCATTCGGAGTCGGTACCATCCTGAGCCACCAATTGCCCGACGGGAGAGAGGCACCCGTCGCCTTTTACTCGAAAACGCTCTCCAAAGTGGAACGCAACTATACCAACTAGACAGAGAGGCCCTGGCAATCGTCGCCAGAGTTAAACGTTTTCACGAATACCTCTATGGGAGGACATTTTCTATTGTAACTGACCATAAACCATTACTAGGAATTTGGGTGGGAAACAAACCCACACCGAACATTTTATCCCCCCAAATGACTAGATGGTCAGAATTCCTAGCTACATACTCATATACATTGCTGCATTGACCCGGAAAACAAATCACCCATGCGGACACATTAAGTCAAGCACCATTGCCAACAACAGAAGACGACCCAGCTCTGACTATAACCGCACTACAAATAGAGGCCTGCCCTGAACTGCCATTGTCTGCCAATGATGTCGCCAGAGCTACTGCAAAAGACCCAGTGACTGCTCGCATTTTGAATTGGGAAGGTAAAGGCTGGCTGGAAAACCAAAAAACTGAAAATTTTAAACCTTTTTGGACCAGACAGACTGAACTGTCAATTCAAAAGGGGTGTTCGTTATGGGGTGATCGGGTGGTAATTCCTTCCAGACTGCAGAAAGAAGTGTTGGGTATGCTCCATGAAGGCCACCCAGGTATAGTAAAAATGAAAAGCCAGGCTAGGAGCTATGTCTAGTGGCCTGGTTTAGACAAGGATATTGAATACTGGATAAGTACATGTAATAAGTGCCAGAGAACTAGACCCTCTCCACCGGAAGCACCCATATGAGACTGGGAGACCGCACAAGGTCCCTGGTCTCGAATCCATATTGATTTTGCAGAACCTACTAGGGGGCATATGTTTTTGATTGTCGTAGATGCATACTCAAATTGGTTGGAAGTTATAGTAATGTCATCCACAACAACCAACGCTGTTATCAAGCAGTTAAACAATTTTTTTGCAACTCATGATTTGCCTGATGTATTAGTGTCCGACAATGGGCCACAACTAACCACTATACAATTTGAAAAGTATTTAGCTTCCTTAGGTATACACCATGAACTAACTGCGCTGGCCCACCCAGAGGCAAATGGTAGGGCCGAGAGAATGGTAAGATTTATGAAAGAAGGCCTAGAAAAAATGGACCATGGGGATGTCCAAGACAAGCTAAACTGTTTACTCACACTACAACATGTCACCCCCAGTAGTATAACGAACAAGAGCCCGGCAGAATTATTAATGGGGAGGAAATTCAGATCCCATTTAGATAGATTGCACCCAAATTACACCTGTGAAAAACCCCCTGACTCATCCAGCCGATACCGCACATTTGAAATCGATGACCTAGTCTATGCAAAAAATTTCACCGGGGACTGTCTCTGGCTTCCAGCCACAATCACACAAATAACAGTCCCCCGGTCCTACCGTCTAACCGTGGACGATGGAAGAGAGTGGAAGCGGCACATAGACCAGCTTCGTTTCCGGAACATCGAGCAAAATAAAACCGCGCAACATCAAACAGTAAAAATCAATGAAAACACAACTAAGGAGGGGGGGGGGAATACAAAGAAATAAAAAAGAGGGTGAAAATGAACTATTAAAAATAAATCCAGAACATCTAACCAATCAAAAAGAGCAAAAAGAACACTTACAGTTAGATGAGACCAGCAGAAATAATCCAAGTGAAGAGGAATCCATCCTGGAAGGGGCCAGCCAAGCCAGCTTGACTGCCCGGGAAAACCAGGAGGGAGCGGCAAAACCACCGGCCTGAACAACTCAAGCTGTAGCAACAATGCTGACTCACCCTTCCAGGCGGTTTCATGGAGAAGAGCCAGAGAGACAGCGATCCCGACCAAACCGCTCGAAGTCTCCAGTGAAAATGAACTGCGCAGGTCAAATAGAACTAGAAGAAGCCCCACCTACCTGCGCGACTACGTCACTCATGTAGGACTAAACTAAAGGGGGAAGGGTGTTCTGTATAACTTGGAAGAGTCCAAGTTGAACATTCTGATTGGCCAGAAAGGCCAAAAGCGGATTGGTTCGCTAGGAACCAATCCAGGGAGCTGCTTAAAGGCAGCAAAGTTAAAGAAACGTCACTGGCTATAAGCCGGCAGGCAAGCCTGTTTAAAAAGGGCTACTGTGGCTTTAGCCAGCCGTTCCGTTACTGTTGCTTGTTTGAAATAAAGACTTGTTTACTGGAACCCGATCTACCGTGAGTTTTTCTGGACGGAACATTGGGCATCTCTGCGTTAGATAACATAATAGAATTCTGCCTATTGCTGCCTCAGTTTCCCATTTTCGGCCTCTGCATCCTGTTTTCAGCCTCTGATGCTCCATTTTTGGCCTCTGCGCATCCATTTTTGGCCCGTTTCAGGCAGCAGGGATTGGAATGGGCTAAAAATGTGCTCCTGGGGCCAAAACCGGGACATGGAGGCCCAAAATGGGGTGCGCAGAGGTAGCAGTAGGCAATGGTGATCCCTGCAGCCTGAAACGGCTGATCATCAGGATGCCAATCCAACCAACAACAGCTGCTTGTGCTAATCAGGCTGGGCTGAAGCTGACCAGGCTGTTTGCTGCAAGGAAGCAAATTACTGGAAGGCAAAGGCCGAAGGGTGGGGGCCGGTGAATGGGTGGGGCTTCAGCAACATTCACTGTGTAAGACACACAGACATTTCCACTCACTTTTTTTTTGGGGGGGAGCGTGTCTTATACAGTGAAAAATACGGTAATTTAGCTGCTCAATAGCAGTTTAAAAGTGTCTCGATATCTCTGGGATACTCTCAGTTATTCTATTTTACTATACAGTAATATTTGATCTGCTGTTTCATATATATTTGTATACTATTTTTCAATTAGTGGAAAATCAAAAGATGATTCATAACCCTTAAAAATTGCCTCTCAATTAGAAAAACACATTTATGACTGCCATATTTAAAGGAAAAGGTGGCAAGGGCGAATGTAGAAATTAAAGGAGTATTTGATTATTAAGTGTACTCTGGAGGGTGCTTGGCAGAATTATGACTGAAAAGATACTAGAGCTAACGCTGAGCAAAATACGGAAACTGCTATATGATTTTATGCAGGGCAGGGTTTCTGTAGAAGAAATGTTTGTTCTTCAGTAAGTTACTAATTTGGAGAAAACATGCTGATATAGGGAATTTTTTGGATGAATATGTTGTAGGTTTGTAGATTATTGCATTATGAGTGGTATATGGTAGAAGTAAAGCATGTGTAGAAATAAATGGAAGGCTTACTGAATGCGTCAACAATGACCAGGGAATAAGGCAAAGATATATATGTGGTTTATGTATTTATGAATAAATTGATAAGAAGAAATAATAAATAATAAACTGATAAGAAAGCATACTTACAAATAAATTTAGAAGTCATTACTTGGAAATATGAATGTACATATACTTTTGTACGTACAAAATGTCTTAGTAAGAACACAAATGATTTATAGTGAATTTTGGATAAATTTTGTGTTCTAACATACATATGAAAAATAAATATGTGAAAGATAATGTACCTGTACTTGATGGGGTGAAATCCAATAAATTATTGCAAGTTATATATAAATGGTGAAAAATTAAAATAGAAGAAAGTTTATACTTTTGTAGAATGTTTACTTAAGGTGTAAATGGGAGGGGAAAAAAGTGGAGGGGGAAAATGTGCAGAAAACAACCAAGCTCAAAGAGCACCCAACACTCCACATTGGGTACTTAAGAAGAATATGTGGTACAAGAAGTCTGCAGTATTGTCAGGGATGCTAGGCATCCTCTCTGTGACTCCTTTTCTTTGTTATCTTCTGGGAGGATGCTTCGCAGTATCTGAAGCAGAACAACTAGATTCTGTAATGGCTTAACTCTCAAGACTCTTTTTCTGCTATATATTGGAGAGAGAGAGGGGGGAGAGGGAAGAGAGAGAGGGGGAGAGGGAAGAGAGAGAGAGGGAGGGAGATGGTTTGGTCTTTAGACAGAATGAATGAAGATCAAATTGCAAAGCAAATATATGAGGGTAGAATTAATTGGTTGATTTGCAGTGAGAACTCAGAAAGTCATGCTTGGATGGAGCTGGTAAGATCTCAAAAAGAGAAAAAGGTCAGGGTATGAATTGGGATTTGACCTTGAGGAAAGCAAGGATAATAAGGAACAATGAATGGTGTTGGTGTCAATTAGATTCAGTTATATTTCTTTTTCTTACCTCATATCTAAAGGGCCTGTCACATAGTCCGACGGATGCAAAAAGTATGTAAAAAGGACACAGCGGATGAGAAAATGTTCCATCCATTGTTATCCGCTCTCAAAAATGCCCCAAATTTGCATAAACCGAGCAGACAACAACGGAAAGGAACGGACAGGGGGAGGACGTAGCGAGGATGTTAAGTGGATGCTCCACGGAAGCCTAGTGGATGGAAGCGGATGGAAGCGGATGGCACGTCCGCAGGGCTTCCGGAGGAGTACAGCAAAGTGGATGCGCAGCGGAAGGAGTGGATGCAGAGTGGATGACGAGCGGATACAGTGGATGCAGAGTGGACGCCTAGCGGATGCCTAGCGGATGCAAAGTGTTCACTGCGCATGTGGGGAGGATGCATTGCGTCAGCCCCACGGATATAAAAGGATACAGCTCGCAAGCAGGTCACCATTCAGAGGAAAGATCTGCTGCCAGACACATCTCCAGCCAACAACCATGGGGAAGAAGAGGAAGCCTGTGTCATCTTCTGCCAGCCCTGGCAAGAAGAACAGGGCCACCATCCCACCCCCTGGCGCTGACTCTGCTTCTGCTGGGGCTTCTGCTGCTCGGGCTGACTCTGCTGGTGCTGGGGCTTCTGCTGGCGCTGCTCCTGGTGCTGGTGCTTCTGCTGGTGCTTACTCTGCTGGTGCTGCTCCTGGTGATGGTGCTTCTGCTGGTGCTTACTCTGCTGGTGCTGCTCCTAGTCCTGCTGGTGCTGCTGGTGCTTACTCTGCTGCTGCTGATCCTGGTCTTGCTGGTCCTGCTGGTGCTGCTGGTGCTGCTGGTCCTGCTGATGCTGCTTTTGCTGCTGCTGTTGTTGCTGCTGCTGCTGGTGGTGGTGTGGTGGAGCAGCACCTACAACCTCAAAGCCCTTCTGATGAGGGCCCAGAAGGCCCTGCCAGAGGGAGGAAGAGGCATACGCGAGATAGGGAGAGGAGGCAGTACTCCATCAAAGAGGAACATGAGGATGAAGTGCTCAAATGGCTGAAGGAGAATGAGTACCTATGGCGGAAGGGACACAGGCTCTCTCAAGACACCAAAAGGAAGCAGGCGGCTTGGAGTGAGAAGGCGGAGAGCCTGGGCTATATTTCGGAGGTCCTCCTCGGGTGGTGGAAGCACATGCACACCTGGTATGGGAAGCTGCACCTCAAGAAGTCTGGCCAGGCCGTGGTCAAGCTCACCAACCGGGAGACCTACGTGATGGCCAAGTGCAGTTTCTTGGAGGGTGAGATCCGCCACCGAGGAGCAGCGCCTCTGTCTACCCTCTCTCTCAGGCAGCCCGCAGAGAGCCAGTCCTCTTCTGGCCAAGAGTCAGCTCCTGTGTCCAGGCAGGTATCTGTGGAGTGCCCCACGATGGAGACCCCCCCGACAGCTGCACTCCCCGTGGAGGAGCACGTGGAGGACCCCCTGATGCAGTGGGAGCAAGGAGAGGGCACTTACACCAGAGACCAACCCACACCCACCCCCAGCTCCACCTCCACAGAAAGCAGGCATAGAGGCAGACCGCAGGGGTAGAGCCACACTGTCCTGCTGGAGATCAGGGACACCATCAAAAGCAGCGTAGATCTCCTCTCTCAGCTGGTACACACCGACATACCATCTTCAAACCTCAAGCCCTTCCTCACCTACGTCAACCAGACCCTCGTGGACATGTCCGAATCACAGTACCAGATGATAAAGGAGAGGATCACAGGTCTTCTGCACCACCCTCCAGGCCCAGCTGGACCTACTCCAACCCAGTCCAGGTCTGCTCCTCCACCCCAGGTGATGTCACAGCCCTTCTAAGGCTTTCCACAGGCCCTCACCTACCAAGGCTATGGCTACCAGGAGTTCCAGTAGCACAGGCAGCCCTTCCCAGTTCAGGCATAGGTACATCGTATGCCACCAATGCCACCGATGCCACCGATGCCACCGATGCCACCCACGCCTCACCTCGTTCACCTGCAGACCAGATAGCCCCACTACACTCCTCCTTCCTCCACCCCACAGCCAAGCCCGGCCTCAGAACTTCTGTCATCGGTCTTGGGACTGACACCACATGTCATGGAGGAAGGGGCTCTCAACATCACGGGACTGAGCCAGCTCTCTGAGAGCTTCCTCCACACACCATCCCCTGTTGTCCTCTCGGGGCCAGGGACCCCAATGGCGCCTCAGACCAGCACTCCAGCAGCAGCCACCTCCATAGCACCTGGACCCTTCACTCCTGAGACTATGGGCATGCCTCAGAGAGACTAAGAAGAGTGCCAGAGACTGGGTTGCTACCTGTTGACTTTATCTTTGCTTGGGACACTTTACTTGGGTCATTTTGCTTTTACAGTTTGTTATTAATAAATTTTATCTTTGCTTCACACACTTGGTTCAGTTCTTTTAGACAATAAAGTCTTGGTGGAAACTTTTAGAAATGGTTTAAGCCTTTGCATGCTTGTGGGATGGGTTAGGATAGCAGTGGGATGGGCAGGGATACCTGTGAGATGGGTAATAGCTTTAGGATAGCAGGATAGCAGTGGGATAGATAAACAGGATAGCAGGATAGCAGTGGGATAGATAGTTAGGATAGCAGTGGGATAGATAAACCTCCAGTGCAAACATACTGGGACTGTATGGTCCACCCTCCCAGGTGCCACACCTATGGCCCTTTATTATCAATAACAATTTAATCATTCATCAACACATTTCAACACAACTCTTTATTAAATGCCCTGTTCATTGTAGGGCCACTCAACATACATGGCACAATCTCATCAGTGTGATGAGACAGGCTGAAGGAAGCATCCATTAAGCATCTACCATCCTGTCTTGTCACTCCAGTGCTCCAGCTGGGGAGTTGCACCAGTGTTTCAGGAAGTTGCGCTGCTTCTTCCCTTCACGTGAATCTCTGTTGGGGCCTTGCACATCCACAGTGTCCATCAGGTTTCGTCCTTGCCTCCATTCACCAGGCTCCATGTCCCCATTGCCTTGTTGACCGTCCGCAAGCCTGTTCTGAAACACTGGGTAGTGGGTGCTCATGAGATTGTGTAGGATGCAGCAAGCTTCCATGATGTTCCTCACAGTCTGTGGGCGATGCTGCATGGTGGAGAGAAGTACCTGGAACCTGTTGGCCAGGATGTCAAAGGCGTTCTCCACCACCCGCCTTGCCCTGGACAGCCTGTAGTTGAAGATCCTCTCTTCACGGGTGAGGCATCTGGAAGTGTAGGGCTTCATGAGGTAGGTTCTGAGGGAGACGGCATAACCCCCCACGATGAAGTAGGGCACATCTTGTGTCGTTGGGCAGGGGGTCTGGATCTGGGAAGCCCATGATGTTGCATTCCAGCCCCTCCTTGAGGTGACTGGCATTGTATACCTGGGTATCTGAAGATGACCCGTTGCCTGAACTTGTAGTCAGCATCGACCATGGCAAAGAGGATGATGCTGAAGAAGCCCTTGTAGTTGTGATAAGTGAACCCTGAGTTGACTGGAGCTTTGCAGGCCATGTGCTTGCCATCTATGGCTCCAACGGTGTGGGGGAAGTTCCACTTCTGATACCACTGCTCTGCAACTTTCTTCCAGCCTTCTTCAGTGGAGGGGCACTGGAGGAGCTCCTCCAGGTATTCTTCGATGATGGCCTGCACCACTTCTCTGAACACAATTCTGATGGTGTTGTGTGGCACCCTCCAGCAGTACTGCATGCTCCTGTACGTGGTCCCGGAGGCCAGGTGGCACAGAGTCAGTGCCACCTTGAGCCCAGGGACCAGGCTGGGCTGGAAGTTGGTGTTTGCCTTGGTCAACCTGGGTTTCAGATGCTCCACAACATTGTCAAACATGGCTGGCGGCATCCTCATGAAGTTCTGGAATGCACGAGAGTCTTCGTTCCTCAGCTCCACCATCAGCTTGTTGTACAGTCCGTACTCGGCTCTTCTCGCGATCCATCTTCGGACCCAGACACTTCTTGGATGCCTCCTTTTCTTCACGTAGAACAGGTGAAAGAGCCTGTAGAGGGCTTTGCACTGTTGTAGAACGATGGCGGCTACCAAAAGTAGTGTGCGACGATCCATGGTGGAGATGACTGGATGCTGTGGAAGAGCAAGAGCCAGTTGAAGGCTGAAGAGGTCTGCACAGCAGGGCTGCTGGACTGAAAGTGAGATCCAGGTGAATTCCTCCCCTTTTTTATAGGAAATATAGGTTTTCCGCTCGGTGTCCTTTTGCATCCTCTAGACATCCTGCAGACATCCTAAATATCCGAGATACGTCCCCTATATGAATGTTTTTTCCATTTTAATGCTTTGTATACAAGCTGCATCTGCTTTCATCCTTTCTACATCCGTGTTACTAACGCTGTGTGTCCGTTCCGTGTCTGTTTCACTTCCTCCCTGTGTCCGTTTTCCACTGGAGTGGATGTGAGTTGCGCGGATGCGCAGGGGATGCCTAACGGATATAGCGGATGTGTAATGGATGATGACGGATGTATAACGGATGTTCCCATATGCGTAGCGGATGTAGAATGGACACGTTGGATACTTTATCCGCTCAAAAAGTTTTGTGCAGCTGAAAACTTTTTGAGCGGATGAAATCTCTGTAGATGGATGCTGCACGGATAGAGAGTATGAAAAATGGATGCAGTGAGTACAGAACGGATGCATCGCGTTAACCAACGGATGGCAAGTGTTTCTCTCCATTTTACATCCTCTTTCCATCCATTGGTGCTGTGTGACATGGGCTTTATTTTGGCTTACTTTCTCTGCTTTGTGTAATGCTGCTTACCGTGACAGTGAACAGTCCAATGGATATCTATGCATGTAGGATAGTTTTATTTGGCTTTTTCCCTAGGACATAGAATGGGTAGCATAGAGTCATAGAGCATAGGAAGGTCTGTAGTTTTATTATTTTCCAGAAACTGACTTGTATCTAGGTAGCAGGAAGAAAAGGGGAAAGGCAATTTAATTGTGTCATAAATGTAATATTTTGAAAAAAATCTCCAGATTTAGTTCTTTCTTCATTTATTTAATCATTTGTCCTTTTATTCCTAATGAAAACTACACTGCTTTTTTCCTACAATAAGACAACTTTCTGCTCAGAAATGTTTCCCCCCTTTTCCTATAAATGGTCGTAGATTTCTTGAGGCCATTGAACTGAATGTCCCACTTTCATTGGCAAGCTTCTAGACATGCATATATTTATAGCTTCTCTTCTTTTTCAATTCGTAACAATAAGCACTCAAAGGACGGAACTTGCTTTCCATGACAAACTACTAATTGTCTCCCTGATGGCACTTAGGGGTTAGCAAGTATATGTCCTGTCTTCCCACATGGAGCTGAGACATTTTACATTCTGTTTTTGCCTCCAGCTGTGCTATACGTATCAACTTTCACTCTGCAGCAATTTAATGCTGCCTTACTGTCTGTGGCAAGCAGTGGCATTTCTGGTGGGAAATGGCACAGATAACCTTCCAGAAATTAAGAAGTTGCAAGAACAGAAAGATGAAAATGAGGAAAAGAGACATGACTAAGAAACTCAGCTTGGTATAGGCTGGAAACAAGAGATCCAGAGTACTAATCCTGCCTTATGCAAAAATCGAGCTGAATTAGGCCAGTCACTTTCTCTCAGACCCAGGAAGTAGGCAATGGTAAACCACTTTAAAAAACCCTTGCCTAAAAAACCTGCAGATCTTATCCAGGCACTTGCCAGAGGTCAACACTTCCCTGAAGGAACAACCCCTACCTTCAATCATTATTAAAGTGTAAATGCTCAATTCTAGATATTGCCTGATTCTCTCCCAATGATATTTTGTTTACAGAACATGTTGGCTTTGTTTTGCCAAGCTATTGGTTGAATTCTCCATTTCTAACTCCCTCACAAACATGTTTGACTTTTCCAATGAACACATCATACTAAACCAACTTATGGTTTAATATTCATTTATTGTACTTTTTGGATCTAGCCACTGCAATTTGTAAAGCATGATTTATAGCTTTGTGTGGTTTATACTGTTAAATAAACATTAGCTAAGTCCCATGTGAATATAGTCACTGTTTAGGTTTGGATGTGGACTATTAATGCAATACAAGGAGAAACATTTATTTCAATGTATATTGAATGTTTTATTCTTTTAAGAAAATCTTTGAAGAAATGGTTAAGATTTCAAGTTCATGGTATACTATCAGAATAGTCTTGTCTTAAATTTTATGTTATTATCTATCTGCTAACATCCTAGTGCAGAGATTAGAATCTTTTAAATCAATGGATACTATGCAGAAACAAAAATTAAATCTAATGAAAAATTTCTGTTTGAATCTTATATCCTTTCCTGCAGAATTAGTGGTACCTGAGGCATTTTGCTAGATCTTCCCAGGTTTTTGAAAATATCAGACTTTAATATTGCTGGGTTGATGGGAGGTAATATTAGTTCTGTGCTTTCCCCAGACTTCCCTCTGAATTATGTACTAGTTCATAAATGACTATAGTTGCTCCAGAGGTGGGATTCTACCAGTTCTATAGAACCGGTTGTTACGATTCTGTGCAGTTTGGAAAACTGGCAAATCGCACCACTGGCTGGCCCCACCCCTCCTGTCAGATTTCTACTTTCTAGCTAATCTAAATCGCTGTTGTACTGCTTTGCCTTTGTATTGCTTTGCCTAAATCACTGTTGTACTGCTTTGCCCAGGAGGCTTCCCTGAGGCCCAGTCAGGGGTGGTATTCAGGGGGTTGTGGAGGTGAGGGAGAAGTGGCCTGAGAGCAGAGCCAAACATTCCTTAGGACTGAAGCTTCTATTTTTCAGTGCAGACTCAGGCAGCAGATTGCAGAAAGGTAGATCTGTGAGTGAATCTGTGATTCTGCAAGCAACTCAATATGCTTTGCCTGATTTTGGGTAAAAGTTGCTCCTTTTTATATCTATATAAAAATACAATATTTACATAAATATAATATTTACATACAAGCCACACCTACCCAGGCACATGACCACCAAATCACCTCCCCAATCAGCAAGCCACACCCACCCAGTCATATGACCACCAAGCCACACCCACAAATTAAGCCATGCCCACAGAACCGGTTGTTAAGAAATTTGAATCCCACCCCTGAGTTGCTCTATATCTTCTACAGAAAAGAGGGATTGATTCTGTATACCATCAAATGTCTAATCTCAGTGGTAGGAATATGGGATGATAATATGAATTGGGACATGAGGGACATGATGCATATTCTACCAGTTTTGATGACTGGAAAGGGAACTAATTTCACAATAGTTATAATTAAGCTTTGTTATGAGAGAAGAAAAATAGGAAAGATGTATTAATCATGGTTATGTTGAAAGCTTTACTTGTATAAACACATCTGCTGCATGTTCTGATTCTGGAGATTGGAGATTTAGCTCAGTTGGCCTGTATGGTAACATGGGTACTGCATGGGTAACAGACAGTTCAAAACTTTGGATAGGAAAAAAACACCAGGGAGAAAACTATCTGTCTCAATTTGCATCTCCATTTGCTTTTAGAGAACTGTGAAAAAACTTGTCTATCAATTTTAACAGGAAGCCAGAATAAGAGGAATGAAACAAGAAGTAGATCTCTTTCTAATCCCTTGTGGCTATAATATTGTCTCCCGGGTGGTTCTTGGAATAACAGTATTTTAGAATATAACATTATCATTTCTAAAGTCTAGTAAAATAATATGTTATCTCAAAGAAACCTTGTTTAAAAAGCTCAAAGGCTTTTACACAAAATTATACTGCAGCAGAACATGCAATCGCAATCCTCCACTGCAGTATTTTTTAAAAGTCCGAATATCCTCAAAATAGTTCATAATGTCAGTAATTATAACATATATGTCACTAGAAAGAGATCAATTACATCAGATTATCTAAATTGGAATTTGGTGCATTTCCAGATTCTTCTTGTCAGCAGTATCATTTAGTCAGCATCATATCCTGTGATAATTACAACAAATGAAAGGGAAGTCTAAACTTTGGAATATGTTACAGCTGCTTCCCAATTTTTTAAAATGGGAATTGCTACTAAAGCTCATGACCAGCCTAGAGTCATAAATTGCTATTTTTTTTAATAATGTTAATTTGAGTGATTAAATTTTGTTGTACTTTTGCGGTTTCTAAAATATCAGTTGATGACAAATATAGAATTTTGTGATGCCTCTCTTGATATGATTATAAACTGATATGATTAAGACTAATCAATTAATAAATCACCACTACTATTTCTCCAGTGTAAACCTTGTATACTTATTAAGAAAAAGTTTCACTGTCCACAATGAAGATTGCTCCCTAACAAATCTACTCAGGATTGCACCTTAAATTATTTTGATTTTAAAACCAAGGTCAGTTTTGAAAATTTAAAACATTACAAAACATTACAAATAGCAAGAAAAACAAGATAAATTTTGTGCAACCAGTAACTAGGGTGTTCACTTTGCTCACTCTATTGGGATTCCAAAAGTTTGTTTTTGGAGGGAGAAAAATTCATATTCAGAAAAACAAAAATTGGTGTCTCTGCTGATGGAGAACAGCACCGTTGTATTTCTGAGCAACAACTTCAAGAAGTTGTTATGTTCTGACCATTACTTGCATCGATCCCACTAATTATTACATCCTTTCTCAGCTAATGAAAGCAGGATACTTGAACTCATGAATCTTCAATGCAAAAATGCACTTGATGTCATGTTCAGTTCAACCCTGTCCTCTTTTACTTGGAAGTGGCATTTGACAGTGATTTTTACCATTTTCAGTTAACACCAGCCTTTCTGGAGCTCTGTTATGTTTACAGGTTCTAGTTAGACAAGTTCAAACCATTCATATACTTTTTGACAACTTCAGCTTTCACAGAATTTCCTTTGCAATTAGTTTTTGTCATTGATTTTGCCAACTGCTGGATACTGGCATCCCTTTCTCTGAGACCTTGCCTCTTCGGTTCATTTCCTTTCATGGAAATGAAGAGTGATTGTTCTGCTGCATTTGGGTAGCAGGAAAGTATATAAAGCTCCTTTGAATTGTAGATAGATGTTTTGAACAATATACATATTTTCAATCAGCCTTACATCCTGAAGGAGTTATAATGGAACCACCAATTTAAAACAAGCCAGTGTAGAGGAAAATGATGCATAAACATAAGTAGTGTCTTGAGAGTGTGGTAAAAGAGTCAAGATGGAAGCTACAAGAGTGTGGCAGAAACTTTGCATGTTTTTCATGTGCATTTTGTGTATGACATTTATGGGAACAGGAGAAGTTTCAGTGGTAAGATCAGTCAAAAACACATCCCAGATTGCAATTTATAGCCATTGCAGTAGCTTGCTTCTTCAGCACTACGTATGCACATTTTTAAAATAGCAAGGTTTTACTCCTACGATACAGCATTGTTTGCAATTCACATAACTCTTAATGTAGCATAAGGAAATTTATAACAACTACAATACTATGAGATAAATGTAGGTTCTATTCAAATTGTCCCAATATGTGAATATTTGTGAATATATTTATTTACATATTATTAAAAGCCTGGAGGAACAGATGCACATAACTGATTAATTCAAAAGGTATTTTTGACAGATTTTCCAAATGTTCCAAGAGGGGCAGCCAAACATTGTGTTCCACAGTTTCAGTGGCATCTTTGGAAGGAACTCTTTCTGTTTTTTAAATTAGTTATTTTGCTGTATTTAGGAAAAGGAAAGCATGCACTCTACATGCAGCAAAATTAAAGAAAGAATATAGTTTCAAACATACTGCTACTAATAATTTTAAAAAGAAAAAAGGGGAAGGACAGAAATTATTGATATAAAGTAATTCCAAATTCTTCTCCTCTTCCTCCACTTTTGGGGGCAAACAGACTGAAATGTTGATAGACAACATCACAACAATCCAATTCTAATGTTCTAATGTTATTAGATGGCATACGAAAATCTAAACAACTAAATAATGAAGGCCTACATTCTAACACAAATATGTATAATAACATTACAATTACATAAGTATGATTAAAGTAATAAATATTACTAAAGTATGATTACTACTTGTATCTGAATGATATTCAGGTGCCTCACTGTTCATGTATTGATATTGATGCATATTAAAAAAAAAAATTAAAAAAAACAACAATCACAACAATCCACTGATACCTATTAGCATCTGGTAATTTCTCCCATGTCTGAAAAATCGATGAAATACAACCAAGAACAATGCATGCATTTCTAAGATGCATTAAGTCATATGACTTCTACTGATATTAGCTCAATATGTGATGGTAAAAGGATAATTCTAAGCCATATAAGTTAGTGTTCTGATATACAATAGATGCTTCTTCATCAGCAAGGGGATTGCAAAAATGCTTATTAATGATTTTCTAAGGAACGCAATATAAACATAACTTTTTTGTTTTTGTAGTAATCTCATTTTAAGATTGTAGGAAACTAATTTTATGTTGTTAAAGCAACCCACGATTTATTAAAACAAATCTCAAGAGACTTTCTGATGTACTCATCAATTAAACAAGGTTGTAATGGGACAAACTCTTCCTTAGATATTCTTAACTACCATAACTTCTTTATCATTGGAAATAGTAAGGAGGAGAATGCTGCCAACATGCATGTCCAGGGAGCAGAAATTAAGCAGAAGAATAAGTTACAGATTTCTACCAATGTAGCTGTTGCTTTCTTGGTAACATAATCTTCAAATAACCAAAACCAGTATCATATGCATGCATATCATTATGCAACCCATAAAACTATAGTATATTAGTAGTACAAGGATATGAAAAAACCTTGCTTATAATAACAAAGTCCTGGCTAGGAGATGACTGTGAGTGATCATGACAATTGTTCATATGCAATTCCAGGTCAAGCTAAAGTGAAAGAACACAGTCAACCAGTTTCAACAATGTGATCTTTAGCATTTATCCTCCATTTTCAAGAAGAACATCAGGGATCACTATAAAGACATTGACAGAGAACCAGGGGAGCAATGGAATAAAATCATAGATTTGACATAGACTTGATTGGACTTAATCAATCAAATTTCTTTAGGAGTGTAATAGTCAATTACATTTTTAACTCAAGGATTCTGATCATCCCATTATACCTCACAGCATGAGTGAATACATCATTTTCAAGCTCTGGGATGGCGATCAGAACCTTTTCAGATGCGATAACTGAATTGTTATTTTTATCTGAGAAGTTGGAAAAATCATTAAATTGATTAAATTGAAATTAATCACATTTTCTTTTTATCCCACTTCCACTTACTGGACCAGACACTGAAAAGCCAAGTCCAAAGCCAAAATCTGGGTACTGACAATATTAGTGTGAGCAGAACCGAAGTCATGTTGGATGACCCATTGAATTAAATAAGGAAGTGTGTCTCAAACTCAGTAGTTCTGCAAAATAAGAAAGTGTTCCAGTTAGTGCATAAGAGAAAAAATAAGATAAGGCTAGAACAATGGGGAATTGTAATAAAGTGCTGTGATGTCAGAAACCGTGTAACTGCTTTTGCTAGATAAGGAGCTAGTATGAACCTTCGAAATATATGTGTCAATTTGAAAACAGAAAGAATGTGAGCCAAGCCCTCGTACGAGGGGGCGGACAGTTAGGGTATAAAAATGCTGCCTGAATTTTGCTCTGTGTTCCTTCAATGCCTGAGGGAACCCGTCTCTGCAGACACGTGAATAAAACCTTGTTTTCCTTGGATCAATGAATCTTTTGGTGGTTTTTTATCTGCTTCCACCTCACAATTTGGTGCTCAATGTGAGCCCCGATGGAATTTCGACTGGAGAAAAGGGACTGGGTAAGTGTGGTGCCACCGCCTCCCATTGTAGAAGGGCCCCTCCCTTGTCTCAGTTGGATCCTGGGGTAACTGCACTCAGCAGACGGTCCTTGGAAACAAGAGAGAGAGAAGCCAGCCTGATGCTCTGGGAGTGTCATTGATCACCTGAAGTGGGGATGCCCACACTCTTTTAGTCTCTGGGAGACCAGGGGTGTATCAGGTGAGTTTGTTGCCTTTCGGGATAGAAGAAGGGATATACTGTCCTTAAACTCTGGGAATCCAGTGACTGCTGGAGGACAGTGTAAATCCCTGAGTTGGGAATCTCTGGGAGATTGTTGGCGGGCAGCGTGGAGAATGGGAAAGGGACAAAGCAAGTGTGACACGTTCCAAGAGGGAATGGGTATTGAGACAGAAAAGACCCCGAGAAGGCTGATTCCGACTGACTCCCCATTGGGTCAACTACTACAACAATGGTCGTTGCCCCATCTAAGGACTTACACTCGGAGTCTAGAGAAAAAGAAAATGATCTATCTATGCCAATATAGGTGGCCAAAGTATCCCCTAGTAGACCCTGAGTTTCCTTACCACTGGGATCCCGAAGGGAATACCAGCACATACTGGATAACTCAGTTGAAAGAGTATATAGTGAAACACTGGATGAAGGAGCAAATACCCTATGTGGAGGTATGGTATCATGCTCACTTTGAAGGTCCAGTTCCACCAGAAACAGAAGTAGGACAGTTTGTCAGCAAGAAGGAGGAAAGCGAAACTGAGGACTGGATGGGGAGTCCACCGGCATTGGCTCTGGCAGTTCCGGCACCACCGCCCCTGCCGGCTCCAGTTGCCCAGGCTCCACCTCCACCTGCATATCCAGGACTCAGAAGGGAACTGGCTCAATTAAACAAGGACCTAGAGAATTTGCCTCTAGGAGGAAGGTCGGCCAGTCCCGTGTCAGCTTTCCCAGTCTGAGAAGTCCCAAATGGCATGAATGTGCAGGGGAATCCAGTCACCGTTTTCGTGGCTGTCCCCATAAAATCTGCTGACTTATGGTGTAGAACAAAATATAACAGGAAGGATTTTTGTTCATTTAAGGGAAATGGCGTATTTGTGTTTTAGGAGAAATGAAACTAGAGGGCTCCATTTAGGAGATTGGGAAAAATGTAATAAGACTTTTGATATGCCATCATCCTGTAGTAACCATAGCTATACCAAGAGTTATCATAAATTAGATTATTTTAATCAAGATCAGTATCAGATGTGTATGCATTTTGAAGAAATGATCAATTGAACCTGAACATCACAACAGACCTATGCTATGGAAAACTTTAGGTGGGTATTGTGTGGGAAATATGCATACAGGGAGATGCCACCTTACTGGAGTGGCACATGTACACTCGGGTATGTGATACCGGTGATATATAAACTTGATGGCCTTCCCCAAGGCCAGATACGTAATAAAAGAGACTCAGAATCTGGCCTTACCCAGAGACTCTGGACCCAAATCTCCCGTGGTATAACACCATTGGGAGTAGCCATGAACTCCTGAGATATACATATTCTAAATAACTTCACGGTAACAATGTTCAATGATACAATAAAGAATATTAAAATGATTAACACCGAGCTTTCTGAAGTAAGACAGGTTGCTCTACAAAATAGGTATGCTTTAGACATTGTATTAGCTACAAAAGAGTGTGTGTGTGCTCTGATTCATGCACATTGCTGTGTATACATCCATGATTTCCAACCCAATATTACAAAGACAGTAAAAGTAATGGAAGAACGTATTCGCTCTAATCCATTATCACAAAGAGGTGACTCCTCATTGCCAGACCTGTGGGGAGCACTATGGTCTTGGCTTCCCAGTTCCACTTGGTTTAGATCTACCATAATGGGAATTATATTGATTATTATATGCTGTATATTGTTGTGTTGTTGTGTTCAGTGTCTCCCTGGTGCAATAACAACCTGTGGGAAGATAGGGAAATCCTTGGGTTCAAGATTTGAGAAGAAGCAGGAAGCAGAACCTCTAATGATGTATCAGAGAGAAATCACTCTGAAAGAAGCAGAGGTTCTGCTATTTGAGTTTGAGACAAGAGTGGAAAAAGAAAAAGGGGGAATTGTGAGCAGAACCGAAGTCATGTTGGATGACCCATTGAATTAAATAAGGAAGTGTGTCTCAAACTCAGTAGTTCTGCAAAATAAGAAAGTGTTCCAGTTTGTGCACAAGAGAAAAAAACAAGATAAGGCTAGAACAATGGGGAACTGTAATAAAGTGCTGCGATGTCAGAAACCGTGTAACTGCTTTTGCTATATAGGGAGCCAGCATAAACCTTCGAAATATATGTGTTTATTTGAAAACAGAAAGAATGTGAGCCAAGCCCTCGTACGAGGGGGCGGACAGTTTGGTTATAAAAATGCTGCCTGAATTTTGCTCTGTGTTCCTTCAATGCCTGAGAGAACCCGTCTCTGCAGACATGTGAATAAAACCTTGTTTTCCTTGGATCAACGAATCTTTTGGTGGTTTTTTATCTGCTTCCATCTCACATTAGTTTACTATTACATGCAGCCATTCAGCACCTTGGTTTCAAAGGCAAAAATATGATTCAGGGTGCCTCTTCAGAAAATGTTCAGCTGAATCAAGGAGTTGAAGAAAAGTGTCCCCAAATAATCCTAAGGGTATTTTTCACCTTTGAATCTGAAGAAAAGCCTTATTATTAGGTCTGATATAAAATAATAATGACCGTACAAAACAGCAGTCGAAGGGCAATGCTTTGTACCTTTCTGTATTCTTTGTTTTAATTCTGTAAAAAAAAAAGTGGCAGAAAACTCAAACTAATTTAGTTTTGATGAGGTGTTTTGATGTTAAAGTTTTATGTTTTATAATGGATTTTAACTTCTGCAAGAATCTTTTGAGATAAAGGCTCTCTTAATTATTTCAGTGATTTTTATGGTATAAAATAAATAAGAGTCCCTCTTGGACTATTGAGGGGGCATATGTTCACCATATGGTCCCAGAAAACACACTGTGCTTAGAGAAGGAACAGGTTATTCATACATATGTGTGTGTGTGTGTGTTTGTGTGTGTGTATGTATGCAAATATGCATATGTATACACACACACACACACACACACGATAAGGATATAGTGGCAAGCCACTTATGATAAATTTTGCTAAGAAAAGTGCATGTTCTTGTGAAGGCAGTGTCTAAAAATCAGACATGATTGAACTGGAGAGAGAGAGAGAGGGAGGGAGAGAGAAAGAGAGAGAAAGAGAAATGGAGAGAGAGTCAGTCATGCCTTTCTTTGCCTGATACATGTGGACAAATGTATAATTGCAGTGATTTCGATCTTGCCTTTCCTGGCTGGAAGGAGCCACATTCAAAGAATGACAATAGATCTAAATCAAATATTTATGGTACGGGACTTTAGGATGTCCAACAATATAATTGTATACTTAATATCTGAGTTCATGACAGCCATATGATAACGAATAGGACACATGTAAAATAATTTTTGTGTATTCTTATAGATGCCATAATATTTAATGTAGATCTATCCAGGAAGAGAGAACAATTGTTTGATAAAGCTTTGAAGAATGATGTCATTCTTGGTTCATTTTAAAGTCTTGTTTTGTTAAAAAAAAGTGCTATCTAAAATGAATCTTTTACTATATCTAACACTGTAATTCTTTAAGGTAGTTTATACTGGACTGGTGGCTTTAGCGAACAATGCAAAATAAATTCAAACTGCTCTTGCTGTAGTGCAGTAAATGAGCATACTATCCTTTATACATATCAATATAGTAAATTCTAAAAACTAGTTATCTGATCATCAAAGTCCATTCAGACCATTTTTTCTTCCTATTGTACTCTGTTCCCTTGTATTTGCCAAAATAGTTGTGACATTATCAAAATGCGGTATTCTTAGAAAAGTATATGCTGAAAGATTTATAGGGCATAATGCTGTAAGAAAAAATGACACAAGGAAATAATGGAAAAATACTCCCCAATAAGATAGTGAATCACCTATTCCGACCTGAGGCCTTTTCAAACTGATTTTAATTAATATACCTAGTTATACAGTACATACCTTATCAAAAGGAAGGGAATAAAAAAGACTAGGTCTGATAAGAATGGATGAGCTCCTCAGTGCAAGGAGCTTTTTAAGCTTTTTACCAAACACATTTAGAAAGCCCTTTCAGATTTTCTTCTGTAAGAAGATCCATGTGCCCAGGGGAAGTGAGGCTTGCATGCACACCTAAAGTTGACTTACCAGGATGCATAATGATCTTCAGAGACTGTTTCCAGAGAGTTCTAGCAACAGTTAAAAAGAATAATTGTTTTATTGAAGGTAGAAGCAGACAAGCTTGGAGAAGTTGGGCAAATGCTTGTTGTATGGCATTGTAAGCTGGAGCTAGGTTGCATTTTTCTACCACATACAATCTTCTTCCCTTTTAAGTTTTCATGGTTAGAAATGGGGCAGGGCAACAAAGATCCCAGGATAAAGAAGGTAAAGCACTCAAATAGTTGCTTTTCAATTGAACTTAACCTATTTTTGTCCTGCTGTACTTTTCACAATGATTTCATTGGATGAAGGAGCTTCATGGATTTGGATGGAAACAAAGGATTCAAACTATTTTTGAGGCAAGTACTTTAGGTGTCTATGGTAAATGACAAAGTGTGTCTCTTCCATACTTTTCTCGTCCATGTATGGGACATCACAATGCGAAATGTGCCATAAAAGAGGAACAATTTGTTTTATGACATCATGGTGGACCTTTTAATCATTTTACAGTCCTCTACAGATGTCTGTAAAATGCAATAGCTCCATTCCACAGTCTCCTCCTTTTTTGTAAAACCTGGGTGAGAATATAAGAGAAGCAATGTTCCTTCAAATAACAGAGCTCCAAGTTGACTAAAAAGGAAGGCACACATTACATGTATTGCTATGTTGTTGACAAGAATGCTCTACCACAGTGTCATACAGAACAAGCACATTTCAAATTGAGCATGGGAATTTTGTGAGGAGAGGTCAGCAGACCTTACCAGCCATTCCATTAATTCTTAAATCCCAGATGCTGTGTTCCTTAAGTAATGATTACATTTTCTCTCAGAAGTGCACAGTCTCCTTTCAATAAACAGATGGTTCTTCAAGACCACCCCAGGTGCTTAACTGCTCAGCGTTTGTATTTACAATTGTTCTACTTATGTTCCCATTCACCCCCTTTTTGATTCTATCAAATCTGACAAAGTTCAGAGTTCTGTAGAATACCCCTTCCCACCCAGATAACAATTTCATGGATTAAACATTCTCAAACTATTTAAATTTGAGAATGTTTAATTCATGTTTGGATTTAAGTTTGACTCTATAAAGATCTTGCTCACTTTAACAATGTACAAGAGCATGACAAAATTCTTCCTATTTATTGTTTTGATGGAACAGAAACAATACATTATTTGAGAATGAAAGTAATGAATGCAAGACTGTGGCATTCTTAGGTTATTCATCTTACAAAACTAAACTGTGGCAAGCACAAATATACTGGGGGGAAAAAGAGAGACAAAAAGATGACTTCTATAAATGTAACCGCATGCAAAATAATTTCCACAGTTACCATATATCTTTCCCAATTCCAGGAATCTTTTATATGAACTAGATTTTGCAATTACTGAGAGCCCTGTCTTATTTTCTTTGTCAAAAGTTAAGATAAAGTCTCAACTTGATCAACTGGTAACAAAAACCAATGTTACTGACAATATCAACCCTACAGTATCAATGCTTACATTTCCTCATTCTGTCCTGAAATGTGACTAACTTTCAGACCAACTAAAGATTGTACCTCATCTCATTTTAACATCTGTTAAAAATCCATGTTAAAAAATTTACCAGAATTCTACATTAAGTTTCTATATTACTAATTTTTATAAAAGCAGGTTCGGCAGTTGGACTTCCTATATCCAGATAGGAAAATCTGAAAAAAAATCTTAAGATTGTGCAATTTTAAATACCATCTATGGCAACATAAACAGAACATGAGATGTGTACGGAGCTCATTCATTCAAAATGAAAGATTACTTGTTCTTCCTAAATACAGGCAGTCCTCAACTGCAAAGGTCAAAAATCAAAGGATTGGTCACAAAATTACTTTTTCAACACTGTCATAACTACGAATGGTCGCTGTATGGGCAGTCATTAACTAAAGACTATGTGTAATTTTTTTTTTAAAAAAATTGTGACCTTTAAATCTCAGTCATTTAAATCTGGAATTCAGAAAGTTCAAGTTGCCAGAGCCACTCTTTCACAACATATTCATCAATTAGAAACATTTCTTAATATAGTTTCCTGATATTAACTTTTGAGGCAAAATCAAAAATTGGTTATTTTTACATACAAACCATCAAGCATCCTATATGTTTTACCCCTTCCATAAAATTTGCTTTGTTATAATGCCAAATGTATCACAGATGGAAAGTTCTGTAAAATCTGATGGAAACAAAATGTTATATATCACTGAAGCAATAAAAAGTATGAAACATGAGTGTAAAACTAGAATTCGATAATTTAGCCAGAAGTTTATGGTTAAGGGATTCCCAATAAAACAATATTGCATTGTAGCTGAAAACTATATGCCCACTTCTAATTAGAGGAACAGAAAAGATGGCTCTAGAAAAAAAAAACCGTTTACCTATTGTCTTTCAGATTGCTTATTTACAACATGTGACAACTGTTTCCATTGAGCAGTTTTCTCATTTTCTTTTAATTGGCATTTATGAATACCAACAAGCATGCACATTGAAAAATAATGTTTGCTGAATTTATTTTTTTAAAAAAGATCTAAGTTATACATGTTAATCAAACTATTTTAATGTAACTGTTTTAATAGCATGAAAAATGTGAAGGCCCCAAGAAATATAGAAAATTACATAGTTCTAGCTTTTTGGAACTTTTTAAAAGTGATTACTAAACATTAAAAGTTAGAGAAAAAATGCAGGATCAATATGAAGAGCGGTTAAAGGAAACCTATAAAGGAGAGTAATGTGCTGAATATTCTTTCAAATATTTGAAAAGCATTGTGAGAACATACAAACTAAAGAAATAATAAAGCCTTTTTTGAAATTAAAAACAGTATTTTGAGGCACAGGTAGTCCTTGTCTGACAATCATTCATTTACCGACTGTTCAAAGTTACAATGGCACTGAAAAAAGTGACTTATCATTATTTTTCACACTTATGATGGTTGCAGTATCTCCATGGTCATGTGATCAAAATTCAGATGCTTGGCAACTGACATGTATTTATAACAGTTGCAGTGTCTCGAGGTTATGTGATAGATCACCTTTTGTAACTTTCCTGCAAGCCAAGTCAATGGTGAAACTAGATTCCCTTAACAACCATGCTACTAACTTAATTGCAATGATTCACTAAACAACTGTGGCAAGAAAGGTCATCAAATGGGGCAAAGCTCACTTAACTATTTCAGTTAGCAACAATACTTTCATTGATTGTCATTGTAAGTCAAGGACTACCTGTATAGCATATCTTCCTGATAGCCTGCTGTCCTTTTTTTCTTAATTCTATTGCTTGCTATTTTATCTTATTTTCTTGTTTTCCCAGTTTTTATTTTTTAAATGGAAAGTATCACAGTTAATCCCAGCTAATTGGTTTATGTGAACAATTACTGGCCAAGTATACTGCTTTTGATTTAATCACCTATGGTCATGTTTTCATGAGATAACATTTTAAATAAACAAATTGTTTGTATGACAAATGATAAATAAGCATTTTGTAACCTTTCCTATTAAGTAATAAAAAAATAAAATTCATTATTTAATACTGCAGGTGTTTTTTAAAAATAAAACTTGTAAATAAGACATAGCAGTTATTCAGGTTATTAACAATAACAATTACACCAGCATAATTTCTTTAAGATGGAAGTTACACAAGCTGAGAGAATGTCACTAAGGTGGCTTGGACCATTCAATGTATGCAATTTCCAAAATATACATTATATTTTGGACCTCAGTGGAAACTCTCATTTTGAAAGGCACTATCATATGGGGAAAATGAGGTCTTCCAGTAATGCTTAACTCTTTCTAAAAACTGCTTACTCATACTCATAAATTAATACCACTGAACATTTGAAGCATTGCCTTCTTAGTATTAAAATTATGGGACTTTCACAACTCATGTGTTCAAATTTTCATGTACACACAAACACGCATACATACACATACCATTTTTCCTTTGCACAAACAAAAAGGACAAGTCCAACCTGATACATTAGAAAAACATTTGCTACTGCTTATAAACATCCAAAACTAGGCTCTAAATATACTTCTAATATGATTTACAAGCTTTCACATGTTGTAAATACAATAGAATTAAATATAAAATAGATGTCCTTTCCAAATGCCTGAAGTTGGAAATCAAAGATCCTGAATGGTTGGTCAATAAGTGAAACCAGGTCCCTGCAGAGGACCTTTTCTTCACGGTTCTTTCTCCTCAGTGTTTCTGCTTCAATCTGCTTTCATACTTTCATTTCTTCTCTTTTCAGTTCTGATTTGAGAACACTGATCCCATGTTAGACTGACTACAGATTTACCAGGATATTGATTCTACCATGGATGTAGTGGAAGGCTACTAAAGACTTTCATGGATTCCCACCTCAACAAACTATGTGAATATAAACAATTTGGTTTACTGGACCACAGTTCCTGATTAATTCTTCTCCCCGTCATCATTCAGCCACTTCGGCTTTGAATGGTTTATTACAAAGACACATAAAGCAACTCATGTAATAGCTTTGGTAATGAATGCAGCTCATATGTATACCTTTTTCTATCACATTGAACAGGAAAGTATACTCAACCACAATGCTCATGAATTTCCCAAATTTGATTCCTCAACCAGCACATTCATGACAAAAAGTTAAGTAAGTATATATTAAGAGACATAAAAATTAGGAAATCATTTTTCTGTCTTACACAATTGGGCTATGCTCCTATTCCTCTTTGGACAATAACTGGTATTAAAATTTTAATGGCCTGATTTTTTTTGCCCATAATCAATTGGTATTATATCTTTGCTACAAAGTGGTTGATTAATCATAATCAATTTGGTGCAGAAAAAAGTGCTCCCTAGCCAAGATAAGTGGATGTAATTAATTGGTGTGCAAAACTCATTGGCAGAGAAAAACTTTTTTGCAGGCAAAAAATAAACAAGAGCCTAGGGCTTTATACACTTTGAAAATATTTTGGAAGAAGTATGACAAATCATATCCCAGCACAGTACTTCTCTAAAGTAGGCTAAATTTTTTATATGAAATGATAAACAAATTGTTCCTGCTTTAAGAATATCTTATGTGACTGCTTCTTTGCATATTAATGAAAAGAAAAGATAGAATAGATAATCAAGAAGTGTGGGAGCCAAATTACATCTCCATCATTTTAAGAGCATGCATAGGCTTATTATTTAGCCTAAAACATCTTTAGAAAAAAACCAAAGTAAAAGTATTTTAAAACCAATAAATTAAAATTATATCTTACTTCCTTAAGACTATTATTTTAATTTCTTTTTGGAAAGTGGCTTTCAAGAATCTGACTAAAGATAATACAGAAGGACCTTCAAATAACTTTTTTAATTTCATAAAATTGTAAGTGTTCATAAGGACAATTATTTCTCATTTATTCATATAGAAAACGGGAATCAATGAATTAGATCTCACCTGCTTCAAGTTCTGTTCTGTATCTGATAGAAATTTTTTTTTGCTCCTAGTGGATACATTTATTCAAGGAAAATGAATTAGATGATTATGATTTTTGATGGTCTAAAAATGCACCTTTTGAAAGTGTTAGACATTATACCGACTCAGCCAAAACATCTATTTTATTTGATGGCATATTTTTTTTATTTATGGTGCTTGTTTTGAAATCTGTATTTCCCCACTAACATTACCATCTATATTATATGATGAATAAATTGCTTCAAAAGAAACTAATTCCCCACAGTATAACTGCAAAACAAATTGGTTTTTTGAAACAGGCTCCTTGTTATTGTTTAAAAGGGGACTAAATGGAGACTCTCAGATGCAATGTTACTGTTTGGCATATTTTTAATTTGTCATGCCCTTAATATTAAATGCTTTTCTATCAAGGGCATTGATGATATATGAATAAAATAAAACACACATGTGAACTGCTTCTTTACATGACTACTGAATATCTACAACAGAAATAGTTATAAAGCAGAAAATAAATGTACATATTCTGTTGTTCATACTATTCTGTTATTATGACATGATGGAAATCTCATTGCTCTGCACTGAAAAAGACTCATTTTTTTCAGAGTAGAAGCCACACGTAGAATATCCCTCATCACAATGAAAGGAATTGTGACTCTTGTGTAGTTTTGCATTGGAATCCACACAACTGCATCAAGTTGAATGAATAACCAAGTTGAATGAATAACCACAGTGTCTACGAACCTTGGAGCCCAAGTTCATAAATCCATTCAGTAAGAACCACAAACCATTCCAGACATAGAGAGGTACAATTATGCATACCTTTTAACAAGTATCACATTTAGGTATCTCTGGAAGAAATGGCAAATTGAAGATGGCTCCATGAAAAGCAGAGTGAATGACTGTGACAGAACGAAGAGCTGATGAATCAATCATACTTGACCAGGGTAAAACAATAGATGAAATTTACATAGAGTTCTTCAAAGCCTTTGACTCAGTGGTACACGAAAAACTACTGTAAAACTAAACTCTTACGGCATTTCTGGATCCCTTCACAAGTGCGTTCCTGTCAAATAGACAACAAATAGTAAAAATAGGAAACACCTTATCAAACCCTGCACCAGTTAACAGTGGCATCCCCAAAGGCAGCATTCTTGGATCCACATTCTTTATACTCTATATAAATGACCTTTGCAATCACTTTATCAGTAATTATGTCTTCTTCACTGATGCCATAAAACTATTCAACACCACTGTTAGGAATATGAAACACCTAACAGGTATTTGAGTTAGAAATATATAAACCAGGATAAACATTTAAATATTGTCTCTTTAAGGGAATGCAAGAGCATGCAATTGGGTGTGGTTTCTCAAATGGCCTTAAGATGGAGCCAGAAACCTGGATTGTATTAGTCTGAGTCTCAGAAGAGAAGAGAGTGTATCTTTATTTCCTTCTGTTGTAAAGTATTGCCATTGCTCCATTTTTCCTAATTGACTGATATTACTGGATTTAATGTAAGTCTGATACTTAACTGTTTTTGACACCGGACTTTGTTACTGGAATATCACTGGATTGAAAAATTGACTGATTAACCTGTGAATGATTTTTGGACTGCTTATTTTGAACTTTGCTTAAACTTTTCTGGAAGTAAAAACCTACATTAACTGTACAGTGTATCTGTGTACTGAGTGTGTATTATTCCAACACTACTCTCTATACGTCTCCCTGTATACACTCATTCTCCTAACGGGGAATTACCTCAACAACCACCATCCTTCAAAGCGACCTCGATTGCTCAAACAATTGGCAATTCCAAATCTCAACCAACAAATGCTCTGTCCTATACCTTGGCAACTAAGATTCATGAATGAAGGCAAATATATCTGTCCAAGGATAATATTGCAGGATCCAGTCTGGGTCGGTCACTGGGAGGTTCCCTGAGGATAAGATCCAGCATGAGTCTGAAAGCTCGCAAGACTAAACCTATGGTATCAATGACCAACCCAAATCCTGGAATTTAAGTTTGCCTACAAGTGCTACATACAGTTAATCTTCATGAAGAAACTGCAGATAGCAGTCTTTGGCAGATTTAGATAAATGCCATTTTGCAATTGCCACATATTGGCAATATTTACAGTGTTTAATGATACACTGATTTGGATCAGCCACATATTCAGCTTCAGAGGCACCCAAATTATTAGAAAGAATCATTAAATCCTATGAGACCAAAAAGCTCACAATCATATTTTATAAGTATCAGTTATCAATAAATCATTTTGCTATGCAAATTAGACTGAATGTAATAAGGAATTTAAAATTTTGCCTGAATAGTATCAACAATGGCAAATTTTGCCTAAATATTGGCAAAATATTTTGATTATAGCTTTATGCAACAACAGAAACAGCTTAATACAACAATAACAGAAACAGCTTAATACAACAACAACAACAACATTTAAAATTATATATTTGAATAGAAAAAGAATAATCAATACTTTATTATAACAGTGCAAAATCCTCAAGTTATTATGTTTGGGAAGAAGTATTTATACATATTAATTTGAGTTTAAGACAAGATTAATAATTTTGATATACAGATTCATACCTACATGGAAGTTAACAGCAGGACTTTAGAAATAGGTTTTCAGTACAATGATTATTGCCAAAAGATTAGCTTTTCAGAATTTGAAAGACACATTTATGGCCCCAGTAACCGAGTGGACTGAAGACTCAATGTCATTTATTTTCAGTTAATACATTCCACATATTTGGAGAAAGTAGAAGGTATCAGTTTACATCTTATGTTGTCTGTACATCTCTGTACTTGTGGAAATTTAGAGATCTAATGAATTATGCACTTACTTATAAAGTGTGTCAATTTCCTGGAATCGACTTTAGTTATCCTCTGCAGTCCTCGAATTCCTAAGAGTCCTGTACTGAAATAATATTCTTTTTGTTGGCCAGCCTAGACCACAAGATAATGTAGTAAGTGAGTAGGATATGCAGTGGTGGTAAGGTGCAGCAGAGCTCCTCTAATGGCAGCTATAACAATAGCTGTAAAGAGGTTAAATTGATTTAACTTCTACATTTTTGCTGCTATATGTATTTATGCATGAAGGTCATTGCAGTTTAGTTATTATTACAAGTTACAACTACTAGCCTTATAATTACTTTTCTTGTGTAAGCACCTGCCCTTTGGAACAATCCCTCAACTAGAATTAAGATGGTCTTAATCCTGTTAGGCTTCCATAAAGGTTTAAGTCTTTGTAAAGGTTTAGGTCGGCAAGACATTAACTTTCTATGGTACTCACACTAAATGTGCTTCATAGGAGACTTTCCACTGAATTGTATCTCAGATTCTTTTCAAAATTGATTCAGACGAAAAACCAGACAAAATGTTCCAAATATATAGATAACTTATTTAAATTATTTTTCATAAGCCCTTTAAAAAGTGGTTGGCAACAAGCTTTTTAAAGAAAACAGTGCCATGATTTACACAATGTATACACAACCTATAATGGAGATAATATACAGTTGGTAAATGGTTCTTCTATTATAAATCCACAAGTAACTCAGATTATTATTTAAAAACTGGAAAATTTTAGGGCATTGTAAGAAACAGTCATTAGCAAAGAATGATCCGTACATATCACTAATAAAATCCCACTCTTTATTTCAAAGGCCATTTTGAAGGTGACAAATATTTAGATTAGATTGGGTAACTGACTTACTATAAACAAGAGGCCTTACTTATCGTAAATCAGTTGCCCAATCTGATCTAAATCCTCTCAGTTTCTCTGCGAAGCAAAGTCTTTGCTTTCCTTACTTACAGAAAAATCCAAAAAGGACTGAATGATAGAACACATAGTTGTTGTGTTCAATCATAAAAATCTTCAAGAAAGTCTGAGAAACAGACCAATTCAAAACTAAATAAAATTGTTTTTTTCCTAAAACCCTTGGTAGAGAGTGAATTCCTATATTTTATCTGTTAAAATAAGAAGTACTATACATGCAAACATTCTGAAATAGCTACAATTCTTTATCTGAAACATAGCTTTTCTTTTTTTTCCGCAAATGATTTCACATTGGACGGAAATGCCATAAATATAAATGTAGTTGTGCTAAATGCTAATGATTTGAATACAGTCTGACAGAAATAATTATTTTGCCAATGTAATGAAGCTTGGCCAATTTATTCTTTTTTGAGATTTGGCAGTTGTGTTTATAAGGCATCCACAGCTGTATATCACAGATAAAGTCCAAGACAATGTGTGATGTATATAATTTAGCAAGGTGAATTTTCTCCTACATTAGTGGAACCTCCAGGGATCATTTTAAAATTTCTACAACATATTTTACAACGTGCATCATGGATAACCAGTTGGTGGCAGCAAAGAAACACTGAAAATTGTTTTTGCTTCAAATTAGTGTTCCATCCATCTGGGTGTTCCCTGCCCACATCTGATAGCTACAACAAAGCACCATTGTCTTTAAAGCATATTCAGGGATTGGTCATCAATAGTTACTAATCAAACTGAGTAGAGGTATTAAGTGGACTAGAATAGGCTGCAGTGCTCTAACATGTTCATTAATTGCTTGGAAGAAGCTTGTTATATACATAATATGCATGTAAGAATCTCACTTTGAACAGTTGCTTAGAATTTCACAAGTTGTCTTGCTTGACAAGTCTGAATAAAATAAATTCAGTATTTTTCAATAACATAATATAACATTATTATACATCGGTGCTATTTGAGGGTCTTGTGAGATGACTATATTTCCCATTGGAATTTTAATATGTAACTATTATCAACTAAACCACAAATATGCTTTAAGTTATTCAACAGATATTCCTTTTATAAACAGGCAGAATTTTAATAAATGGTAGAATATATTATAATTTCATGTACACAGGCAGAAATATATAGTTATTTTTGCCTGCAAGTTTTGTATTATGATAAGTAGTTCAGCCTTAAATGAAACATGAAATGAAAATATCCCATTAAGCCTCCAATCTCTGCAAAGTTGCTAATATGAGAGAAGGCTGAGCTACTGATACTAGAAATACCTTTAAGCAGTTAACTTTTTTGAAAGTTAATTCCCAATACCTCTATTTATCCTGGATTAGAGAAGAAGCTAAGTTGATTGGTGTTCTTTGAGGATCCTGTGAGATGGCCACACGTTATTGCAAAATGTTCAAGGCAGCGGAGTTTAAAAGGTTTAACACAGCATGAAAAACAGCTGATGGCAGAAAAACTGGGAAGAATAATGCTGATTCTTCAGCACACTGGGCAATTGAAGCTGTAATCTTAAGTATGGTGGTTCTCATCTAGTTCATAAATTATCTTTTAGAAAAATGCCTTCATTTTACTTGAACATGCATTGGGCCGAGGATAGAGGATAGAGTGAGGTCCAGGCTTGAGCAAACTATAGATTTTTTTTCCCCATGCAAAACACAGATTTCACCACTAAGCCAGGATCTCCAAAAAATTTTTATCAGTTACAATCTGTTCTCCAAATATGCAAATTCCTTGTGATCAATCTCTCTCTCTATAAAAATGAAAAATACCACTCACATCACAAAATCTCCAGAACTGTAAAGTCTACAAACTTGAAATTTGGCAAATATGTTCCTCTTGGCTTCTAGGTGCTCATTAAGAAAGGATTTTTTGAAATGACCATCAGAGCATTAGTAGTTCCTATATTATTATTAACATGCTCTGATGCTAAGGAGTTCTACTCTCCCTCCCCACCTGAAAAGAAATCTGTTCCAAGTGCAAAACACAAGTAGAAGAGAGGAGTTTCAGTTTTAGTTTCACAGCAGCAACCAGCTTTAGCACAGAACAGTTGAGCTAAGCCACGCCTAGGCTCCTTGATGTCTCCTTGTTGCTCACACAGCAAATACTTTTTCAGTTTCCAAAGAGCCCTCAACTCTCTCACACACTGACAGGACACTAGCCAGATGAATACTGATGGATGCCGATAGGCAGAGGCACCATTTCCTCTCCGCTTATTTTCCTCCCAAAAAACTAAGCCCAATCACATAGTTTCATAACAAAGCACAGGTATTGAGCTAGTCTCTTATATATCAACCTGACTTTTTCTCCATCTCTTTTTTCATTCCTACCCTATCAGTTTCCCTATAATTCTATTTGATGAAAGCCATCTTAACTGAAGAGGAAGCATTCATATTTTCCCACATTTCTCATTTCATTCCCCAGGTTCTTGCTCATGAGTCAATTTCACTAAAACTTAAAAATTTATGATAAAACCTCATTAGGTAAAGTTGGTTTAGCGTATGTCCAAATGTGTCAGTATTTCTGAATTGTCATCAGCTGCAGCAGTGTTCATCAGAAACACCTGCCTGTCAAATTGTCAAGAATTTATTTTTGTTTTTTCAGGATATGTTAAAAAAATTTACCTCAAAGTATTTCTGATGTTGACTGAGATTTAATAGTCTGCTTCAAGCAAGATATGTTTACTGCCAAGAGGCTGTTAGAGAAAGTGTGACAAAATAGTATCAAGAAGAAATGATGATATCCATGTTAGCAACAGAAAACAAAAATCAGGATCAGAATTATTTTAAGAAAAAGAACAAATAAATAAAAATAAAAATTTCCCCATCTTATATAATTTTCTAATTTGTTCTTCCTCATCAGTCATTACTTATTCTCTATGATAGGATTATTAAACATCCAAACTGCATTCTTCTTGGCCAAATCTTGATTAATCACACTTCTAATTTTTTTTTAAAGTGAATGAATCATACAATTTAAAGTCGCTACAAGCTGTTGCTGTACATCCTAGTAAATACTACATCAACTATTTCTATGCAAATAAGATTCAAATATTATTTTCTTGACCCAATGCAAGTTCATAACTTAGGCTGTTCCCTACATTCCAATACAACAGACCACAACTGCTTCACTGTAGCAGTTCAGATATTGGAGAAAAAAGATGGGAAATTGGGAGTTCTAGTCCTCCTTTAGGTATGGATCAAGGTGATTTTGGGTCATTTACCAACTCACTTCAGGGTTATGTGAAGAAAACAGGGTTATGTGAAGAAAAACGAGCATTATGCATGTCATCTTCAGCGGTTACAAAATAATGGTGTAATTTAAATCTAATTAATAAATAACAGTGAAATATTTTAAATTTTATTTGCATCTTGTATTTCCTCTGGAGAGATCAGGATGGTACACTACAAATAAATATACTTCTCTAAATCCTATTGCTAGCACTGGTTTCCCCCTTAGTGAAATTTCTTCTGGTGAGTTTTTCCTTTTTTTTTTATTCATGGTACTAGGAACAAAAAAGAGCCTACATCAGTTTGGTGTAGTGATGAAGGTTCTGGACAAGAAACCAGGAGACAATGAGTTTGAGACCCCCCTCAGCCTGAGAAAACATCAGGGTGACTTTGGTCTAGTCACTTTGTCTGAATTCAACTTACTTCACAGAGTTGTTGTGGGGAGAATAGGAGGAAGAAAGAATATTATGGATGTTCGCCACCTTGATTTGTGGATGAAAAAAAAAGGCAGATAAAAAAATCTTTAAAAAAAGACAAATTCTAGCCACTACTGTACATGTAGTCCTTGACTTACAACAGTTTGTTTAGTGACTGTTTGAAGTTACAACAGGACTTGAAAAAGTGACTTATAACTATTTTTCACACTTAGCATCTTCATGGTCATGTGATTACATTCAAATGCTTGATAATTGAGTCCCATTTATGATAATTGCAGTGTCTTGGGCTCATGTGATCACCTTTTGCGACTTTTTGACAAGCAAAGTCAGTGGGGAAGCCAGATTCAATTAATCATGTTCCTAACTTAACAACTGCGCAGTGATTTTCTTAACAACGGTGGCAAGAAAGACTGTAAAATGAGGCAAAATCTACTTAACAACTAAATCACTTAAGCCACAGAAATTTTGGGTTCAATTGTAGCTGTAACTTGAACACTTCCTGTAGTGTGTTCCCTACATATCAAGATTTTGTCACTAAACAGCTGTATCATTCAAAAAAATAAAATAAAAGGAGCAGGAACCTCTGTCTTCACAGCTCAAATAATACATTACTAAAAAGGGACCAACATCAATAGACAAAATTCTTGAATTAGTAACTATCTCAGCTCTGTGGCTGCCAACAATAGGACACTCAGCCTGCAGCAGACTTTCAGCCATGTCTAGTATTACTAAAATGAAATATATTATGTGGGATCTGATTTTACAATTATGAATTTGCCCACATGAGGAAACATGACTTTCCTCTAATATTTAATAAAATGATGCAGGCACATTTATGACATTTATATTCTGTTCTGTCCCCTGAGAGCTCAAGGGGATTTAAAATGAGGAGTGTGTTTGTGTGTCTCATCTAATTTTATTTCCACAATAAGGAGCACATGATATAGGTTATACTAAGAGCAAGTACCTGGCCCTGATACTCAGTGATTTTCACACTGACTAGAAAGCTTTCCTCATCTGAATCCAGTACCTTGACTGCTATACTATGGTGCTTCCCATATTATCTGTTCTCCCTAATTTTATAATTTATATGGCTGTAATGAAAAGTAGAAACAGGATGCATATATCAATGAATTATTCTAACTTCCAATCAAGTCAAAACCAAAGTACAGACATTTTGTATTTTTTCAGGTTTGGTTTATAAATCAGTCCCAATTACTTGAATTTGTAATGTTTTCCTCACTTCAGTTTCTATAGTTATCTCTGCCAAACATCCCTCTTATCATGGATATAGTATTAAACCATGGATACACTCAACATTTAGCAATCAATATTGCACATAATATTCACAAAAAAGAGCTGAAAGGACAGAAACAAAGCAAAAGCCCATAAAAATACCTTGCTTATAGCAGAACAGCCAATAATCAATTTAACACAGATAATATCACAAAGGGAATAGAAAAGCGAAGATGCTTCACAATGGTGCCAATACTATGCATCTGTGAGGTGATCTTTAGGACACACAGAAAAAGAGAAGCACTTTAACAAAAAAATATCTATGAAGGCAGGCTAGCATTTGCCCAAAGAGCAAGACAAACTATGACTACACAAGCAGAAAAGGAACAGCTCAGCAGTATCAGAAATAATACTGTTCAGCATCAAGGGGATATAGATTGATATGACAGCGTATATACTGTCATTCCTCAAAAAGGGAGAAAATGGTGCCAAAGCATACTTTTGGGGTGGGACGTACTAGGATACTGACCTGAGCTTGAGACACGACTAGTAGTGGTAGGCTCAATAATTTCTATAAAAGGGGGAAAAAGAAAACACCTTGTATATGAATTATGTATGGAAGACAAACATCAAATGAGAGAGTCAACAATTTTGGGCATGTAACATATAAAGGCCGACTTCGGCTCTCCAAAAGAATGTGCATGAAAACCTACCTGAAGTTTGCAAAGGTGGTTGTGTTGGGTGTTTTTTTTTAAAAAGGAAATAGCCTCTTGAGTCAAACTTGATCCCTAATAACTTTAGGGATATGTCTTTGTAGCCTTCTTAGCAACAAATGCTACAGCTTAGGAATTTCTGATGAGTTAATATCCAAGTACTAGCCAAGTTCAACTATGCTGAGTTGGTTTGGTGGACAACCTGGTTAAGTGGATAACTAAGTGCAGCTTATAAATGGATCTTACTGTTGTGCTTTACTGTAAATATGTACTTTGTATTTAATCAAACACGGGTGTTAAAAATTCCTCTACTTCACAGATAAAACTCATTTTACAATTTTGATCCAGGAAAACATATTGTAAATAATACAAAACAACAAAACTTTGCATAAAATAACACGAAATGTATGTAGTACCACAGAGGTTTAGCAAATCAAATGATTTGATGTTTCTCAATAAAGAGATATTTTATAGTCTTTTAAAAATACTAAACAAGACAAAAAAAAAATCCAATATGACAAATATGAAGAAAGCACCAGCTAGCAGTACATTTTTTTAACAAACAGAAAACTGATTGCTCTTAAATAATTTGTTTTGAATGAAATCCAACTAATTTAGCAGAACTAACTTTCAAATTAGGAGTGCTGAACTGTTTTTCATGTCACAACATATATTTCCACTTACTGACTGATGTAGCATACTCAAATTCAAAACAATTCAATATAAAACTTAAAAAGAAAAAATTTAAATGAGTATTTCTTTAAAATGTGGCTGTTTTTGAAATGAGGGAGAGGCATGCCAAAATTGGCCATCATTACACTTAGAACACTTTTTAAAATAAAATCCATTATATGAGATCCCCAGAAAATAAAAATGGCAAACAATTGCTTATTTAAATTAGCACATTTTTTAAAACCTTGGAAACAATTTTTGCACTTTTTAATAATTGTGCTACTTGAAGATCTTGACCTGAAATGCAGTAACTTAGCAATTTCTTTGAGGATCTAAAATACAAGCCCTTTGGAAGACTATTATTTCATATCATATACTGTCAATCATATCCAATGACTGAAGCTACGGGATTAATTTCCCCTCCATTTGCTCAGACAACTCAGAGTTGCTCTTATGGTGAAATATTGTAGCATTTCTCAGATCAGCATTCAAGCATCACTCTATTATAGGGGGAAAAAAGCAGTTAAGAGGTATTTAATTTCCATTCTTACTTAGCATATATTACAATTTCTTTGGGAGTTAATCTCCCCTTTGGTCTTTAGGTTTTTATACTTATATATAAAATGCTGATGTAAAAGTAGGAGTAAAACTCTTGTATCATTCAAAAATGGAAATAGTCCTGCAAATCAAACTAAAATTAACAATATAGGTGATATATTAAACTCAGATTTTTATAGATGATCTAACAAATGGTTAAATAGTGTTCACTGAAGAAAAGAATATTGGCTCACGAATGAAGGCAAATAAATGTGTCCCAGGATAATGTTGCAGGATCTAATCTGGGTCAGTCACCAGAATCAGAGTCTTAGTTGTCCAAGCATTCGAAGTTGTGCTGGAGCCCATTCAGAGGGAACTTCTCTCTCATCAGAATGTGGTGAGAATGAAGTTCTTTGAGAATTGGCTCCAGCACAAGTCCGAATGTTTGGAAGATTAAACCTCTGGTCCTGGTAACTGAGTCAGAATATTGACTGTATGGTTTTAAAAATGGAAGCAGGAGGAGGCATTTCCCACTTAATTTCTTATCTTCCTATAGCATCCTATCTCTCTAAGTATCTATTGTGCTTGATACTAGGTCTTTGATTCGGATGAATTGTTCATATGCCAACATTTGACTCTGAGAATTTGCCTCATAATATCAACTTGCAGCACAATTAAAATTAATACATTTACTACAAAATAAATAACATCCAGTGTTATTATTAGCTCATCTTTTATACATAGATTGCAAACTTATTCAACATAACTAATTTTAGAATATCTGAAAATGACTTATGGTGTTATCTGTGACACAATAATTTAGCCATGTCTCTGGGACTTATTTACATAGCATATAATCTAGTTCTTGGTTGATTTTCTAAAACTAAGCAAGTGTTTTGAAGCTCCTATATAATGGGAAATCTGACTACTTGATACTTTAAGATGTAGCTTTGTTCAGGTATTTTCCCATGTCCCACGTGGTATTTTCCCACATCCCACGTTGAAGTTGATACTATGACCTGTGGCTTTCATGTGTTGGACAAGTGAGGAAGTGTGTTCCAGCTTTTTGAAATGTTGCTACAACTTTAAAAGCACAACTACAATGACATGGGAAAATACCTGAACAAAGCTGAACAGCATACATGTAAGTACTGACGAAAAATTAAGAAAAAAAATATATAGATGCTGTTCAGCAACCTTCGGGTATTATCCCACATCATTGTAGTTGTGCTTTTAAAGTTGTAGCAATGTTTCAGCAGAATCTCATCTGCCATCATCAGACTTCTGTATTGTGTTCGTCTGTGAGTTAGACTTTCACAGTCGTTTCAATTTTAAATTTGGGGCTGGCCTATTGCTGTGCCAGAATGGTTTTTTCTTCATCCTGATTGGTTGGGAGTCTTGGTCTGTGATTATTGGCCTTGGAGTTTGCTGTGTTCTGCTTGATTGGTGTTTCTAATATCTTCTGTCTGTTTTGTGGATTTTTTTGTGTCTTGATTGGCTGGCAACATTGTGTTCCTGTATTGGAGGCTTTCAGTGCAGCTTGGCTCCGAGTAAGTGGACGGCTATCATTTGTTAGGAAGCTAGGTTTCATCTGGGTACCTGGTTGGGATGTGTTTGAGATGGAGGTATCAGGGGAGATCTGTTTGTGCCCAGGTGTTTGCCTGGCTAGTGGTGTGGAGATTTTTTTTGTTTGTGAGTGTAGGCTTCCAAATGATTGACAGTCTGGTGGAATCATCTCTTCTATTCATGCTTTCAGGTCTTTTTTCAATCTCTATGGCTTCTCTGTTAATTCTGTGGCTGGGGTTTTCTGTAGTGGCTAGGGTTTTGGTGCCATTGAAGTTGATGCTATGACCTGTGGCTTTCATGTGTTGGACGAATAAGGAAGTGTGTTCCAGCTTTTTTACTGCATTTTTGTGTTCATCCAGGCAGGTACTTATTTTTCTATTGATTTGTCCAATGTATGTGGGCGGGCATGAGGCACAGCCTAATTAAATTAAATACAGATGAAGCTGACAGAATAAGACACCAGGTTACTAGCATCCTATGCACAAGCAAACCAACCAAAAGCAACTTGAACAAAGAAGAACTCAAAGCGCTACAAGCCCGAAAAAAAGATAACAGCATAATCATACTTCCAGCAGACAAAGGGAATGCCACAGTAATAATGGATAGAAAAGACTACAAAACAAAATTGACAGACCTACTCTAAGACAAACCTATAAATATGCATCCAACCACATATCTGGAAAAATTAACCAAGAAGAAAACCAGCCACATGAGCAAAGAGATCAAACAGACGATCATCCCAAGAGAAAAACCTTCCAGATGCCCCAAACTATATGGCCTCCCAAAAATACACAAAGAAGGCATACCTCTCAGACCCATAGTCAGCTCCAGAGGAGCACCACTACAAAACCTAACTAAACACTTAGCAAAACAACTAACAGCCCCATGCTGCAACCTTAACTTCATATGTACAAAACTCATACCACTTCTCAGAAATGATCAAAGATCTACATGTGGAACAAGAAGATCTGCTTGTAAGTTTCGACGTGGTTTCACAATTCA
>BLBF01000020.1:29717825-29811225 GCA_015471245.1 Laticauda colubrina | reverse complement strand
GGGGGGGTGAGCCACAAAACAGACAGAAGAAACCAGGAACACCAATCAATCAAACTCCAAGTCCAATGAAACAGAACCAGGCTCCCAACCAATCAGAATGGACCAGCCTCAAATTTAAAACCAGGAGCTTTAAGACCCATATCCATACAGAAGCCTGAAGATGGCAGATGAGATTCTGCTGAAAGGTTGCTACAACTTTAACAGAACTACAATGAGGTGGGATAATACCCGAAGGAAGCTAAACAGCACACATGTAAGTACCCGCGATAACTTAAAAAAACAAATATATATATATATATATATATATATATATATATATATATATATATATGTGTGTGTGTGTGTGTGTGTGTGTGTGTGTGTGTGTGTGTGTGTGTGTATGTGTATGTGTATGTATATGTATATATATATATATTTTCTTTAAAATTCTTCATTAACTCTCCATAGTTGAATTTTATGAATTGAGTGGCCATATAAATCATTTATAATAATAACAATGAAGAAATAAATAACATTTAATAGTATACTTTCACTCATCCTGTCCTGTTCTTCCTCTTCTTAATAGAAATTTGTTGAAAATGTATGGCTATGGAGAACATGGCATTTCAAGGAGAAAGAGAAATAGAGAGAGGTAAAAAGAAATGATGTCTGTCAGAGGACAAATTACACAATCTCACCTACTAATACACATAGTTGTCTTTAAATTGCTGCACTTATTCAGTTTTTTTGGTGAGAAGAAAGAAGCAGCATTCTCCAGACCACTTTTAGAGAAGAATGTGGAAATGGTCACCTTGCATAACTTTCTCAACTGTAGGCTAATAACTATAGAATGTTTGTCTTTCAAGGAAATGGTTTGTAACTGGGTGTGCTGACTTTGTGTGCTGACCTGCTGAGCTTAATGCTTCTATGAACAGGCAGAGATCACTTAATGCAAACCCCAATGCAAGGTGTATTCCTACATTTTATTAATAACTTTGGGATCTGTTAATGTGTTTCTATAAGAAGAAACTATATGTTACAAAATACTTAAGAAGCAAGCATTTATTGACCAGATGCATTAATTATCTATCTGACGACAAATTCAAAATGAATCCACTGAAAGGCTTACAAGTATATTGTTTATAGTGGAATAAACTCAAAATAATTAAACAGTAGACAGATGTCAAAGTTACCAAAGATAAGCAAAATTGAAGGAAAGTAAAATTAATTAATGTACGTGCCAATCAGCTAAATCATACATCTAACTCATACATCTTCTCATAATTGCCAGAATAAAATCCATCATCCTAAATTCTTGATTTATTTTGTACTGGAAAAATCTCATAGGATTGAGACCAAGCAATTGAAGATGTCAGAATCTGGCTTCTTTATTAAGTTTGTCAGCCTTCAAGATTTCTTCTTCTGCTTGATTCTTTCTGGCTGCCATAGAAATGGGGGGAGGGGGAGCAATAATTGGGTTTTGTGGGGGAAAAGGTGCTGGAGGTTAAAGTTGCGTGAACTGTAAATGTTGGGATGCTTTTCTGCTTACTGCGCAGATGCAGCCATTTATCTTTTCTTGGCCAAAATCTTGGCGTACCAGATGTGTAGATGCCACCAGAAGATGTAATCCACATGACATTATACACACCTCAGATTGAATGTCCAGTTTGAATAGTTGGGGATGGGGACCTGGGATAACTTTCTATTTTTAATTTCCACGTCTTTTGCCTTTTGATCTTGTATTTCTTCTGTTGCTACCACTTCATATTCAGTAAAAGTCCTTTTCTCTATAAAAATGGAGTCTAAGGTTTTCTTTCTTGGATTTTGAATGGAGCCACACCTGACATTATGCAAGATCTCTGTTTTTACCAGGCCACCTGAAGATTTACTACTTTATTTTCCAAAAACAATGTCGAACTCAGCCAGTGATCAAGAAGATCTGGGAGCTGCTGGAACCACCACCTCACTGCTTCTTGACACTCAAGAGGCTGAGTTGCTGGTGGGGCTGCAGATTGAAGAGAAACCATTGGTCCCACCCAAATGGCCTTTGGGAGTCAGACAGAAAATGCTAGAGGAGATCCCCTCAAGGGTGACAACTGTCAAGCATCAGCATGGAGAAGCTGCCTGGCAGGAGGAAAGCCAAGAAGATCTCCTGCTGACCCAAGCTTTGCATCTGTTGAATGAAGCCATGGAGGGTTGGAGGGCTAGAGAAAGTTATGCATTTCTGGCATGTAAAGAGAGGAGGGGGACAGAAGTATTTGAAGAGCCTGAGTGCCAGCTCAAGTGTCTGCAGTAGCCCAAGTCCCCCGGGAGGGCGATAGCACTATAGAGGCACCAAATTCCAAAAGTTCCTCTGTTAGAAGTAAAATACAGAGGGGATCCCAAGGAATTGGGATTCTTCCTAGCTCAAGTTTGGAACCATATAGAGGAATATGGGGATGATTTCACCTCAGAAGCAGCCAAAGTGAGATGTGTCACCAAAGCCCGAGAAGGGACTGCAGCCAAATGGATGATCACTCTTCGCAATGATGATGCCCCTCAATTAAGGAACTATGACATATTTATGGCAACCTTGCGCACATGGTTTGAAGATCCTGTTGTTGAATGAAAGTCTAGGATTAGGATGAAAACCATAAATCAGGGGTGAAGGTCCATAGCTGAATACACCCAGGAATTCAGAGAGTTGGTATGCCACATGCAGGGGTAGTCCCAAAAGGCTGTTATTTTTTAAAAGGACTTACTTGGAGGAAGTAACTTGCAATACAGAGGCAATATTTTATCAAAGACATGGATATCAAATACTCTTTGGTGCTATTGTAACAGTGATGCTTTTTATTTCCTAAACATATGACAGCCTGAGTGACTTTCTTATTTTTACCTTTGAATAAATTAGCAGAATCAGAGGACAGCTGACTTACATACCAAAGCTTCTGTTAGACACAGGGATGCAATATAAAAGCTATGATTCTTGCTAGTGTCAGGAATAATTGCTACTTTCCTGGCAATCTGACCTTTCTTGCTTGTAGTTGTTTATCTAAAACATGTATATGACCATCCATCTTGGCTTTCCACCCAAGGATAGAAACAAAATGTAGAAACATTAAAACAACAACAGGAAAACTAAAATCAGAAAAAGTGGCACCATTGATAAAACTTTCTGAGGCACCCTACAATACACTTTTCCCATGCCAATTTCAATGTCTTCCAAATCAGAAGAGAAGAAAGTCACATTTCAAATAAAATAAGTCACTTTCATGAAGGGTTACAAAGGACAATAGCCTTTTAAATTCTAAGCAGTTCACAAAGTTAATTGGTTTTACTCTCTAATACTACTATGGTATGAACATATATAGTTTTAAAAAATATTTGAAGATGCTTAGAATTAATAAACATCAAGTCAGTGAATATATTACAAGACCTGCATGTTCTTCCTCATTTTTTTTTAAACTAGGCAGCTTAATCTTAAACAAAGATATAATATTTTTAAAAACCGCCAGTGTAAAGCAAGTATAAATATATTTTCCAAGATTTTTGTATTAATACAATAAATTGATTTAGTATGAATCCACATTATTGTGAATGTGTAAATATATCTAAAATGAATAAATAACTAGTCAATAAACATAAGTTTCTCAGGTGATCTTAAGAACCCTAATGCTTTAGTTTATAGAAAAACATTGGTACATATTTTTCCCATAATCTTCAGGGCCTTTCAGCTAGCATTTCTTAAAGATTTCCCTTAGGCTTATTGAGAGGGAGGGAGGCATGATTATTAATAAAAGTACAAGTTACAGTGATGGTTATTGCATCTGGGAGCTCAAAATGGCAAGGGAGAAAGCAAAGAACTGCATATCAGACACACCCATTATATAAATGTAATATAGAAACATTTTTTTCTCTATGAAAAGAGCTGTAAAAAGTTCATTACCACAAAAAAAGAAGAAAGAGATATAAGATTGAAACCTCAGGGGTTGATCTCTCTCTGTTTTTCTGTATTCTGTAATTGTTAATAATCTCTTAAGATAGGATTTCTAGTTTTCAGTTAAATGATCTGTCAATCAGTCAGTCAGTCTGTCTATCATGTCAAGTATTTGGACATTTCCCTGTTAACTTATTTCTGGGTGTCAGGGATAAAGACTCATGAATTAAACCTTGCCATGGACAATGAATAATGTAATTGGTCAATGGTTCAAGCCAGCAGTGGCCATGTGCACCTCAAAATGTGCAATTCTAGAAGCATTCAGGGCTTCAGCAGGTAAAGGGGGCATTGTCAAAAGAAGACAAAGAAATGTCTTCCATTTCTGAATGACCACTTGGTTGATATGAGTTTCTGTTTTTTGTATAACCAATCTGACATTACCTTTTTCAATGTGATCAAACTGTACTTCAAAACCACTTTATTTAATTAATGCAGAGGATTTCATTCACAACAGCTGAGTCCTTTCCTTAAGTTTTAATAGGTATAATTTTGGAGAGAAATCAAGGTTGATTTATCACCTCACTAAATATAAATTGAGGATAGGATCAAAGAACTCTGAAGCCAAAGAGGTATAAATCATACTGTGTTCTGAAACATAAAATGTAAAGCACTAGGAAATATGTATTGGATGTTTAAAAAAGAAAAAAAAGAAAAGAAATAAATATATGCAGCCCAACACCTTCTAGACTTTATTTTGATAAAACATACATCCTACTCCAGGAATTTGTACTGAACAATAACCATTCCTCTGAATGGAGAGATTCACATTTAAATTATCCCATCCATTCAAATAAATGTAAAGTTGCACAATAGGAAAAATGACATTTATTTTTAAATATGAATTATAGGAGATTACTTTGATTCTATTATTCCAACACTAGGGTAGTAAGGCCAGGAGAATTATTCTGAAGGCAGGTATGATAAAGAAAAGAATAATAAATTTATGTTTTCAGAGTTATTGATTATCTAATTTGTTTTACCAGGCTTGTACGCTACCCCAATCAATAATGACTCTAAGCAGTGCACATAGTCAAAGTTGCTTCCACTGAATCTTACTGCCACCATCTGATTTTAAATAGATATTTGTGAGCAACTGTACAAGTGAAAAATCAATATGGAGACAATTTTGAGGGGCAAGGGTTAAACAACATCCGGTTGCTTAGTGTTTGTCTACCTTTATGCTCCTTCCATCTAGACTTCAGTGTTGCCCCTTTTTTGGTATTTTGCAGCCACACAGCTGTAGAGGTTAGCTTAATCTGAATGTTTGATCTGCTTTATGTTAACAATCCACGTGTGGATTACAGTCTCAGAATCACAAAGCATATTTTGCTTAGTTTGGTAAATTGGAAGATCATAGAGACAGACATTGTCTTCTTTCTACCTGTCTGATAATCTTTCATTTTCCTCCCAACAAAAAAGAAAATTGGAACAATAGTACAGAACTATGCCTTTGGTACAGCCTTTGGAAGACCCATCTGAAGCAACTTCTTAAAGCAGCTGCTTCAATTTATATCACATGTGGATTAATACCAAAGTGGATGAGGAAGACTGCTGTGGCGATCAGAAATTTTAAAACCTTTTCCCTAAAAAATGGATGGTTTGTATAAAGCTCTGTTGACAAGTAGAAAACCCCCAGTGCATCTATTGATCTTTTGAAAAAAAAAAAGAATGAAGTGTATAATTGTGGTGACTATATAGAAAAATCAGTTAGAAAAATGAGAAAAGCATGTGGAAAGGAGAAAATATATAATATTTTGCAAAAAAATATGTCTAATTCTTATGTCCATTCATCACTAGATACCAGAGGTTTCTTTTCAATCATTTACCTTTACTAAATGATTTTTAACAGGATTTCTGTAAGTGTTGATAAACATATAAACATGACCATTTGGTCAGTCACCATAGATAACATGGTATTATAAAGTATGAATGCCAACTAGTAGAGCTGTCTGGAATTATTAACCCAGTTCTGTGACAGACCTAAATTAAACGGAACTAAGAATGTTTGCTTTATATGGAGATACATTAGTCTGAAGAATTGTTTGTTTAAAGGTGTGTCTTCACTCTAAGATTAACTGAAAGAAATACTTTAGAAAAAAACAAAGGCAGTCAAGTTCAACATTAGATGCAAATTTTATTTGCAATCATGAGAATTATCCAAATATTAAGTAAGAGTTAAAAGTATAAATTTTAGGAATTTGATTTAAAGATTAATGAAAACAATGTGTTTTTATTAATAAAATGAATTAAGCAAAGATATTCTGTAAAAGTGAAATGAAATACATTTCATATGCAAATAATTGATAGGGTTTCTTAAATGATGCTTCTTTCTTCTTGAAATAGAACAAAAGGGTAGAAAATAGAACAACCCCCCCTCCAGATATAAAATCACTTAATAAATGAACTAGCAGGCAAAAATTAAAGAGGAAAAATAAATAATCACAATGAAGAAGAAATTATCTTAAAGTTTCCCTAGAAAAACTCATAGGATTAATTTTAATTGCCCATTTGTGCCATATTTTACAGTGCCATTTACTTACAGTATAAATGACTGTAGTAGCATTTTCATTAAAAGCACACATATATTATTTGAAATAGCCTAGTTGGCAGGACAAACTTTGCCATTTGTAAAAATCCACAAGGGAGATAATAAAAGATAATGCTTTATACTTACATCATTTTTTTAAATAAAAAGCTGAGTAAATAAATGATTTTTTTCTTTAGAAATACCCAGAAAGCATGTTTTTGATGTTAAACTATAATGCTTTAATATTCTTTTACTGTAACAATGAAGGCTTTTAAAATCAATAATGGATATTGCTTTTGTCACTAAAATCAACAAGAAAAAAACATAGGTTAATTCTTATTAAAATATGAAATTACTGTGGCTTATTTCTGTGATAATGATAAGTTTGCAGAAATCAAACTAACTTTTTACTACTGGGGAAGCATTTTTTTTTTTTAAATGGCCACTCTGAACAACAATTGATGATGGTGACATCATCAGAAAAGGTAGAACTGGAATTTTTGGCTATTTTTTTATTTTCAGGTTTTGAGACTGGTGTTTATTTGAAACATTAATAAGTCGTGCATATTGAAGTCTTAATAAACATACTTTAGGAACTGATAGTGAAAAAAACCACGGTGCTATCAACTGCTAGCATAATCAGGTCGTGTATTATCTTGAGCTTTCCAAAAAACTAGATTAGAAGTTGCAAAGAGACCATTTGTAGCTACTTCCAAAAAGTTGTTTGATATATTCCTCCTAAAATAATGAAGCTTTGATTAATCTGACTGCACTGACTTCAAAGCAGAATCTATTGGAACATGAAATTATAAATATGTCACTCTATTATTCTCACAATCTCTATCCTGGTATACTTTCATTTAACCCATTTTACTGTTAGGTAAAGCCTGAACGTATCTGAGCTCTGAAGCTAAGCAGGGTCAGGCCTGGTTAGTAATTAGAGAACTCTGAGAAATTCAAGACGACAGACTACTAGACTGACAAGCCAGAAAGTTCACGGGTGATGCGATATAGTTGTGTATACATTGTATATAAAACACAGTTATCAGGAACAGAATTTGCTTCAAGATTTTTTTACAATTACATTTCAGGTGATTCTATAATAATTTTGAATTGCAAAGTAGTTATAGTTACAGTTTACGTTAGAATTATATCTTGTTCTCTCTGTTATATTTACTCAGTGACAGTAAAGTTTTACCTTTATCTTTAATAAAATTATGACAGAAGTGTTTGTTTTCAAATGCTAGAGTTTCTAACAATATTCTTAATTAAAACATACTATGATATTTTGTATTAACAACCTCATTCCCAAGCAGAAATGACATCTGCATTAAAAACTTTACTACAAATTCAGATTAGTCAGAGGAAACAGCCCTTTAAGGTGTTATTTTTATAGCTATTTGGCAGAGAAAGAAATTAGAATGAAAAAGTATTCTCGCTCCTGGTAGCTTATTCTTGCATTAATATGGATAAATAGAAAGAACATGAATAATGTAACACATAGGAAAAAATTGTTTGTGATTTTAATCTAAAATATCCATCTGATTAACACTACTCTAATAATTAAACAATTTTATTCTCAGAGGTCATTCTTCAAATCTGTGTTGATGGTTGTATAAGAAAATAACTCAGAGAAAGCCACTGGCATCTGTCGGGGGTAAAGTCAAATCAGTCAACATGACAATCCCAGCAGTGAGATTGAAATGCTGTCACTTTGTACCTGTTTGCAATGCCAATGTGCATATAAAAGAGGTGGATTTTACCCTACTGTCATAACCTCCAACTTACCTCTTTTTTTCACTCCTCCCTATGGACACAGAGGAAAGCATATAATCAATCAAGCATTGTTTGCAACTGTAGAAGACATCAGTAGTCCCTATGCTGAATAGATAAATGAAAACTCAATCATCCATGCCAAAATTATTTTTAAAAGGTTAAACCATGGAAACTGGACCAAAGTTTATTAAAGTTTATTACTTTTGCAAATGAATACGAATATATGTATGTGTCATAGGGTTCAATCTAGGTTAGTCACCGGGACCAGATGTTTTGTCTTCTGAGCTTTGGGACTCCCGCTGGAGCCCATCTTTAGGGAACTTCTCTCTAGCAGTATGTGGTGTTCTCTGTGTGGTATTTATAGTCCCTTTTGTAAGTGGCCTTTTAGATGTAGATTGGGGTGTGCTTTATTACTTTTGGCCTGGATGTTTGAGTCTTTATTTACATATTCATTTCATTTTGGGGAGAAACCCCTACAGTGGGTATGGCAAGAGCTAATACACTCTCTGCCTAACCCATTTTTTTTTTCATTTTGACTGAAGAAGTTCCTTGGATGAGTAACAAAACATCTCAGTTTTAATAAACTTAGGTCCTGTTGTCATGATTTAACATATCCCTATGTTGAAAGATGTATTGGTGCATTAGTAATATAATTCATTTAATATTGTTCTCATACGGCTTCTAGGAGAGCTTCATTGAATGATTATGACAATAGCATTGCCCTTGTAACAGAAAGGGCAATGATGCTCTCACAGATAGCATGAAGTGCAGCTCCTACTGAATCTACTGGCTGTTTCATTGTCCATAGGAACCTGCTCTCAGCCTGTCAGTTAAGCCAGCTTAGAGCTGTCGTGGTTAATTTGCCTGTCTGTTGCCCTCAAAAGGAGGGGAGTTCAAAATGCATGGTTCTGACACACAGAACAACAAATGCACCTGTTTTGATAGTTAGTGTGCAGGAAGCCAGGAGTTCAAATTGGATAGCAGAAGCCAGCAATGAGATAAGACAGATGTCATATTGTCCTTACCCATCCCTAGCAACTGCAAAGTTGCAGGTTGAACCTTACAAAGGAAATTAAAGCACATTTCCTTTCAAACAGATATTATTCAGTTACAGGTTTCTCATTTTCTGTCAATGCCAGGTTGTTATCCCTCCTTTCCTCAATGAAAACATATCAGCCTGAATCTGTATTATTCAGAATAATGCTTCAAGATGTTGCCTTCTACTTACTTCTAGTAATAATTTCAGTTTTATAACTTTACATCAATATTGTGGTGATGTAATCATTCAAAGGCCAAAGGAAGTTTTGTACTCCATCCAGATTCATATTTGCAAGAGGGGCAGCTATATAGATTCACTAAATAAATAAATTTTCATGCCCCTGTCGGAGTCTGAATCCAAGAAAGAAGACAAACAGCTGACAGTGTGGGAATGTGGCCTTGAAGAAAACTGGGGAAGGGCAAAGTCCGGCTGGGCAGAACGGGAAAGAGGTAGAACAAGGGAGAGGGAGTTCAGAGGAAGACCCATGCCCACCCTCTCTTCATCCTAGGACATGCAGATAGGAATGGAGAAGAGAGCAAAGTGGGTTGCATGGCTTATGGGGGGAAGAAAGGGCCCCAATTTCCTTCATTAGCCACAGCTGAGAAGAGGTTTAAAAGAAATGCATGCTGAGTGCAGCAGCTGCTGGGAGCAAACATGAGTTTATCTTATGTTGACTTTGCTTATCTGTGTTCCTAGGCTTCTTCCCAACTGTGCTGAGTTATTGCCATGCCTTCACATCTGTAATTCTTGCTCCTGCCATGGCGGACAATTTACCTCATTTTGCCATGTTTTGGACTTGATTCTCTGCAGCCAAAGGATATTCCTGGGAGAGTTCTTTTCCAGCCAGAAGGTGACCAGGATACTGGGGGCAAAGTTGGAGCTAATAAAGGACTCCTACTGATTATCTGACTGTGTTGTCTTTGTGCCACGCCCTGGGTCATCACATAGATACAGATGCATAAAAACAATTTTTGTTTTTGCCTCTGGTTTAAGGGGTAATGGAAAAGTGCTCCATTTGCATCCCATGTGCTCTGAGTCTTGCACTGTAGGGTGATGTATATTCAGAAATATATATGTTGCAACCTAACCAAGAATGTTTTCATATTTGTTTATATGTGTGTATAAACAACTGTACAGATACAATATTATATTATATTGGAATGAATAAATACCTAAACTATTAGATACTATTACTGATTAACAACAATTACATTAAGGAGGATTTATTCCACATAAAACTCATGGCTGAATAGTACCCACTATATTGGAAATAAAATCCATGTCTTATCTTTCTTCTTTTCTCTTAATCATAATGAGATTTCATCTTTATATATACCAAGATGATTCTGCTTTTAGTGTTCATGAAAGAACCAGCATTCTTAGATAACAAGCTTGTCCTCATATGGCTGGTGTGTTTGTGCTAGTGCTGAGGAGCCAGGGGCTCAGCAGTGGCAAAACTTGACCCTGCTGAGTCTATTGCCTTCAGAGTTGTGACACTTCTATAGTGTGTGGCTCTTGTCCCTTCCTGTGATTGTAAGCTTCACACTTATCTGCAAAACTAATTATATTGATTGGATCTGGGTGAAGCTTGCCAACAATTTCCTACAATGCTGAATGATCCAAAATGCAATTGTCAATTAATGTCATGTAAACTAACCCTGCAGCACACAGTGGCCCCATTCAGCTCCCATTCAAATGTATCACTGCTATCTGGGCAGAAAGTAACTTCTGCTCAAATTGTCTGCAAACCAAGGATGCTGGTCACAGGTGAAATGCAGTAGCAGTGGCAGGTGCAATATAAATGTGGGTGGCAAATATGGCAGCCAGCCTGTCAGGAATCCTACTCTCGAGTCAGGCATCAGCCTGTTTATTTTGGTTAAGTGTCATGTTTGCTTGATACAAGAGTCAACAGTAATGATCTTAGAAAAGATAAAAATGGTATCAATGAACAATCAATATAATACAGACAACCAATTATATCATAGAATTATTATTACACAGAACTGGTGTCATAATCTACTGAAGTCCAAGTTCTTTTACATCTAATTTACTATATGCGGTGTGATGAAAGACGCAAGTTGCTGGGCAATCTAAACTGAATTATTCTCTCCCTAAAATTAATTACCTCCCTCTCATCCTACCTGTTCACATATATTTTACATCAGCCAACTCACCATAGCCACCTTGCCATAGTCAACTTGCTTCAGCCACTTCACCACAGCCAACTTGCTATGGGACAACTCACCATGGCCAACTCGCTTCAGGATGATTAATCAATTCAATTCAATTAAAAAATATTTTAATCTTTGTCACTCACATTTCATTTTGTCTGTCCTTTGGCATCTATTCTTTAATGATTCTATTCCACGATTTCTTTGATATTAGTATAACTCTTGTCCCATGGTGAGTTGGCCATGGTGAGTTGTCCCATGGTTAGTTGGCCACAGCAAATTGGCCGTGATGAATTGGCTGTGTCAAGTTGCCCCATTCTGGAGTCAACACTGAATTTGGAGATATGATGGAACACGTGAGGTCAAGAATTCAGCATTCTTGATAAGTACTTAAAACAGCTGTGTGAACCTATACCTAATTGAAGAGGTTGCTACAATTCCATATATTGCTTTAAAAATATTTTTCCTAAATGTAAGGACATAATTAAATCCAGAGTTGGAAGCCATTTAAAATGTGATAAAAAACATATGTGAGCATCTGTATTTCATATTAATATTGAAATATATTTCTCATAACATCTTATTTCTATATACTGATGACATCTGAAAACATAACTATTTTGTGAATAAGATGTTACACAAAAGCAGTCTACCCTTTTTTTCTTAAGCAATACTTATGTTGCTCCCACAATGGCAATTTCAGCATTAAGTCTTTGGTAATTACCATGTAATTACTGTGTAATTGACCCATGATGAATTGAAATCCAGTCAATGTCCCCCAAATCAATTGTTACAAATATGTGTAAAAATGCATAGTGAAATGAGCTTCATGATAACATTCATAACCCAGATCAAATTCTGAGAAAAACAAATTCATTAGCATGGTATTATTGTACAATATTGCATCAAGTATGAGAAACAGAGCATTTGATCCTCTTGGAACCAACCTCTTATAAAACGTTTTTTGTATTGTTATGAATTTAGTTCAAAATTGAAGCATAGAAGAGGTTTCTTTCTTCTTTTTAGTCATTTGGGGGAGGTCATCAATTTAATTCTGGGCCATAGAAATAAGAGCAGATTTCTTGAAATTAAAATAGATTCAAATTTTTGGAACAAAAAATGAACATATATAAATACTTAACATTAATGCATACATATTTTCCATTTGATTACATTTCTACTAGTAATATAACTAATGTGTTACCAGTCTTCTTCTAGTAAAAATAATATTTCCCTATATATGAGTAATACCAAACAATAACACATTTTGTGACTTTCATTTCCAAAAACCCTTAAGGAAAAAAAATATTCTCCCCTGTCCCACCTCATTGTTTATTCTCTCATTTTCAATTACACAAAGTAATAAAATCAGATAAATAAAATTGCAAAATAAAAAAATCAAGGGATGGCCACAATAAAAACTAAATTTAGCAGATACAAAATTAAGACTTAAAATGATGTCATTAATTAAAAGTTATAAGAGTTGATAATAAGAAATGGCAACTATATGTTATAAGTAAAGAAATAAATATTAAAAAAATAGAAAAATAAAACTATCCTTGTCGATTACCCAAAAGATTGTGTCAGGTGAGTCTTGGGGAAGAGTATTCCACAAACAGAAAAACAGGTGGGAATGTAGTCTGGATTTCCAGAAGGCAGGGACTGCTTTCCAGAAGACAATGAGGCAGAAGAGCTTAGAAACCATCTTTCCAATAATAACTTTGGTTGGAAGATGGTTAAAATGGATCCTCCCTAGCTTCTCTCAGAGTATGTCTGTAGTTATGCAAATAGTTTCTTCAATCTGTCAAGATTCTTCAAGGTGAAGAATAATAAAGGAAACTACTATTAAGTAACACCACATGTCATTCTTGGTTCTCGAGAGCTTGACAAAACATAATTGAGAAGGCATTCTTTAATGCTGACCAAATATTATTTGGGCTTCTATCATGATATCATGAAAACCATTGAAAGAAATCAGCTTGCTTTCTGTTGTAGTTTGTGTTTTGAGAAGAAAAGCCCTTCATGAGGAAATTCCTCCCAACTGTCAATACAAATTGCAACATGTTACAATGGCCAACTTCAAATACCACACACAACCCTAATTTAAAATGACACAAACAAGCCACATATGCTTCTTTTTATTAGGTGTTTTCACATTTCTGCTTCTGTTTCAAATAGGCTTCTTTCAGACAAACCACAATGAACTTTAACACAGTTTGTCAGCTTGAATGAAGAAACAAATAAAGACTGTGTTGGAGGATAATGAAAAAAAATAGAGAATGTAAACCCAGAATAATTTTTGTACGTTATTGTGGCTCACTTATGAATATTCCCTTGTGAGTCCAATACGTGAGTCCAATACATGAGTCCATTGTGAATCCAACAGACAGGAAGCAGCAGGTGAAGCTAGGCAGAATCACATCTGATACCTGTACAATTAGCATAGCCCCCCACCCCCCCCACAAGGCTGTGTGCTTTCTCCACTTCTCCCTGTATACCAAATGACTGCATCTCAAATGATCCATCTGTTAAAATACTGAAGTTTGCAGATGATACAACAGTGATTGGTCTCATTCAAGAAAATGATGAATCCACATACAGACAGGAGGTTGTACAATTTGCCTCATGGTGTAACCGGAACAGTCTGGAACTGAACACACTCAAAACTGTAGAAATGGTGGTAGACTTTAGAAGAAACCCTCCCATACTACCACCTCTTACAATACTAGACAACACAGTATCAACAGTAGAGACCTTCAAATTTCTAGGGTCCATGATATCACAAGACCTAAAATGGACACCTAACATCAAAAACATCATCAAAAAAGCACAACAAAGAATGTTCTTTCTGCACCAACTCAAACTGCTCAAACTGCCCAAGGAGCTGCTGATACAGTTCTATTAAGGAATTATTGAGTCTGTCATCTGCACTCTATAACTGTCTGGTTTGATTCTGCAACCCAATAGGACAGACACAGACTTCAGAAGATAATTTGGACTGCAGAAAAAACAATTACTATTAACCTGCCTTCAGTCGAGGATCTGTATATTGCACGAATCAAAAAGAGGGCTGTGAAAATATTTACAGACCCCTCACATCCCTGACATAAACTGTTTCAACTCCTTCCCTCAAAACGACACTATAGAGCACTGCAGACCAGAAAAACTAGACACAAGAACAGTTTTTTCCCCGAAAGCCATCACTCTGTTAAACAAATAATTCCCTCAACATTGTCCAACTATTTACAAAGTCTGCACTACTATTACTATTAATCTTCTCATCACTCCTTATCACCCATCCTCTCCACTTGTGACTGTATAACTGTAACTTTGTCACTTGTATCATGATTTATATTGTTTCCTAGTATGATTTGATTGCTTATTTGTACCCTATGACTATTGTTAAGTGTTGTACGTTATAATTCTTGACTCTTGAAGAAAGTATCTTTTCTCTTACGTACACTGAGAGCATATGCACCAAGACAAATTCCTTGTGTGTCCAATCACACTTGGCCAATAAAGAATTCTGTTCTGTTCTATTCTATTCTATTCTATTCTATTCTATTCTATTCTATTCTATTCTGCAAACCAGAATCAGCTGCACCAAACCTACATACAGCAATATTTTACTAGGGCTGCTGAAATCTCTGTGAGATGTAATGGAACAATAGTTACAGGTGGTCTTTGACGTATGACCACAATTGAGCCCCAAATTTTTGTTGCTAAGCAAAATAGTCAAGTGAGTTTTGCTCCATTCTTGTTACAGTGGTTAAGTGAACCACTGCAGTTGTTAATTTAGTATCACAATTGTTAAGTGAATCAGACTTCCATAGACTTTGCTTATCAGAAGGTTGCAAAAGGTAATCCCAGGACACCGCACCTTTATAAATACATGCCAGTTTCCAAGCATCTGAATTTTGATAATGTGATCATGGGGATGCTGCAAGAATCATAAATGTGCAAAAATGGGCATAAGTCACTTTTTCAGTGCTGCTGTAACTTTGCTAAACAAACTGTTATAAGTCAAGGATTGCCTGTATTTCATACCTGACAATCGGTAAGCAAGCATGAACTTCAGCTCCCAATTCAGAAAACTGACTCCTCTCTGATGAATTGATAATTGATTTTTGGTAAAGATATTCTCAAAATAAAAAAGAAAAAAAACCATAGCAATTTTCGAAAGAAATAATTTATTTCCTGAAAATATTTGTTAGCTATACAAACTGGATTTCCTTTACGAATATGAATTAATCTGGGAATAATATTCATTTTGAGAATATTCACCTCTCCCCAAACATGAATAATGCTGTTTGCCACTTTCTTATTAAAGAAAGAGGTTTTTTTCTGAATTACCACTGTCACTGGATCTCAAGGTAAGGGTGGCTCTTCAGCAAGTTGTTCATTAGGTTTCCAACCCTTGCACAATTTTTCTGAGCTCTTGTAATTTGCCTGCCTTATACCACTTACTCTTAATCAAAACTCCTCAAGCCACTTGTTAAGGCTTCCTCTGGATCAAAAAGCTAAGCAAAAGGGCCCCCCTGAGATAATGCGAAATCTTACTGGCTTCCAGTGAACACAGCAAGGCTGCTGAAATGCAGAGTTCATTTAAAACAAAACAAAGCATCTTCATTTTCATGTGAAATGGATGGAAAATTCCCTTTTCAAGCATGAAGATAAAGCATCAGCTTCATCATTTAAGCCAATGTCATTTCATCATTTAAGCCTTATCTACAACTGAGAAAAAATACACAGACACACACGTATCCCTAACACTCCCCCCCCCCCATTATCTGAAGCTGAAAACCTTCCAGTGAAGGAATAAAGAATTGTTATCAATATTGTAGATAGGAATCTTGTCTTTGAATTGTGAGATATCCATGTGCTTCTTACAAGGTGCTCATAGATACAGATGCAAAAGAATTCCAATACACAGTTCTGTGAGAACATACTAGCAACATCCACAACAATGGAAACTGCCATGGCTCAAAACCCCGTACTATCAAACAGTTCTGCAGATGGAATAAATTTGTGTTAAAAAAGATATCAGCAAAATTTGCATCTTGAAAGATGCAAATTCCTGAAGAATTGATATTTAAAATATATACATGTTAAGGGGGAAAAAAAAGAAAGGACCCCAAAATGGAAAGTTTCAGATGAAAGCTTAGTATTTTAAAATAGATTTCCTTTGAAAAATCCCAAGAGGGATTTTTTAAAAAAGTCCCAAGGGGTTAAAAAATTGGTCTTCTAATTTGGCTTTGCAAACTGTTAAAAACCACAAGTGAGCTCTGCTTCTCTTTGTGTTTCAGGGAAAGCAAACAGTTCCAGGGTGGTATGGGGATTAACAATAGTTGTAAAATGACTCAGTAAGTATCCACTCATTTAGTTCAGTCTATGAACCACATAAAAGGGCTAGTTTTATCCCTAGAAATGTATAAACAGTGCCAAAGTGAAAGGAATCTTATAAATATAATTGCATGTTTATAGGATTGTCATACTGAGGTGGTGAATATTAACTAAACTTTAGTTGGGGGATAAAAGTTACTGCTGGAAATGTTGCCATCTAAAGAGAAACATTAGCCAATAGTTTGGAGATGGGTACTGAGTGCCTGAAAAGGATTTGTGTCTTATATTCCTCAAGGTCAAATGGTTTTTCTTGAAGTATATTTAAATAAACATGTCTGCCTTTTTTTTTTTGCATCATGCTGAAAACCATTAACTTGATTTAAAAGTGCACTGTCACAAGCAAATAATTAAAAGAATCCAGAAGCTCATTGCATGAAGACAAAATGAAGATTAAAAATGGTTTTGCGCTTATATGTGAGACTGCAAGTAGACTGTACCTCGATACCTGAAGTGAATTTAATGAGTGAGCCATGGTTTCACTAGCTTTTATCATAGTAGCAATTTTGACTCACATATATCTTAAACACACAAAGCAAAACATCTGAAAAGTAACCTGGCTCTCAGTATAATGTCACTGTATGAGATTCCAAGTTAAAAAGTGGCCTGATTTTGAAATATATGCACACTTACAGCACCAAAATAATATATAGTAATGATAACACTAAGACTACATACTGCCTCACAGTATTTTACAGGCCTCCCTAAATGGTTTTACAAAGTCAACATATTTCCCCAAACAATCTGAATCCTCACTGTATCGATCTTGGAAAGATGGAAGGCTGAGTCAATCTTGAGCAGGTGGGAAATCACAAGCCATTAATTATTTCCTATATTGGCTTGTCAATGATTCTGGGAATTAAACTACACATCAAAATTATGTTTTATAATTGTTCCATTATATAAGTGGATTTCAGGAGGGATGATTTATCCCAGAAATCATGACCTTTAGCCCATTCTAAGATGTTGTTAAATAAGTCCATAAAAAAGAACTATTTTATTTCCTGCAGTTTTTGCCTCCCTGCCTTTTCCACAATGGCTTGGCTGAAGTCAGAAAACCTTGGCTGAAGTCAGAAAAAGGTTCTGCTAGTTCACACATATTGAATTAGTAACTCGTGTGGTAAGTACATGCAGTTTTTCTTTTTTTAAAAAAGAATTATAGGGAAATGTATAGCATATGCAACTGGGCCATTCTTTATGTCAGTGATAAATCTTGCATGGAAGCCATGCATCAAAATGATAAATAGTCAACAAATACAGTGAAAAAAATACAGTTTTCAAAGGTTGAACAAATAGAAGATTGCCGAGGATTCTCATTTTTGGAATGTTATTTGAATAAAGTTTGGCTTTGGCCATTTCTCACTGTGGCTTGAAGCACACTGCTGACAGAAATAAAAAACAAACAAACAGAGGAAATGTGGCAGTTTCATTTTTAACTTTTTTCAGTTCTGCTGTGCTATGCACTTAGTGTTTGCTAGCAGCTGTTGGGAATCTGTCAGCCAGATTTAAGTTTAGCTGAGTCACTGATATAATGCTAGTGTTTTTCTTCTTTATCTCAAAGCATTTTTAGCTCAACATCAAAAGCACAGTTCTCAACTTTAAGAATGCTCACAGTAAAGTTCAGGAAATAAAATTATTAGTTAGGACAGAATCCAAGGTAATAATTTTAAAAAGTATTTGCACTTACAATTTTTTTGGGATATCTTAACAGGTCAATTACATTTCAAACATGCCCATGGAAAAGTATTTTTTTTCAAAAAACAAGGGTCCTGAGAAAAGGTTTTTTTTTTTTTTAAATGAATGTGACCTCTAAATATGTGTAGTTTAAACATTCTGGGTGACATTCTTTTCTAATCCATATTATTAGTAGTGCTGCTGCTATCCGGGCAATAGCTGGACAGCTTGAGAGTAGCAGCAGAGAAGGAAGCTGTGAAGCAGTGGTGCTAATATGTTGTTTCTCAATGATGACAAGGAACAGGAAAGAGGAGACAAATTACCTTGTGTGTTTGATCACACTTAAGCCCCTGTCACACTGTACCAATGGATGCAAAGAGGATGTAAAATGGACAAAAAAGCTTGCCATCTGTTGGTTAACGCGATGTACTCACTGCCTCCGTTTTGCTTCCTCTCTATCCGTCCAGCATCCGTTTATTGACGTTTCATCCGTTCAGAAAGTTTTGAGCTGCTCAAAACTTTTGTGTGGAAAATGTAACCAATTCGTCCGTTCTGCATCTGCAACGCATCCGCTACGCATCCGTTCTGCATCCGATATATCCGCTAGGCATCCGCTGCACATCCGCGCAACTTGCATCTGCTCGGACACAGGGAGGAAGCGGAACGGACGCAGAACGGATGCAGAATGGATGCCTAGCGGATGCAGCATGGAAACAAAGCATGTAAAACGGAAAAAAACATCAGCAGAGGGGACCTATCTTGGATATTAAGGATGTCTAGAAGATGCCTAGAGGATGCAAAGGGACACCTATACTGCCTATAAAAAGGGGGAGCAACACATCTGGATCTCACTTTCAGACCAGCAGCCCTGCTGCAGACCTCTGCAGCCTCTGACTCTTCCTCTTCCACAGCATCCAGTCATGTCCACCGTGGATCATAACACAGTCCTTTTGGCAGCCACCATCCTTCTGCAACAGTGCGAAGCCATCTACAGGCTCTGTGAACTCTACTACGGGAAGAAAAAGGGGCGGCCAAGAAGCGTCTGGGTATGAAGATGGTTCGCCAGAAGAGCAGAGGACGGACTGTACAACAAGCTGATGGTGGAGCTCAGGAACGAAGACACTCGGGCATTCCAGAACTTCATGAGGATGCCTCCAGCCATGTTTGATGAAGTTGTGCAGCGGCTGACACCCAGGTTGACCAAGGCAAACAACAACTTCTGGCCCAGCCTGGAACCTGGGCTCAAAGTGGCACTCACTCTGCGCCACCTGGCCTCAGGGACCACCTACAGCAGCATGCAGTATGGCTGGAGGGTGTCACACAACATCATCAGCATTGTGGTCAGAGAAGTGGTGCAGGCCATCATCGAAGAATACAAGGAGGAGCTCCTCCAGTGCCCCTCCACTGAAGAAGGCTGGAAGAAAGTTGTAGAGCAGTGATATCAGAAGTGGAACTTCCCACACACCGTTGGAGCCATAGATGGCAAGCACGTGGCCTGCAAAGCGCCAGCCAAGTCGGGGTCCACTTATTTCAACTCCAAGGGCTTCTTCAGCATCATCCTCTTCGCCATGGTCGATGCTGACTACAAGTTCATGTACATCGATGCTTCAGGCAACGGGTCAGCTTCAGATGCCCAGGTATACAACGCCAGTCACCTCAAGGAGGAGCTGGAACGCAACCTCATCGTGGGATTCCCAGATCCAGAACCCCTGCCCAACGACACACAAGATGTGCCCTACTTCATCGTGGGGAATGATGACTTCTCCCTCACAACCTACCTCATGAAGCCCTACACTTCCAGACTCCTCACCCGTGAAGAGAGGATCTTCAACTACAGGCTGTCCAGGGCAAGGCGGGTGGTGGAGAACGCCTTTGGCATCCTGGCCAACAGGTTCCAGGTACTTCTCACCACCATACAGCATTGCCCAGAGACCATGAGGAGGATCATGGAAGCTTGCTGCATCCTGCACAATCTCATGCGCACCCGCTACCCAGTCTTGCAGAACAGGCTCGTGGACCTCCAACAAGGCAATGGGGACATGGAGCCTGGGGAATGGAGGCAAGTGCGAAACCTGATAGACACTGAGGATGTGCAAGGCCCCAACAGAGCCTCACATGAAGGGAAAAAGCAGCGCAACCTCCTGAAACACTGGTGCAACTCTCCAGCTGGAGCAGTGGAGTGGCAAGACAGGATGATAGATGCTTAATGGATGCTTCCTTCAGCCTGTCTCATCACACGGATGAGATTGGGCCATGTATCTTGGGTGGGCCTACAATGAACAGGGCATTTAATAAAGAGTTGTGTTTATGTTGAAATGTGTGGATCAATGCTTATATTGTTATTGATAATAAAGGGCCAAAGGTGTGGCACCTGGGAGGGTGGACCATACAGTCCCACTGTGCTTGCACTGGAGGTTTATCTATTCCACAGCTATTACCCATCCCAAAGGTATCCCTGCTCATCCCACTGCTATCCTTACCCATCCCACAAGCATGCAAAGGCTTAAACCATTTCTAAAAGTTTCCATCAAGACTTTATTAAAAAAAAGAAATGAAGCAAGTGTATGAATCAAAAATAGACTTTATTAACAAGAAGCTATAAAACAAAAACGAGTCTCTGGCACTCCTCTTGGTCGCTCAGTCTCAGGGGTGAAGGGTCCAGGTGCTGTGGAGGTGGCTGGTGCTGGAGTGCTTGTCATCAGCTCCTCCAAAAGCAGAAGCAGCAGAAGCCCCAGCCCCAGAAGAGCGAGCCCATGCTGCAGAAGCCCCAGCAGAACCAGAATGAAGGCCAGGGGGCAGGATGGTAGCCCTGTCCCTCTTGCAAGGGCTGGCAGCAGATGGCTGAGGCTTGCTGTGCTTCAACATGGTTGTGGGGTTGCTGGCTGGCAGGGAGGCTGGCAGGAACCAAGGCTGGCAGAAAGGCTGGCAGGGAGGCAGGCACCAAGGCTTGTAGGAAGGCTGGCAGGGAGGCAGGCACCAAGGCTGGCAGGCAGGCTGGCAGGCAGGCAGGCACCAAGGCAGGCAGGCAGGCAGGCACCAAGGCTTGCAGGAAGGCTGGCAGGGAGGCAGGCACCAAGGCTGGAAGGAAGGCTGGCAGGCATGCAGGCACCAAGGTTGGCAGGCTGGCATGAACCAAGGCTGGCAGGCAGACTGGCTGGCAGACTGGCTGGCAGCAAGGCTTGCAGGCAGGCAGACAGCAAGGCTGGCAGGGAGGCTGGCAGGAAGGCTGACAGCAAGGCTTGCAGGCAGACATGCAAGGCAGTCGATGTGTCTGGAAGCAGGTCTTTCTTCTGAATTGCAACCTGCTTCCGAGCTGCTTCCGTTATATCCGCGGGGCTGACGCAATGCATCCTCCCCTCATGCGCAATTAATGCTCGGCATCCGCTAGGCTTCCGCTGTGCATCCACTGTGCATCCGCTGTGCATCCGTTCTGCATCCATTGTATCCGTTCCACATCCGCTTTGCTACGGCACCCCGGATGTGCCATCCGCTCCCATCCACTTCCATCCGCTGGGCTTCCGTTCCGCATCTGCTTTCCATCCGCCCTGCATCCTCCCCGCGTCCGTGTTATCCGCTCCGGTTATGCAAATTTTTACCCCTTCTGAGAGCGGATAACAATGGATGGAACATTTTTCTCATCCGTTGTGTCCGTTTTGCATCCGTTGGGCAGTGTGACAGGGCCTTTAGCTAATAGAGAATCCTATTCCATTGCATCTAACTATGACCTATCAATAAATCTAAATTCATTCTCACTAGCCTTTCTACTATTATAGAACAATTAGGAGTAAAAAGGCCAAATTATTTTCCATGCCCAAAGGCTACAATTATGTCTCCCACTTCAATACAATAAGCTTGACTGAATTTGTTTGAAGTATTTTTTTTAACTGTGTACTGGCACTGTAAATTACTATTTGGAAGGTTTTTTGTACTGCCAATATAGTCTGATTTAAAAAGTCCTAAAGCAGAATTGTGCAAAATAATGCAGAATGACTCAGCAAGAACAAAGTAGAGGTATTTGCATCAACAGTTTTGATTGTTCAGGCAAGATAACAATCCAAATACTGCAGTTTAAATTATGTTAAAATAAAACTATTTTAGACTTTAAAATATAATAGTTGGGGTAGTGCATGATTTACAGATAAGCTGAAAGATGGTCATTTTTATCAGCATTGAAAATACCTCCCTTCAGCAGTTCTTGAAAACTGCTGACAAAGTTCCTGTTTTGTCCTGAATAGAATGTACTGACCTTAAACTTCATCATTTTATTTTGATTTCCTGTTGGCTAAAATCATGTGTATAATTAATGTAGAAAACTCCTCCAGAATTATTCATTCCTAATTAGTTAATTTGTTTTTGTTGTTATTTCTTTTATCACTCACCTTTCTTGCTATTGGTAGTTAAGTCACCTTTCTAGATGTAACTGTGAAATACAGTCCAGAAAATTCGAACTAGAAAATTTTCTCCTTGTTTACCCCTTTCCAAATAAATTAGTAAAAATAATGTATCTTTCATGAGGTATATATATAAGTGTGTGTGTGTGTGTGTGTGTGTGTGTGTATGGTATTCAGCTTTGTTCGGGTATTTTCCCACATCATTATAGTTGTGCTTTTAAAGTTGTAGCAATGTTTCAGCATCTTACCTTTCAAATTCAGCCTTAATCAAAAGATTTGTCACTTAATCATCCAATACTGGTAATACTAATTATATTTCTTGGTTAACCTTAAAGATTAGCGTCTCTTTTTATGACTATGACTCTATGGCCTTGTTGTGGCCTGACAGTGGCCAGAGGAGCTGGCAGTAGATTCGGACAGTGAGGAGGTTGGGGAGGAGCAAGGGCCAGTCCTGGAGTCTGGGGAAGGCTGTGATGAGTGCTCTGCGTTGGAAGCAGAGATGGGGCCATGGCCATCTGACAGTTATCAGCTGCCTTCATAGTCAGTTAAACAGAAGAACAGCAAGAGCCTGTTTCCAGTGTGTGCATACGCAGAGTTGCCAGATGGAGGGAATAGCTGAGAAACAAGGGCTGATTTGGGAGTAAAGACATAGGTGGACAGTGAATGGCTCCTCCCCTAGAGTATAAAAGAGGGGTGAAATGGGAGTGGGGCTTTGCAGGAGACAATTAAATTCACTCTGGCATGCTTGCCAAGGATTGCAGCATCTGAAAGATATTGGTCTGGCCACTCACCAAGCCTGACAAAGGTTTGTAATTGGCAACTATCATGAAAGACTGTTGGTCGGGTCTTTGTTGGAGAGGAAATTCATTGTAAATCAAATAAAAGGGATTTATTGGGATGAGGACTTTGCTTTGTGCTGTTGGGGGAAACCTAGTTCAGAACAGACCTGAAATGCCATAGGACAGGTGTGTCAAACTGGTAGCCTGCAGGCAGGATGCATTGCACACAGGCCACGACCACCCTGGCTCTGCAAAGGCAAAAGACATCGCAATTTATCACATGATGCAATTGAATTTTACATTTGTACCATAGGATCTGACCTTATGAGATCAGAGAAATATTCTGATGTCAGATAAAAAAAAATGGGATCAGAATTTCTCTTGATGTCAGAAACTCTAGTATTAAAAATGAGTTGTGATGGGAGAGACTGAATAGCTGTGATCATATACCAATACAGAAAATAGATTACTTTTTGCCAGATTTAAACTGTTTTATTTTTATTGGATGCACTCGGGAAATAATTCATAAAAATAACAATAACAGGAAAAGGAAAAGGAAAGAAAACTTTCCATTGTTGTTGTCTTGATAATATCAATTAGGAAGAAATCTGAATTTTTAGTAGTTTCCAGTCTTCGACACTTAAAAGGACAAGATTTTATTGTCATTATAAGGTCACACTGATTTGCCTTTGACTTTAGTGGCAACTATTTAATTTCACTGAAAAATAGTTAGAATCAGTGTAGTTCAGAGGTGAGAAGAATGGATTTAAAGTTGGCTCAAAGCTTTTGTACTACATGAATTCACTAGATGGTAATTACAAGGTGTAATCTCCTGGCTTTGGTACGTTATCTATAATATGGGACAATATATTTTTATGCTGCAACGTATTCTAAAGTCTAATAGAAAACATTATTACAATTATAACTTAGAACTGTGATTTAATTTCCTGTTGAAAATTACAACAAAACAAATCAAGGACAAAAATGAACAAAAATCTACACTATTCTATAGTCTGAATCTGATAGTATATAATAAAATAGTAGTCCAATATCATCATGATCTGTATTTATGGTTAGCATCTGTGAAATGAGCAGAGCCAAGAAAGAGTAGGCTATTGGCTGACACAGAAGTGATTTTTAAACTAAATTTCCCCGGAGACAGCCTTTCTTTCACAGAGATGGCAAAAAGGCTCAGTGAGATCATGGAGTTTTAAAGAAACAAACAAGCTAGCAAACTCTGCAATAGATATTTATACAATTCTCAGAATATCTCCTTTCTATGTATGAGGCAGAGTGAATTTCCCCCCAAGTACACTTTACAAATAACAAATTATTTTATAAATATTCAGTTGTGGAACCTTATTAACAAGGACCACTTATATTTCACATAATTTTTGTACAGAGAAAGAAAGAGAGAGGGGGGGAGAGAGAGGGAGGAGGAGAGGGAGAAACGAAACAATAAGAAAGACACCATTTGATATAGCAGAGATACCATATGTGAACAATGTCCATGAATCCATTATTTCTTTATAAAATTAAGAACTTGTTAAGAACTCCAGATTCATAGTTAAGGTATTATTTGACCCAAAGGCTTAAAAGTAATTTAAAAAGCAAAAGAAAACATTTGGGGCTGAGCATAATTTCTGAATTAGACAATAGAGATGGAGCTCCACAAATAATTTTGAATTACAGGTGGGACAAATTAATGAGAAATTGCCTCATATAGTAAAAACCATTGCACAGCCCTCATGAAAATCAAAATACTGCTGCAAAAACTATAATTATTTATGCATTCAAACCAAATACCCAGTATAAGATTTTCATCTGGAAAAACATGGCTTCTCAGTGCCCCCCTTTTCAAAAGCAGTCAGAGCTGAAGATCTGAAATATTTAGTTTTTAAGTCTTTAACACTCTCACCTGAAGCACATGAAGAGAACCAGAATATTTACAGACTACAGAGGAGCAATACTTCATTCTGACTTTTTACAAGTTTGCATTGATCATCATCTGCACACAGATAAATAATATATGATATATTAAGTTTTTAATCTGTCATTCCTTTTTTTTTTCAGTCCAAGGGAGCCATTCAACCAAAGGAATCACTTTCCATCTAAATGAATCCCTGCAACATTATATAGACCACTCATGGTCTATGCAAATGGTCAGAAAGATTAATGAGGTATAGACACACTGAACTACATTATCAATGTATTTTTGACAAAAGCATTTCAAGTATTGCATTCATAAACATAGCACTGGAATTCTATACTATGTTGCACTGAAATTAATAATAGTAATTGAAGAAAATGAAAGAATAAGAAAACACATACATTACGATTAGGTATAAATATTGTTTTGATAATTAAGCTCCATCTGTCTATAGAACATTGAGGGTTTTTTTTTTAAAAAAGAAGAATTTAGGCTACAATCCTATATACATGTATTTGTCTGGAAGTAGATTACATCAAACTTAGAGTTTGCACTTTGAATAAATATACATAGGATTTGTTCTGTTTGCAAATCAAAACAGTCATAAGTATATGTGATAGAAAGATATTTTCAAACTACAGGACATTAAGAATTTGTACATTTTAATTTCAGGCTTGTATTATTGTTCATGTAAAACATGGCAGCAAAGATTAAAAAAACACCATTCAGGTCTGGTTTTACAAAAAATACTATATGTTTGCTACCCATTGTCACACAAAATCCTCAACAAAAATGTATAATCATAAGAAGGAATGAGCTGTGCATTATAAAGATAATAATAAGAAATGAACACCTAAAGTGCTCTAGGACTTTAGAATGTTGTGCCACACAACATCCCAATCTTAACAATTGCTGATAATAAAGACAAAAATGTCTGAATAGTGAGAAGTGCTTGGAGACAGCAGGACAGAAGAGAAACAACTGGAGAAAAATCACAAAATTCAAAAACCTGAAAATAGAAGGAGAATGATTGTGACAAATGAAAGCAAAGGTAATCGCAATACTAACAGAAACTTGAACACATTTCCAAAATATCTGAAACACCATTTGAAAACCATCAGCACTGACAAAAAACAACAGCCTATTATATCAGTTAATTGCAAAAAGCAGCTTTAATTCCACCAGACAACATCTGCCTATCCCAGGTTCTTGGAAAGGAATTGATAGATAGTCAAATATGCCAAATCCAGTCAAAACATCTGGCTGACTGTGTGACCAATATAATAATACCAACTGTGGCAAACTAGAATTTCCATTTATATAGCTGATAGTTACCACTTTGAATGAGTGTTGGTATGAGGGAAGAAAGAACTACCTAATATGGGTATTTGATATTTCAAGATTTACTGCAGGAATCTGGATGACATATAAGCAGTAAATGTGCATTCTATTTGAACTGATTCTGAATGACTTCAGAACAGCTAATAAATGGGAAAAATGCATATTTAACCATGATGTAAGTCTACCAGGTTACTGATAATAGAGAGATTTGTCAAGATTCACCCACACCACTGTTGGGAGAATTTCATAGACTCTTTAATGGTATGCCTCAGTATGTGACCAGTGGAGTGGTCAACAGGCTGGGTAGGACCCCGGGGTCATACTATCTAAGTCACTTATCAGGATCCTGTTGGTACAAACAAAACTTCAACTAAAAAGAGACTTAAGTTTCTAAAACATGTGAATCTTTATTTTTTAGATGCTAGTTTCAGCATCTTGCCCCTTTCCTAACAGAGGCACACTGTCTAGCCTGCGTCCATTTATGGAATATTCATCTTTCCTTCTTTCCATTCTTTCACATGATAAATAAGAGCAAATTTATATTTCCACTAAATTTGATTTGATTAAAAATGTCTGTTGCTGAAACTTACATTAGTTGGAAAATGAAATGCATTTTCTTCATGATATAAAAAAAATGTATTTCTTTCCTCTTTTGCTAAAGCAGATGTTCAAGGAAACATGGTATTTACATTTCACCAGCATTATTACCATATTTCAACATTTCTATTGTACCTTTCATCTCCAAAGAGCTGAAAACATATGATAGGTATACAAACAGATCACATAATCCAACATTAAAATGAGTATGTGACAGATGCTTAATGACATTTTAGCATTCTGTAGTGATAAACACTTTGGAATATATAACTGTATTCTCTTTAAAATATCGTGTACAATTGTTTTTGTTTGGCTAAGGCAGTAATTCTCAACTTCTTCAATGTTGGCCAAATATCTGAAATATACGCCATACCACTGCCAAATTATTATATTTTTTCAGATAGAACCGTGAACAAAATTAAAATTAAACCAAAAAAATACTGCAACAGAGCAGTATTAATTGCCACTACCTTTTTTGGGGAACGGTTTTTAATTTCCCGGCTAAGAGTAAGATCCTGGGATTCTCCCTTTCCAATACTAACCAGGGCTCATTGCAACTTAGTTGACCAACTAAGACATGGAAATGTGTAACATTACACAATAGATTCAACAGATCAATGCAAAAACATTAATTGACCAAAAACATTGTTTTTAGAGCAAATTCTAATTATGGTTTAATTTAGAGGTAGTAAGGTAGAGATTTCCTAGACTTTGCAGTTTTAACTACTGTTCTTTAGAGTCAGGAAACCTTTTAATCTTCTGCACTTTCTAAAGGCATTTCAGAATGCAGAGGCACCTGAAGAAAATTTGAAAAACAAATGAATATTATGTTGAATAAGTTGGAGAGCTTTCATCTCAAACAGAAGCTCCTTTTGAACAAAGGGCCAAACAGTCCTGAATTGCAATATTATGACTCTAATACAAAGACAACATAGAAACCTATATTCAGACATATAGCCCTTAGCAAATATCCCTTTCAAGGATTTTGTTTGTTTCATTATGAATACCAGCGGTTGCCAACCAGTGAGCCGCGAGAAAATTTTGGTGGGCAACAGAGAAATCCCACCCGAGAGCACCCCACCAAAGCAATTAATCCAGGCTGTGCAGAAACACAAGGCTGCGCCACCCACATGACCTGCAGGAACCCCCCCTGCCCACTCACTCCTTACCCAGAAAACTTGCCTGATAAAATGCTATTTTTCCTTTTTCCGACCATCAGCTATTCTGCTGTGCCAGGAGATTTAGATTAGCTATGAAATGGTTGGATTTCTTGCTTTCTAGCTAGTCTTTAGATCTTCAGCTCTGCTTTTAAGCACAGCTGAACCTCTCTTTGGACTGAAGCTTCTATTATTCAGTGCAGACTCATGGCAAGCAAATTTTATGTGACATACTCAAGTAGCCGATGCCAGATAGTTAGCTCACTGAATGATTCTGTAAGCAATTCAATCTGCCTGCCTGCTTTGCCTGATTTTGGGTAAAAGTTGCTCTTTTTTAAATAAAAAATTCAATATTTACTCGCATGGTTGTGAGTTTATTTTGTGAGTTTGCTTTGTGTGACAGACTGAGCTAGCTGATGGCAGATAGATAGATCTTTGAATGAATCTTTGATTCTGTGAGCAACTCAATCTGCCTGCCTGGTTTGCCTGATTTGGGGTAAAAGTTGTTCAAGCAAATTCAGTATTTATATAAATATTTATAATATTTACATACAAGCCATGCCCAGTAAGTCACATGACCACAAGCCACACCCATAAATTAGGCCATGCCCACAGAATCGGTTAGTGGTCTCTGAGATTTAAAATTATAAGTTTGGTGGTCCCTGAGATCCAAAAGGTTGGCGACCCCGATGTATACAATATCCTGTCAAACAAGGATATTGTATTTGCAGTTTTAGCAGTTTGAATGTAGATGTGGTAGCTTTTCATACATATATTTAACTGAAAAACTATTCAATTTCCTTGCATTTGACAAATGATTAAAATGGGAAAGATGGTAATGGAGGTCAAGGTTAACTTTATTTTTCTATTTTATTTTTAAGGAAGCACTTTTCATTTGGTTTTGGTTTTGATGCTGTGCTAATTCAAAAGCAGACTTTGCATATTTAAATGAGACTTAGCTCCTTTATTCTTTGTCTCACTTAAAAAATTGAAAAAAAAACCCCGTACTTTTTATCTTGGATAGGTAGCATTGAAGTGTTTGCATTCTTGGGAGAGTAGGCTTAATGAAACACAATATGTGTGTCTTTATTTATAGTATCGACCAATTTTCTATATTCTTGAGAAGAACAAGCTTTGTAGAAAAAGCTGCAAGTAAACAATGGAAATATTTCAAATAAACCTCTAGATGGCAGGATGGGACTGTTCACAGTACACGCCCAGAAGCTTAAAATGATTATCTCTGAAACCCTACAGAGCTTGCAAATATGTATTTGAAGTACAGACAATGTATTTCAAAAAGAATATTTTTGGAATAGATGAGATGATGAATTAGTCACAATTAATTAGAATATTGCATCTAGTTATTTTACTCATGGCATTATGACTTATTTTACTCATGACACTATCTGTAGTATTTGGAATTTATTTTGGCTGCTGATGCTTGTTTACTTTGCCAGAAATTGTCCATCCCTGTTCTGAGCAGGCTTCACACTCACAAGAAAGATTTGGGAAAAGCACTTCATCATTTCTGTTCTATCACTGAGATCATCTTCTTTGTAAAAACAAACATTTCTGTGTTTTTTAGCAATTAATACCAAGTAACCTCTATTATTACCCTGAGCAGACAGCTTTAAAGTTTAATTCCTATAGTTGTTGGATGTCTATCTTCTAGGCCAGGGCTGTCAAACTCCTGGCCCTGAATGAATCACTGCTGGCCATGCCCAAGCCCCTTTTAGCGAATGGGAAAAACGTCCTGATACGTCACATGACGCCACTGTGATGACATGAGTTTAATGTTGCAGACATTAAGACCTGTTAAGCTTTATCAAAATACTGAGATCATGGCTTCAGTATGTCATAGCAGCAAATTCTATTCTGTAATATTGTGAATTCTCTGAAATAGCAAATAAAATTGTTACTTCTTTTTTAGTTTGTCGTCAGAAGAAATATCTGATACTAAAAACTATCTCTAGTTACTTTGCTGTTCGTTAAGCTGTTGATTTGTTAACATTATTTTTATGTATTCTTGATTGAACACAATTTTCAGAAAATGGAAAATCTTGTAATTACAGAGCAGACCTCACGAAAAAACAAATTAATAAAGACTTTCTCTTCTTACATACAGTCTAATAATATGCTTTGTTATCAGTAAAACATTTGTTTGGTCAGAGATAAAAGATGCTGAACCAAAGCTCTTACCTTTGTCCTTCTATGGGATGCAATTCTGTGTGTAATAGCACTATGTTTTTCCTATTTAGTGGACTTTCTAGTTTCAAAGAAATAAAGTAAAGTCACAAATAATTGTCACAAATAATAGTGACCTTGAGTAATGTCTCGATCTGGTCTGAAAAACTGTGTTTTTTATAAGTCATATTGGTATATCAAATCCAAACATAGATGTGTACATATTATGATATAAACAAACAGAACTACATCTATTTTCAGTAGACTTTTTGTTGGTTTTAATAAATATATTTAATAAATGTAAATATACCTTAGAAACTACTTTGTCCCAATAGTGTCTTTCTATAGCTGATATACTTGAAGGTCAGATAACAGATAACAGATAATCAGAGTTGGAAGGGACCTTGTAGGTCATCTAGTCCAACCCCTGACCCAAGTGGAAGACCCTACACCATTTCTGACAGATGGCAGTCCAATCTCTTCTTGAAAGTTTCAAGTACTGCATTTCCACAACTTCCAAGGGCAACTTCTGTTCCATTGGTTGATTGTTCTCATCGTCAGAAAGTTTCTCCTTATTTCCAGGTTAAATCTCTCCTTGTTCAGTTTCCATCCATTATTCCTTGTCTGGCCTTTGGGTGCTTTAGAAAATAGCTTGAATCTTTCCTCTCTGTGGCAGCCCCTCAAATATTGGAAGACCACTATCATGTCTCCCCTGGTCCTTCTCTTCACTAGACTAGCCAAGCTCAGTTCCTGTGACATCAAAGGTGTATCCAAAGAAGGTATTTTTAAATAAAAGGTTGACTCATACTATGAATTATTGTTATTCACACACAATGTGAAATCCACAACTGCCAGTTATTTAGCAAATATTGGCTTTCTTATGCCTTGAATTCTTCCTAAAAACCTAGGTTGTCACAATGTATCAGGATAGTATATGTATGGTTCTAAGGAGTAGGTTCTTTTATAATTGACAGATGGAATGTAAATGCACAGATTTTCTAAATTTTTGGGACCCAGTATGTCCCAAATATGGCACCCAGTGTGCTGATAACCACTAGTGTGCTGATAACCACTTTCAATTTTGATTTTCAGACCTCAACACATTGTGATTCACCCGCCCCACAATTCTTTGTTTCCTATTCTGCTATCCCGTGGTATTGCTGCATCAATTATCCACAATTTCTTTTTATACTCATAGTTAGATCTGTTGTGTTATGCCTCAAGACTTTATCAGGTTGTATTTGGAAATTCCACAATAGTTTAACCTGCTCACTTTTGACTACTTTTTCAACTCATATGTTCCCACCAATTTTTCATGACTGATTTTTATATTATATTGTATTATTATTTCAGAGCACTTTGTCTCAGCATTCAATTTACAAGCCAGGCATAATTATACTGTAAATTTCAGAAAAGTATTTTAAATATATGAGTGAACATTCAATCTTCTGCCGTTAACAAGGTTTATCGTGTGCGTTGTTTAACATTGGAAGTACCACAGAGACCGCATAATCTTACATTCTTAGAACAGAATTTGTGAAAGAAGATGCAATCTCTGTTGTTCTTTCGTAGATATTCAAATTCTTTTAAAGAAACACAAACAAAAGCAGTTAATTAGCTGGATTCTGAGATAGTAGGAAATTTGCCAAAGCTGAAATGTGCTGTCTTCTACACTAACAGAAACAGTTGCTTCAGGGCTGCAACAAGCTTTGTGACAGAATCATGATAAAATCACTTTGTCTTCATATACCAATAGTAACACTGCAGGGGAATAAAGATAGTTGGCCAACAGGGGCTCTGTATTCTTAGTTAGTATTGGCAGCTTTTCTAATTACTCTATTCTAACCACTCAATTATTTGTTGTATCTTCCTAATGTATCACCAGCTTTATTTTATTCATGCACATTTTAATTAAGAAATCACAGTCTAATTTCAAAGTGGTAGGCAATATTTTTTCATCAGATTCTATTTATTGTAACACTCAGTAAAATGTGCCAGTCAATTGCTTATTGTTAACTCACTTAATTCCGAAAGAGTTACACACAACGTATATAACAAGGCAAGTGGCAGCAGCTACAGTATCAAAGTTTCGCACTTCAAAACTAATATCATAATTTTTATTGTTAAAAACAACTTGGATCGACTATGGTAGATCCACCACTATTTTGGTGTACACAGCCACTCACTCCCATTTACAAAACTATGCTGCAAAGTGTTAACAACTTATTTGCTGATCAATCCACATTGGTGTCATCAAAGCCTTCCTGTGACAGGACAGCAGGTGCAAAAGTTGAAGGTCTTTGTGAATATCTTGATGTCCAGGATGTACTATTATTATACCATGTTATGGACTGTATTTGAAAGAACTTTTAGGAAATCAAAATAATGCATGCCTAATATTCATCTAATCTAAGCCCATTTCTGGACTATATCTTGAAAAAGATCTCATCAGGCAATTTGATTTCATCCTAAGGTCTAATGTAATCACATCATCAGACTGCTTACCTCAAGATTCAGGTGGAAATTGAGCAGGCTAAGGATATACTTTCAACTTAGGGCACATCTAATTAAAGAAGCTCAGAAAAATCTGTATAACTCACAAAATTTCTAAAGAGAACCTGAACTAGACAAAGCACAACAGTTTTTTTCCCTTTCAGGAAAGATAAGAAGAAAAAAGAAACCTACCACATAAACATTTCTCATATTTTTTTCTGGACTTACGGTTAAGAAGCAGGCTGGCATTGGTTGTGCCTAATTTGTTGGCAGCGACACATGTATAGTTGCCAAAATGCTCTTCTGTCACATTGTTGAAATTTAAAAATGATCTTGAACTATAGCTGTTTATAGTAATTCCTTGTTGACCATTGATCAATCTAGAAAGGAGGAGAAAATGAAAAGTACTGTTAGAATTAAATGTAAATATATTTGCATTTTTAGCTTAATCTATATGTGGGTGAAATACATTAGCTTATACTGAAGCAGGATAGGAAACAAACTATGAAAATTATTGATGACACATTTACAAAAAAGCTAATGACATATTTTTCTAATGAACTGTAATTTAGGAAAGGATTATCATCTATGCAAACAGTGAATTCACATTAGTTCATAGAACACATTTCCTTCCTTCAGCACAAGTCTCTTAAATTTAAGGAAGTCTCAGTTCAGACTTAGTTTGCTGATTCAGGAAAAAATAGACAAGATATCCAATAAATGTACACATGAAATGATACAAATGGGGCAAATAGTGAAATAAAACTACGATTCATTTTAGAATGAAGCTCTTTTTCTTTTCATTTTCAATTGTGAAGGAGCAAGGAAAGCTGTTACTGAATCCTAGAGATAAACAATAGCAATAGCTAATTACTCACAGTTCACGCATAGGAAGGTAAAATGACTTTAAAAGCAGGCCATGAGACTAGTACAGTGTTTCTCAAACTTAGCAGCTTTAAGATATATGGACTTCAACTTTCCAGAATTCATCAGTCAGCAGACTGAACTCCATTTAATGTTGCCAAGATTGAGAAATTCTGGTCTGAGAATTATAAGCATTTTCCAGAATCTCTACTCAGAATTCCCCAGCCAGCAGATTGAACCTCCATGAACCTTAATGTTGCCAAGGTTGAGAAACTCTGATCTGGGAGTTTATAAGCACTTTCCAGAATCTCTCTTGTCCTTGCTTTGGATACTACCAAAGTAGCTTGAAAGGTAAAATATATTTAATGTGGGTTCAAAGTAAGACAGTTTAACAACAATGCACTTTGTTACTGAATTTATTTTTTGAGGAAGCAAATGAAAATTATTTGAGTTGATTTATCCAGCTGATATGTTGATGGCTTGGAAATTAAGTCCTATTTATATGAAGTCTGCGTACATTATGTCTATCCTGTATAGTCAGCTGAAGAGCTATATTGGGATCTCTCTGTATGATGAAAACTTTTATAAGAAGTATAAAAAGGAATCTGATAAACACATATCTTGAACTTCACTTTAGTATTCTATATTTGCTTTATGAATCAGTCTCTATCTTCTACCCCAACCATTGGAAATATCTGTTATTTGGCCAAAAATGCTTTCTTTTCAAGAGGCAACTGGACTTTCTAGTTTTTCTTAGAAGACGTTTCACTTCTCATCCAAGAAGCTTTTTCAGCTCTGATTGGATGGTGGGGAATGGAAGGATTTATACTCCTGGAAGAGTATAAATTTGCATTTTTTAAAGCAGGTTGTTTCGGTCACCTGGAGGTTTATCTATGTCATCAGGGTCACCTGAATGGTGCAAATTGGTGTGGAGCCTTCTTGGAACTGTTGAAAGGATGAGGGGCAAAACATCTTCAAAGAAAAATCAGAAAGTCCAACTGCTTCTTGAAAAAGCACTTTTGGGACAACCATGACCTGTATGACTGATAATAGACATCTGTTATTTAGTTTAGATCAAATGTGAGAAACTTGGAGGTGACCAAATGTTATTTAATAATAATTCGCAGCAACTTTAGCAGGCATGTTCAAATGCTGCACTTAAGGTTCGACAATATTTAGAGAAGGGTTTGACAATATTTAGAGAACCTACATCCAAGCATTTGCTTAGTTTAATGGCTTTAGATGTATCAACAATACCAGCATTTTGGCTTCCTTTCCAAAGAAGAGTCAGGATAAATTGATTTTATGCTGGTTCTTCCAGTATACAAGGAACAAAAAGGGAAAGGCCAGCATGTAGTAGACTTTAATTTTGTGGCTAAAGGAGTGGTGTAAAAGGGAAGGCTTTGGTTTTATTTGTCATGATGTCTGTAGCTGGTCCAATGAAAAACTGAACAAAAGAGATGGTTTGCATCCATCAAAGAAAGGGACTGAGTTACTTGGCATTAAATTCACAGATTTTCTGGATAAACATTTAAACTGAACAGCGGGGACAGAGAATTAATGGATACAGAACATTTCTATCCCCAGCAATCTAAAATTACTAAGGATGCCAGTGCATGCAAAATAGATGTTTATGCAGGTAAGATTATCAACCTTGCTGTCCATCAAAACCAAGCATTTAATAGTGAGTCCCATACCATGTGCATTAATCAAACAGGTGGCAAGAAAGTAGGGGCAGGCAGGTACAACACAAATTATGTAGACAATAAACACAGCGTCAGACATAAAGATCTCAAGTGCCTATATACAAATGCACAAAGTCTGGGGAACAAACAGGGTGAACTCAAACTATGAATACATGAAGGTAAGTATGATATAGTTGGAATAACAGAAACTTGGTGGGATGAAATCCATGATTGGAGCATACTGGTATAAGGAAACAAACTATTAAAAAAACCAGATCCCATAAAAGAGGAGGTGGAGTTGCATTGTATGTAAAGGACCACTATATTGCTACAGAAATGCATGAAACCTAGAATGCATGTGGGTCAATATAAAAGAAAAAAAAAGAATGACATGGGCATAGGAATATATTATAGGCCACCCAATGAAGCAGAAAAAATAGATGTCCTTTTTGCCAACCAACTAACAAACATATGCAGGAAACACAAAACAGTAGTAATGGGAGACTTCAATTATCCTGATATCAATTGGAAAACTAATTCTACACCAAGTGAGAAATCAAATAAGTTTCTAACCAACCTATCTGACAACTTTGTTGCCCAAAAGATAGAGGGTGAAACAAGAGAGACAGCCAAACTGGACTTAATTATTACAAACAGAGAAGTAGTGATAGAGGGAGTTGAAACTGCAGGTACCTCGGGTGAGAGTGACCATGTCATACTAGAATTCAACATAACACAAACACAAGCAACAGAACATAATGACACCAGACTCTTGGATTTTAAAAGAGCTGATTTCAATAAACTCAGAGAGAACTTGGGAAAGATTCCATGAATGAAAATCCTAAAGGGGAAAACAACTCAAGAATCTTGGGAAATTCTGAAAGGTATGATCATAGAAGCCCAGACCAGCATAATACCACTGAGAAAGAAAAACAAGAAATCCAAGAAGAAGAAGACTGCACAAAGATCTCTCTGCCAAATTGAAATAAAAAAAAGGACAAGTACAAAAAATTGAAAGAAGGACATACAGCTAAGACAGAATATCAACAGATAGCCAGAATCTGCAAAGACAAAGTCAGGATAGCAAAGACTCAGAACAAACAAAGATTTGCAACAAGTCAAAGATAATAAAAAAAGTTTCTTCCAACATATAAATAACAAGAAAAAAAATCGAGGAAACAGTCAGTCTACCAAAGAGAGAAGACGGCAAGGAAGTAACAGACAACAGAGAGAAAGCAGAACTGCTTAACTCATTCTTTGCATTGGTCTTCACGCAAAAAGAAACTATAGCTCAACCCACCAAAAACATAACTGTAAAAGACAGACCAGAAATAAAAGTTAAAATAAGCAAAAAAATAGTAAGAGAACACCTGTCTGATCTTGATGAAAACAAATCACTGGGGCCTGATGGATTACATCCCAGAATTTTAAAGAATCAGGCAGCGATCATCTCAGAATCACTACACCATATCTTTTAAAAATCCTGGAGTACCGGAGAACTACCAGAGAACTGGAAAAGAGCTGATGTGGTTTCCATCTTCAAAAAAGAAAAAAAAAAAACCACTCAGGAAACTATAGACCAATCAGCCTAACATCAATATCTGGGAAGATACTGGAAAAGATAATAAAAAAACAGATTTGCCAACATTTAGAAACAAGTAAAGTAATAACTAGCAGTCAGCACGGATTTGTTAAGAACAGATCATGCCAAACCAATCTTATTTGATTCTTCAACAAAGTGACTAAATTAGTAGACCAGAAAAATACTGTGGATATATTATATTTAGATTTCAGCAAGGCATTCAATAAAGTAAACCCAACCTACTTCTTCGTAAGCTAGAAAAAGTGGAATAGATAGCACCACCACTAGATGTATTGGCAACTGGCTGACAAACCGTACCCAACGAGTAGTCCTTAAAGGGTCTAAGTCTACATGGAGGGAAATAAGCAGTGGGGTGCCACAAAGTTCCGTCTTAGGCCCAGTACTCTTCAATATCTTCATTAACGACTTAGATGAGGGAATAGAAGGGGAATTTACCAAATTTGCAGATGATACTAAGCTGGCAGGAACAGCTAACACCCAAGAAGATAGGATCAAGATCCAGATGGATCTTGACAGACTAGAGCACTGGGCCATATCTAACAAAATGAAATTCAATGGAGAGAAAAATAAAGTCCTACACATAGGCAAGAAAAACCAAAAGTACACATATAGACTGGGTTAAACCAGGCTCCATAGCAGTAACTGTGAGAGGGATCTTGGAGTCTTAGTGAACAATCAAAATGAGCCAGCAGTGTGCAGCAGCAGCCAAAAAGGCAAATGCAATCCTAAGGTAGGGATACAATCAAGATCAAGGGAAGTACTAATACCACTCTATAAAGCCTTAGTAAGACCACACCTAGAGTACTCTATCCAGTTTTTTGTTCACCACATTATAAAAAAGATGTTGAGACTCTAGAAAAAGTACAGAGAAGAGCAACCAGGATGATTAGGGGACTGGAGACTAAAACATACGAAGAACAGTTACAGGAACTGGGCTTGGTTAGTCTAGTAAAGAGAAGGACCAGGGGAGACATGATTGCAGTCTTCCAATATTTGAGGGGCTGCCACAGGGAGGAAATGGTCAAGCCATTTTCTAAAGCTCCTGTAGGCCAGACAAGGAATAATGGATGGAAACTGAACAAGGAGAGATTTAACCTGGAAATAACTTTCTGACAGTGAGAACAATCAACCAATTGCCCTCAGAAGTTGTGAGAGCGCAATCACTTGAGACTTTCAGGAAGAAATTGGACTGACATTTATCAGAAATGGTGTAGGGTCTCCTGTTTGGGCAAGGGATTAGACTAGATGACCTAAAAGGTCCCTTCCAACTCTGATTATCTGATTTCTCAATTTTAACATTCAGAGCAACAGGATGTCAGTAGCAATGATACAATCTCCTTTTATTGATTTACATCCTTTTTATTTATTGCTGATTTAGATAAAATTATTTGATAGAAGTCCCAGTGATCATGTCTTCTTTGTCAAGCAAATGATACAAATTATGTAGCTTATAACAGTTGTATTATGACATGAAATAAGATAAATACAGTACATCATTTGTCCAATCACACGGGGGATTCAAATTTTTAAACAACCAGTTCTGTGGGTGTGGCTTAGTTGGTGAGTGTGCTTGGTAGTCATGTAACTGGATGGGCATGGCTTACTCGACGTCACTCATGTCAAGGGGCGCTTCTCCTCGCCTGGCCTCTCAAGACAGTGGGGATGCTGCAATGGTTGAAAGTGTGGAAAATGGTCATAAGTCACTTTTTTCAGTGCTATTGTAACTTACATAATAACTACAATTATTTAATTATAATTTTGATAGGGCAAACTTTCTTAGGCCAAGTGCTTTCCAGTTTTTGACTGGATCCTAGGAGCTGTAATTCTAATCATTCTGAAAAGCACCAATATGGGAAAGGCTGATATAAATAATCCAGGTTAATCTGTCCAATGCTTCATAGCTATCTATGATGAATGTAGAAATCAATGTAATTTATGTATTTATGCCTCACCTTTGATATTTTATAAATAATTAAACTTCTTTCTCCTCCTATTTTCCCTACAATAACAAGCCTGTGAGGTGCCCAAAATCATCCAGGCAATTTTCATGTCTAAGGCAGGATTAAAACCTATCGTTTCCTAGTTTTTATCCTGGTGCTTAACTACTAGACGAACAGTAGAATGAATTTTTTTTTAATGTTTCTCCTTAATGTTCTACTTGTCAGAATATTTTATTTAAGTGTGAGAAAATAAAAAGTACTAATTGTACCTGCTACCTGCTGCTATATGACTTTATTCTGCTCATTCTGTACTACATCTTTTGGATCACTATGAACCTACAATCAATTTTGAAATGTGTCCTATAAAAGTAGAAAACATCTATTTTCATGTTAAATAAAGAATTTCAAAATTCATTTCTCTCAATAAAGTTCAAGCAGCCCTATGCATGTCCTTTCCTGACTCTGCTCACATATGGTCTGTATATCTCTTGATACACCCGAAGTTATTCTTCTTTTTCCCAATCCCTACATAGGTTGGTTAGAAGTTCAAACTGGCATTGACCTCCAGGCTGTATGTATAAGAATACCCTTCTATTTAGGATATAATATTATAATCCATCCTTCTGTATGCATTTGTTTGAGTATACAAATCAATTCAATGTTCATTATATTAAATAGTCTCCCTTACTTGGTAGGACTTTTCCTCATCTTGTTCCTACACTTGGGAATTTAACTTATTATACATAAAATATAACTTATTTTCAGAGAGCAAGTTTGATGTCCTTGTTAACGTGCTGGCCTAGAAAGCAGGAAACTGTGTGTTCTAGTCTTGCCTTAGCCAGGAAAGTTGGCTGGGTGACCTTGGCCAGTCATTCTCTCTCAGTCCAATCTACCTCACATTGCTGTTCTCTTGGGAAAAAAATCGGAGAAAGAAGAAGTATCATTTATAAAATAGTAAGTGTGTAAAATTTTAATACAAATCAACACATAAATACAATGTTATTTTTTCTTCAAGGACTATGCTAAGTTATAGGTGCTTAGGTACGCACTGAACCAAATTACAACTATTGCTATTGCTACTACAGGTTTTTAATTCACATCACATCTAAGTGTAAAAATGGTGTGTTACATAATAATAACCATCAGCTATGATTTTATTATTACTACCACAGGTTTCCCCAATCTAGAATGTCCTAAGGCAGGAGTGTCAAACTTGTGTCATCACAGCAGTGTCACATGATGTATCAGGCCTTTTTTCCCCTTTGCTAAACCAAGCGGGGACAGGACCAGCATGTAATGCATCCGGCCTGTGGGCTGCAAGTTTTCTACCCTGTCCTAAGATAACTGGACCAGTGGTGGGATTCAATTTTTTTTACTACTGGCTCTGTGGGCTTGGCTTGGTGGGCATGGCAGGGAAATGATACTGCAAAATATCCATTCCCTCCCCACTCCAGGGGAAGGATATGCAAAATCCCATTCTCTCTTCACCCAATAACCTGCTTTCTTGCTCTGTTCTCTTTTTCTGCAGGGCAACAAAAGAAGACCCAGCTTATCAGCTGGGATTCGGGAGGTAGAGAATAGATAGGGGCGGGGCCAGTCAGAGATATTTGCTGGTTCTCCAAACTCCTCAAAATTTCTGCTACTGGTTCTCCAGACCTGATCAGAACCTGCTGAATACCACCTCTGGACTGGACTATAATTTCCATAACTAAAACAAATTAAAATAACCTTCTTCCCCCCAGGGTTTTGGTATCTCTACTGAAAACTCTTTCACTATATTTACATCATAGAACTGATTCACACCTTGGATTGACCACTTTCTCTGACAACACACACATCAAGAAAAGTCCTATAATTTCCCTCTCCCTCCTATTAAGATGCAGACCGCCATGAAAAAAGCATCCAAACTTACTTTCTTTCTCCTTTGTACCATTCAAAAGCTGGGGAAGGAACACCCGCACTTTCACATCTTATGAATCCAGTGCCTCCAAGAGTCACTCCACTGGATTTTACTTCCTGAATTGTTGGGGCAACTGCAAGGAAGCATAAATATATTTTTGAGACATTAAACAGTTGTTGGAAGCATATACATTTAATAATAATGATTTTTTTAAAAAATAATACAGTAATGAAATTTATTATGAAATAAATTGATTTATTTTTGTTGGCTTCTTAGAATCTAAAGCACATTTGTTAATTTGTTCCACATATTAGACCTAAGGTTGCTTACTGAGTTTCTTACAAAAGACAGGTCCAAAATTCAAATTTGATCCTCTCCTATGGTTATTCTTCTTGTGAAAAATAAAGACATTTAAACTCAGAAAATTATTGAACGAAACAAAAGTATTTTATTGGATCTGTCAATAGCAAAATGTGCAACTGTCAAACATGTGTCTGATAATGTTTTCTTTGTTCCTAAAATTGTAAGTACAATAAAGACGCAAGGCCACTGAAGTTCTATCATTTCCTGCTAGGCCAGCATAATCCTAGATTGCTTGTCTATGCTTTCTTTCACTAATATTCAACATTGTTTTAATTAAAGATATAGCAACACTTTCTCTCGTCAAATTATTTCTAGAGGAACATATTAATAAGCTCTACCAAAATAGACTTTACCACAGCTCTGAATACAGTCTGTTAGTGTCAAAACCCTTTTAAAAATATTTCTTGAGCAATGTGTACAGGAAAGAATGCATGCTTTTAAATGTTGAATATGAAAAACAATACACACACTCACTGGGACAACTATCATGAATACATTTGGATCAGGAGAATGTTAAAGAAAAGCAGGCATTAGGTAGAAAGAAAGACATCGTGGTAGACATAGAAAAAAGTGTGTCAGAGATTAATGTTTAAAACTTTGATTTTTAAAATTAAAAATTTATAAAGTTATTTGCAGAAACATTGCATGTGAGAGAAAACTACAAATGATAATTGGATTTAGAGACCATAAAGTGCACAATGAATTAGGGTACAAACTTATTAATTTTAATAGCAGAACTCACCATATTTATACACAATGTATTCATTCATTCATTCATTTATTCATGCACAGTTGCATTCATTCAGTTACAGATTGCCCACAAAAGAACCCAGTACAGTTTATGGTCATAAAGAAATAATACAGTAAAAACAATTCTGTATCAAAACTGACAAAATCAATCCAAGGCAACTCTGGCATCATCAGTTCACAAAGTCCTTCAGAACCATAGATTTAACAATTATTTTTTTGAAGAGAAGGAAGTTGATGCTATTGTTATTTTAGGATGCAAAACACTTCAGAAAAATGAAGGTGTCAGCAAGGCTTGTTTTCAGGCTCCCTATCAAACTTTGAAATGTGCCCTGATGTCGCAGACATCTTTTCGTTTCTCAGCTTGCGACAGACTATGCGGCAGTAGCGCGGGGGGGATAGGTTTGGAATGCCAGCCTAGACAACAACAAGAAACCATCCAGTGGAAACTAAGGTAATCTCAACAGATGTTTGGCAAGGGCCTGAAGGAGTTGCTATAGTGACACTAGAACATCTAATTGGATAATGTGACATGATAGAAGGAGGGAGGAAATAATTTGTCCTTTACTTAGGTGAAAACTCTGGGAACTAGTTAGAGTTGGTTTTGCTTCATGTATGCTGAAATGATGTAATCAATAAAGTTATGCTTAAAGAGATCTAATCATCTCAACTTGCTGGCTTGGTTGGGTTTGTCAGTCAGAACGTTGACATTCCCATCCCATCTCTCACTTTAAAGGTATCCTAAATAAGCTGAAGCTGAGTGGGAAAGATAGGATTGACATCTCTTAGATGACAAGCCATGCAGGTAAATGACAACTTTTATCAAAGAACATACAGTATACAGTGGCCATTTCTTCCCATACTGCATCTGAAACCTAAGAATTTGAAAATCAATTAAACGGAACTTATTTCCAATAATTGATCATTGATTTAGAAATATCAGTAGTTCTGTTTAATAGATTATACTTGGAATGTATAATAGCAATAGCAATAGCACCTAGACTTTTATATTACTTCATAGTGCTTTACTCTCTAAGTGGTTTACAGAGTCAGCTTATTGCCCCCAACAATCTGGGTCTTCATTTTACCGAAGGAAGGATGGAAGGCTGAGATAGCTTTCAGCTGGTGAGAATTGAACTGACAAACTGCTCGTAGCCAGTGATCAGCAGAAATAGCCTGCAGTACTGCATTCTAACCACTGTGCCACCCTGGCTCTTGGGTAAGAATAAGGCAATTCCATTGCATCCTAGATGTAATTTTAATTTTTGTCACTATCAGAAACATCTAGAGTATACTTTAGTTTTCCCTACATCTTTACAACAGTTGAAAAGTCTGGCTTAAAATAATAAATCTATGAGCTATGGATTTTGTTAGTGATTTGAAGAGAAAAGTTCATGTAGATCACAAATAACAGACCTATTTGAAAATGTGGTGAAAATTACTAGAATTCTATAATACAAAAATATTTGCAGGATGAGATAAACTAATATTGACTATTTACTTTAATGGAAAATCATAAAAGATTCAGGCGCCGCACACCTTTGTATATGATGTTAGAAGTGGAGCTAAAATTTCTAGTAGATTATTGGTAATGTACCAGGCAATAGTGAATTTCTATAATATGGTAGACAAACTGGAATCTTTTTGAATGAAAATATACAAAGCCTTGTATACTATGAAATGTACAATATGAAATATGAAATGTGTTTGTATGTATATGTAGATGTGTGTGCATATATACACATATATATTTGTTTTCTGAGGTTTTCGTGGGTATTTGTATGTGGCTCTTTGGTTAATCGGGTTTACTCCTGCGTAAAATTGGAAGTGTTTTGGTGACGTGTTTGGTGAAGTGTACAGGCTTGTGTCTTCGGATTTGTGCTTCTCGGAGTAATGATTTGAGTAAAGCTTCCAAATGATTGACAGTCTGGTGGTGCACTTCAACAACAGAACAATCAGAGAAGCCATAGAGATAGAAAAACGCCCACAGAGCATGAATAAATGAGATGATACCTCCCGCCTACCAACCATTTGGAAACCTGCCTTCATTAATAAACAAGTACCTAACATGAAGAATGACACCAGACCCACACCCACGAGTGCCACACAAGATGCTACCACCACATTTCCATGTAGAAAAAAGACTCACACCCACACAGAAGATGAGACACAACCACGAACCAGAAGCCGCTGCTGCACCACTACCCGCTTCAAACCCCTCTGACCCATAAAAGAAGCGAACTGACACCCACCATGAAGATGTGGCACGACCACGAACACGAAGCCAAACAACAGGATCACAGCTCACCAGCTCAAATCCCCCAGCAATTAAGACTAACCTGAGTACAACCAAGCCCCCACCTAAACAGAACACACCCCCAGCCAATCAGAACACAGCCAACCCCCCTACCAATCAGAACACAGCCAAACCCCCAACTAATGAGAACACAGTCAAGCCCCCACCCAATCAAGTCACACCCCCACTAGCAGTTAAAAGGAAGAAGCAGCTGCAAGCTCACATTACTTTGAGAAGCACAGAGCTGAAGAAACAAGCCTGAAGATGATGAATGAGACTTCATCGAAACGTTGCCTAGATACTTCCAATTCTACGCGGGAGAAAACCCGAATAACCAAAGATCCACATACAAATACCCGCGAAAACCTCAGAAAACAAATATTGCACCTCTACGGGGAGGAAACCCACCATCTGACCAGGACTTATGAAAAACTTGAAGTCCAAAGAGCTTCCATTTTATGTGACCTCACCTTCCTACGAAACTGCCGAGATCAAAATTTAATCCCCATAAGCTTCCAATTGAAATTCCACAGCAACACAGCAGCCACCAAACGCATCCTAAAAAGAACAGAATTGGCCCTTATTCGAAATGAACTTCACACAAAAAGATTCCTCCTAGACCAAATCAACAAAGAACTCCTCACACTTCACCTCAGACTAAGCAACAAGATTCACCCCTTACTTTGGGACAAATCCAAACAACTTGCTGTCTGGAGAGCTGAAACACAGACCACCTTCAAGACAGACACACATACCAACAAACTCAGAAAACTACAACAACACAAGAAACAAACTCCTCCCCCCTCACAGCCACACATGAAACAAACAGTGTACAACATCTCAGACAAGATCCTCACTGAAGCCGAAACCAATGTCCTTTCAAAAGGATTCAACTTTGCTCTTGCTCCCAAATACATCCCCACAGAAACCATCATATGCGAAGTTGCAACCAGCCTGACCAAAACCAACCCTGATGATGCTAACAGAATCAGACTCGAAATCACCAACATCCTCTGCACGAGCAAACCACCCAAAAGCAACTTATCCAAAGAAGAACAAACTGCACTACTTAACCTGAAAGAAGACACCAGCATAATAATCCTACCAGCAGACAAGGGCAATGCTACAGTGATTATGAATACATCTGACTACCAAACCAAGTTAACCAACCTACTCCAAGACCCCACATACAAACCCCTAAACACTGACCCCACCACGTACCTAGAAAAAACCACCAGATCCAAAATAAAAGCCTCCCCCATCAGCGAAGAAATCCAGCAAAGAATCATACCCAGAGAAAAATCATCCAGATGCCCTAAGCTGTATGGTCTCCCCAAGATACACAAAGAAGGAACCCCACTACGACCAATAGTCAGCTCCATAGGCTCACCTCTACAAAACTTAGCCAAATTTCTCGCCAAACAATTACAGACCTATGCTGAATCCATCAACTCACAGGTAAGGAACTCATTCCAGTTCATTGAGATCATAAAGAAACAAAACTTACAACCCAGCGACCTACTGGTGAGCTTCGATGTCATATCCCTCTTCACCCAAGTGCCTATAAAAGAAGCCTTGACAGCCATCCAAAACAAATACAACCCCCCCCAAGTACATCCTAGATCTTACCAACCACTGCCTATCCAATACATACTTCACCTACAATGGACAAAAATACAAACAAATAGAAGGAGCACCCATGGGATCACCCCTCTCACCTGTCATTGCAAACCTCTACATGGAACACTTTGAAACACAAGCTCTAGAAAAATATGATCACAAACCCAAACTCTGGCTCAGATACGTAGATGACACCTTCATAATCTGGCCACACGGGAAAGAAAAACTGAACAACTTCCTCACACACCTCAACAGCCTACACCCCAAAATACAATTCACCATGGAAACAGAAGCCAACAATCAACTTCCCTTCCTAGATGTCTTAGTATACAAAAAATCCAATGGCTACCTAGGACACACCATCTACCAGAAGAAAACACATACAAACCGCTATATACATGCACTCTCACACCACCACCCAGCACAGATCAATTCCATAGCCAAGACACTCATCTCCAGAACAAAATGCTTAGCCGATGAACAACACTTAAAAACCGAATTACACACTCTCACTAATGTACTTACAGCCAATGGATTCCCCAAAAAGAAGATTACTCACCTAATCTAAAAAGAAACCCCAACCAAAAGCCAAGACAGAGAACAAGAGAATGGCAAAGTCCTCCTCCCATATATAAAAGGCACTACCGACAAAATCAACAAGATCCTCCAAAAACACAACATTAAAACAGCATTCTGCACAAACAGAAAAATATCCACCAACCCTAAAGACAAAATTGAGTTAGAAAACCAAGGAGTATCCGAAATCCCTTGCACTGCCTGCCCCACGACATACATAGGACAAACAAACAGAAGAATTAGTGCACGCATTGAAGAACACAAGAACTCAAGCAAAAAAGAAGAACTGACCTTTTCCCTGGTCCAACACCTCAAAGCCACAGGACATGAAATTGACTTTAAAAATACCAGAACTATCACCAAAACCGAACACTTCAACAACAGAATAATCAGAGAAGCCATAGAGATAGAAAAACGCCCACAGAGCATGAATAAACGAGATGATACCTCCCACCTACCAACCATTTGGAAACCTGCCCTCATTAATAAACGAGTACCTAACATGAAGAATGACACCAGACCCACACCCACTAGTGCCACACAAGGTGCTACCACCACATTTCCATGTAGAAAAAAGACTCACACCCACACAGAAGATGAGACATGACCACAAACCAGAAGCCGTACCACAGCTGCACCACTACCCACTTCAAACCCTTCTGACCCATACAAGAAGCTAACTGGCACCCACCATGAAGATGTGGCATGACCACGAACACGAAGCCAAACAACAGGATCACAGCTCACCAGCTCAAATCCCCCAGCAACTAAGACTAACCTGAGCACAACCAAGCCCCCACCTAAACAGAAAACACCCCCAGAAAATGAGAACACAGCCAACCCACCTACCAATCAGAACACAGCCAAACCCCCAACTAATGAGAACACACCCCCACCCAATCAGAACACAGTCAAGCTCCCACCCAATCAAGTCACACCCGCACTAGCAGTTAAAAGGAAGAAGCAGCTGCAAGCTTACATTACTCTGAGAAGCACAGAGCTGAAGAAACAAGCCTGAAGATGATGAAAGAGACTTCATCGAAACGTTGCCTAGATACTTCCAATTTTACGCAGGAGAAAACCCGAATAACCAAAGATCCACAAACAAATACCCACGAAAGCCTCAGAAAATATATATATATATATACACATTACTATTTTTATATGTTAAACTATTTTATATATAGCCATAGTTTGGGTTTGTGGGTGGCATTAGCTACACATTAACTTATAAAAATGATAAACTCTCAAAAAAACTGAAAAAATTAGAAAATGACAAGAAAATTCCCAATAACCCACCACAACACCTGAAACAACTAGTACACAACGTTTCCAACAGAGAACTCAACAAAACAGAAACAGATGTCCTATCCAAAGGATTCAATTATGCCATAGCACCCAAAAAAATCCCAACAGAATCCATCATATGTGCAGTAGAATCCAGCCTAACCAAATTAAATACAGATGAAGCTGACAGAATAAGACACCAGGTTACTCACAACTTATGCACAACGAAACCACCAAAAAATAATTTGCAAAAAGATGAATTCAGAGCGTTACAAACCCTGAAAAATGATAATAATATCATAATACTCCCAGCAGACAAAGGAAATGCCACAGTAGTAATGGACAGAAAAGACTATGAAACAAAACTGACAGACCTACTCCAAGACTCCACATACAAACCTATAAATACAGACCCAACCACATATCTAGAAAAATCAACCAAGAAGAAAATTATAACCAGCCACATAAGCAAAGAAATCCAACAGACGATCATCCCAAGAGAAAAATCTTCTAGATGCCCCAAATTATACAGCCTCCCAAAAATACACAAAGAAGGCATACCTCTCAGACCCATAGTCAGCTCCATAGGAGCACCATTACAAAACCTAGCTAAATACTTAGCAAAACAACTACAGCCCCATGCTGAAACCGCAGCTTCATATGTAAAAAACTCATACCACTTCTTAGAAATGATCAAAGATCTACACGTAGAACAAGAAGATCTGCTTGTAAGTTTCGACGTGGTTTCACTATTCACTCAAGTCCCAATAAAAGAAACCCTTGAAATCATCAAAAATAAATACCAACCAGCTAAAGACCTCATGGAACTAACAGAACACTGCCTAACCAACACATATTTCATATACAAAGGACAAAGATACAAGCAAATTGAAGGAGCCCCTATGGGATCACCACTGTCACCCGTCATTGCAAACCTGTTCATGGAAGAATTCGAATCCAGAGCCCTGGCTAATGCCACCCACAAACCCAAACTTTGGCTAAGATACATCGATGACACATTTGTGATTTGGCCCCATGGAAAAGAAAACCTAAACAATTTCCTAACACACCTAAACAACACACACCGCAAAATCAAGTTCACCATGGAAACGGAAATAAACAAACAACTACCATGCTATTTTTTTTGTCTGTTTTGAAGGCAGTCTTGATGTAGTATCTTACTGATTTTATCTGTAGTACCTCTTATGTAGGGCAGGACAGCTGTTCCATAGATCTGTTGATCTTCTAGGTCTCTGTTATGTCTTGGTGTGTTTTTGTGGATCAAGTTGGTGATTTTGTTTTTGTGGAAGCCATTGGCTGTCAATACTTCAGTCAGGGTGCATAGTTCAGTCTTTATATATGTCTTATCTGCCAGGCGTTTGGTTCTGGTAATTAGTGTAGTATCAGTAAGATACTACACAGGCATCACATCAAGACTGCCTTCAAAACAGACAAAAAAATAGCAGCCATCCTAAGGAACCCCAAAGACAAAATTGACCTGGAAAACCAAAGCATATACGAAATTCCCTGTACATCATGCCCGGCCACATACATTGGACAGACCAATAGAAGAATAAGTCCCCGCCTAGATGAACACAAAAATGCAGTACAAAAGCTGGAACACACCTCCTCACTAGTCCAACACATGAAAACCACAGGTCACAATATCAACTTCAATGGCACTAAAACCCTGGCCACTATAGAAAACCCCAGCCACAGAATCATCAGAGAAGCCATAGAGATTGAAAAAAGACCTGACAGCATGAATAGAAGAGATGATTCCACCAGACTGTCAATCATTTGGAAGCCTGCACTCTCAAATAGAAAGATCCCCATGCCACAAGCCAGGCAAACACCTGGGCAAAAACAGACTCCCTCTGATAGCTCCAACCCAAACACCCTCCCACCAGGCACCCAGGTGAAACCCAGCTTGCTAATGAATAGCAGCTTGCTGATGAAGAGCAGCCGTCCCTTCACACGGTGCCAAGCTGCACTGAAAGCCTCCAACACAAGAACAGAGTGTTGCCAGCCAATCAAAGCCACAAAACAGACAGAAGAAACCAGAAATACCAATCAATCAAACTCCAAGTCCAATGAATACAGATCCAGGCTCCCAACCAATCAGAATGGACCAGCCTCAAATTTGAAACCAGGAACTTACTCTATACAGAAGCCTGAGGATGGCAGATGAGATTCTGCTGAAACGTTGCTACAACTTTAACAGAACTACAATGACGTGGGATAATACCCGAAGGAAGCTAAACAGCATATGTAGCAACGTTTCAGCAGAATCTCATCTGCCATCTTTAGGCTTCTGTATAGAGCTAGTTCATGGTTTCAAATTTGAGGCTGGTCCATTCTGATTGGCTAGGAGCCTGGGTCTGTGTTCATTGGACTTGGAGTTTGATTGATTGGTGTTTCTGGTTTCTTCTGTCTGTTTTGTGGCTTTGATTGGCTGTCAACACTCTGTTCTTGTGTTGGAGGCTTTCAGTGTATATATGCTTTCTAATAGCCTGCACTCTCAAACAAAAAAATCTCACCTGGGCAAACACCTGGGCACAAACAGATTCGCTCTGATACCTCCAGCTCAAACACACCCCAACCAGACACTCAGATGAAACCTAGCTTCCTAATAAATGATAGATGTCTGTTTACTTGGAGCCAAGCCTCACTAAAAGCTTCCAATACAGGAAACACAATGTTGCCACCCAATCAAGACAAAAAAAGCTACAAAACAGACAGAAGATATTTGAAATACCAATAAAGCAGAACACAGCAAACTCCAAGACCAATAAACACAGACCAAGACTCCCAACCAATCAGGATGAAGAAAAAAAAAAACATTCTGGCACAGCGTAGGCTAGCCCCAAATTTAAAACTGAAACAACTGTAAAAGTCATAGACTCATAGACTAACTCAATACAGAAGCCTGATGATGGCAGATGAGATTCTGCTGAAACATTGCTATAATTTTAAAAGAACAACTATGATGACGTGGGAAAATACCTGAACAAAGCTGAATACCATACACACACACACAAATACACACACACACATATGTGTTTGTATGTGTGTGTGTATGTATGTATGTATGTAAAATTGTTTGGATCTCTTCCTCAAGTATACCCTTTATGCTTTTATGATTAAAATATAACTGCACCAGAAAGGAGGAATCAGACCTTTAAATATGCTGCTAGTTAATGATTTAAATTCTACTAAATCCAAGGAGCAATTACAATCCTTCTAATGTTCTTGGCAAATTTCCTGTGAGGCCATTAGAAATGTTCTAATTGATATTAATATTTTTCTGAAACAAATACTTCAAGTAATACTACATCATTTCAATCTTTTTTTTTTTCAAATCATCCAATCACACTCCTTTCAAGTTCACTTTTTATTATTTTAAAACAACTGAACAATAATAATACTCTGTAATAACTCATGTCAAAGAAAACATTTTTATGTGGGCAATATTAATAAGTATGCAAATCCATTAAAAGGAAGTACACATGAACCATCTCTTCTGAAATTATTAAGGTAGTTGTGCCTTTTCTTGCTTGCATGACTTCTTTGGAAGCATATCTGTGCGTGTGTTTTGATATGTGCATGTATACACACAAATATATACATACATGTACCTATTGTATACATATATACACACCTGTGTCTGTGTATTTGAAATAGAGAGAAAGAAATGTTTAAACAGGAAATGAACCCTAAAAAACAGCAAAACAAAAGGATAGTTAAAGGAAAATATAGAAGAAACACAATACATAAAATAGTTCTGGTAAACAGAAAAAAAGATCATGTAGTCTAAGACATTATGCATTTGAGATACCCTTCTAAACTCTCTCACACAATCAATTTAATCAGTGGCTTTTAGTAGCTGTTCATAATACTTTACATAGTGGTTTTGAAGTTTTTGGAAAGGGATTTGTGTGGTGTGTGTGAGTGTGTGAATATGATCAGTTAAGTACCATTGTGCTATTAAGAAAATAATTGGACCCCAATTTACTTGGGAGAAAATCTGGATCTCTTGCTTTAAACAATCCACAGCAGTAGCTGCAAACAAAGTCTGATTGTCATTTGCTGTTCCTTAAAACAATCACATTAAAATTTAAGCATCTGCAGAGTAGCTAGAATATTACACTGTTGGATTGATTTAGTCCCCCTTCCCCAAATGCATGAGGTGACTGAGGCTTCTTTTCCAGCTTTGTTTAACCTTTAAAAAGTCCAGCAGGGATTTTTGCAGAGAAACATTTTCCCTTCTCTAGCATTTCTTGAAATGATAATGTGACCACCTGACAGGATTCATTCACAGAGCAGGATATATTATTAGCACCTGGAGTTATTCCTTGCATGTGGCATCATTTTGCTTGCACAACTCAGTTTTGCTTACTGAGAGAACTCAAGGCACTCGGTGGCATCTTCATGAGTCTCACAATTAGTTTACCAGTCTGTGATCAATACAAATGATGTCCTACAAAAAGTCTTGATACTTATTCAGCAGTTGTAGAATTACCACAAGGAAGACATGGGCTGCCCTAGAAAACTTTCCTGAGAGATGCAAACAGTAACTAAAACACTGCTAAGCACTCCAGGTTTGATCTTTCAACTTTGTAACAAGCTTGAGGATATTTTTATGTTCTTGGCTTTTGAGGTTTTCTCTGATGCCTCTTACCACAACAAGTGAGTGCTTTTGTTTCTGTCAACGTGCAGGATTTTCCCACCCAATGCATTTTCTAACAATTACTTGGCATGGCTCAATCTCATTCCATTTCCAGAACATGGTATTTTACAAAAGGGCTAAATGTCTTCACTTGAACATAAATTGTAACATATTCCAACTCAAAATGTGACAAAATAATGAAAACTTTTAGTTTAATTTAGGATTGGGGTTGGGGTTTTTATGTAATTAAAACATGCAGCTAATGAAGCAATGCAGAAGATATATTGACATTCAGACAGATACAGAAAAAAGGCAAAAAAATCTGACTACAACAGGTTTCATCTTTTAACATTTTAATGAGCTTTGGGACTTTTTGCATATTAGCTATGTTACCCTAATTACTCATTATAATTCTAATGTGCATTTTTATATTTAATTACAATGCTTATAAAGATTTGATATGGACAGTAAATTATTATAACTAGCATGTGCATAATGATTATCAGGTAAATTTATTAACTTTTATGCTAGCATCCAGCAGTGCTAACTTTCAGTTTTACTTTTATGATTAACTACATCGTCTGATTAAACAAACATTTTATGATATTACTTCTAAAGTCACAAAAAAGGTTTACCTTTCATTTGGCTGATTTGGGCCACATTTTTATTTATTTGTGATTCAGAACTGTTTTACACAATTGAGGTTGTTATTAAGATAAATGTTTGCTTGCTTTATGATGACTACGATTCAGACAACCATTAGGCAGTATAAAAAGATACAACCCTAATTTTTTTCTCACACCACAACTGGAATTTTGCAATTAAGATCTGGTAGCCCATATCAACATGATGAAATTAATATTTCCTTAATAATGATTTCTAATACAAAAGAAGGATTCTGAACTGCCTGAAGCTTATTCCAATATAAATTACTTTTTAAAAAGTACAATTCAAGAAGATAATGCACATATAAATAAATATAAGCAGTCTCCTTATATCTTATACAGAATCCAAGCAGAAAATTCTGGGCAGATCAGAAGCATGATATGAACATTGAGGATTTCACTTGTCCAATAACAGCTGTTATTTAAGATTGGCTGTCTATGATTGAGTAATGTATATACATATTTATTCAATTTAGGCACCACCTGACTCCAAAATAATTCTGAACAGTTCAAATATAAAACCATACAAATGCAACAGAACATTGCCATCTTGGCATAGATAGCCTCATCCATCATGGGAGGTGGATGGGAGAATGGTGATGTCATGGGGGGACTCAGATTCAGATGAGGAGACTCACAATGAGTAGCCAGTTCCACATTGGATGGAGCTGGATGAAGGAGTTGTTGCACAAAGAGGAGATGGTCTGTCCAGTAACCATTAGAGACAGCTGCTTGCTGATTTCTGAAGACAAGAAGTATGAGCCGCAAATCCCTTTCAGTGCAATGCCTCATTGTCTGGAGGGTAGTGTTGGGCAAAAATGTTCTGCAAGGGTCCTCACAAGAAAATGAGCAAAACTGCAACAGCTTCTATTTAAGAAGAGCAGCAAACTGAAGCATCCCTGTCAGCAAAAAATGTCTAGACTAAGCATACCTTGACTTCCAATTTGATATCTTGTGACTCTGGACCTGGACTGATGAACCTGCTACAAAGTTTGGATCCTTGGACTTCATTTGACAACTCTTGTGCCCACTATTTATATCGGAACTCTTTTTTAAAAAAATAAAGTTTTATTTGGGTTTTCACACATACAAAATACAAGTAAAATATCTTTTTTGAAAACAGCATGGTTCTGGGTTGAACTTCTTTATACAGACACAAAACTCAGTTTCATGCTCCTTTTTGTATTCTATTCTATATCTTCTACTATTTTACATTTTGATATAGTTTTTCCCCTCTTTTAATTTTCTCAATTTAATTTTGATTATCTCATCTCAATTCAAATCATTATATTTATACTTTTGTCTGTTCTGTTTCAATTTCATATTATCTTTTCTCATAAAACAAATTTTCTCCTGTAGTTACTAATTGGAGTATGACACCTTTATATATTTTAATTACATCCATTCAACTCTTATTTAAACTTCAATATATACCTTAAGTTTATGACCTTCAATATAATACATAATACATAACTTTCAATCAAATTCTACTTGGTACATTCTTATAATACACACTAAGTTCTTTTAAAAAAAGGAAAGATTGTAAATATATGTAATTATAAACCCTCATTCCATTCCAGTTCAGTTCTATCATTAATAGTCATTAAAATCTTAACATCTTTAACACTTCTTTTCAATTAAGTATCATACTTCCTTAAAAACACATATTATCTCCATAATTAATTTTTCCTTTATTTCTCTTCACCCTATGTTTTATAAATCATGAAATATACCTTTTGTTATATTTATTTATTGACAAGCATTCCACTGAATTACGATAGCTATTTTTCAGATATTTTAATCATACATTGCTTCGTATTTTCTAAAATTATTTCTGTTTCTAATATAACCATACTATCTTATGTATCTTTGCAGAATCCCTTTTTCCATTAAGTTTTCACCCATTATCTCTAAATAGGCCCTGTTTCTCTATATTTTGCTTCTGTCCTTTATAACTTCTTTTCCTTTCTTTCTTCCCTCTCATCTTCTCCCTCCCCTTTTTACCCTTTTGTCTCTCTAGTTCTAATTCTCTCTTCTGCATTTCCCTCTTCTGTTGCTTTCTGATTTTAGACTTATTTTTCACTCTATTTTTTTTTGAAAAAAATTTTTTTTTCACCCCAATCTTAAACTGTTCCCCCTCTTTCCTTCCCCCCCCCCATCGAACATTACTTGTTCATTAAAGATGGCTTCTTCTTTGTCGCAATCTTCTTGTTCTGCAGGCATTTCTCGTTGTTTCTTATAATTCCAAATCTCCATTTCTAAAAACTGAAATACGAAGCCAAAAGAACTTCTCCATTCTTGTGCATCTTCTTTGTACTTTTTAAGTTCCATTTTCATTTCTTCTAAAAGTGGAGCCATTTTAAACAGTTTTAAACAACCACACAATTGATTTTAGTCATTCAAAACAATAACCAAGAATCCAGAAATCATCAAGTCATCCAAATAGTCCTGAATTATATTTTCTTATTTCTTTTTTGACTTTCTCTTCCTGGGGTTTTTGTTGCGATATTTCAGTTAGAATGTATCTTTTGGAAGTCTTGTTGAGATTTTGCTGTCAGTTCTTTTTTAATTCCAGGCAGTTTCCTCCCTTCCAGATCCCACCTTTTTATTCTTTTTCTCTCCTTTCCTGTTTTCAAAAGCTTTTAATTATGCAGAAATCTTGATTATCCCTTTGACTTTTTATTTTCAGCATTAAATGCCTATTGATGTCAAAGTGGATTTTTTTCCAATTTCTTGCTTAAGTCTCTTAGCAGTCAGTATAGGAAAAGGAGAAAACCAAATATTTTCCCTTTTTTCTCTCTTTCGCAGCTTAAAAATCTTCTTAGGGAACAATGTTATTGTTTTTTAACAGTTTCAATTCCAGGGTACCTTCTTTGTTGCTTTTGCTGTTTGACCTGGTCAACCCAAACTTTCTCTTCTTATCTTCCTCCTGCACATTCTTTTCTGGTCGAGTTCTTCTTTGTGGTGGCCATTTCTGATCACCGCTGCAACCGCCTTCAGGAAAGGGAGTAATGGCCAGCTGGGAAGGAGAGATGTGGCTCTCCTCAACCCTGCAGGCAGTCTCCCCCCTCTTCACCATCTCTACAAGGTGGCTTAGCTCCGAAACCAGCTCGGGGTGCTCCAGCGGTGAGCACAGATCAAAGCCTCGCAGAGATGAGGTTTCGGTCTGTTGCTGAAGAAGCTCAAACCAGAAGTTCTATGTTGGAACTCTTTTAAGGCAAGCTTGCGAAATTCAGGAGGGGGGTGTTCTCTAAGAAATGTACATCAGTGGTGGTATTCTCCTGATTTGGCACGATTCTGTCAAGCCAGTAGCAGCGATGAACAGTGGAAAATTAGCTGATTCTCTCTGCCCCTCTGCTGTTGGGGCCACCTACCCACCCATGCTCCCATACTCAACTTTATCCTCTTTTTTTGAAGCACAGCTGCTTTATGCGGCACAGCAGAGGGCTGTGCGACAGCTGCTGAAGCGATTGGGAGAGTGCAGGCTTGCAGGAGGTGAGTTGGAATGCCTCTGTGCCTGTGCAAACACCTTTGTGCCTGTGCAAAGTGCGCATTTGGAGTGTGTGTGTGTGTGCACACATGCAAAGCGCGCTCACCAAGCCACACTCACCAAACCACTGTAAAAAATTTTGTATCCACCACTGATCTATATCTGCATTTGCACTCACTTTCCCTTTGCCACTTATTTTTCAAAACTTATCAGTAAGGTTTGCAACCACCTCTCTTTATCCTTACGTGTGCTTGGCCAGGGATACACAAGATGAGGCAGGATTTGTTCTTCAAAGTATGCATTTGAATGCACCGTAAACTTTCTAAAAAGTCTCTATAGAGTAGATAACAGGCATGAGATAAACAACTTGTATTTCAAATAATTAAACTATATTTTCAATTTCAAATGGATTATTACTGTAAACAAATGAGGAAACTAGAATAATTTATTGTTTGTAATAGTTTTCTGCAAGACTACTCTGCAAAATAGTTGAAGATAGCAATAATAAGTATATTGACACATGACACAAAATAGTGAAATGTTCTTTTGAAACCTGCAACATCATCAAACATTATTTCAGTATTGGAACCAAAATATATAAATGAGGTCTGCCAAGAGAAACATACTGTGCTTAATTAAGAACCCAAGCACCATATGTAACAGGAATAGAAAGTTTAATTATATTTGTAAAGACTTCATGAAACTGTTTGGATGGAAGAAACAGAGCTTATCAAGTGGTTCTAAGACAAGCAGTGGAAATTATTTCACACATAATTTAAAAATCATAGAATAGTTTTGATCTTAACAGGAAGAGAAGGGAAGAGAAGAATTGAAGATATTCTATGAAAGATATAAAATAGACAGATAAAAGTGAAGTGTTATTGACTATGCAACATTATGGTTCTTCTATAAAATATAAACAATCAATCAATTATGATTAGCATTAGAAGGAAATTTTTGTCTCATCAAAATTGTACACAATTAATCTTGTTGTCAGATGATCACTTGGAAACTAGAAACATTAAGCAAAATCTGATGGTAATATATCAACACTTAAGACTTTGGCTTATTTTATCTATGGTACTATTTTTCCAGGGTTTTTTTTGTCAGCCATAATTAATTTCAGGCACCTCTCAATACATGGAAGCAGGAATGATGTAGGCAGCTGACAGCAACAATAAGAACCTCAATAACACACATAATTTGTTGATACATAATCAATAGTACAAATAGCACTTAAACAGAGTTGCAAGTAAAAGCACGCATCTACCACTGAACAAGTCTTGAAGATGGATTTGGATTTGGATTTGGACAGCTTTATGATAAGCTTTAGAAACTGAAGATAATTTTCATAATTTTTCAGAATATCTTTGTCCACTGTGAACTGTTGAAAAACCCAGGGAAAGCCCAAGTGATATCAATTTTCACTGGCTTAGTATTTCCTCAAGTGGAAGGCCAGCAAAGATAGCCTTTTGAACATGATTTCTCCAGACATGAACACCCAGAGAAATAGTCTCAGTAGAACAAACACAGAGTTGAATTACCAAAGTAGGAGGAGGCCCAGTAAAAGCTGAATATCCACACAGAAAAAAGACAGGTAGAATTAGTATCATTTTTTTGTGTGTGTAATCCTATTTCCCACTGTGGGTGTAAAATTATACAAAATGTAAACAAAGTTCATTCAAAACCAGACAATATGGCACCTTCTGGAATTCCTCCAAGGCTGAATTCTATAATTACAGTCACACTCACTAGAAGATCCTACAACTATCATATTGTGTGCTAGAGGTATCGGTGAATCAATTACAATTTAATACCCAGATTGTGTGGTATTGAGGGAATATTGCATTGGAATCAACCTACTGCATTTATACACTGACTCATAAAAGATTATAAGATTGCTTAATTGGAGTGTTTTGTCCATAATAATTGAGAACTTTAAAATGTGCAATGCTTCTGAGCAATATTTCTGGATATTTAAAGTTAATTCTCTAGTGACACAATTAAATAACTGAGCTATATAAAAATAAATGTATCAATTTGTTTTGATTTTGAAAAAATGTACACATAATAGAGCAACCAGGTATATCCAACCAAATGATATTTCTGAGGACATTCTCATTATGACCATATAATAAATGGGAGGGTTAAGTCAATATTGGCATAGAACAGATTGTCTGGGGCTATGAAGACAGCAGCTGTCACAGCATGCCAGTTTTCTTATTAGTAAATCAACCTTACTAACAGTTTTAGACTGAAAAACTATTGTTCATTGACAGCACATTATAATTTATGTACACATTTGTTTCAAGAAGTGGAGATAAGTCATAGAAAGGCCAGAACTGACTTATAAATTTTATAACTAAACTATATTGTAGGTAGTCAAAAACATGAAGTGTATTAGTTTGATGACTGATGCATAATACTTGTTTTATTAGTGATTATATTACATTTTTATTTTTCAAGGAAATGCAAGAAATGTGGAGATAAGAATTTTGTAATCTGATAGAAAATTTAGACGCAGTAATTGGAAATGTTTCTGAGGAAAAAGAACCCTAGTTAGAAAAAAAAATCTAACTCAAATCTTTGATAGGAGTGGGATGAACGTGATGCATCCATTCTTGTTCTTTTAGACCTTTCAGCAGCTTTTGAGATCTTCTGCCAAGGTATACTTTCGAGCTGACTTGAGGAGTTGTGATTGGGTGGTACAGTTTTGTGCTGTTCACCTCCTTTCTCTGAGGCTGCCCTGAACTGGTAATAAGAAGCAAGAAGTCCAGTTCATGCACAGGGCTCAGGGCTCTTCCTCAGCTCCTTTTTAACATCTACATCAGAGGTGTCAAACTGGTGGCCCTTGGGCCAGATGTGTCACATGCAGGCCATGCCCAGTCTAGTTCCACAAATGGGAAAAACATTGTGAAATATCTTGTAACGGCAACATGATGCAACAAGTTTGATACCCATGATGTCAGGGTTCCAGCAGTTACTCCAATTAAATCATGAGCTTTGAACCACACTCCCAAAACTAAAGAGGATTTATTTAAGGTAACATTCTATGTCCGGCACTAATCTGGGTGTAGCCAACTCTGAGATATGTAATTCACTGTCACCCTTGATCCTACTTCCTCCCCATCCCTCTGGGTGTATCATCCAATGAAAAAACATCCCTAGCCAAGTGTCATCAATCATGCTCTCCAATTAGATTTTTTTCATGGCAGAAGCTTCAGCCATCTAATCAGTCTTATGAATGGAATATACTTTCGATTTACCCTGTTGCCTGCTCTTTGAAACTTCCCCCCTTCTTTCTGTTGTCAACTATAAAACATGTATACAAAATGTTTTATGAGTTGACACATGATCTACATGAAACCAATAAATAAAATCACCCATCTCCATGGGACCAGGTATCACTAATATACTGTTGATACCCAATTATATATTTCCATTCTGGGTGAAGTGAGTGGCTGTGGATGAATCCCTCTGTATCCAGGAGTTTATCATCTTGGATTGGGTTGCACTACCCTAGACCGACCTGGTGTGTAACTTGAGGGTCTTCCTGGAAGCTTCCTTCAGATTTCTGCTCAAAGAACAGATGGTAAATGTGGCCTGTAGAGTCTTTGCCCAACTCTGTGTCATGTACCAATTATATCCTTTCCTGGACAGGGAGGCTCTTGGCTTGGTCCCTCATGTCCTAGTCATCTCTCAATTGGATTATTGCAACACACCATACATGGGGCTACCCTTGAAAAGTATCTGGAAGCTTTTAGCTGGTAGAGAATGTGGCTGAATGAGCCATACTGGGTGCCCAAAGAATGGCGCATATAATATTCTTGTTCTGTGAACTGCGCGGGGTACCAGTTTGCTTCTAGGTCCAATTCAAAGTGTTCCTCATCACCTATAATATCCTTCATGGAACAAACCAGAATACCTGCAGAACTGGCTTCACCCATTCACCTCAGTCCCTCTCACTTATTCAAGCAGGGAAGGTATGCTTCACAACCGTCAGTTAAGGAATTTCATCTGGCAGAGTATAGGAATAGAGTCTTCTCTCTGCTACTGCTACATTATGGAACATTCTGCTCCAGAGGTGAGGAAGGCCCCCAACTCTGTATGCCTTCTCCCAAGGGGCCAGAACTTGGCTCTGCAGCCTTATGTGGGAACACAGAGGACCACACAACTGTGGAGCTGGCTAGCCCCTGAGAAATCCTCTCACCTGTAATAACCAACATTCAGTGTCCATCTTGGGATTTTTCTTCTTTAGAAGTTTATAATGTTATTATTCTATAATTTTATTTTGAATCCTAACCTAATTCTAATTTTAATGTTAATTTTTATACAATTTACTTTAACAATTGTACACTGCCCAGAGCCCCTCTTGAGGGAAATTAAAAAAATAAATTAGATAACATTAAATAAAATCACAGCAGCTCCCGTTTGCTTGAAGTCTAAACTTTCCTTTTTCAGTTGAATTCCTTTCTCTGTGGGATAGAGAAAAAGTAGCAAAGTATAAAGCCCATGTCACACTGCACCAACGGATGCAAAGAGGATGTAAAATGGACAAAAAAGCTTGCCATCCGTTGGTTAACGTGATGTACTCACTGCCTCCGTTTTGCTTCCTCTCTATCCGTCCAGTATCCGTTTATTGACGTTTCATCCACTCCAAAAGTTTTGAGCTGCCCAAAACTTTTGAGCGGAAAATGTATCCAATGCACCCGTTCTGCATCCTCTAGGCATACAGGGGACATCCGTTCTGCATCCATTACGCATCTGCTATATCCGCTAGGCATCCGCTGTGCATCCGCACAACTAAAATCCATTCCAGCGGTAAACGGACGCAGGGAGGAAGCAGAACGGACACGCAGCGTTAGTAGCATGGATGGAGAAAGGATGAAAGCGGATGCAGCTCATCCACTCTGCATCCGCTCTGCATCCTCTACGCATCCGCTCTGCATCCGCTCTGCATCCTCTACGCATCCACTCTGCATCCTCTACGCATCCTCTACGCATCCTCTTTACATCCGCTATGCGTCCTCCCCACGTCCGTTCCTTTCCGTGTTATCTGCTCTGCTTATGGAAATTTTTGCCCCTTTTGAGAGCGGATAACAACGGATGGAACATTTTGCTCATCCGTTGTGTCCTTTTTGCATCCGTTGGGCAGTGTGACATGGCCTTAAAACAAATTTCTACCTATCTCATTGTAGACACTGAATTTATATTAAAGTAATATCTAGACAATGAAAAGCAATCTAAAAGTACTAAAAATATACACTAAAGTCATGAGCAGATTTGGATGCTTTTTCTACACAAGATTTGTGAAAAAGTTACCATGTAAAAGAAACTTGTTTTAGCTTTTAGCTGCTGCTTTAATATATTGTTGTCTGATGTAGGCAAGTATGGCTTTGTTTTCTCTAATCAGTGGTGGACTTTTTCCATGTGAATCTTCCCATCTGTATTTTAGGATGGAATAGAATATGGTTTTCTTTAAAAGGTCCATGATTTAGAATATTAGAATGGAATATTTGGGGAATATTCAGTCAACCCCCTAGTTAGTCCTGGAGGAAATAATGCTGCTATAACATCCATTCAGCCACGCAGCATTTCCTTAAATATCCCCACTGAAGAAAGTCTTATTATCTCTTAAGGAAGCCTGCTTCACTCTTAACAGCTGTTACTATTATGGAGAGTTTTCTAATCTTAGACTGAAATCTACTTCTCTGAGATTTCCATCCACTGATTCTAGTCCTATTCTCTGAAGCAGCAAAGAATAATTGTGTTTCCATCTTCCTTATGACAGTTTTTCAGTTAGGTGAAGACAGCAATCCCATCTCCCATTAATCTTTTCTAATGTTGGTTAAATTTTTCAGCCACTCTTCCTTGGAACAGGATTCGATATTATTAAGTATCCCAGCCATTCTTTATTTTGAAATATGATACTCAGAACTTGGCAGAGTAATCCAAATGCAGAATAGTATAGAACCATTGAAGCACATAACATGGACACTTAGACATTGTCTAAGGTTAAATTCTTTTTCTAGAGGTATCTTACTTAATTTGCTCAAAACAAAGACTTTAATGGCATTACTGTAATTGTCCATAATTTAATTTCTTTCCGTCTTATTTCTCATTTAAAAACAAAGCAGTAGAATGTAACATCTATTCAGCTATGCAGCTTTTAAATTAGGGACATATGGATTTGATACTTTTAGTTCAATTATAGCACAAGCTCATCACCTATCTTTGATGAAGAATCCTTAAATCAATTTCATCAATATTTCCCAAAGTGTATTGTTTCACAATGCTATCGTATATGCTGTACAATACATATTTTATTCCCTGTTTCTCTGTTTATGAAACAAGAGACGTCCATGTATCAGAGCTGCACTGGATCAGATAAGTGTAACAGCAATAGCACTTAGATTTATATACCGCTTCATAGTGCTTTATAGTCCTCTCTAAGCAGTTTACATAGTCAGCTCCCAACAATCTAGGTCCTCCTTTTACTGACCTTGGAAGGATTGGAAGGCTGAGTCAACCTTGATCCAGTCAGAATCAAACTCCTGGCCGTGGGCAGAGTTAGCCTGCAATACTGCATTCTAACCACTGTGCCACCATGGCTCCTAGAGGTCAATTTATTTATTTTTTTCAGTTCCCATCTTCCAATACATGAATGGCAAGTTGAGGCAACTTCAATAATTCCACAATGTTATTGTTTAGGATATGTGAATAAGATGTACAGCTTTGTGTGTGTGTGTGTGTGTGTCTGTGTGTAAGTTCTTGAGTCCTGGTCTTTGCCTGGACTAGTCCCTGAAGTTTTTTTGGCAAGATTTTAAAAGTGATTTGCTCATGCCTGCTACCTAGAATGGAGAGAGAGATTCTGGCCCAAGACCACTCATCAGGCTTTTGCCTAAAGGGGTCTGGTCTACTGGTTTCTAGCCTGATGCTTTAGTTACAACACCAAATTGACTTTTTTTTAGGTCACTTTTGCAAAGGGAGAAGAATTCCTTGCTGCAAACTTTATTCTTAATTAGTACAATGGGGACGAGTGTAATCCCATTCTTTCTCTCATGCAATATTAATACTGTGATGGGAAAAAACCCAAAGGATAGGAATATAGTTCTCTCTCTCTCTTCATAACTACAAGAAAGAAACTTCATTGATTCCTAGCAGAGTTTTCCACTCAGTGGCAATGCATTATACAGAGTTAGTTCCTATCAAATAAAGCAATCTGTGGGAATTGCAGCATATACACACACCCCTCCACACACAACAAAGAATCAATCTACAAGAACATGATTAAAGTATAAGTACAGCCAAGATAATTATATATTTGTTATTCATGTTGATCTTGCCTTTCTTTTATAGTAAACAAATATTTTGAATGGAAAAAGTTACCGTCTTCATACAGTTTTAAACTGTAGTTAATAGATTTTGCTTCTATTGAATTGGAAGGAATGCTCGAATTAGATCAAGAACCAAAGGCAAAGTGTTCCCATGTTATAAGTTATAGAGTCAAAAAAGGGACTGTAAATACACACCAATATTTGCTTATCCCTATCATTCTGCATTAGAAATGTTGCTATGCAATAAGAAGATTAATTTAATTTCCAACTGGCACAATGTTTGAGAATTCAGGAAAGAAGGGAGGGGGAATCTATACTGTTTACCAAAACTCTTGCTTTAAAACACACACAAACTCACACTCTCTCTCATACAGATATGATCAGTGCTACACTGATTTCTCTTGGAAGAAAACAGGCAATTATTGCCAAGATTTTTAAAGGACATTTCAAATGCCTATTACAAGCTAATAGCAAAGGATTGCTTGTCTGTGACACTACATGCAATTCTTGACTGATTATCTAGAAAAGAAATAAACTCTGCAGTAAGTTGTCAGAATTAGTCCATCAAAGAAATAACATAGAGAGAAGAAAAGCCTAAGGTTAATTATTACTCCAATTTGTATTTCATAACCATTAGGGAACTATTCTTTTTATTACATGGGTCAGAAATTCATTGATGTTTTCTGTTTGAAACCGAACAGTGGATGAAGGCAATTAAAATAATTCCTTTGAAGATATTTTCAAAATTTCAATAATTATTCAGTGTGACTGCTTGGAACTCATGCTGAAAAAAACTTTTCCCCTAGAGCAAGAAAAACTTTATACATTTGCTGGCATCTTGACTGACTTGTGCAACTTGCCATTTGAACATAAAACCATGCATTTTCTTTGACAACGCTAGAGTTATGCCATTGGTTGCTTGGTAGCTTCAAGCAGGAATCAAACTGTATCCTTGTGTTGATTAACTCATGCAAGAGATCAACCCATGAATTTTCTGGAAGTGGATGATGGCTTATTTTTGTTATCTACTGGCCAAAGTCTGGATATAAAAATAATAAGAATATTGGCTTTTAAAATATTATTATTTTAGTTTCTTTCTAAAACACAATGCTTGTGTAACTCAAATCAATCTTACCATGTTAAATTATTTAAACCAGATCACACTATTTATTAACATTAATATAGTTTAACAATGCAATATAGATTGCATTTTAATGCAATCTTTAAAAATGCAATATAGATTGCATTTTCTATGCAATCGTAGATTTTCACGGGTAGAGGAATGCAGGTCTTGGCGTATTCGGGTCTTTTCCCGTGTAAGATTGAGAGTATCTTGGCAAAGTTTCAACAAGGTCCTACTCACCAACTTCAGGCTGGTGCTTTCAGCTTTGTGCTTGTGGAGCAAAGCGTGATTGGAGCTGTTGTCTCCCTATATATACTGGTGGGGAGGTTGGCTGTGTTGTCATTTCTTGATTGGTTGATGGAGTTGATGTTTGTAGATTGGCTGGCTTTTTCGTAAGAACATGTGTGGCTGAGGTATTGGCTGGTAGACACACAGCCAATACCTCAGCATATTTATTATCCTGTTGGTTTGTCCAATGAATGTGGCTGGGCAATTGTTGTATGCCCAGCCACATACATTGGACAAACCAACAGGAGAATAAATGCACTCATTGCAGAACACAAGAACGCAATCAGAAAAGAAGAAAATACTTCCTCCCTTTTCCAGCACCTTAAAGCCACAGGACATGAAATTAATTTTGAGGGAACCAAATTAATCTCCAATACTGAACACTTCAACAAGAGAAGTTGATAGAAACACAGCCAATACATCAGCCACACATGTTCTTACAAAAAAGCCACCCAATCTGCAAACATCAACTCCATCAACCAATGAAGAAATGACAACACAGCCAACCTCCCCACCAGTATACATAGGGAGACGGCAGCTCCGATCACGCTTTGCTTGCACAAACACAAAGCTGAAAGCAAAATATATATTGTACAAACAAACAAGTACCATTCCTAGATGTACTAATCTACAAAAGAACAGATGGCACACTAGGACACACCGTATACCAGAAGAAAATACACACCAACCTCTACCTCAACGCCCAATCCCACCACCACCCAGCGCAGATAAACTCCATGGCCAAAACACTAATCGCCAGAACCAAACACCCGGCAGACAAGACACATATAAAGACTGAACTATGCACCCTGACTAAAGTACTGACAGCCAACGGCTTCCACAAAAACAAAATCACCAGCTTGATCCACAAAAACACACTAAGACATAATAGAGACCTAGAAGATCAACAGACCTATGTAACAGCTATCCTGCCCTATATAAGAGGTACTACAGACAAAATCAGTAAGATACTACACAGGCATCACATCAAGACTGCCTTCAAAACAGACAAAAAAATAGCAACCATCCTTCGAAACCCCAAAGATAAAATTGACATGGAAAACCAAGGCATATACAAAGTTCCCTGTGCATCATGCCCAGCTACATACATTGGACAGACCAATAGAAGAATAAGTACCCACCTGGATGAACACAAAAATTCAGTAAAAAAGCTGGAACACACCTCCTCACTAGTCCAACACATGAAAGCCACAGGTCATAGCATCAACTTCAATGGCACCAAAACCCTAGTCACTATAGAAAACCCGAGCCACAGAATAATCAGAGAAGCCATAGAGATTGAAAAAAGACCTGAAAGCATGAATAGAAGAGATGACTCCACCAGACTGTCAATCATTTGGAAGCCTGCACTCTCAAACAAAAAAATCTCCACACCACAAGCCAGGCAAACACCTGGGCACAAACAAACTTCCCCTGATACCTCCAGCTCAAATACACCCCAACCAGGCACCCAGATGAAACCTAGCTTCCTAAGAAATGATAGCCATCCTTTTACTCGAAGCCAAGCTGCACTGAAAGCTTCCAACACAGGAACACAGTGTTGCCAGCCAATCAAAGCCACAAAACAGACAGAAGAAACCAGAAACATCAATCAAACAAACTCCAAGACCAATAAACACAGACCAAGACTCCCAACCAATCAGGATGAAGAAAAAAAACCATCCTGGCACAACAGTAGGCTGGTCTCAAATTTAAAACTAACGGCTGTGATAGCCTGACCCACAGATGAACTCAATACAGAAGCCTGATGATGGCAGATGAGATTCTGCTGAAACATTGCTACAACTTAAAAAACACCACAATGACGTGGGATAATACCCGAAGGAAGCTGAACTGAATTCAGATATATATATTCTTAGGTTTTCGCAGGTACTTAGATGTATGGTATTCAGCTTTGTTCAGGTATTTTCCCACTACATCATAGTTGTGCTTTTAAAGTTGTAGCAACGTTTCGGCAGAATCTCATCTGCCATCATCAGGCTTCTGTATTGTGTTCATCTGTGAGTCAGACTTTTACAGTTGTTTCAGTTTTAAATTTGGGGCTAGCTTACTGCTGTGCCAGAATGGTTTTTTCTTCATCCTGATTGGTTGGGAGTCTTGGTCTGTGTTTATTGGCCTTGGAGTTTGCTGTGTTCTGCTCGATTGGTATTTCTAATATCTTCTGTCTGTTTTGTTCTGTCTGACAATACATATCATGGGTATTGTCAGTAAAAATATACATGTTTTCCTCAAATTATATAGCACACATACCATACATTTCCACTAAATAGCTATTTCAGTAGTATAGGAAATCTTACAGTTTTTTTTTTTTTTTTGCATTTTTGCATGAGGTTTTGGGACAAGATTTTGGGACTGGCCACAAAAATAGTATGCAATTTGTCGATCTTACTCAATGGAAGGAAAAGAATAATGATTGGCATTAGTTTATGGAGCCTAAAACATTGGCTGATCTCTGATTTTGGAAATATGCAAGAATAACAAAACGTTAAATAATTAGTGTGGAGGGAAACTGGACAGCTACTTGTCTGAAATGGTATAAGGTTTCCTTCTTCAGCAGGGGATTGGACTAGAGAACCTCCAATCCCTTCCAACTCTGTTATTCTATTTATTATGCTATTTGTTTATTAGCAAAGCCATAAAAAAGAAGTCAGCATTTTGGGACACTGCTTAACCACTGCCTTATTTTAAAAGGCTGAAGTGCAATTTATACTAAGAAAAACCATTGATTTCTTCAGTGTTCTTAAACAATACACACCTGTAAAGATTGAAGCAAAAATTATCCATCTAACACTCACAAACACAACAAACATCATAGTCCACTAATTTCTTCATCAGTAGGTTTAAGGTTTTGTGACATAATTAAATTCAAGTAACAAGTATGAATGTATTCCAACTAAAATGAGCACTATAACTAATATTATGCAAACTGCCATAGCAACAGTAACTCAGACTTCTAAGAAATGCTAATGTTCTGTAAAAAGCAAAAGTACCCAAAAAAAGAAATCAACTTGAACACTCCTTTCTGCTGAAAATATTATGTTAGTTTTCCTTGACACTGAGGTGATGACTAAGTCAGAACAGGGTGAATTTTATTGCAGTTTTTTTTTTCCTCCCTAAATTTTCTCTGCAATCCAGAGGGGGGAACTTCAAAATTGGAAAGCAAATAAAAATAAGTTCTGCCAACTTTTCAAATGTCAGTTCTCAATATTAAGAGGAAAAAAAACAGAAAGGTCAAACATTTTGTCAGGTACTCATATACAGTATATAAATTGGACACTGATCAAAGGAAGGTGTTTCCTATGAGCAATGTATCTCTTTCCTCATAGTTAGATGACTTTGTTTTCTTAAAATGGAATATAGAAGCCAGTTTGGTTTGTAGTAGTTAAGGAACCAAGCAAGAAACCAGGAGACTGTGAATTCTAGTGTCACCTTAGGGGTGAAAGCTGGCTGAGTTACTTTGGGTCAGTTACTCTTTTTTCTTAGCACAACCTACCTCACAAGGTGTTGTGAGGAAAAAGAGGAGGAGGAAAGAGTATTAGGTATGTTCACCATCTTGAGTTACTTATAAAGTAACAAATATGTAATAAAATGTAATAAATGAATGAGTGAGTGAATATACATTGCCTAAGTCTAGAATATCTTCTTTCAAGAATAGCTCACGCAGGGAATGGAAGCCCAGTGCCTTTTTAAAAACAGTATTCCCTTGCACAGAAAAAAAAAAAGTCATAAGAAAGCTGAAATGGTAATGGAAGGGGAATTCTTAAAGGCCAGAGTTCTGAACTACATCAGGCATTACACTTTACATTCAAGTACATGGTTGTTTGGAGATTGGCCATACTAATTTTGATGAAAATGACCACAAATCTGTTTTTCAATGGACAAATTTAATTTAGTTTCTGTACATATCATTTTCCTTCCAAATACTTGCACATTTTTATGCAGTTCTTAACTCTAAAAATCATGCCCCAAAGTGAATATCTGTAGAAAAGTTGCATACAAAATCTATGTATTTTGGAGATCTGCATATGGACAGAATAGAACTATAGTGACAGAAGAGTTTACTGAATATTTCCTAATTGGCAGAGACTGCAGACTGATTTATCAATACAGTGCCTTGGTCCTGAAAATCCATGCCCCTTTCCTGACTGCATTTCTTGCCAAACTGCAATGCTCTAGTACAATAACTGCATTTGGGAAGTTCTTATTTATGATTCTGTTTTACAGCTGCCTATGTTGATTTTATTTTGCTTTCCGTTGGATAAATTTTTCATCATTTAAAGTTGACCAAAGAAATATAACTGCACATTTTTTAGCAAGGAAGAAACCCAAAGACTAAACAATCGATGGAAGCTCATCAAGGAGACAAGCAACCTAGAACTAAGGAGAAATTACCCGATGGTAAGAATAATCAACAAGTGGAACAGCTTGCCTTCAGAAGTTGTGGGTGCTCCATCACTGGAGGCTTTTAAGAAGAACCTGAACAGCCACCTGTCTGAAATGGTATAGGGTCTCCTGCTTCAGCAAGGGGTAAAGCTAGAACACCTCTAAGACTCCTTCCAACTCTATATTCTATGATATTCTAAGACAATTTTTCCTTGCTCCTTCTAAGTGCTATCTTTTATATTCACACCTTTGATTTGTATGTAGGTTATACAGTGTGGAACAAAGTGTAGCCATAAACAACCTCTCCACCCACTTCATAAATTTAGGCTAAACTAAACAATGACATTTCAATTGTTGTCAGTCCTTCAAGATAGGCAGGGTCAAAAAACAGCCATGCTAGAGATTCCAGGCATCAGTTTATTATTGTAGAATAGCATAATAGAAACTTGAAAGCCTGGAAGCATTTATCTGTGTCCTGTCTTATACTAAAGAAAATCATGGTAGAAAATCATGCCATCCTATTTTTCAGGACTGAGTTGTCTTTTCTAAAAGTTCTTCCTTAACCATTTGTCCTTCCCTGTTCCCAAGGAGAGTTTGACAATCCTCTCACACCAGTCACCCAAAATATGCACTTGGGTAAGAAGAGGAGTCTTTCTGTGAGAATCATATTCCAATTGTGAATTCCAATTGTGTCTATATTAGAAACTGATAGTCTTGTCTTAAAACATTCCAGGATTCCAGCTTCAATTTCTAGAAATTTAAGAATCTTATAGCTTCTTTTTTGAAATTACATATTGACAATCAAATGACTTAGTAGCAAAGCTATTTGTATGTATGTGTAAATTCCAGCCAATATTTCACAGGGCATATTCACATCTTGCTATATTAACCTAGAGTTTCCAACCCAGATAAACGATAAATCAGCATCTGCCTGACAATTAAAAATGCAAATAAAACCTTACTGACAAAATAAAGCACAGATTATTTATTTTAATTCTGCTGTAATGGTAGTTTAACTAGCAATTAAACATTCCCTCTATACTAATTGCACATTCTGTACAGAATGCATGCATGTATATTCCTGCTCATCTACCCCCCCCCCCACCATAATCCACCAACACCTATCATGTTTATAAAGTTATCTTTTTAAGGATGACATATTTAATTAAGAAAAGCACAATCAAAAGAGAACAAAAACACAAAACCATGGTACTGTATATATACTAAAAGAACAAATAAAAGTTTTACTACAATGTTTCAAAAGCAAAACAAATACATATCTTCACATATGAAAAATCATTAATATTAAAAAAAAAGTTCTGCATAGTTACGTAGAATAGATTTTTAGCAAAATTCTGTGTAGAGCAGTAAACAGTACAATGTTCTGATCAGAAGAGAAATGAACTGCATTTCACTACTTCAAGGGACTTTTAAAGGGAAATCATAACACAGATCATTTCTAAGGGTTTACAATAATGAAGAGTAAATTCCAGGAACTGTGAATGATTGACATGTATAAATGTCCTGAAAAATATAGGTCTTTATCTAGACCAAGGGTGTCAAACTGACAGTCCACAGGCTGGATGCATCATGCATAGGCCACACCCACTCCAGCTCAGTGAAGGGGAAAAATGTCACAAAACATCATGTGACAGCAACATGATGCTGCAAGTTTGAGATCCATGTTCTAGACCCACAGCCCCTTCCCCCTCTTTTCAAATCATTAAAACAGCTGCGTCTTTTATTCAGGCTCATATGGCTTCTGCAGATATTGCACTTGTTTGTTTGTTTTTTTTCATATGTGTGTGCATGCACAGTCACTTTGCTTTGCTCAGAGAGCCACTATTCCTCTCTGTAGGTATCATGGAATGACATGCTGTAGGTAAAAAATGTACTCCATCATCACTGACATCAACAACACTCATTATTTCTCAGCTGCTTTTGCTACTGCAGATGCTCCTCTTCACATAGTGATCATTACTGTCAATGCTTGTCCATAATAGCCCTCTTTTTAAAAGAAAAAAAGAAAAAAGAAAAAGAAAACAAAACTAAGAATTACCAGTTGGGCTCATTAAAAATTAATGGGAAAAGGAATGAGGATGGAGAAAATCCCTATGGATGGAATGGATCCACAATATTTTTGTAATGTTTAATGCCTAAAAGTGTTTCTACTGAATAAAGTTCATACAGTGAACCATTTACTGTTGAAAGCAATTTAAAAATATTGCTTGAATTAAAAAAATGCAAATAGTTTGCTCAAGTAGACACAGCTCTGTAGTGTTGTTTCTTGGATAATGAAATTTTGTGTTTAAAGCTGAAAAGTTGTTCCTGTTTAAAAGTGTGTATTTTTTATTCTCTCTAGCTTCATTTGGGCTTCATTTATTGGTGTCATCTCCACAGAAAATAGCTTGAGTGGCAGAAACAAGCTTCATTCCACAGGGTTTGGAAAATCTGTTTTCTCACATTCTGTGAGAGCTTGCTTGAATAGAATTCAAGTAGAGTGGGTTTGTTTTTTTTTTACTCTATCACTCTATTTCTTTCATCACTTCCAGGTCTCACTGCAGCCTGACAGCACCATTGTTTGATAGTAACCAAGAATTATTAGGCAGTATATCCAGTCTAGATGGACCTCTTGTTGGCATGAAAAAGAAAAATTCTGAAGGTTTTTCTTTTTCATCATAAATGCTCAGTATCCACTTCCCCACTCTAATTACAATTCAAGAACCTTTCTACATCCTTATTTTGCAAGGAAGAACATTTAAAGAAATGTACAAAACTATCTTTTATTTCCAAAACCTGCGTGAGTAAATCTCTTATTTATAGAAAGTATGTACTGCATTGGAAAACAGGCAGTTTAAGCAGAGGCTAAATATACTATTTCCCTCACACACTCCAAGTGTTAGCAAAATGACTTCAAAATTAGATGCAATGAAAGCAACAAAGTAGATTAGGACATTATGAGAATTTGTTTTCGAACATTAACATATATATTCATTGAAAATTAAAATGCAGACACACCCATAAATCATTTCTCTGACTCTAAGCAGCTTCCAGCCTGCAGCTGTTTTGTTAAACACACATCTGGTGAGTGCAATGATTGTTATATCTTGATGAGTTAACTCTCTTGCCAGGCATATGGTGATTTGCATGATATAGAGATCACAAAGTCTCTCTTGCAAGAGCTGCAGTTTGTTGAAATTTCCTCAGTGAATCAAGTAGGCTTGCACGTACACCTTCCACCATCTATCAACATTTACAGCTACTTTAATTATAATTGTAGAGCCAAGGCCATTAGGACAAATTGCACTTTGCAATGTTACCATAAATCTGATGTAATGTCATTGATTTTGGGGCAGCTACCTCGGATTTACAGCAATATTGGGAAACTTCCCTCCCCCGAATCCTGTTCAATATATCCAAAGGCAGTGGAGTGGTAAATGATACAAATTTTTCACATCAAAAACCAAGGGATCATGATCTTTCTCCAAGTTGGACTTTTTACCCTTGATAATACAACAGTTTACACAAAAATCTTCCTTTCATCTGGCAGGAAAGGCAGTAACCTTTATTGTCTAGTGTCAGATGACCTGTGATATATGTAAGTAACAATGTACGGTAGTTCAAATACATAGCTTGGTCTCACAAAGTGCGATGCTTTTATGAGATTTCTCTGATATTCTAGGTGGGATTTCCAATATTAGAAAAAGAAAGAACCATAGATGAAATGGAAGGATTGATATAGTGCAGTTTGAACCAGGATGCTATCTTGTTTCCTTTATCCTTGCAAAGAGTTGGACAGATCTGAAAGTCAAGTTTATATGAACTGCATTAAGTTCTGTTTTGCTTCACTGGAGAATTAAATTATTATGGAATTTTGGACTGCTTTAGGAAGTTTGAAATTAGTTTATCTACCACAAGCCATTTATCTTGTAAACTATACGTGAATGTTTCAAGCAAGAATGAAAAGCACTGTATTATACACAGCATAGCCCATTATTCTACTTCTAAATGGCCAGCAAAATATTGATGGAATGTTCAAAGTAGGGCATATTTTATATTAATCCATGCCTTTGTCACAAGGTATGGATCAAAAGTATTCAGGTTCTAAAATTGCATTATAGAATAGGGATGTCAAACTCAAAGCCAGGAGCTGGATCCAGTTCACATGGTGCTTAGGTCTGGCCCTGGAAACAGATTGTGATGCATCTGCCAGCAAAAGCGGAGCATGGGAGAGCCATGCTTTTTGCTGGCAGAGAGTCATCCCAGCTGAAAGCAGAGCTTTCATGAAGGTCATACGCAGCCATCCTTAACTCCATTTTCACTGGCAGAGGGTTGCAAGAGGTTGTCCCAGCCAAAAACAGAGCTCGCTAGGAGAATACGCAGCCCTCCTGAATTCTGTTTTTTTCTGGAAGATGGTTGCAGAAGGCTGTCGTAGCTGAAACAGAGCTCACAAGGGCTGCATATGACTCTCCTGAGCTCCATTTTTGCTGGCAGAGGATTGCAGGAAGCCATCCCAACCAAAAAATGGAATTCAGGAGTCCATTTCTGCTGGCAAAGTGCTTAGGTCACTGGCACCCTGACACAAATAATGTCAAGCTGGCCACACCCACCACAGCCCCCCAAGGTTAAACACAACCCTGATGTGGCCATCAATGAAATTGAGTTTGACACCCCTGTTATAGAAGATCTAGGGGGATGCCAAACTAGTAATGTTGTTGGATTTCAAATAGAATCCATTTTTCTCATGAAAGTTAAAGCTATGTCTGAGTACATAAAGTATATGTGCTATATAGAGTTTACACATATATACTTATTCCTAAGCAGACAGAAAGTGGAAACTGATATAATGAGGCAGCTCTGGGCAATCCAGGAAGAATTCTGATATTCCTAATCTAGCTAGAGGCAACAGCTGGTTGAAACCTCATTGACAATATATTGCTAGTAGTATGACAGGCTCACAAGACATGCAGATAAGGCTTACAAAGCTATATGTTAAAGTCAGTTTCAAAAAACCTCAGAGATCAGCAAATATTGTCCTATTTTTTTTGGAGTACATTGTAGATTATTCGAGTGCTGGGAATATAGATAGAAGGGGATTACATATCTGAATGTTTCCATTGAGAGGAAGAAATCCTTACACATTAAAAAAAGCGTGTGAAGGTGAACAATGCATTATCCTGAAACTCCACCTTTTAAAGTCAAAAGAGTCCTACTGATGAGGCTTTATTTTGTTTTGGTGGGGAAAACACATAAATGCCTCAGGTATTTTTTTTTTAAATCATACTTCTACTAAAGAAAAAAAACTCTCTCTAGCAAATATGTTAATATAGGATCATGCCTTGGAGGTAGTGTCAAAGCCAAGTAAATGGGAATAGCTTGCCTAACAGGCAAACAAATGAGAAGAAGATGCCCACATCAACTTCTAGACTTACCATGTCAATAGATGAGTTAACTGATGCAAAACTGGCATTTTTCAAGCATACGTATAGAGCCACATTTTTCAAAATTTTTGAAAGTTGCAGAGAGTGGGGGAGTTTTATTTTTATTTTTTAAAAGTACCAAGCCTCCTTATTTTATGACCAAAGCTGCAGCTTCCCCATTTTCTACCTCAAAATGATAAAACAAAAACTTGTTCTGAGTTTTGCAATTATGATCAATAATATTGTGACAGGTGTTTCTCAACTTTGGTTACTTTAAGATGTGTGGACTTCAATTCCTAGAATTCCTAAAGTACATCAAAGTGGCTGTTTTGGAACAAAAAGCTCTACCAACAGAACTGAGTAAAGATTGAAGAAACATACCAGGAGATTTCAGAAGTTTTGTACAAAAACAATGTTTTTTTAAATTATAAATTAATATGGTATTTGCAATATAACGTGCACTGGCATAACCATTTCATCTCCCAACCTCATTCCTCATCAATCTAAATTATCTATCGACTACATTAGTCTACAGTGGTCTGAAGTTAACACTGTAGCTTTCATCTTATTTAATTATTAGTCTGAAAAGGTGCTACCAGTCTCCTGATTCAAGACAGAATGTGTCTTCTTAAGTACCAGTATTTCTTTTGGCAATATGGGGATGTATTTCTCTTAGGGCAGTATCTGCTGGAGAATTCTGGGAATTGAAGTCCACACATCTGATAGTTTCCAAGATTAAGAAACACCAGCCTATCATAAGAACTACAATTTTTCTACTGCGTTTTTCCTGAAATAATAAATTAGTGGTATTTTAATATTAAGTATAATAGAGAACTATTTGTATATGCATATGTAAGAGTACATAAACACAATTATAACTTGAAAGATATTACATGTGTGAGAATGAATGGCCACTAAAATAACTGTAAATTTTCTTCATCTCCTCAAAAACTCATTGTCACAACATTTATCATTTAAAACTGAGTTGAGGGTTTGTTTGTTTACTCAAGTCATTTTAATATGTAACAACTCAAAACAATTTTGTTGCTGAAACTATCACAGACATGGACTTTAGAATTTTGCAAAAGCATGAAACGAAGAAAATCTAAGTCAGTCTAAATAAAGTACAATATGGTTTTATTTATTATAATTTTCTTTTTTTATAAATGAAAAAAAATCTCCAGAAAGTTTAAATTTGTTATTAGGGAAAAGTATTATAATATGTTATGTAACTAAATTTCAAAGGTTAACATATTTTTTCTTGTTTATTTCTTTATACACACACACACACACACACACACACACACACACACACACACACAGAGTATGTGTGTATGTATGGTTGTATGTATGGTTGTATGTATGGTTGTATGTATGTATACATAACATACACACAGAAGCATTAGTCCCAAAGATATTGTTTTGGTAAGACCTTTTCAGTGCAGAATGATAGGTTCTCACAGTCTTCATTAATTTTAGGCTTTCTGTCATGTAATGGCCATGTTTTATGAAAATTTGAGATGGCTGGGAATAATGTATGCTCATTATTGTAAGAACTGCCAAGAGTTTCCACTGCTAAAAAAAGGTCAATGACCTTCTCCAGAAGACATACAAGTAGTGGGCAGAGCCTGTTGCTATGCTTCTCATCTAGTGTAATTGTTATACAGAATTTACATTACATTTAATCATTTATTGACAACTGCTTTTTGCTTCTGAAATCACAATGTACTTAATGATTTATTTTTTAAAAAAATCATGACTTACAGTTTACTGTAACTTTTACTTTTTTCACATCTGGAACTGAGACATCATTTTCAGCATTACATTCATACTCCCCAGCTTGGTCTCTTGTAATTCCATAGATGTCCAAGTATTGTCCATTTTCAAAGGGTTTGGCTGAAATGAAAGAAGAAAAAGATGTTGAAAATAGGAAATCTGGCTGAAAAGGAACTGGAGCTGAATGAATCTTATTCAGATATAAACAACGCACTATACAAAAGTTCTGCTGACAGAACTATTTCTAAAATGAAAAATGAGTCTGTTTTACTTCTTTTGTGCTCAGAAAACAATCTCACATTGTACAAGTGTCGTGGTACGTGGAAAAGACTTTGGGACTCTGGCAAAGAGACACTGTCAAGGGAATGGTCAGGTAAGAAACAGCAAAGTTTGAAAGTGGGTAAAGGGGAGGGTAAGATGCTTAGAAGAGACCCTCCCTAGTTTTGGGTTATAAAGGAAGCAATGGAAAGAACTGTATTTTCAGACTTGCAAGGTTCTATTAATATAAGTTCACAATAAAACAGAATTAGTTAATCTAGTTTTGATTCCTAACCGGTTTCCACTGAGTGGGCCACAATAATCTCATTTTAACAGCAGTGTTATAACAGTGACTAGCCTGTTATGGTTAGCTGGCAGCCAGGTGCAGACGGCTGAGGAGAGCAAGGACTCAGATGAGGGACCAGGACCATTAGGGAGTGGACTGCTGCCTTCAGAGGTTGTGGAGGCTGGCAGCAGCGATGAGGAGGTTCCTGAGAAGTCTGTGCCAAGTGCATGTGCGCATAGGGCAGCTTGTATGAAAGAACAGCTGTAGCAGCACGGGTGACTCAGGAGTAAGGCTGCAAGGTAAAGGCCCCTCCTTCAAGAAGATAAAAGCCAGCTGTGAATCAAACGTTCTTTGTATGAAGCAAAAACATTTTGAAACTTCATCCTCATGGACATTGCGGTATCTTAGTTGGTATTTGAAGACTCTTGTGTTGTGAAATATTTCTTATCTTTGATTCTTGGCAGTTTCACACAGTTTTGGCGAGGTTTGTGCTTATCAAAGTTAATTAGTTTGCAGCAGCCTTTTAATTGGGGATTACTAAGACTCATTAAAAGGTTTCTGTTCCCTTTGGTTATTGTTTATTTTATTGGAAAAGGGTTTGGGTCAGAACATAACCCATGAAAAAAAAATTACATAGGTTTTATGACAGTTTAGCATTACCTGACTTCAGCATACTACAAATAATTCTATGCCCATTGGGCAGTTGAGGTGAAGTCTTCTAGCTGCTAAGGTGAGTATTCACTAATATACCTAAGTTTACATTGACTTTTACAAAATATAAACATTTGGGCCAGAAAAAACAACCCCACAAATACCAACTATTTACTCTAAGTCACAGCATCACCCCAATCCAATATTTATAAGCAGTTAGATTCATAGGTGAACGTTTGTCTAACAACAATATATGCTTTTGTCTGGTCTAATTATATGTTGAATCTTGTTCAACTAAATTCTTCATGTAACTGGTTTGGAAATCAATCCTTGAAATAAAGCCTAAAATTGAGATGCCACTGCACCCAAACATCTTCTCCAAAAAGTAGCTTTGGCAGCAATAATTTTCCAAAGACAAATATTATTCTGCTTCAAATATATTACATACCACAGTGACTGGAGACACTCCACATTCTACCCCAAAACTGAACAATCCAAGCTGTATACCTACTATTTCATTTTAAAGATATCACATTCTAAAAGAAACGGGACTTACCCTTGATTAGACAATCAAATTCATAGCTTTCTACTCCAATATGAAGCTATGAAGCTGTATCTCATTAAACTTTAAATTTGATGTGATCTTCAGAGAAGAATTTAGAAGCTTCACATATTACAGAACAGAACTGGAGTTTCAGGCAATCATTCTCATTCTCCTGCTTATACACACATTCACCCAAACACATTTAGCTAGCTTCTCTTATTTCCTTTCCTTATTGTTCCTCTTCCTTTTTGCTACAACTCTCCATTCCAAACTCCAGTTTTTAAGCACATTCTATAAGGTTCTTAGATTTTTTAGCCAAGTCATTTGGTCATCTAATCAGTAACTATATAATTTAACCTGAAAGAAATGGAATAACTCAATGTAGTATCAGGAAACATAATTACTGCACTATATCCCAAGGTTAATAAAGATCATTCCCTTTTGAAGGTTTCCAAATACTCACAGCCAAGAAGTATTTCATATTTCCTTTGTTATTCTTTGTTATGCTTAGCTCCCCAAGATTTACCACATCATAATCTCTCACAACTTATTTGAAAACCATTACTCCTTGTTGTATCACTTCATAATTTTATTATTTTTATTAGGAACTCAGTGAAGGTGCACTCATTTTGTTTTCATGAACACTTTTTATTTTAAGAAAATTCTGTTTTAATCATGTCTACTATGCACATGCTGTCTTTTGTCAAAATCTTGTTATAGTTGTAAGTTTTCCAGGTACATCTTACATAGATATGAATTTGAATTTGTAAATAAATGAGGCCAAGAGAATATTCTGTCAAAAGAAAAACAAATTTAAAATAAATCAAAACAAAATAGTTATAAACAAGGAAAAAATGCCAACTTCAGTCTTTTAATACTATGCTACTTTAAGTAGTATTTTGAACAGGTGAAAAAGTCATGGCTGAATAACAGATTTTTTAATTCTAGTGGGGTAGAGCTGAGAAAACCAGACACACTTCTGCTCAGCCCAAAGTATTCTCTCACAGTTGATACAACTGTGTGATTCCATCTGGTAGGATTAATTTGTATATTTTGGCAGGTAACCAGTATCAATTTTAACTTCTTGTTCTTCTGACTGTTTTCTTAGACAGTTTAGATCATTCCAAATGAAATAATGTATATGTTACAAAATAATGTATGGCTCAGAAAAGCAAAAGTAAAGAGAGGCAAAACATAGAGAAAACAATTAATGGAACAAAAAAAAATTGCAGTGGAATAGTTTCTTTTTCTCTCTCCTCCTTTTTTGAATGGAAAGAATGCATTATGAAAAGTAAACTTCAACTAAAGAGCCAGCTGTTCTTTTGATGTGGTTGACTGCTATAGTATTTCACTCTGGGTGGATTGAACGTTTTTTTAGGAAAGTATTATTTGCTATCAATGTGTAATGAAGTTTATGTTAGCAATCAAATTAACAGAAAAGTTATACTTTATTTATATTATAGTGCACCAATAATTGAATATACTTTGATGGATAAATTTGCAACACATTCTTATTGCAGAATTGTTAAGGCCCGGTCACACTGCACTTACGGATGCAAAGAGGATGTAAAATGTTAAAAAAAGCTTGCCATCCATTGGAAAACGCGATGCATCCGTTGTGTACTCATTGCATACGTGTTTCATACGCTCTATCCATCGAGCATCTGTCCACTGAGATTTCATCCGCGCAAGAAGTTTTGAGCTGCACAAAACTTTGTAAATGGATGAACTGCGTACGATGTACATCCGTGACATATACGGGCAACAAACGTTCTATGTCCATTATTATCCGTTAAACATCCACTGTATCCTCTCTGCATCCTCTGGCCATCCCCTCAACTTACATCTGCTGTAGCTGAAAACGGAAAGAAGGAGGAAACAAAATGTATACGGAATGTCTACACAGCGTTAGTAGCATGGAAATAGAAAGGATGTAAGCGTATGCATCTCATATATAAAGGATTAAAAACAGACAAAATGTTTGTATCTGGGATGTATCTTGTATATTTAGGATGTCTGCAGTAGGTCTAGAGTATGTAGAAGGACACCAAGTGGACAAACAATATTTCCTATAAAAAGGGGGAGAAAATCATCTGGATCTCAGTATGAGTCCAGCAGCCGTGGTGTACAGACCTCTTCGCCCTTGGTCTTGGTCTTCAACATTGTTAAGCCTGGGTTCCCCAACCAGGGTTAGGTAGACAAGCTAAACAGAATGTGCAGCGTTAGTCAGATAGGCACACAGATAAATGAGTGAGCTAAGTTTGTATGTTTATTAACATACAGTAAAAATAACAGATACGCTTGTGCTATCAAGAATATATTTTATTCCAGTATAAGTTTATGCCATAGTCAAAAACAGTCCAATATTCATTTACCATGTAGTCAGTCCATTCAGGGATATTCAGTTAGCAAAGTCCATGTAGAATATCCTATTGTCAGTTCACATAAATCAGTCCGTTGTTGTCTCTCCCGTTCGAGCAATGCAGTCTTGCTTCCAAGCAGTAATCAGGGATCATCAAAGCCAGAGAGAGAGAGAGCAAGCTGTAGCCTTGCTACTTTTATATGGTTTTCATAACCACACCCACAGTTGCTATTTTACAGTTAAAGCTGCATACATTAACTATGATTCATAGTTAGTATTTCACCTAAAACAGTTAGGGTGAACAATGTTATCCCTAACAAACATCATCAATTGTTCTCCACCATGGATGATGACACAGTCCATATGATAGCTGCACTCATTCATCACCAGAACCAAAACCTGTTCAGACTCAGGGTTTACACAGAAGGAGAGGAAGGAGACGTCCAAGAGCTGTGTAGATCCAAGGATGGATCATGAGAAGAATGGAGTTTGGAGTCTTTGACCAGTTGATGGTGGAGCTGAGGAATGAAGACCCTCGTGCATTCCATCACTTCATGAGGATGCCACCAGCCATGTTTGACGAACATGTAGAGTGTCTGAGACCCAGGTTGACCAAGCCTAGCACCAACTTCCATCCCAACCTGGATCCTGGACTGAAGGTGGCACTGACTCTGCGGCACCTGGCATCTGGAACCACACACAGAAACATGCAGTATGCGTGGAGGGTGCCACATAACAGCATCACCAAAGTGGTCAGAGAAGTGGTGCAGTCCATCATCGAAGAATATGTGGAGGAGCTCCTCAAGTGCCCCATCACTGAACAAGGCTGGAGAAAACTTGCAGAAGAGTGGTATCCGAGGTGGAACTTTCCCCACAACGTTGGAGCCTTAGATGGGAAGCACGTGGCCTGCAAAGCTCCAGCCAACTCAGGGTCCACTTATCACAGCTACAAGGGTTTATTTAGTATCATCCTCTTTGCCATGGTTGATGCTGACTACAAGTTCATCTACATCGATGCTTCAGGCAACGGGTCAGCTTCAGATGCCCAGGTATACAATGCAAGTGACCTCAAGGATGGGCTGGAAAGCAACCTCATCATGGGTTTTCCAGATCCAGGCCCCCTACCCAATGACACACAAGATGTGCCCTACTTCATCATTGGTGATGATGCCTTCTCCTTCAGAACCTACCTCATGAAGATGTACACTTCAAGATACCTCACCCGTGAAGAGAGGATCATCAACTACAGGCTGTCCAGGGCAAGACGGGTAGTGGAGAATGCCTTTGGCATCCTGGCCAACAGGTTCCAGATATTTCTCACCACCATGTAGCATGAGCCACAGACTGTGAGGAGCATCGTGGAAGCTTGCTGCATCCTGCACAATCTCATGCGCACCCGCTACCCAGGGTTGCAGAACAGACTTGTGGACCATCAACAAGGGAATGGGGACACGGAGCCTGGTGAATGGAGGCAAGGACGTAACCTGATAGACACTGTGGATGTACAAGGCCCCAACAGAGCTTCACGTGAAGGGAAGAAGCAGCGCAACCTACTGAGAAACTGGTGCAACTCCCCAGCTGGAGCAGTGGAGTGGCAAGACAGGATGATAGATGATTGATGAATGCTTCCTTGAGACTGTTGCATAACACTGATGAGATTGTGCCATGTATGTTGAGTGATCCTTCAATGAATAGAGCATTAATAAAGAGCTTTGTTTATTTTAAAATGTGTTGATCAATGAATAAATTGTTATTGATAATAAAGGTCCATATGTGTGGCAGCTGGGATGGTGGACCATACAGTCCATATACTATGGTTGCACTGGAGGTTTATCTATCCCACAACTATCCTTATTTAAACCACAAGCATGCAAAGGCTCAACCATTTTTTCAAAGTTTTTACCAACACTTTATTAAGTAAAAAAAATGAACCAAGTGTCTTAAGCAAAGATAATCTTTGTTAACTTTCTCAACTTTATGACTTTATTAAATAAGCAAAATGAACCAAGTAAGTGTCTTAAGCAAAGACAACCTGTATTAACTTTCTTAGGTAAACTTTATGACTTCATTAAAGAAGCAAAATGAACCAAGTAAAGTGTCTTGTGTCTTAAGCAAAGATAATCTTTATTAACTTTCTTAACTTTATGACTTTCTTAAAAAAGCAAAATGAATGAAGTAAAGTGTCTTAAGCAAAGAAGTTCAACTCAGTCTCTGACACTATTCTCAGTCACTCTGAGTCATGTCCCTAGTCTCAGCTGTTAAGCGGGCAGGGACTGTGGAGGTGGCTGTAGCTTGAGTGCTGGTCTGAGGCACCATTGGGGTGCTTGGCCCCCAGGGTACAACAGGTGGTGGTGGGTTCAGGAAGCTATTCAAGAGCTGACTCAGTCCCGTGAGGTTGAGAGGCCCCTCATCAAGGACTTGAGATGTCAGGCCCAATATTGATGACAGATTGTCCATTGACGGGCTTGGCTGTGGCGTGGAGGAAGGACGAGTGTAGTGGGGATGTCTGGTCTGCAGCTGGGTGAGGAGTGGCGTCTGTGGCATGCGATGAACCTGGGCCTGGACTGGGAAGTTCTGCTTCTGCTGTGGGAAATCCTGGTAGTCGTAGCCTTGGTCGGTGAGGGGCTGTTGAAAGCCGTGGAAGGGCTGTGACATCGCCTGGGGTGAAGGAGCAGACCTGGACTGGGTATGAGCAGTTTCAGCTGGGCCTTGAGGGTTGTGCAGAAGTGCTGTGATCTTCTGCTTCATCACCTGGTACTGGGCCTCGGGCAGGTCTCTCAGGGTCTGGCTCACGTAGGTGATGAAGGGCTTCCGGCCGGAGGATGGTATGTCACTGTGGACCAGCTGAGAGAGAAGTTCTGTGCTGGTCTTCATTGTGTCCCTGATCTCCAACAGCACACTATGGTTCTGGCCCTCCAGTCTGCCTCTCTGCTTGCATCCTCTGGAGCTGGGGGTGGGGGTGGGTTGGCCTCTGGTGGCTGCTGCTTCTTCCTCCATTTGTGACAGCAGGGCATCATCCTCCATGGGATCCTCCAAGTCTGACGGCATGGGGAGTGCAGCTGTCGGAGGGGTCTCTGCCGTGGGGCCCTCTGAAGACACCTGCCTGGACAGGATAGCTGGCTCCTGCCTGGAAGAGGACTGGCTGTCTGTGGGCTGTCTGAGGGAGAGGAATCTCAGAGGGGCTGCTCCTCGGTGGCGGATCACACCCTCCAAGAAACTGCACGTGGCCATGACCTACATCTCCCGGTCAGCGAGCTTTACAGCGGCCTGCCCGGATATCTTGAGGTGTAGCTTGCCATACCCGGTGTGTATATGCTTCCACCATCCTAGGAGTACTTCTGCAGTGTACCCCAGGCTCTCAGCCTTGTCTCTCCAAGCTGCCTGATTCTTCTTGGTGTCCTGATACAGTCTGTGGCCCTTTCTCCACAGGTACTCGTTCTCCCTCAGCCATTCCAGCACCTCATCCTCATGCTCCTCAGAAATGTGTACTGTTTCCTCTCTCCCTTCTCCTTCCCTTGCCTCTTCCTCCCTCTGGCAGGGGCTTCAGCAGGGCCTTCAGGGGCTTCAGCAGCAGGGCCTTCAGGGGCTTCAGCAGCAGGGCTTTGAGGTCCTTGGGGCTGGTCCACCACAGAAGCAGCAGCAGCTTCAGAGTCAGTGCCAGGGGGTGAGGTGCTGGTTCTGGACTTCTTGCTCGTCCACTGTGTCCTTTATGCATATGTTTTGCGTCCGTCAGCCAGTGGGACCGGGCCTTTAATAGTGCTAATTTTGCAGCAGTAGAGAGTTAAATCGAGAAGAACAGACATGTAAAATTTTGGGATCTTCAAGCTGAAAATAAAATTTCACTCTTTAGCTAATCAATATGCAGTATTTTACTTTAAATATCTTTGATTCTTCTTATTCATACATATTTGCCCTCTTTGGAAAACTGATTTATCAACTATTGTAAATGAGTACCCTGGTGTAATAGAAGCAGAGATATTTTAGTCTACTGGAAAGTAAAATAATTTCAAATTATTAGGCAACCTGCATTTTAGAATTTTCACCCTTACAAATTCATTAGTAACAAATTTCAGAAAATACAAAGAAAACTACTATGGCAGAAAATAACCCAATCTCACTTCAATCTGGAAATAGGTAAAAGTTATGTCAATAAAGAAGAGAAGACTATTATGTTGTCACTAACAAAACATAGTATATGTATTTTTACTTTATCAATACATAAAGTACCTAGAAAGCAGATATCCTGAAAATAAATAAAACCACCAAATCACCCTTTTCCAGCTGGGAACCTTCTGTTTTTGTTGGATATCAGCTCTTATAGTTAATCTTTATAGCTGAGTATTTCAACTTGATCGTTATTTTCCCACCTGAATCAGAGGAGAAAATGCATATCCCTTATATGTAAATCAACATACATAGTTCCAAAAGCACTTCTTTTCATTCTCATGGTTAAAAAATATTAATGCATTAAGTAACTTTCTGTCCTTTCCAGTCACACAAAATAGTTGCTTAAGATAGGCCACCTTACTCTTTCTTTAAGCAGAGTTTTTCCTAAAAATCTGAGTTTTGTATTATATTTATAGCAAATACGTATTTCTGATTTTGGAAATAAAACCGGAAGGATATTCAGGAACTATCCCAAATAAAACTTTTAAAAACAGCATCCATAAAAGTAGTAAAATGAAAATGGGCAATATTTGTCATACATATAGACATGCTATTCTTAGTCAGATCTAATTTAATCATTCTTATTCCTCTATCCTTTCCTTCACGTTGTAGGATTTCTCCATCTCTCATATTTTGAGTAATTTCCAGGATTGTAGTACTGGTGGCTTTGAAGTCTTGAGAAGAGTAACATCCAACTTCAGCCAAAGTTAATATTGTTGCCACTTTAATATTAACAGAAGTGATGGGCTTCAGAGAACAGCTAGTACACCAGTACCACACAAGTAGCACAACTTTCTAATTCAACTTTTTTTAAAAAAAAAATCACAAACAGTAACTTCATATAAAATTTATGTGTCTTGTGGAGAAATCTGATTAGTGGGCTGAAGAAGGAATTAAGGAATGTGGAAAGAATACTAAATAAGAAGTAGCTCCAGCAATGCAGTGCAATACAATGCAGAAAAGTTGTTCAGCTTGTTTGCTTACTATTTGTTTCTGCCACAATGTCTTAGTCAAGTATTCCTGTGGCACATCTTTGAAAATGTTACAGCAATCAAGTAAAATTACATGCTGCAAAGAGAATAATATTGGGAAATAATGATCAGACTCAACAGTTTTATGTGCTGTGTTTCTAAAATGTTGTCATCCTCTCTATCCTCTAAAATAGTCAATTCTAAGTGTGGGAATTTGCAAGACTTCACGGGAGTCATTCAAAAGAAGATGACATCTATCAATTTGTTCTTACAACTTTCAAAGAACTAAGTGGGCACAAAGCAGTCAAAATACAGTACATTGCAGAGTGTGTACTTATCCACACAGCGCTTTTGTAACTTTCCTGCTATCTTGGAATCATGAAAAATTCTTATCTCTCTAAATCTTGCTGCCTCATGCATACTCTTATCATGCATCTGTATAGTTGTATGGTGTAACATTGTAAAGACAGTGGTTGGTTTTTCCCACCAAAATTCTGAATGTCACCAACCACGTGAAAAGCTGTTTCAACATAATATGGGAAATGTGTTGGACCAATGCTTGTACATGCAAAGAGAATTTCCCATCATTTTCCCCATAAGGAGTATCAACCAAGTGGCCTAATGGGCACTTATGGCAACAAAGAGTTCTTCCCTCTTGGTTGTGATGTAATGGTCACCTTCATTTGGTTGGTGCAGATGTCATTGCTGCCTGAACAATCTGGGATTTTTATCTGGGAAACATATCAAGGTGTGTAGCATTCTTGGTTACATATGTATAATTTTTCCAAATTGATAATTGACTGTCAACATGTAAGTGTATCTAACACAGCCCAAGTCTACTTTAGCCTATTTCTATAGATCGCAGCAAGGGGTTAAAGTCTTGGCTGCAATTTACTGCTTATCTGGAATTTTGTAGTTGAGATATACTTCAGAAATAAATACATTGTTTTTTTGATTGAATTTTGTTGAGTATCTATAAGAGAATTCCCTGAGTCTGGGTCTGAGAATGTGAATAGTCACTGCATGATATTAAGAGCTATGTAAAGGTAATATATATTTTATTCCATAATGTGGTAAGTGGAAGACAGTCTCCTCTGTGTCAAATATTAGTTAAATAAGGTTAATTTCCTTCTAAATGTTAGAAGCATGTTCAAAAGGATCAAAAGCCATACCCTAAAATACTAATTGAAAAAGTAGGGCATATAGCACATTTTTATTTGATATATTTAGTCCATCTTTTATTATTTATATAAATAACTCAAGGAGGTGAATAGATTTAATACTTCTTCATCATATTTTTATTTTATTATTTTTATTATTTGGTTTTCACAATTCTGTAACTTTTTTTTCTTTCAAAAAGTGAATGGGAACAATGGGGCTTGGTGAGTTTTAAATATTGATATAAATGGTTGGAAGGGGTTCAGTATTATATGTTGGTGGATAGGTTTAATCTATCCTTGAAGAGCCCATGTCTCAACTTCTTTACTACTAAATAATTGGTAACTGCTGAGGAATTCAGGAAATGTACTGTAAGACTAGTCTAACCTTGCATTTCAATGCTACAAACATTTTTCTAATTGATAAATCCATTTCTGTATTAACTTTTCATTATGTCACATTTTAATAAAGGTTAATAAATATGTTGCAGATCCCAAAAGAAAGAAGTTGTTTATCAAATAAGTGCCATATTGCTTTTTGGAAATACATTTTACATGTGTTTGTCATCGTGACCATGTATCTTTGATTCAGCCATAAAATGTACATGAAGTCTAACCCCCAAATGGAAGTAGTTTTACATATAAATGGTTTTTCACCTGAAATCCTACCCTGGCCACAAAATGTCATCCACCTATGTTAAAAGCTCAGTTAAAACATAAATCTAATTTAAAAACAAACAGTATAAAAAAGTAACCACAACAGAAGTAACCAGCTAACCTCATAAAAATACCAACAATTTATTTGGATCAATTTAATTCACACTTACAGCAAATGAAATACACATCAAGATAAATAAGGAAACTAAATAACTCTCCAGGGAATGGGAAATTCAGGGTCTATATACAACTTATAATGGACTTAACCTGTGTTAGCAATGCTTCAAACTGCAATAGAAGCATATATAGGACAAAAATCTTGTTCTCTGTATCTCAGTGGATGCGCAAGATCAGGGGTGGGATGCTAGCAGTTCGGCCTGGTTCTAAAAAAACAGTAGTTCTGAAGACAGCAGACAAGAACCAGTTCTGTGTTTGCTGCTGTTTGGTCCACCCGCCCACCTGGGCTCTTATCTGTCCTTTATTTCCTGCTTTTTCAACATCAGCTGCTTTCTGTGGCACAGCTGAGGTTGAAAAAGCAGAAAAAAGAGGTTTTTCAAATGCTGCGCATCCGCGCACAGTGCTTTTCAGCTGTCCAGGCAGCACAGTTTAAGGTTTGTTTGCATGCATACACAAAACGTAGTCACTGAACCGGTAGTAACACCGGTTGAATCCCACCATCGCACAAGATTAAGGTTACTTCAATATTAATCATATAATATGTTTTCTAGAATCATCCCACCATTGTTAAGCCAAGTATTGTGAACAGGCTTCACATCACATCAACAATGATCAGATGATGCAACAAAAATGTTATAAGCCTCTCGTGGAAAAACCCTAATTATGGGAACTTTGTATGAAGCTTAATAGATTTCATGTTCCTTCTTATCAGAACAATTATCAGATGATTTTTAAAACCCCAGCACTTACAGGAAAGTAGAAACAAGGCTTAAGATTGACATCAGAGCTCTTCACCATTTATATATGCAAGTAAACATTCACTAGTGGATAGGCATAAATTGATAAATCTTATGGACTAAATGTATCATTTGTCTGGAATAAATGTTTGTTTAAATTTGTTTTTTAGCCAAGACTATTATTAAATAACTTTGTGTTGGGCACTTTGATGTAGTATACTCTGATTTTATAGTTTACAAGAATGAGAGATGAAATAAGATGGATCTCTAGAATATAAAGGTATCTGGTAATGAAAAATAAAAATGCCACATAAAACACATGATTTCGTTAAAACCAGGGGCGTCAAACTTGCATCGTTACATCACCACATGATGTATTAGGTCTTTTTCCCCCTTTGCTAAGCTGGGTGTGGCCAATGTGTGATGCATCTGGCCCACAAGTTACCAGTTTGACAGCCCTGGTTTAAACATAGGGGGACATCAGTTGCATTTCATTAATAAGACTATATTTTCACCAGTTGTCTGGTATATTTTCTTATCTATTGTATAATTGTGAGAAAATGTATATCAAAACATCTAGTGAGCAGTAAATAGAAAAAAAATAAATTTCTTGGAGGCAAGAAATATTTGAAGCCACATGACAAATAAAAGGGAACTTCATTGCAAACATTCTATTCAACATGAGAACATAAAGCAGCACGAACCAGTCATTGGTGAATGAAAAATCAGAATGCAATTACTGCCTCTACATATAGCCTCTTTGTTTCTTGTGAAAAGGCTTTGTAAATCTATCACCAATGTAAGAAACAACAATTTTGGAAATATCACAAATCCTTTAAAATCAGTGGTAAATTTGCAATTTAGGCTCATGACAATTAGGAGCCATTGTAAACGTTAGTGGCTTCATATAGAGTTTATCAAGAACTTTTCCCTAGAAGCACTCCAGATGAAGTGACCATCGTGTTTAATGCTCTGTTATCCCGCTATCAATAAAACCCCCACATTATAGGGATGTAATTGGCGGAAGGGGAAGAGAACAATTATTTAACATTTTTCTTTTAAAATATTAATAATTAATACTTATTTCTCAGATTTCATTTGGATTTGAGACTTCAATTTCAGCTTCAATGATACAGAAATTAAAGACATCTGAACCATTTCTATCATGTATACAATCGAGAATCATGCATATTCTGATGAGAACAATATCCTGCCAATATATTGTTATGTAATTTTTACTGATAAAAAAAAGATCATTACAGCTGCTTGCTCTATTGAAATCTCAAAAAGAATTAACTCTAGGAAATGTGTGAAAGTTACAACATGCACAATATCCCATTGTGATTTGGTAACAATACATTTGCAGGATGGAAAAGCTTAATCAATCATATAAATCAGTACTTAACCTTCCCCACTAAGTTATAGACCTGGTTAAATTTACAAAACTAGATACTGAGGTGGCTTTTGTGTGTTTATGTATTCATGCCTTCACCACAGCTCGGGATGTTCAGTGCTTGACGGTACTAATGACAGGAAAGCAAACACTGCTTGTTCATTTATTTTGTGGGCTAGTGCTGCTGAGAGAAGACAGGCATCAAACTTAAACCTCTAACTACATCAAGTGTAATTTCTTTCTACTTATCTCATCTCTGCTGGACAATGTATCATTTCCAAATGTTATCATATCAATAGCAGTCGCTACAGTGCAATACAGATATTTGAAACATTTATATTTAATCTGTGATGGGAAGATTCTCAATGTGTGAGAGAAAACATGTCATGATAATTTATATCCACATTTGCATGATTGTGTATTCTTTTGAATTCTTTTCTGTAACTCTGCCCTCTAAGGAACAAAGCCCACAAAATTCAAACAGCTGTTGTAAGGGAAGAGAACCCCCTCTTTCACACAAATCCTGGCTGAAATGTATAACTTATGAAACAAAACTCAGAGCTCCTTATTTCTGCAACATTCTGAGCTACAGTTGTGAGTAAGCATATTGCAAACGGTATGTTCCCTATTTAATGATGGCTTGAATTTCTCTGTACATTTGTGTAAGTCTTGGCATCAATGGCATGACATACAATAAACAGTGCTAGACTTAAAGAATTCATGTTTGTTTCATCATACACAAATGCCATAGTCTGCGAAAACCATAGTGCTATGTTAAGATTTACAAGATATATCTCATAATTTTTTTCAGTAACAATAATGCTCCCTGAACAGTAATATAATATTGAGCTATCTTATAGCATTTGTTCTACAGTTCTTGCTGGTGTTAAAGCTACTCTAAAAACATATATCTTATTAATTATATAATCTTTCATATGTAAGCACCTTGGAATCTTCTATTTCCATTGATAAATAGGTTTTTCCTATTTTCCTATGTCTATGTTACTCAAATGTTGTCTTCTAGTGAGATTAACACAGCTGTCCTCAATTCTAGGCAACAGGTATTGCTCAGGCTTAGAGTGCCTGTCAATATCATTTTGAATAAAAGGACACCTTGGTTAACAAGTATTTGATGAGTGATTGTTTGAAGTAATGGTGGTGTTGAATGAGGAGACATGCTCAGTTCTTGAAGTTGCAACCATTGCAGCATTCCCATGTCACATGATTGTGATTCAGGCATGTGGCACCCAGCTTGCAATTACAATAGTTAGTGTCCTGGAGTCATGCGATTCCTATTTGAGACCTTCATTACAAGCTTCCAACAAGCAAAGTTAATGGGAAACTGAAAGTCAACCATATGATAATGATCACACAGGATTTGCCTAATGACTGGAACTGCCATTGTAAATTGGCATCATGTCTGAAACTGCAATCCAGAGTACCTAGAATGAACCTGAATTCCAATTGGTGGTTTGAATTGAATTCCAATTGCAACTGCTTAAAATAACCACCATGTCATATTTTAGTTCTATAGTATATCTGGGCATCTATTATGACAACCTGCAGTTTCAAAATATTTTCAAAATATTCTATAAGCTAGCCAGTGTCTCTATGTATCATTTAGTTCCTCACTAAATGTACTAGTTAATATCATCTCTGTATGTTAAAATAAACTTTCCCTTTGCTGCTTTGTGCTTTTGAAACTGGAAAGACTGCAATCAACAATCATTTTGATGCTGTATGTTCCTGCATTTTTAAACTAGTTCTGCAATTGTAAATTGTGAGGCTGCTGTATGGCCTATAAACTTGTTAATGAGCTGTATGATTGATGTTCATACCACTCAGTAAAATTGTGTCTTTCTTCTATAACTATCTCATTTACCTGTGGTATATTACTCAAATACCTGTGAAACAGACTAGCATTATTCCTACTAGTAAGTTGATGTAATATATACTGAATTAAATGTGCAGTTTTCATATTGTTTGTTTCAATATGGTAAGAATTAACCTACAGAGGTGAGCGGAAACACATTTAGACCTTTATTTTTTGTGCAAAAGTGAAGAGCTCATGCTTGAGACTAGAGTCACTAAGCTTGCCATCACAAGAGGCATTTATATACCTTTTAAATGACATCAACAGATTTGATTGGTTGAAGACATTTACCTCATCTTGGGTAAGCAAAATCTGTCTCTGGGGCCCCTTCTGGGGTGCCTAGTAACTATTCTAATTTCCAGTAGCTTCTTTCAGTGTGGTGCCAACACTATCATTATCATTACCATGGGTTACATCTCACACATTTTACTTAATGTAGTGTTATTTGAAAAAAGAACTAAGCTTAGTCTAATGGTTAAACCAGGGTACTGTAAGTTCTAATCCTGCCTTAGGCATTAAAGGTGACTTTGGGCTGGTCATTCTCTTTCAGTCCAACCTGTCTCACAGAGTTATTGTTGTGAAGAAAATAGAAGGAGGAAGGTATGTTAGTTTACCGCATTGAGATATTCATAAAAATAATAATGTGTATATATATATATATATATATATATATATATATATATATATATATATATAT
>BLBF01000020.1:29688377-29712480 GCA_015471245.1 Laticauda colubrina | reverse complement strand
CATATGTTATACGTGCATATTTATTAATGGACAAGAAATATACATAGCTTAATTTTTAGCCTGAAAATTTCTCAGTGATTTACAATCTACACGCTTCAGACTTATAATATAAAATAACCTAACACTGAAATAAAAAATGCATGGAAATAGAATATATTATTTTAATATTATTTTATTCTATTTATATTGCTAATATAGTCAAGAAACTTGCATAATAATTAACAAAATTGCATTAGCCCTGTAAAAACTTATCATCAATGATCTTTAATTAAATTTTCTTATATGCACAGGTTTTCCACCAATTTTTTTTTAGCAAAATACATTTTTCATTCACAAAAAGATTTATACTCCATTTTTCCAAAGATATGCATTCTTGTTCAGATTCAAAAAAATAATAGATTTCACATTCATATATAGAAAAGTGGGAAACTTTTCAATGTCCACGGGTTGCATTTTTCCCCTTGGGTTTCTAAGAGTCATTATTAGTTTCTGAGGAAGGCTGGTTTGAGAAAAAAATGGCTTTCCCATCTGTTGTAATAGAAAGCTGGTTTCCTTGCTTTAGGAAAGGAAAGTCAACAGTTGACCTGTTCATTTCAAGCCACATGGCAGAAAAATAATAGTTCTTTTCTGGATTTGAGAGCCACCTCTATTCCATCTAAATGGAAATGTTTTGGTTTAAATTTAGGTTACTTCCCCTGGTAAAATATTTCTCTATTTAATATTTCCTCTTTATCTAGATTATACAGTTCATGTGAGATGTTGAAGGAAAGGAAATTTGACTAAAGCCCATGTTACACTGCACCAATGGATACAAAGAGGATGTAAAATGGAGAGAAACACTTGCCATCCGTTGGTTAACGCGATGCATCCGTTCTGTACTCACTGCATGTGTGATTCATACGTTCTATCCATCCAGCATCCGTCTACTGAGATTTCATCCGTTCAAAAAGTTTTGAGCTGCACAAAACTTTTTGAGTGGATGAACCTTCCGCCATGTCCGTTCTATATCCACGACACATACGGGGAAAAAATGTTCTACGTCCGTTGTCATCCGTTAAACATCTGCTGTATCCACTCGGCATCCACTGCGCATCCGCGCAACTCACATCTGCTCCAGCGGAAAACGGAAAGAGGGAAGAAGCGAAATGGATGTGGAACGTCTACACAGCGTTAGTAGCACGGACATAGAAAGGATTAAAGTGGATGCATCTCGTATAGAAAGCAATAAAACGGAAAAAAATGTTTGTATATGGGATGTATCTCAGATATTTAGGATGTCTGCAGGATGTCTAGAGGATGCAGAAGGACACCTAGCAGAAAACCAATATTTCCTATAAAAAGGGGGAGGAAATCACCTGGATCTCACTTTCAGTCCAGCAGACGTGGTGTGCAGACCTCTTCAGCCTTGCTCTTGCTCTTCAACATCATCCATTGATCTCCATCATGGATCAACACACACTCCTTTTGGTAGTCGCCATCATTTAAAACCAGAATCAAGCCCTCTTCAGACTGTTTCACCTTTTCTACGCAAGGAGAAGAAGGAGAAATCCAAGAGCTGTTTGGGTCCGAAGATGGATCAGGAGAAGAGTGGAGTTTGGACTCTATGACAAGCTGATAGAGGAGGTAAGGAATGAAGACACTCGTGCATTCCAGCACTTCATGAGGATGCCACCAGCCATGTTTGACGAAGTTGTGGAGCGTCTGAGACCCAGGTTGACCAAGCCGAGCACCAACTTCCGTCCAAGCCTGGACCCTGGACTGAAGGTGGCCCTGACTCTGCACCACCTGGCCTCTGGAACCACCTACAGAAACATGCAGTATGCCTGGAGGGTGCCACACAACACCATCAGCATTGTGGTCAGAGAAGTGGTGCAGGCCATCATCGAAGAATACGTGGAGGAGCTCCTCCAGTGTCCCACCACTGAAGAAGGCTGGAAGAAAGTTGCAGAAGAGTGGAATCAGAGGTGGAACTTTCCCCACACCATTGGGGCCATAGATGGGAAGCACGTGGCCTGCAAAGCTCCAGCCAACTCAGGGTCCACTTATCACAACTACAAGGGCTTATTCAGCATCATCCTCTTTGCCATGGTTGATACTGACTACAAGTTCATGTACATCGATGCTTCAGGCAACGGGTCAGCTTCAGATGCCCAGGTATACAATGCCAGTGACCTCAAGGAGGGGCTGGAATGCAACCTCATCATGGGTTTCCCAGATCCAGACCCCCTGCCCAACGACACACAAGATGTGCCCTACTTCATCGTTGGTGATGATGCCTTCTCCCTCAGAACCTACCTCATGAAGCTGTACACTTCAAGATACCTCACCCATGAAGAGAGGATCGTCAACTACAGGCTGTCCAGGGCAAGACGGGTGGTGGAGAACACCTTTGGCATCCTGGCCAACAGGTTCTAGGTACTTCTCTCCACCATGCAGCATCGCCCACAGACTGTGAGGAACATCGTGGAAGCTTGCTGCATCCTGCACAATCTCATGAGCACCCACTACCCAGTGTTGCAGAACAGGCTTGTGGACGGTCAACAAGGCAATGGGGACATGGAGCCTGGTGAATGGAGGCAAGGACGCAACCTGATAGACACTGTGGATGTGCCAGGCCCCAACAGAGCTTCACATGAAGGGAAGAAGCAGTGCAACCTCCTGAAACACTGGTGCAATTCCCCAGCTGGAGCAGTGGAGTGGCAAGACAGGATGGTTGATGCTTAATGGATGCTTCCTTCAGCCTGTCTCATAACACTGATGAGATTGTGCCATGTATGTTGAGTGGCCCTACAATGAACAGGGCATTTAATAAAGAGTTGTGTTTATGTTGAAATGTGTTGATCAATGAATAAATTGTTATTGATAAAAAAAGGGCCATATGTGTGGCAGCTGGGAGGGTGGACCATACAGTCCCACAATGCTTGCACTGGAGGTTTATCTATCCCACAGCCATCCTTACCCATCCCACAGCTATTATCCATTCCACAGCTAACCTTGCCCATCCCACAGCTATTATCCATCCCACAGCTATCCTTGCCCATCCCACAGCTATTATCCATCCCACAGCTATCCTTGCCCATCCCACAAGCATGCAAAGGCCTAACCATTTTCTAAAAGTTTCTTCCAAGACTTTATTAAGTAAAAGAAATGAACCAAGTGTGTGAAGCAAAGATAACCTTTATTAATAACAAACTGTAAAAGCAAAATGACCCAAGTAAAGTGTCTCAAGTGACCCAAGTAAAGATAAAGTCAACAGGTAACAACTCAGTCTCTGGCACTGTTCTCAGTCACTCTGAGGCATGCCCATGGTCTCAGGTGTAAAGGGTCCAGGGACTGTGGAGGTGGCAGTGGCTGGAGTGCTGGTCTGAGGCGCATTTGGGGTGCCTGGCCCCGAGAGGACAACAGGAGATGGTGTGTGCAGGAAGCTCTCAGACAGCTGGCTCAAGCCCGTGAGGTTCAGAGGCCTTTCATCCAGGACCTTGGATGTCAGGCACAGGACCGATGACAGATGTTCTGTTGAGGGGCTTGGCTGTGGGGTGGAGGAAGGAGGAGTGTAGTGAGGCTGTCTGGTCTGCAGCTGGGCAAGGTGAGGCGTCGGTAGCATCGGTGGCATCTGTGGCAGGCGATGAACCTGTGCCTGGACTGGGAAGGGCTGCCTCTGTTGAGGGAAGTCCTGGTAGCTGTAGCCTTGGTAGGAGAGGGGCTGTTGAAAGCCTTGGAAGGGCTGTGACATTGCCTGGGGTAGAAGAGCAGACCTGGAGTGGGAGGGAGCAGGTTCAGCTGGGCCTGGAGGGTGGTGCAGAAGCCCAGTGATCCTCTCCTTCATCACCTGGTACTGGGGCGCAGGCATGTCCATGAGGGTCTGGGTCATGTAGGTGAGGAAGGCCTTGCAGTTTGAGGATGGAATCTCAAAGTGTACGAGCTGAGAGAGGAGATCTGCGCTGTTCTTGATTGTGTCCCAGATCTCCAAGAGGACAGTGTGGCTCTGTCCCTCCGGTCTGCTCTCTGCCTGCTTTCTGTGGAGGTGGAGCTGGGGGTGGGTGTGGGTTGGTCTCTGGTGGCTGTGGCCTCCTCTTGCTCCATCTGTGTCAGGGGATCCTCCACGTCCTCTGGCATGGGGTGTGCAGCTGTCGGAGGGGTCTCTGTCGTGGCCGCTCCGCAGACACCTCCCTGGACACACTGGCTGTTTCCTGGCTGGAAGAGGAGTGCCTCTCTGTGGGCTGTCTGAGGGAGAGGGTTGACAGAGGGGCTGCTCCTCAGTGGTAGATCTCACCCTGCAGGAAGCTGCACCTGGCCATGGCATAGGTCTCCCGGTCCATCAGCTTGACAGCAGCCTGCCCGGATCTCTTCAGGTGCAGCTTGCCATTCCAGGTGTGCATATGCTTCCACCACCCCAGGAGGACATCAGAAGTGTAGCCCAGGCTCTCCGCCTTCTCTCTCCAAGCCGCCTGCTTCCGCTTGGTGTCTTGATATAGCCTGTGGCCCTTCCTCCAGCACCTCCTCCTCATGGTTCTCTGCAATGGAGTACTGTTTCCTCTCCCCCTTCTCCTTCTCCTTCGATTGCCTCTTCCTCCCTCTGGCAGGGCCTTCTGGGCCCTCATCAGCAGGGCTTTGAGGGCCTTGGGGCTGGTCCAACACACCAGCAGCAGTAGCAGGAGCAGGAGCAGCAGCAGTAGTAGCAGCACCACCAGCAGCAGCAGGACCAGCAACAGAAGCACCAGCAACAGAAGCACCAGCACTGCCACCACCACCAGAAGCAGCAGGAGAAGCAGCAGGAGAAGCAGCAGGAGAAGCACCAGCAGAAGCACCAGCAGAAGCACCAGCAGCAGTAGAGTCAGCGCCTGGGGGTGGGATGGTGGTTCTGTCCTTCTTGCCAGGGCTGGCAGGAGTAGGCACAGGCTTCCTCTCTGATGAAGATGTCTCTGGCAGCAGGTCTTTCCTCTGAATGGTGACCTGCTTGCGAGCTGCCTCCTTTTATATCCACGGAGCTTATGCAATCCATCTTCCCCGCTTGCGCAGTGAACACTTTGCATCCGCTACGCATCCGTTAGGCATCCGTGATGCATCTGCATCATCTGCTACGCATCCTCTATGCATCTATTCCGTCCGCTATGCGTCCACTTTGCTGTTCTCCCCCGGAAGCCCTGTGGACATGCCATCCACTTCCATCCGCTTCCATCCACTAGGCTTCCGTTGAGCATGAGCTTAACATCCTTGCTACGTCCTCTCCTCGTCCGTTGCTTTCTGTTCTTTTCTATTCTGTTTATGCAAATTTTTGCCCCTTCTGAGAGAGGATAACAACGGATGGAAATTTTGCTCGTCCGCTGTGTCCTTTTTACATACGTTTTGCATCTGTCAGCCAGTGTGACCTAGCCTTAAGCCATTGTTGCTACAAAAGGGTTTGCTGAGGCTGCAGTCTTGCCTCAAATTTATTTAATAAGTTTTTTTGCACTTATTATTTAAGCAAATCTAATATAAAGTTCTTTTTTTTAAAAAAGATCTGCAAATAGTTCTTTAGGACATTGTTCATATATCTATCCTAAAACATTTTGCTGTAAATAGAACTTCAGCAACTCAATCTGTCACGAAAAACAGTTTATTCCAGTTACTTTACAGCTATTTAAAACAAAACACTTTAGTATTACACTAGTATTTATTTGGTGTCCCACCAAGTAAAACCACTGAAAAAGTTCTATTTTTTTATTTTTAATAATAGTTAATATTTGATTCTTGGTAGATTTACACACGTGCCATCTCTCATAGGTTAGTTTCCTCACATTGGAGGTAGAATTTGGTTTATAGCTTTTAGTTGTTAGTAGAAGGTTATTTATACACATTCCTGATAAAATAATAGTTGGTCTACTCAACTATCCCTGAGAAGCTAGCCACAACAGTGCTTACCTTTTTGCCTTCACCACAAAAATGACACTTTTAGGCCTTTTGGTTGACTCCATGATATTGCCAGGGCAAAGACAATTCTTGTCCATCATATAGGAATGCTGATTTCCCATATGTACAGGGGTGGGATTCGCCTGTTCAGACCTGTTTGGGTGAACTGATAATTCCAGTTATCATTTGGCCCCACCCATCTGCCCCTGATTTTTTCCTGTACTTTATTTCCTTTTTTTTGAGCACAGCTGATTTGCGTGGCAGAGAGGTTTAAAATGCATCAGCTGTCTTTCTCAGCGGGGCTGCAGCAGAAGGTAAGTATTATAATTAAAATAGTCTTTTCTAAATGCTAGGTGTGCGTGTGGGTGCACAAATCATGCATTCACTGAGCCAGTTGTTATACCAGTTGAATCGCACCATTGCTTACACATATTAGAAACATGAATACTGAATATTGGAGATATTCATATTTGGTCATTTCTAAGATAGACAGATAGTGATAGCCACTCCTATGGGGCAGAAGATGCAACTTTATCATGTAGCACATTTAAAGCCCATGTCACACTGAACCAACGGATGCAAAGAGGATGTAAAACGGACAAAAAACCTTGCCATCCGTTCGAAAACACGATGTACTCACTGCCTCCGTTTGGCTTCCTCTCTATCCATCCAGCATCCATTTATGGATGTTTCATCCGCTCTGAAAGTTTTGGGCTGTCTAAAACTTTTGCGTGGAAAATGTATCCAGTTCGTCCTTTCTGCATCCACTACACATCCGCTACGCATCCGTTACGCATCCGCTATATCCTCTAGGCGTCCGCTGCGCATCCGCGCAACTCGCATCCGCCCGGACGCAGGGAGGAAGTGGGGCGGATGTGGAACGGATGCAGAACGGATGCAGAACGGATGCCTAGCGGAAACGAAGTGTTTAAAATGGAAAAAACATTCGCAGAGGGGACCTATCTCGGATATTAAGGATGTCTACAGGATGCCTAGAGGATGCCTAGAGGATGCCTAGTGGAAAACCTATACTGCCTATAAAAAGGGGGAGCAACTCGCCTGCATCTCACTTTCAGAACAGCAGCCCAGCGGTGCAGACCTCTGCAGCCTTCATCTGGCTCTTCCTCTTCCACAGCATCCAGTCATGTCCACCGTGGATGGTGACAAAGTCCTTTCGGCAGCCACCATCCTTCTGCAACAGTGCGAAACCATCTACAGGCTCTGTGAACTCTACTACAGGAAGAAAAGGAGGCACCCAAAAAAAGTCTGGGTCCAAAGATGGTTCACCAGAAGAGCAGAGGACGGACTGTACAACAAGCTGATGGTGGAGCTCAGGAGCGAAGACACTCGGGCATTCCAGAACTTCATGAGGATGCCTCCAGCCATGTTTGACGAAGTTGTGCAGCGCCTGACACCCAGGTTGAGCAAGACAAACACCAACCTCCCGCCCAGCCTGGAACCTGGGCTCAAGGTGGCACTCACTCTGCGCCACCTGGCCTCAGGGACCACCTACAGGAGCATGCAGTACGACTGGAGAGTGCCACCCAGCACCATCAGCTTTGTGGTCAGAGAAGTGGTGCAGGCCATCATTGAAGAGTACATGGAGGAGCTCCTCCAGTGCCCCTCCACTGAAGAAGGATGGAAGAAAGTTGCAGAGCAGTGGTATCAGAAGTGGAACTTCCCCCACACCGTTGGAGCCATAGATGGCAAGCACGTGGCCGGCAAAGCACCAGCCAAGTCGGGGTCCACTTATCACAACTACAAGGGCTTCTTCAGCATCATCCTCTTCGCCATGGTCGATGCTGACTGCAAGTTCATGTACATCGATGCTTCAGGCAACGGCTCATCTTCAGATGCCCAGGTATACAATGCCAGTCACCTCAAGGAGGGGCAACCTCATGGTGGGCTTCCAGATCCAGACCCGCTGCCCAATGACACACAAGATGTGCCCTACTTCATCGTGGGGGATGACGCCTTCTCCCTCACAACCTACCTCATGAAGCCCTACACCTCCAAATACCTCACCTGTGAAGAGAGGATCTTCAACTACAGGCTGTTCAGGGCAAGATGGGTGGTGGAGAATGCCTTTGGCATCCTGGCCAAAAGGTTCCAGGTACTTCTCACCAACATGCAGCAAGCCCAGAGACCATGAGGAGGATCATGGAAGCTTGCTGTATCCTGCACAATCTCATGCGCACCTGCTACCCAGTCTTGCAGAACAGGCTTGTGGACCATCAACAAGGCAATGGGGACATGGTGCCTGGGGAATGGAGGCAAGGGCAAAACCTGATCAACACTGAGGATGTGCAAGGACCCAAGAGATCCTCACGTGAGGCGAAGAAGCAGGGCAACCTCCTGAAACACTGGTGCAACTTCCCAGATGGAGCAGTGGAGTGGCAAGACAGGATGGTAAATGCTTAATGGATGCTTCCTTCAGCCTGTGTCATCACACGGATGAGATTGGGCCATGTATGTTGAGTGGCCCTACAATGAACAGGGCATTTAATAAAGAGTTGTGTTTTTGTTGACATGTGTGGATGATTGATTATATTGTTATTGATAATAAAGGGCCATAGGTGTGGCACTTGGGAGGGTGGACCATACAGTCCCACTATGCTTGCACTGGAGGTTTATCTATCCCACAGCTATTACTCATCCCAAAGGTATCCCTGCCCATCCCACAGCTATCTTAACCCATCCCACAAGCATGCAAAGGCTTAAACCATTCCTAAAAGTTTCCACCAAGACTTTATTAAAAAAAAGAAATGAAGCAAGTGTGTGAATCATAAATAGACTTTATTAACAACAAGCTATAAGACTTGGCACTCCTCTTGGTCGCTCAGTCCCAGGGTTGAAGGGTGCAGGTGCTGTGGAGGTGGCTGGTGCTGGAGTGCTTGTCATCAGCTCCTCCAGAAGCAGAAGCAGCAGAAGCACCAGCCCCAGAAGAGCGAGCCTGTGCTGCAGAAGCCCCAGCAGAACCAGAGTGAGGGCCAGGGGGCGGGATGGTAGCCCTGTCCCTCTTGCCAGGGCTGGCAGCAGATGGCTGAGGCTTGCTGTGCTTCCGCATGGTTGTGGGGTTGCTGGCTGGCAGGGAGGCTGGCAGGAACCAAGGCTGGCAACAAGGCTGGCAGGGAGGCAGGCACCAAGGCTGGCAGGAAGGCTGGCAGGCAGGCAGGCACCAAGGCTGGCAGGCAGGCAGACAGTAAGGCTGGCAGCAAGGCTGGCAGGCAGGCAGACAGTAAGGCTGGCAGCAAGGCTGGCAGCAAGGCTGGCAGGCAGACATGCAGGCAGGGCAGGCAAGGCAGTCGATGTGTCCAGCAGCAGGTCTTTCCTCTGAATGGCGACCTGCTTCTGAGCTGCTTCCATTATATCCGCGGGGCTGACGCAATGCATCCTCCCCACATGTGCAATTAATGCCAGGCATCCGTTCAGCTTCCGCTGTGCATCCGCTGTGCATCCGCTTTGCATCCGCTTCATCTGTTCAGCGTCCACTCTGCATCCGCTCTTTCCATTCCGCGTCCGCTTTGCTGAGGCCCCCCAGAAGCCTGGCGGATGCGCCTTCCGCTTCCATCCGCTGGGCTTCCGTTCCGCATCCGCTTTGCATCCGCCCTGCGTCCTCCCCGCGTCCGTGTTATCCGCTCCGGTTATGCAAATTTTTGTCCCTTTTGAGAGCGGATAACAACGGATGGAACATTTTGCTCGTCCGCTGTGTCCTTTTTGCATCCGTTGGCCAGTGTGACATGGGCTTAAGATGTTTTGCTCATATTCTTGATTGATTCCCTGGAAGATGTATTGATTGGTATCTATCTTTTCTACTGACTGATAGTAACCAGAAATATGACTCTTGTTACTACCATACTATTTTATTTAATTATATGAATTTGTAAAAAGAAGTTCCATAATTAACTTGTTTTGTTTTCCCTTTTCTTTGTATCTTTTGTGCTGAGTCTTCTATTTCATAATAATTCAGTTTTCATTCAATCTTGTTATCTACAATATTGTGAAAGAGCATAAATGTTCATATGTCTGTGAATAAATGAGAAATAGTATAATTTTGAGGGGTTTGTTGAGTTAAAAAAAGTAATTGTCCAAATTTTACAATGTATGGTTTTTGTTTAATCCACATCCAACAAATTAATTAGTAAGTTACATGGCTTCTCACCTAGCTTGCTGAGCTCTTGAGAACCATAGATTACTCTCTTCTAATTTCTCAATCTGTAGCAAATCACAATCAATATTTATATGGCTAATTTACAGGCAGTCCTCGGCTTACAACCATTTATTTTTTAAAAAAACAAATTTTATTAGTTTTTAAAGACAATACACAAACAAAGAAAACATAAAACCTAATAACATAAAATCTCTTTTCTAAAAACTGCTTATTAAATTTTAACAAAACAAATAAAACATCTTATTTGAATGCAACATAGTTCCAGATTATCACATGTGCATATCTTATTTATTCTTTTTCCAACTTCTCCTTTTACCTAAATTTCTTTATCTCTTTATTCATTGTACTTATGCTTTCATCTGTCTTGTTTACAATTTCATTATTCTCTTCTAATGTTTTCCCAAAATTTTATTAATTCTCAATAAGCTAACTTAACAAACAAAACAGAAAACATGAAAACATAAAACTTTTTTTTTTTTGGAAAGCAGCTTAATCCTGGGTTAGCATCTTTTTATACAGACATAAATCAAATTCATGCTCACCTTATATACTATTTCATATCTCATTTATCATTCTACATTTTCTATATATTTTCTCCCGTGTTTTCACTCTCTTTATTCTATTTTATTTATTTCATCTCAATTTAAATCATTTTATTTGTATATTTTGTCCGTTCTTTTTCAATTATCTATTTTTTCTTTTCTCTTTACTACAAAATTTCTCTGTAATCACTGGTCGAAGTATGACGACTTTTATCTTTCCCCTAGATTTAACACTTAAGATAATATATAATTTCCATACTGATTCTGCTTGGTGCATTCTACATAGTACATTTTAAAATAATAGAAAAAAAGAGAAAAAAATAGTAAGCTTATAATATAGTAAAAACAATGTTCCATAGCTAATTAAACTCTATTAGACATTTTACACATTCCCTTTAATATATTGTTAACTCAAATAATATTCCAATTTTCTAACTCTATTTCAAATACAAATACTACAATACAATCCTATGCACTTTTGCAGAATCTCTTCTTTAATTACATTTTACCCTTTGTCTCTAAAAACCCCTGTTTTTTAACATCTTGTTTTAAGTCTTTATAACTTCTCTTCCCTTTTTCCCTTCCTCTCTTATCCAGTCTAGTCTTTTTGCCCCCCCCCCCAATCTCTCAATCTCCTCCGTCTTGGTCTCCCCTCTCTGTTGTATTCCTCTTTTCTGTTGCTTCCTGACATTGTATCAATTTTTCACCTTATTTTTCCCTTTCTTGGTTGTTTTTTGAAATCTTGAGTTCTCCATTTTCTTTCCCTTTCCCTTTTCTTCCTCAAGTAAAATTATTTGTCCATTAAAGATGGCTTCTTCTTCTTCATCCCAGATTTCTTGTTGTTGTAATTCCTGGTAGGTAGAAATCGCCATTTTTAAGAAGTGAAAAACAGATCCAGAAGAGCCCTTGTCTTCTTGTTCCTCTTCTTTTAACTTTTTAATATTCTATTTTCAATTCTTCAACAGATAATGCCATTGTGAGATATTTTTTTAAAAAAACAACCCAAATGATTTTAGTCTTTCAAAAAATAGTTTCCAGGAGTCCCAAAGTCACAAAGCAATCCAAATCAGCACAAACTGTTTCATTTAGCACTTTCTTCTTTTTGTACTATCTTTTCCTGGGGTGAAATTTAATTACACAGTTCCAAAGTAATTTTTTAAAAGTCGTATTGCTATTATCTCTGATCTTAAAAGTTCCACGCCATTTCCTCCAACAAAATCTTAATATATATTCTTTGCCTCTCCCTTTCCACTTATAGCAAAAAAAAAAAAAAAAAGAAAATTTTTGGATTTTAGTTCCAATGTTCAGAAATCTTAATATCCCCTTGGCTTTAACTTTCAGATTTAATTACCTTCTATGCCAAAGCAGGTTTTTCCGATTTTCATCTGCTATCACCATAGGGAAGGAGAGTGAGAAGAAAAAAAACTTTCCCTTTGACTTTTCTCCACTGCTTTTAATGATCTTGTTAGGAAACAATGTATCCTTTGAAAAGTTGAACCCCCAGAATAAAGATGTAACTTATTGTCCCAGTTCAGCCAAAAACTTTCACTTCTTCAAACTTCCTCCTGCAATCTTGTCCAGCTGAAAGCTTCTTTGTGGTGGCCATTACTGACCGCCACTCCACCACCTTGGGAAAAGGGAGTTAAACCAGCTGAGGAGGGGGATTGTGATTCCCCCAGACCCCTGCCTGCATCTTCCCTGTCTTCGGTTACCTCTACGGAGTAACCATAGCCTCCAAATCCAGCTGGATTGGGGGTACCTCGGCAGCGAGCGCAGCAGGAACCACGCATGATCGCGGATTCCTGCTGCCGTTGAAGCCTTGCAACCGGAAGTCCTGGCTTACAACCATTTATTTAGTGACTATTCAAAATTATAATGGCACTGAAAAAGTGATTTATGGCCAATTTTCATATTTATGGTCATGTGATCAACTTTCAGATGTTTGGCCACTGGCATGCATTTTTAATGGTTGCAGTATCCTGGATTCTGTGATCATCTTTTGAGACCGACAAGCAAAGTCAATGGGGAACTTAGATTTTCTTTAAAATTGTGTTACTAACTTAAAAACTGAAGTGATCCACTTAATAACTGTGTCAAGAAAGGTTGTAAAATGAAGCAAAACTCAACAACTGTCTTACTTATCAACAGAAAATTTGGGCTCAATTGTGATCATGTTGGGGACTACATGTATAAATTAAAAAGGCAACTTAGTCAAACAGTCTAAGTCAGGGCTGTCAAATCATGTGTTGACCACACCCATGTCTGGTTTAGTAAAGGAGGGTAAGTCCCAATACATTGTGACACCAATGTGATGCCGTGAGCCTGACAGCACTGATCTAAGTGCATAATGCAGTTGGTAAAAGATAGGGAGAGGTAATTTTTTTCTGATACAAAGCAAAAACTTACTGTGATTTTAACCAATGAAAATATTAAAGTTGTCCAGTCTGCAGAAAATAAATTTTTCCTTTTTTGTTTTATAGGTTAACTCTCCTTTAATTTGTCTCACTTTCCCCAATCTTTATGAGCAAACTTAGGTGAAAAAATTAATGCTATGTTTATAGTAGGATGAAATATCATCAGGAAATTCTGTAAGACATGTGTGGCTCTCAATTACAATAATACTTTTTAAAGCTGTATTCAGTAGAGTATATTCAATCCATGATTGGGGAGAGGATGAAAGAGTCTCTGTCTGGGCACTGATGAGTATTCTCATTTACCTCTTCTATAACATGAAAGCAAATGTAAAATCCAGGGCACAGACTGAGATTGAGATAAATAGCTTTCAACAGGCCACAGTAATTATTCATAATGGCCTAATGTCCTAATTTCTCTTTCCTAGAATATAAAAAAATCCTGAGAGCTTTTGGCTCTTCCTAGCCAAATCACAGTCGGTTCTTCATGGTGCAGTTTGCCACTCAAATTTCCTGGCAAGTCTCCAAAACCATTCCAACTTAACTGCAGGGAACAGATGTTTCACCTCGTTCCCCCATCTCTCACCTGGAAGATAAGTGCAGTACTGGTGCCCATAATCAAGCTGTTGCCTGCCAGCAGAATAATGATGGCATAAGGGAGGTATGTCAGGGCTCATCAAATAAAATCACTGAATTGTTTTACATGATTTCCCTGGAACATAAGAAAAATGCTATGAAGATACCTGAGATAAATTCTTTGTTATCTGGGGGAAAAATAGCTATGATCTGAACAGTAAAATTTCACAAAGATACATACGTATATATATTATATGGAGGATTTATATTATACAACAATAATTCCAAAACATTCTTGGTGTGGGAGACTTCTATTTTTGTATTGGGTTATTATTTTTGGTCTCTGAAGGACATAGTGAAATCACCAATGTGGACATGGTTATGTTAAAAAACACTTTTGGGGCAGGAGTGTTACTCAAAATATACAATCACTAGATGAGAACAAAGAGGATTTTCCATGTTTCTCTGGTTTCTTCTAGAGTCTAATTGGATTTTGCAGCCCAGATCAGGTAGCTCTAATGGGGGAGGGGAGGTAAAAGAACAGAAAAATGTCATCCACGGAAGTTCTTTATGCCTATATCTATCTATATCTGTATGATTATCTCTCACATATACATCCATAATGTATACATGAACTAAAATCTCTAGGAACTGCAGTGCAGAAATCTGTAACAAGTCAAAAATACCTGAATGAAAGTTTAACCTACCTGTGCTCAATGGTAGTTTAGTAAATAGAAATCTTGCTGTGAGAGAACAAGCTGTCTGCAAAATGGCCAGCACCTGGGTTGCTAGTGCCCTGTGTGCCTTTAAGACTCAACCTAGTCAGGCTAGCATCTGTGGCTATAAAAGTTGAGCAGAGAGGCATCTTAGCAGGGTATGAGAGGAAAGTGGTTTGTGTTTGAGAAACTGAAACTGCCTAACACAGATAAAAGTGTTACTCTTCTCCAGGAGAAGAACACTGCAAAGAGAAATAGTGGAGTTGTAGCAGAATTGGGAAGAGGTTGTTCCTGCCAACAGTCTGAGTTGCAAATCCTGGCCTGATCCTGTGAGGAATGGTCCATTCCTTATTTTCATATCATACTATTAATGAACATGCAGGCATGGCCTTTTATTGAATTCATTTTCATTTAGCTCCTTCTCTAAATTGTTCAGTGCATATTTATATTCTTCAGTTTTTAAATGAAATTATCAGGAAACCACTTGAAGGATATAGAATGGTACTTTTGTTTATAAGACGTTTATTGGATATTGCTTCTGAATGTCCTCGGTGCAATAACATTTCTGCAGGTGCATTTCTGACTTTGCACACACCTGCAATCACACACACCAAGCAAAAAAATAAACAGGCACAATGCTATAACTGGCAGTTCCACCAAAATTATCTATCAGTTCTTTTCCAAAGCCATCATTTCATCTGTGTTCTTTGTTGCTGGCTGCAAACATATGTTTCACTCAGGGGTGGGATTCTACCAGTTCCTACCTATTCGCTAGAACTGGTTGTTAACATTCTAAGCAGTTCAGAGAGTTGTTAGAAGAAATTACTGGCCTAATCCTGTAAGGAAGGCAGGAAGGAAACATTCCGGTGTTGCTTACAGACACTGCCTCTCCATTAACTCTTATTACATTCTTGGCAGGACTGGACTTCCTGTCTCAAGAACCTTATTTTTCCCCTCCTTTGCTGGTTCTTTGCTTGTGTGGAGTGACCAATCAAAGTTACAATGGCACTGAAAAAAGTGACTTATGACAATTTTTCACACTTATGACTGTTGCAACATCCCCACAGTCATGAGAGGCAAGGCGCAGAGATGCGTGCCTGGATGTGAGTGAAATTGAGTTGGTCATGTCAAGCCAAAAACATGACCACCAAGCCACCAACTTAGCCAGGCCCACAGAACCGGTTGTTAAAAAATTTGAATTCCACCCCTGGTTTTATTGGATACTTCCTTGCTTTATTGCATTGCATGGAACATAACACAACCCAATAGGACGGCCACATTTTTGCATTAACATACTGTAGGGCAGGGGTGTCAAACTCACATCAGCATGGCAGTGTCACGTGACACATCTGAACTTCCCCTCCTTTGCTAAACTGGGAGTGGGTGTGGCCAATACATGATGCAAGTGGCCCATGGCCTGGGAGTTTGACAGCCCTGCTATAGGAAGACTTCCACAGAAAACATTCTTTCTTGTTCTCCAATCAGTTGTCTACTTTTGTGCAATAATTGAATTGAATCCACTCATAGACTGTCTATCATTTGAGTGTTCTGAAGAAGTATTACATTGATATATTTTCAGAATGACACTGCTGTGATGATACATTAGAGTAATATATCTTCAGAGCTTTTGCACTGTCCAGAAATAATAGGGATTGTACTGGATAAAATTCAGTTATGGTGCACACATTCTCTTAAACAGAACTGGAATCTGGTAATGGAAGAGATATATTCCTACAAGACGGAAAAGCAAAATAGCTAATGTTTAATTACATATTGAATCTATTACCAAATTTATTGCTACCAGGCCTGGACTACAAAATCTGGGAAACCATGAGATAGAAACAAAGGATAGATTATCCAGAGTCTTGTTTGCTGTCAACTAGTAGTCAACCAGATTTATGCAGTCCAGTTTGATAACACTTGGTATATTACAAAAAATATTATGTTGAATTTACTCTGACAGATTAAAATTATTCTGTCACTTTTTATTTTTACATATGTGTCCTTAATCACTACATGATGCAGAAAATTTATTATATTTTAATATTAGCTATTTATAACTAATTTTCTTTTTCTCTTTCTAGAAAAAAGCACTCTTGTTTTGTACCTGATTTTTGAATTTTGAACACAGTATCTGAAATGCTTTTGTATATTCCCTTATGATTTCTCAAACTTGGCCTTCAGGAAACCTCTTCTTATCAGAAATCAGACAAAGACTTTTTATTTGTAACAAGTCTATTTACACATTACAAAGAGAACAAAGAGATTCAGATAAGAAGGAATTCTTTTTTTATAAAGAAACAAATATACCCCAGAAAAACACAAAACATTGTTTTTCTTTAGAATTGAAATAGAGGAGTCGGTTTATTTAAATAATTTACTCCCAGGGAAACATAATTTTTTTTGTTCCTTTTAAACACTCTTCCTTATAACTTATTCATCAAACCCATTGGAAAATTTTAAGTTTTCATTAAGCTGTGGTTGGAAAGAGCTATATTCTCTCCATGTTACTGTTACATAGGAAGGAATATGAAAAAGACAGTTACCATATTTTTTGGACTATAAGGCGCACCTAAGAGCCTTAAATTTTATCAAAAATCGGCCATGCGCCTTATAATCCGGTGCGCCTTATGTGTGCATTGAGTTCTAAAATCTGTAAAAATGTTTCTGTGCGACTTTGGTAAGCTCCGCTTGATTGACTGTCGGACCATTTCCTGCTGCCACTGGGACGTAATACATATACTACATACGCTGGCAGCGATAAACCAATCAGAGAACATTAAGTAATATGTGCAGTATGTATGCATTACATAATAGGAACAGTACGTACCGGTACGCTTACCGGTTTCTCCGCCACACCTCCAGTAGGTATACTACCAGTATACTGCAAAACAACATTTGTTTGTCTAAGGACACCCAAAAATGGCACCAGTGAAGAGACATGTTTATGAGGCACAATTCAAACAACAGGCTATCAGTTACACGGTTGTAAATGGGAATAGAGCAGCTGCGAAAGAATTCAACATCAATGAATCTATGGTTCGGAAGTGGAGGAAGCAAGAAAATGAACTGCGCCAAGTTAAGAAGACGAAACAGAGTTTCCGCAGGAACAAAGCAAGGTGGCCATAGTTAGAAGACCAACTTGAACAATGGATTATTGAACAAAGAACAGCCGGGAGACGCGTCTTTACAGTCACCATTCGACTAAAGGCAATAACGATAGCATAAGACATGAAGATTGAACACTTTCAAGGAGGTCTGTCTTGGTGCTTTTGTTTTATGAAAAAGCATCATCTCTCCATCCACGCAAGGACTACCATGGCGCAGCAACTGCCAGTGGATTACAAAGAAAAGCTGGCCATGTTCTGCACCTACTGCAGTAACAAGATTACAGACAAAAAGATCCAGCCCAACCACATCACCAAAATGGATGAGGTCCCCCTCACTTTTGACATCCCCATGAACCATACTGTGGAGAAAAAGGGGACCAGCATGGTATCGATATGCACCACGGGGCATGAGAAGTCAGCTTTCACTATTGTTCTTGGTTGCCATGGTGATGGACAGAAGCTACCACCTATGGTCATTTTTAAGAGGAAGACGCTGGCAAAAGAAAAGTTTCCAGCCGGAGTCATTGTTAAGGCCAATCAAAAGGGCTGGATGGATGATGACAAAATGAGAGAATGGCTGAGAGAGGTGTATGTAAAGAGACCGGATGGTTTTTTCCACACATCACCATCCCTGTTGATCTGCGACTCCATGCGCGCCCATCTCACCGCTACTGTGAAAAACCAAGTAAAGCAAATGAATTCGGAGCTTGCCATCATTCTGGGAGGATTAACAAAAGAACTCCAACCATTGGACATTGGTGTAAACAGGGTGTTCAAAGTGAAGTTGCGAGCAGCGTGGGAGCGATGGATGACAGATGGTGAACACACCTTTACTAAGACTGGGAGTCAGCGCCGGGCAAGTTACGCCACCATATGTGAATGGATTGTGGATGCCTGGGCTAAGGTATCTGCTTTAACTGTTGTCTGAGCTTTCGCGAAAGCCGGCATCATTGCTGAACAGCCACCTGGCAACGAGACTGACTCCGACAGTGCTGAGAGGGAACCCGGCATGTTTGATGGCAAAATTGCCCAGCTGTTCAATTCAGACACAAAAGATGAGGACTTTGATGGATTTGTGGGAGAAGATTAATTAAAAAAATAATGTGAGTGTATTGTTAAATAGTAGAATGAAGTTCAAATAAACTTGATGTTTTGCTTCTGTTACCTTTTCTTTTGTAGACTGTATGTTTTAGCATGCATCTTATAATGTGGTGCGCCTTATGTATGGGTTAAGTACAGAAATAGACCCCGTAATTGAGGTTGCGCCTTATAATCCAGTGCGCCTTATAGTGCAGAAAATACGGTACTTGCTTGTCCTTACTAAGATGAGCTGTTTTGTTTCTTCTTGTGACAATTATCATGATTTTATTTATCATATTTATTTTAATCATTATCCAGCTAAACAATTAGTGTCTTAAAAGCTGGACTATAAACCATGTAACTAAGTAAAGCATCTTCTCCAGTTCATTTAATTTTTGCTTGGTGAAGAAGCAGGAAGCCCACAATCTGGTCCTTCAGATGTTTATACACTGATTTCCTGAAGTGCTCAAAAATGAGGTTATTGATGAGAACTGCATTCAACTGCATACTTCTGAGGAGCAACAGGCTTGGGATTCCAATCTCTGAGCTTTGTTTTATAAGTTGACAGTATTTGCTGCTTCTTGCTGTTCCAAGTGCTATAATTCCCAGATTTCCCTTTGTTAATTTGTCTTCATTAACATATTTGGAAATTTGCCAGAATCCTTACTTCCATTTTTAGCAGTTAATCTTATTATTTTCATTTTACTATTTGTTGTATAATACAAGCAGAAAATGAAGAATTTGTTGTCTTGTCCATGTATGTCAGTTTACAAAATACCTCATTTTTTGTCATGGGAGCAAAATTAACATATCAGCCACTAGATGTATTTCATATCTATTTGGAAAGAGATTGATGGGCCATCCTTGAACTTGTCATTGAATTAGTGATGGGTATGATTTTGTGTAAAATATTTCAATTTTCAGCACAGAAATGAGGCAGATAGTAAACAACACAAATATTTTTTTCACATAGGAAATTTTTTTGTTACTTTCAATTGTGTAATCAGTGTTGAGATCAGTGGTGGGATTCAGCCAGTTCGCACCAGTTCAGGAGAACTGGTTGTTAACTTTCTGAGCAGTTTGGTGAACTGGTTGTTGGAAGAAGTCATTAGGGCAGAGAACCGGTTGTTAAATTATTTGAATCCCACCACTGCTTGAGATTCTCATTTTCATTGTGAGCAATGTCAGGCCAACACTTTTAACATTTGAGAGCCTGAATTTACTTATTTGCAAATACCATCAGCAGTTTCTAGTTCATATTTTTACCCACTATGTTAAAATTTAAGCCACATGGTTTGAAGATTATATAGGGTTTACAATTCAGCCTATGTAAATATTACCTTATCCTATCCCATCCCATCCTATCCCACCCTACCCACCTATCCTACCCTACCCTACCCATTCCAACTATCGAGGTTCATTTACCTGCTGTTTATCTTTTTTGTCACACATGCCTCTGTCTGACAACAATGCCCTTCAGTTATATATGTAGGCTACAGATAGCTGTTTCTGTTTAACAGGACATATAACCTGTTTAAAGGACATATTACCAAAATTATAAAAATGGATAAGAGAAAGTGAATGGATGAAGAAGATTTTAAAATTTAAAATCTTTCAGGAATAATATCGTATAGGGCAATGCAAGAGGTGTGGAATATTTCATTTTTTTCTGTTGCTGTCAATGTAGTAAACTACTTTGATTATGATTCATTACAATTATAAAACATGGTTTACCAACCACAATAACTGGATACATAGATTATGATATGACACAAACCAGAAAATAATAGGTTTAATCAAATATTGAATTCATTTTATGATTTTAGTAATATAATTAAATCAAAGTCAAATATTTAATGAGAATTGATAGTTTATAAGGACCTGGAGATTAAAGGAAGGAGGGGAAAGTTAAACCACTGCTTCAGAATATTTATACAAGCAAGTATGTAGATTCTTATTATGTGCTAAAACAAATGAGAAAACATTGAAAAAAGAACACTTGAAAAAAAGAATTTGACCAATGGGCTTCCAATAAAAACATGCATAGCATAGATAGTAAGACAGAATCTTTGACAGGATATGTTAATCTACAAATTGTTTTGTTACTGAACATGCCACATCCTGCACAGCTTTTGTTTATGTGAAAAGAAGTAGCAATATAAAACTGCATATAAAATTGCTCGGAGGGAATGTTTGAATTTCCCTTACCTGAACATGGAGGTCCAATGAAATCTGAGTCCTGTGTATTTATTTTCAAGTAAATAAAAATATTCCAGGGAGCTACGTGATTTGTAATCAGTTTAACACACAGCTTAACTATGGATGTGTAATTTAAGAGTCAAGCAAAGAATACAAATGACACATCTTGCATGTTTACTACCATATGAGACATTCCAATTATCATAGCTTGAAAGAGTAATAATACACTGACCATGCCTTCTACTTGACCATTTATTTGAAATTAGTGATATGGATCAGAACATGACTTTTCTTTTCAAAGAGAAATGCTTTCTTTTTAATCATTTAATCTCTTTGAAAGAGCCAAAGTGGCACAGTGGTTAGAATGCAGTATTCCAGGCTACTTCTGCTGCCTGCCAGCTGACTGCAATTTGTCAGATTGAATCTCACCAGGCTGAAGACTGACTCACCCTTCCATCCTTCTGAGGTCAGTAAAATGGGAACCCAGATTATTGGGGACAATATGCTGACTCTATAACCCATTATCCAGCATGTTATGCAGATGTAAGGACCAAACATATCTCTGAATTAGTTATAATATCATTATTTCAAAGGGAATAAATACTTTGAAAGACCCCAGTTTCTGAAGTGGTTCTAATGAAAAGCATGTAGAAAATCTGTACCACAATTAGATCAATGAACTTTATCAGTAATATACTCATAGTTCCTGGTTGTCTCCCATTCGTTCTCATGTTGTATTTTTGATTCCCATTGACTGTGTCTTTACAGCATTTTCTAATATCTGAAACTTATCAATGAATATCCCATGCCTCAATAAACAGTTGCTATCAAGGGTATCAAATATTATACTTCTCTCTTACAAGCTTATTTTGATGAAATATGGCTGATTCATTGAATTAATTGTTTTATATTACAAGGGTATTGGGATGTAGAAAAAATACTTTTAAAATGAGGAATATTTATTAAAATGCAAAACAGAGGAGAAAGCTTTTGAATTGCTTTCTTACACTAGTCATATATATTTATTAAAAATGTGCTTAGAAAACAAAAATTGTAAAAATTGCATATTATAAAAGTACATTTATCTTTAACATTTTTGACTAATGAAGAAATCAGAAGGAAGACAAAAAAAGCATATTTGAATACCTGTCAGATTAAATGGACTCTGACATTCACTTCAATAGAGTAGAATATAAAATAATAGCCTGGCAGTTAAGCAAGTATCTTGATTTATTTATAAATCAACATTGCTTCAGAGCAACGACTTGACATGTCCTAAGCATGTGAGCATGTAACTCTTTTAACCATTTGTACCAAATCAAAATACTACAATATCTAGGACTCAATATGGTGAATATTTCAACACAATGTTGTAGAGTAGGGGCTGTTAAGCCTGAATTCCCCAACCAGGGTTAGGTAGACAAGCTAAACAGAATGTGCAGCGTTAGTCAGATAGGCACACAGATAAATGAGTGAGCTAAGCTTGTATGTTTATTAACATACAGTAAAAATAACAGATACGCTTGTGCTATCAAGAATATATTTTATTCCATTATAAGTTAATAGCATAGTCAAATAACAGTCCAATAGTCATGTATCATGTAGTCAGTCCATTCAGGGATATTCAGTTAGCAAAGTCCATGTAGAATATCCTATGTCAGTTCACTTACAAATCAGTCCGTTGTTGTCTCTCCCGTTCGAGCAATGCAGTCTTGATTCCAAGCAGTAATCAGGGATCATCAAAGCCAGAGTAAGCAAGCGGTAGACTTGCTACTTTTATATTGTTTTCATAACCACTCCCTTAATTGCTATTTCACAGTTAAAGCTGCAGACACTTTAACATACACTAACTATGATTCATAGTTATTATTTCACCTAAACCAATTAGGGTAAACAATGTTATCCCTAACATTCTCCCCTTTTAGGTTAAATAATAACTATGAATCATTTACATCTTTAAATTATATTTTTCACAACTTTCTTTAAACTTAATTGCTCCTTGAGCTTTTGTAAATTGGTCTGCAATGTTTTCTTCTGACATGCAGTATTCCAATTTTATTAGTCCATTTTTCACTGATTCTCTTACATTTAAATATCTTAAGTCAGTATGTTTTGATCTAGTTTTTACAGCAATACTAGTAGCTAACTTTATAGCTGCTTGGTTATCCTCGTACACAATAATGGAATCTTTTACAGTTATACCCATGTCTAATAATAACTGTTTGTAGAAAATCAAGTCAGTGCATAATAATGATATACATGAAAATTCAGCTTCCATCGTGGATAAGCTAATATGCTGTTGTCTGATTGACCTCCACCCTATTAGTGTCTTACCAAATAATATAGCCATCCCAGATGTTGATTTTCTAGTGTTTATATCAGTTGCAAAACTTGCATCTGCATAGGCACTAAGACTCAAATCACCCTTTGGTTCTATATACAATGCATGGTTCATTGTTCCTTTAAGATATCTTAAAATTCTTTTTAATGATTGCCAATGACATTGTTTTGGATCTGAATTAAAACGTGCCAGCTGATTTACACTATAAGCTATATCTGGCCTTGACCAATTGCTTATATATGATAAGCTACCAATCAAAGATTGATATATGGACTTATCAAATTTGGGACTTTGATCATTAGTTTGGCAAACTTCCTGACTCATTGGAGTCTTTGCCAGTTTACAAAGTTCCATTTTATACGTTTTAATTAATTGGCAAATTTTATCTTCTTGAGATATCTTAAAACCATTATTTGTTTTATTAATTGTCAATCCTAGATACCTTTTAATTTCACCTAAATGCTTTAATTTTATCTTTTTGGCTAATAATGATATAATCTCATTAGCTTCATTATTAGTCTTAGTTATCAAAGCAATATCATCTGTAAATAATAACAATAATGACACCGTTCCATTATTTTCTCTTTTAAACACACACGGATCTGCTAAACCAGATTTAAAACCTATATTGTTTAACTCTTTCACAATATATTGGTTCCACTCAAACCCAGATTGTTTCAACCCGTAAAGACTCTTTTTGAGTTTCCAACAATCATTACTATTTACTTTATTGTCTTTTATACCAATTGGTTTTCTTAAATATATAGTGTGCTGCAATGGTGCATGTAGATAAGCAGTTTCTACATCTAAATGGTTAATGACATAGTTTTTCTTAGCTGCCCACACTAATGCTGCTCTTAAAGATGTTGCTTTAAGGCTTGGTGCAAAAACTTCATCATAATCAGATGCAGTTTGATTAAATCCTTGAGCTACTAACCTAGCTTTATGGGTAACAGTCCCATCATTTCCAGTTTTTACTTTAAATATCCATTTGCACCCAATGGATTTTTCTCCTGGAGGTAATTTGGCATCTTCATACACTTTCATTACCTTTAATGAATTTAGTTC
>BLBF01000020.1:29656404-29688367 GCA_015471245.1 Laticauda colubrina | reverse complement strand
ATGTAACTCTTCCTGATCAACTATTTCCTCTTGTTCTGGTCCTATTTGCTCTTCGTGGACTTCTTCTTTAATTGGACTTTTCTTACAGCTAATCTCATCTTTATGACTTTTGTAGGGTTCATTAAATATTTCATTATTTAAATCTTGCTCTAATCTATTCCATCCTACATGTTCTAGGAATTTTGCACTAGCACTGGTGTAAACTCTAGATGTACCTGGTTCCCAGAATCTATAAGATCGATGATTAGAGGTGTAACCTACAAAAATCAATCTTTTTGCTCTATGCTGTCCTTTGTATCTAAGTTGTTTAGGGATATGCACCCATGCTGGTGTTCCAAATGTGTGCATGTAACTTAAATCAGGTTTTGTACCATGCCACAGTGTGAATGGTAATTCACCTGTTGTTGAATTAACAACATTATTTAATATATGATTACCACACATTATTGCTTCTCCCCATAAATTGTCAGGTAATCCTGAATCAGACATCATAGTTTGTGCCATTGATTGTAATGTTTGGCCTCTTCTCTCTATAAAGGCATTATGTTGTGGCCTATATGGTGCAGACATTTTATGTTGAATCCCCAATTGTCTTATTCTGTTTTTAAATTTGTTATTTGTGAATTCAGTGCCATTATCAGTGATGAGAGTCACTAATTTTCTTTTTGTTTTTCTCTCAGCGAATTTTAGCCAATTAAATATATTTTGATATGTTTCAGTTTTGCTCTTCATTAAATAGCAAAACCCATATCTAGAATAGTGATCCATTATACTTAGTATGTAGCGAGATCCTCCTACACTTGGTTTTTTCGGACCTATTAAATCAGCAAATACTACTTCTAAAGGCTCTTTAATAGTAAATCCATCAACTCTATTAGCCGGTATAACCCTGCTCTTATTTTGATTACAGGCATTACATTGCAAATACTTATTACAAGATTTCAAACTTATTCCCTTAGATAATTCAACAGTTTTCTTAAGCATTTTAAAATTTAAATGCCCTAGCCTTCAATGTAACAAGTGAATACATTCGTCATGAGGTTTCTTATTTTCATAAATTGTGTTAGCCACCTTTAAACCATCATCATTTAACACATATAATTCATCTCTTAAAGATGCAGTAATTATCTTATCTTCTTTTTCAATGATGCAGTTATCTCCCTTAAATGTAACTACATATCCTAGTTTAACCAAAATTCTAACTGAAATTAAATTAAACTTAAGTTGTGGTACATATAACATTTTTACATTCTCTTTTATAAAAGAACAATATGCTATACCTTGACCTTTATCTTTCAGTTTCCAGCCATTGGCTAACGATATCTGCTGTGTACTCTGGGACATTTTAATAAAATTTTTGTTATCATTTGTTATACAATGGGATGCTCCACTGTCAACCACCCATAAATTATTTTTTACAGCTTTGTTAGTATACATGGCTAACTCTAAATTTTTATTTATTTTTTTGATGATTTTTAGTATTCTGGCCAGCGTTCTGGCACTTTGCCTTTTTACAAAATCTTGCCAAATGTCCTCTTCCTCCACAATTAAAACACTTTTTAATTGCGTATGCAGTAGGAGATTCATTATCTTCTTTTTGAGGTTGCTCCCTCCTTAATTCATCTCTTTCATGCCTTCTTCTGGCCTCTTCGATCAATCTGCCAGTTATATCTGTTAAAGTTAAACTTTCCTTTGGCACAATTTCAAGTGAAGTTACGTAGTTATCATAACTTTCATCAAGGGAAGATAGAATTATGTAAACTTGGTGTAGTTCAGAGAATATAAGCTCTTTCTCGTGCAGTTCCTGAAAAATGCTTTGCATAGTTTTTAAATGACTCAGCATATCACCATTTGTTTGGAGATGCGTCCTGAAAAGCTTCCGTGTTAGATTTATGTGAGCACCAACATTATCTCGAACATAAATCCTCTTCAGCTTCTGCCAACACCCAAAAGCCGTTTTCTCTCCGTGGATATAAACAAGCTGTTGATCAGTTAAGGTTAACCCAATTATGCAAATGGCTTGTTGATTTTTATGCTTAAATTCTTCTATCTTTAGTCTGTCTTCCTCATCCTCTGGATCCCATTCTTCTACATTTGGTGGATTTTCAATTATGTTCCACAGACCTTCTCCTCGTAGAAGTAGACTACATTTTGTAGACCATGATACATAATTTGTTCCATCCAGCTTGGATATAAGGGACAAACTTTGTAGATTGACTTGTGCCATGTTTTCTTATATGGATATAAAAATATAATTAATAAAACACAGCTGTCTGTTTACTGTAATGTATAACAACACAAACTCTCACTTTTTACATAAATCTGTTTTATCCTATTTAAACTGACTTTTGCAGCCTCTGGGCCCATAACCAGTGTTAAGCCTGGGTTCCCCAACCAGGGTTAGGTAGACAAGCTAAACAGAATGTGCAGCGTTAGTCAGATAGGCACACAGATAAATGAGTGAGCTAAGCTTGTATGTTTATTAACATACAGTAAAAATAACAGATACGCTTGTGCTGTCAAGAATATAGTTTATTCCAGTATAAGTTTATAGCATAGTCAAATAACAGTCCAATAGTCATATATCATGTAGTCAGTCCATTCAGGGATATTCAGTTAGCAAAATGTAGAATATCCTATGTCAGTTCACTTACAAATCAGTCCTTAGTTGTCTCTCCCGTTCGAGCAATGCAGTCTTGATTCCAAGCAGTAATCAGGGATCATCAAAGCCAGAGTAAGCAAGCTGTACACTTGCTACTTTTATATTGTTTTCATAACCACTCCCTTAATTGCTATTTCACAGTTAAAGCTGCAGACACTTTAACATACACTAACTTTGATTCATAGTTATTATTTCACCTAAACCAGTTAGGGTAAACAATGTTATCCCTAACAGGGGCTCCCGAATTTGACAACTTTAAGACCTGTGAACTTAAACTCCCAGAATTCTCCAACCAGCATAGCTGGCTGAGGAATTCTGGGAGTTGAAGACCACAAATCTCAAAGTTGCCAGAGGTTTGGATACCTCTGTTGTAGAGGATAGCTAGTACTGCATAAAGACAAGAACAAAACAATGACTGATTCTACATGCCATATCATGAAGTTATAAACCATCTAATAAAATAATATGTGAAATAATGTGATGAAGTAAAGGCCCGGTGCCATTGGCCGATGGATGCAAAACGTATGCATAAAGTACACAGTGGATGAGCAAAATTTCGGGGGTGGCTCCATCTGTTTTCATCCACTCCAAAAAGTGGTGAAAATTTGCATAAACAAAACGGAAAAGAACGGATGTGGATAGCATGTAGTGGGGATGTTAAATGGATGTTCACCGGAAGTTTAGTGGATGAAAGCAGATGGAAGCGGATTACACCTCCGAAGGGGTTCCGGGGGAGAATTTTGAAGCGGACGCATAGCGGAAGGGGTGGATGCATAACAGATGAAGCGGATGCATCATGTACGCCTAAAGGAAACAAAGGGGATGCCGCACGGACGTATAACGGATGCAAAGAGTTCACTGCGCAGGCGGGGGGTATGAATTGCGTCTGCTCCGTGGATATAAAAGGATGCAGCACACACGCAGAATAGTCTATTCTGACTCAGAATAGTCTCAGAGACTGAATGGTTTACTTGTTTAATAAAGTTTATCTTTGCTTAAGACAGTTAATAAAGTTTACTTGGTTCATTTTGTTTACTTAATAAAGTGTTGGTAAAAACTTTGAAAAAATGGTTAAGCCTTTGCATGCTTGTGGGATAGATAAGGATAGTTGTGGGATAGATAAACCTCCAGTGCAAGCAGAGTGGGACTGTATGGTCCACCATCCCAGCTGCCACACATATGGACCTTTATTATAACAATAATTCAATAACAATTTAATGATTGATCAACACATTTCAACATAAGCAAAGCTCTTTATGAATGCCCTATTCATTGTAGGACCACTCAATATAAATGGCACAATCTCATCAGTGTTATGCAACAGTCTCAAGGAAGCATCCATTAATCATCTATCATCCTGTCTTGCAAGCTGGGGAGTTGCACCAGTGTCTCAGGAGGTTGCACTGCTTCTTCTATTCATGTGAAGCTCTGTTGGGACCTTGTACATTCATAGTGTCTATCAGGTTACGTCCTTGCCTCCATTCATCAGGCTCCATGTCCCCATTCCCTTGTTGACAGTTGACAAGTCTGTTCTGCAACACTGAGTAGTGGGTTTGCATGAGATTGTGCAGGATGCAGCAAGCTTCCACGATGCTCCTCACAGCCTGTGGCTCATGCTGCATGGGGGTGAGAAGTATCTGGAACCTGTTGGCCAGGATGCCGAAGGAGTTCTCCACCACCCGTCTTGCCTTGGGCAGGCTGTAGTTGAAGATCCTCTCTTCATGGGTGAGGTATCTTGAACTGTAGGGCTTCATGAGGAAGGTTCTGAGGGAGAATGCGTCATCCCCAACACTGAAGTAGGGCACATCTTGTGTGTCATTGGGTAGGGGCTCTGGATCTGGAAAACTCATGATGAGTTTGCGTTCCAGCCCATCCTTGAGGTCACTTGCATTGTATACTCAGCCATCTGAAGCTGACCCATTGCCTGAAGCAATGATGTAGATGAACTTGCAGTCAGCATCAACCATGGGAAAGAGGATGATACTGAAGAAGCCCTTGTAGTTGTAATAAGTGGACCCTGAGTTGGCTGGAGCTTTGCAGGCTACGTGCTTCCCATCTAAGGCTCCAATGGTGTGGGGAAAGTTCCACCTCTGATACCACTCTTCTGCAAGTTTTCTCCAGCCTTGTTCAGTGGTGGGGCACCTGAGGAGCTCCTCCATATATTCTTCAATGATGGCCTGTACCACTTCTCTGACCACTTTGCTGATGCTGTTGTGTGGCACCCTCCATGCATACTGCATGTTTCTGTATGTGGTTCCAGAGGCCAGGTACCACAGAATGAATGAGCACAGCTATCATACGGACTGTGTCATCATCCATGGTGGAGAACAATTGATGATGTTGAAGACCAAGACCAAGGGTGGTGAGGTCTGTACACCACGGCTGCTGGACTCATACTGAGATCCAGATGATTTTCTCTCCCTTTTTATAGGAAATATCGGTTGTCTGCTAGATGTCCTTCTACATACTCTAGACATGCTCCAGACATCCTAAATATATGAGATACATCCCAGATACAAACGTTTTGTCTGTTTTTAATCCTTTATATCCGAGATGCATTCACTTACATCCTTTCTATTTCCATGCTACTAATGCTGTGTAGACATTTCTTCCCTCTTTCCATTTTCAGTTGCAGCAGATGTGAGTTGAGGGGATGGCCAGAGGATGCAGAGAGGATACAGTGGACGTTTAATGGATGATAACGGACATAGAACATTTGTTGTCCGTATATGTTGCGGATGTACATTGTACACGGCAGAAAGTTCATCCGTTCAAAAAGTTTTGTGCAGCTCAGTACTTTTCGCGCAGATGAAATCGCAATGGACAGATGCTCAACAGATAGAGCATATAAAACACATATGCAGTGAGTACACAATGGATGCATAGCATTTTCCAACTGATGGCAACTTTTTTTTTAACGTTTTACATCCTCTTTGCATCTGTAAGTGCAGTGGACTGGGCCTTAAGTCTATTCTAAAAGAAATGTACTGTAATAGCTCCTGGAAGCTTCAAAATGATTGGATTGTGTTGCTACAATCTGAATTTCTAGCTACATGTTCACATGTAGATCTAAAACGATAAGAATACTGCACATACAAGTATTAGGAATCATAATTACAGTATGCCTCAGACAACCCATTTTTAAAAAAATATTCCATTTTCATTCTTCAGCTATTGATGTTGCACTTTGTACTTAAATGTCAGAACAAAATAACTAATACCTGCAATTTATTCAAATGACACTTCAAGAATGTAAGATTTCCAGATTACAAGCTTCATGTAATCTGTACTCCATGTTCCTTCTAGTATTACACTAAATGTGTAGATTTGGTGGATTTAAATAATAGCTTTGGATAATGAATATTTATAATACGGAATTTACATAATGACTACAAGTTAAACAAGTATCATTAAAGCTGCATGCTCTAATTTATGTACTAAGTTAAAATAACTTTATAGTTTATTTTCATTCATATTAGACTTTCAGGTTTTTTTTATCAGGTATCAACCTCTGCTAACTAACAAGATTTTTTAAAAAAACCCTTAGGCTATATACATAATTTCTACTCAAAATTATTTCATCCCTCATGAATATATCTGAAAACAGTTTCTTACTCCTGCTATATATATTGCCTTAGTATAATTTGATCAGTAAATGTCCAGCGAATATCTGGAACACGTGAGAACTACAGAAATTGTACTTTATTTTTATCATTAATTAATTGTACATACATTAATCTACTACTGTGACTGCTTGTAAACATTGTCATTCTTGCAGGCTTATTATGGTTAGTTATTTTTCAGGGGTGGTGCTAAAACCACTATTGACTGCAAAAAGAATTAAATTTCCAATAATGAAATTGGAAAGAGAAAATTATATATGCAGGTAAACTTAATAAACTATCTGAACATTGAACATTGAATATAACAAAGGATCACAAATCTGATAAAGCATTAATGACACACTGAGAGATCAGATATTTACTAATATAATAAAGTTACATACAATGACAATAAAGTTCTTCTAATTCTAATTTTATTTGACCTAGTAGAACATATTTGGAGAAATCCCAGTCAGATATAGAATGTGCTAAATATATGTATATGTTACCTCAGCCATGCAGGAGGAAATGATCACAGCAGCAATCAGAGGCTGCAAAAAGGCCTCTGGTTTTCCACACTATTCTCAAAATGCTTTTGAGTCTCTTTTTGAGACAGTTTAAAGATTACCTTTTTTTCAAGCTAAGAAATTTGTTTCTGCTACACATATTCCCATTACTTTGTTGTCTCATTTAGACAACAAATGTAAAATAAATTCCATTAAAAAATTCTGATGTCTTTACCTCAGCAACCTTATTTCCAATATGAGTGCAATCAGCCTGCATCTTGTCCAAGAAAATTCCTCAGAAAATTTTTTTTATTTTACCTTTGATTAAAAATAAATAAAATTGTAGATGCTTTATTTTCCATTTAGCTGTAGGAGTTATAGGTAGTCCTCAACTTACATCTACAATGGAATGTTGGAATAGCTTCTGTCAAATTCAGATCAGTGTTTGACAAAAACTAATACTACTAAAAATATAGAAGATATGTCTTCGTTTGAAGGATTTGATCATCTTGGCATTTATCTATGGAAGTGATGCTAAGTCTATGTGAAAATTGTAATAATTTTACACCATTTATGTATTGGTTTGTAGTGACATTATTCCAATGCTCATATAAATGTATATGCTTGTGCATGTTTGTGTTTGTGAGACACAGTTCTAAAACAATTTCCCCTACTATTTCATTATCTGCCATGATGGACTAGTTCATCTGATGGCTTTTTGCAAATCATTCTCTCTCAGCCCAACCAACTCTTCCTGGAAAAAATGATCTGAATGCCATCTTGAGCTCCTGAATGAAATGTAATAAGTAAACAGATTAAGGATCTGAAGCTGTTCTTTTTGTTTTATTGAGTTTTATCATGCAGATTTTTTCTACTTGGAGAAGCTTCCAAAGCTATACTTTGCAATCAGGAATTCTATGAAAGCCTTGTTTCCAGTTTAAAAAAAGAAGTAATTGTTTGTGTCAATTCCAACTGACTGCAATCTTCATGAAGACTGGACAGTTGTTCAACTGCAAAGATGAGGGCGTTAGCAACCACAATGTTCGTTATATAAAGCCTTTAATCAGACAGCCTTGATCTGAAGATCTACTTTGGATTAAGGCCCTGTCCCACTGGCCGACGGACACAAAACGTATGCATAAAGGACACAGCGGATGAGCAAAATTTTAGGGGTGGCTCCATCTGTTGTCATCCACTCCAAAAAGTGGTAAAAATTTGCATAAACAGAACGGAAAAGAACGGACTTGGGTAATATGTAGTGGGGATGTTAAACGGATGTTCATAGGAAGCCTAGGGATGTATATAGGATGCAAACCATTCACTGCTCATCCTTTCTATTTCTGTGCTACTAACGCTGTGTAGACGTTCCATGTAGACGTTCTTTTGTTTCCTCCCTCTTTCCGTTTTCAGCTGCAGCGGATGTGAGTTGAGGGGATGCCCAGAGGATGCCAAGAGGATACAGCAGATGTTTAACGTATGATAAACGGACATAGAACGTTTGTTGCTCGGATGTCATGGATTTACATCATACACAGCGGAAAGTTCATCCGTTCACAAAGTTTTGTGCAGCTCGAAACTTCTTGCGTGGATGAAATCGCAGTGGATGGATGCTTGACGGATAGAGCGTATGAAACACGTATGCAATGAGTACACAACGGATGCATCGCGTTTTCCAATGGATGGCAAGCTTTTTTTAACGTTTTACATCCTCTTTGCATCCGTTGGTGCAGTGGGACATGGGCTTTACCCAACAGGAAGTTGTTGCTCATCTTGATGAGAATGCTTGTTTTGGTCCTAGTGAGGGAGAGATGCTTTATGGTGTCAGTCCATTTGCCACTGGTTATGCTGTATGTATTGTAGATAAAAGAGATTTAGGTAACCATCACTATCACTTGATGAACAGATTACATTTTATGAATGGCCAGGCTCACATTTAGATTCCTAATATGTTTTTTTTTTCTTGCAGTTCTGTCAATTACACTGTGGAATGACTTTCCCATTCCTTTTCAATCTTTAATTTTATGCCTGGAGTTATCATTTCAAAGTGGAAGGCAATCACTTGTTTTTCTGTAATATCTGAACAAACACTTTATTTTTATTAGTTTTGCATCCCTTGCATTTACAAGTTTTTAACTTGCAGTCATTTTCTCCAAATTTATCTGTGGACTCATTGCAAAAACTATAAATATGTTAAGGATTTGATTGGAGTTTAATTGACTTATAGCTTGAAGAAATCTTGAAGACTGTGCTAATCTCATCAAAGATTCAGTGGCTGGGGAAATCCCTGCTTTTCTGCTGGATTTGCAAGATGGCACTAGGGTTCCATTAATGTTATTTTAAAAGATAACACCATTAGGTGAACTCATGTCCTAAGCTCCCACTTTGAAGACTGCCCAAGGTTCCCAACACAATTTTGTTTGACATTTAGCTAAAGACTACCTTTATGATGTAACTGATTTTTCCACTCTGTTGGAGGTCACTTAAAAAGGTTTAATTGTTGCTTTTTGAAAGGTCACTATTAGTAATTCTTTCAAGCCCCTCTTTGCAAAGTAAAGTGCTGATTAGCATTACTTTCAATCCTACCAGGATGTGACTCCACCATTAATATCCACATGACATTCATAGAATGTATCAAAATATTATCCAACTAAATAAGATCCAAATTGCTGAACAATAATAATTTGTGGCTCTTTGTTATTAATTCACCCCAAAAATGAGATAGGAAGGTAACTCTAACAAGGGGAAAACAGAAAAGAGAGATCAACTAATAGGCAAAACCAATATATTCCATCTACTCATACTGAAGGGCTTATATATTTTTTAATGTCCTCCCACACAGAAAAAAATCTGTTTCAGTTGGTGAAGTATTTTGAAGAAATAAGTCTCAAACATATTGGGTTAGACTGTGAAGAAGAGCCAGAGGGTTGGAATCAATTCAGTTTTATTCAGTAGAATGATGTATGATTAAAAAAAACCGTTTTTGAAGAAACATTGAAAATTGCATCTCCTGATATTCACAGAAAGCAACTCCTGTGATTTATTGAAGGATATACTGTGAGTGTTTTTTAAAAACAGGTGATACTACTTTTAAAATTGTTTCAACTATAAGGTGTGGATTCTTTAAAGAAGGGGTGAGGAACTATGCCCCTTTTATGACTTGTGGACTTCAACTCCGAGAATGCCTGAGCCATAGTTCCCCACCTCTGCTTTAAAGCATTGAAATTTTCTAGTACTTTTTTTTTTCCTGCTCCAATTGTAACTTGAAAAAATTGGGTTCATTGAGGAGTCAGAAAATACTAAAGGACTAAAACATGTATTTTGAATTATTTTGAAAGACCTATCATGTTGAGATAATTAAAAAATAAAGATTAGGCTTCCGATGGCTATTGGTCTTGATGGGTGTCTATTATCTCTAGAATCTTATCATCCAGTTGTTGGAATTCAAAAATGGAAAGGGGCTGTTATCCCATTTTTCTGCCAGAGTTACACAGAAACCTGGATTTTACAGAACTTTATCCTGAGCAACCACACTCAATGTGTAGTTCTCAATGGAACTGCATTTACATAGAGAGAAGTATGCAGTGGGATATCCCAAGGTTCTGTTTTAGGCCTAGTACTCTTCAACATCTTCATCAATGATTTGGATGAGGGGATAGATGGGAACTCATCAAATTTACAGACAACACTAAGCTACCAGGAATAATCAACACTCCAGAAGATAGCCTTAAGATATAGAAGGATCTTAACTAGAACCTTGGGCACAATCTAACAAAATGAAATTCAGTGGTAAAACATGTAAGGTTCTACATTTAGGCAAGAAAAATAAATGTACAGGTATAGTATATGTGATATCTTGCTCATTAGTGGTAACTGTGAGAGGGATCTTAGAGTCTTAGTAAACAATCACTTAAGTATGAGCCAGCAGTGTGCTGCAGTTGCTAAAAAAGCCAGCACAGTTCAAGGCTGCATAAATAGAGGGATAGAAACAACATCATGTCAAGCATTAACACCACTTTATAATGCCTTGGTAAGGCCACACTAGGAATAATGCATCCAGTTTTCGTTGCCCCAATATAGAAAAGATTTTTCAAGAATGAGTGCAGAGAAGAGCAACAAAGATGATTAGGGGACTGGAGGCTGAAACATATAAAGAACAATTGCTGGAACTGGGTGTGTCTAGTCTGATGAAAAGAAGAACTAGGGATGATATGATAGCAGTGTTCCAATATCTCAGGGGCTGCCACAAAGAAGAGGAGTTAAGCTATTCTCCAAAGCACCTGAGGGTAAGATGTTAGGAAATCCACCTAACAGTTGGGTTGGCAATATATAAACCTGGATAGTCATTTAATACTGTTGTATCTTTAATAGAATGTTGTAATTGTGATTGGCTGAGGTTCCTCCAACGGCCATAAGAGAGAGCCAGAAACCTGGTTTGTTCTTTTTCGCATTTCCTTTTCTTTTCTTTTGCCTTTTGCCTGATCATCATTCTGCTTGAATTGCTGTGAGTCTTGCAACTATTCACAAACTCTGTTTACTGAACTTTGTTTATACTTTGTTTATGAAGAAAAGGACTTCATTTTTTGGATTATCCCTAGACTGATTATTTTGAATACTAACTCCTTTAACCGTGTATGATTTGGACTGTTTGTTGGGCTTTGTTTACCCGTTTACAGGAAGTAAAACTTACATTTTACTATTCAGTGTATCTGTGTGCTGGTTGTGTATTATTCATCACCACTCTCACCATGTTTCCCTGAGTTCACTCATTCTCCTAACGGGGAATACCTCAACACTGGTATTGGGCCCAGACTCAGATAAGTGAGAGTAAGTCTGAATGCACAGTATTGTATACAGACAGCTGTTTACTGTTTAATTGTGGGTTACTATCCTGGTAAAGATGGCACAAGTCACTTCAACAAGTCTATCACTGATGACCCAGTTGGATGGAACAAACTATAATTCCTGGTCTATGAAGTGCAGTCTACTTCTGCATAGGGAAGGGTTATGGGCTGCTGTTCAGGATCCACCAGATGTAAATGCTTGGGATCCAGATGATGAGGACGATGCCAAAAAGTTAGCCGACTTTAAATGGAACAACGAATGAGCTCTTTGTATAATTGGACTAACACTGAGTGACCAGCAGCTAGTCCATATTCGTGGAGAAGAGTCTGCTGCTAGATGTTGGGAGAATTTGAAGATGATTTATGTTCATGACAGTGTAGGTGCACACATACATCTTTCACGTAAACTATTTAGAGCACGTCTTCTGAAAGGTGGAGATATGTTAGCTCATTTGAACTTTATGAAAAGAACTTTTCAAGAGCTACATGAAAAGGAATTAATTTTTTCAGAGCTGCATCAGGTTTACATAATTATTTCCCCATTGGATGAAAGTTATGATGATTACGTATCTTCACAGGAAGTCCTGCCCAGAAATGACATTGACTGACATAACCAGACGATTGTTAGAAGAGGCAAGAAGAAGGCAGGATAGAGGCCAACTGAGAGAGAAACAACCACAAGAAGAGGATTTTTTTTTGTCAATTTTATTTGAGTTTTCACAAAGAAATACAAATAAAACATCTTTTTTGAAAGTAGCGTGATCCTGAGTTACATTTCTTTGTACAGACACAAATTCAATTTCATGCTCATTTTTATGTTCAATTCCATATCTTATTACTGTTTTACATTTTCTACATAGCTTCTCCCCTCTTTTAATTTACTTAATTTTATTTTAATTATCTCATCTCAATTTAAATCCTTATATTTCTACTTTTTGTCTGTCCTGTTTCAGTTTCATATTATCTTTTCTCATCAAACAACACCAAACAACACTTTTCTCTCCTGTAGTTGCTGATTGGAGTATGACACCTTTATATATTTTAAGTTTATCCATTTAACTCATATTTAAGCTTCAATATATACCTTAAAGTTTAACATTCAATATAATATATAACTTCAATTCGGATTCTGCTTGGTACATTCTTAAAATATACACTATATTCTTAAAAAGAAAAAAAAAAGATTATAAATATATTTAGTTAAAACAACACATTCCATTCCAATTCAATTCTATCATTAATATTAATATTCATTAAAATCTTAACTTCTTTAACATTACTTTTCAAATAAATATCATACTTCTATGGGAACAGGTATAAGTTTTCCATAATTAACTTCCCCCCCTTCACTTATATTTTATAAAACATTTAATTAATTAAAATGTTCCCGTCCCTTCCTAATTCAATTCTCTCATTCATTTTATTTTTTTAACAAACATTTCACAAGATTACAATGGCTATTTTATCCCTCATTTTAATCATACATTGTTTCCAATTTTCTAAAAATATTTCTAATTTCATATAATTTAATATAACAATGGAATCTTATGTACCTTTACAGAATCCCTTTTTCAGTTAAATTTTCACCCATTATCTTTAAATAGGCCCTGTTTCTCTATATCTTGTTTCTGTCCTTTATAACTTCTTTTCCTTTCCTTCTTCCTTCTCTTCTTCTCTCTCCCCTTTTTACCCCCTTGTCTCTCTACCTCTATTTCTCTCTTCTGTATTCCCCTCTTCTGTTGCTTTCCAATATTATACTTATTTTTTGAACTATTTTTCTTTTCTTTGGTTGTTTTTTAAAGTCTTAAATTCTCCATTCGTTTTCCTTTTTCTTCCCCACATAGAATTACTTGTTCATTAAAGATGGCTTCTTCTTTGTCCCAGTCTTCTTGTTTTGCAGACGTTTCTTGATGTTTCTCATAGTTCCAAATCTCCATTTCTAAGAATTGAAAAACGAAGACCCTCTCCCTTCTTGTGCATCTTCTTTGAACTTTTTAAGTTCCATTTTCAATTCATCCAGAAGTAGTGCCATTATTTAATTTTTTAAACAACCACCTGATTAATTTTAGTCATTCAAATGCAATAACCAAGACTCCAATGATCATCAAATAATCCAAATACACACAAGCTGTTTCTTTTTGCTTTTTTTGCTTTGTCTTCCAGGGGTTCTACAATTTAGTTACCAAGTTTCAGTTAAAATGTATCTTTTAAAAGTCTTGTTAAAGTTTTACTATCGATTCCTTTTAATTCCAGGCAGTCTCCTCCCTTTTTCCAGATCCTGCCCTTTTATTGTTTTTCTCTCCTTCCCTGTTTATAAAAAACTTTTTAATGTCCAGAAATCTTAATTATCCCTTTGACATTTTACTTTATTTTCAGCTGAATTGCCTGTTGATGTCAAAGCAAATTTTTTTTCTGATTTCTTATTTAAGTCTCTTGGTTGTCAATATAGAGAAAGGGAGAGACAAAAAAAAAAAAAAAAAGCCAAACTTTCCCTTTTCACTTTCCTTCATTGATTCAGAATCTTCTTTGGGAACGATGTTACTTTTTTTTTTTTTAGTTTAAATTCCAGGGTACCTTACTTGTTGCTTTTGCAATTTAACCCAGTCAGCCAGAACTTTTACTTCTTATTTTCCTCCTGCACATTCTTTTCCAGTTCTTCTTTGAGGTGGCCATTTCTGATCACTTCTGCAACCGCCTTCGAGAAAGGGAGAAATGGCCAGCTGAGGAGGAAAGATGTGGCTCTCCTCAACCCCGTTGGCAGTCTCCCCCCTCTTCACCACCTCTACAAGGTGACTTAGCCCTGGAACCAGCCAGCTTGGGGTGCTCCAGCGGTGAGCCCAGACCGAAACTGAACACGATCGTGGATTTCTGTCTGTCGCCGAAGAGGCTCAAAACCAGAAGCCCAAGAAGAGGATTTGTTTTCAATTGCCTATACTGTTAGGAAATTTTTTTGTGTGTGGGCCTAGGAGACATAAAGCTAGATTCTGTAAGAAGAACAAATGACAGAATACTGGTAATCACCAGAAGGCTAAGAAGAATGTTAATTTAGCTATGTCTAGCAGTTCAACTGTAGACCATGATTTGTGGGTAGTTGATAGTAGAGCATCGCAGTACATTACTAGAAATAGAGAGAGTTTGTAAAGATGTAACACTTTTACCCTCTTTCTCTATTAAACAGTTATCTCCCCGAAAGGTTACTACATAACCAATATTAACTAAAGCCCTTACTGATAGCAAATTAAATTTTAGTTTAGGTACATATAACATAGTTAAATGTTCGTTTATACAAGAACAATAAGCAGTACTTCACCTGATGCTTTAATCTTCCATCCATTTGCCAATGATACATGTTGTTTACTTGTGGACATCTTTACAAACCTTCTTCTATCTTTAGTAATGCACTGTGATACTCCACCATCAACAATCCACAAATCATGGTTTACAGTTGAATTGTTAGACAAAGCTAAACTAACATTCTTCTTGGCCTTCTGGTGTTTACTAGTATTCTGTTGTTTTTCCTTTTTAGAGAACCTAGCAATATGTCCCCTAGCTCCAGAAGAAAAACATTTCCTAATAGTATAGGCATTTGAAGATAAATCCTCTTCTTGTGGTTGTTCCTTCCTAAGTTGGTCCCTATCTAGCCATCTTCTTGCTTCTTCTAACAATCTTCCAGTTTTATTAGTCAATGTCAGTTTATCTCTGGGCAGTACTTCCAGTGAAGATACATAGTCATCATAACTTTCATCCAATGAGGACAGAATGATGTAAACTTGATGCAGCTCTGAAAATGTCAGTTCTTTTTCATGTAGCTGCTGAAAAGTTCTTTTCATGAAGTTTAAATGAGCTAACATATCTCCACCTTTCAGAAGATGTGCTCTAAACAGTTTATGTGTAAGATGTATGTGTGCACCTACACTGTCACGAACATAAATCCTCTTCAAATTCTCCCAACACTTAGCAGCAGACTCTTCTCCATGAATATGGACTAGCTGCTGGTCACTCAGTGTTAGTCCAATTATACGAAGAGCTTGTTTGTTGTTCTTTTTAAAGTCAGCAAGCTTCTTGGCATCATCCTCATTTTCTGGATCCCAAGCATTTACATCTGGTGGATTTTGAACTACATTCCATAAAGCTTCTCTACACACTTCATAGACCAGGAAACATAGTTTGTTCCATCCAACTGAGTTATGAGTGATAGTCATGTTGAAGTGACTTGTGCCATCTTTATCAGGATAGTAACCCACAATTAAACAGTAAAGTCCCGGTCCCACTGGCCGACGGACACAAAATGTATGCATAAAGGACACAGTGGATGAGCAAAATTTTGGGGGGGGCTCCATCCGTTATCATCCGCTCCAAAAATTGGTGAAAAATTGCATAAACAAAACGGAAAAGAATGGAAAAGAACGGATGTGGGTAGTATGTAGCGGGGATGTTAAAGGGATGTTTATAGGAAGCCTAGCGGATGATAGCAGATGGAACTGGATGACACATCCAAAGGTATTCCGGGGGAGAATTTCAAAGCAGATGCATAGCGGAAGGGGCGGATGCATAGTGGATGAAGTGGCTGCATCACGGACACCTATAGGAAACAAAGGGGATGCCACGCGGATGTATATCAGATGCAAAGCGTTCACTGCGCATACGGGGAGTATGAATTGCATCAGCTCCGCGGATATAAAAGGATGCAGCATGCATGCAGTCAGCATACAGGGGAAAGACGTGCTGCCACATACATCTTGCAGGAACACCATGGTTTGTCAGTCAGGCAAGAAGAGGAACCCCGTACCTACCTGTTCCAGCCCTGGCAAGAAGTCCAGAACCAGCACCCCACCCCTGGCACTGACTCTGAAGCTGCTGCTGCTGCTGTGGTGGACCAGCCCCAAGGACCTCAAAGCCCTGCTGCTGAAGCCCCTGAAGGCCCTTCTGCTGAAGCCCCTGAAGGCCCTGCTGCTCAAGCCCCTGAATGCCCTGCTGCTCAAGACTCTGAAGGCCCTGCTGAAGCCCCTGCCAGAGGAAGGAAGAGTCAAGGGAAGGAGAAGGGAGAGAGGAAACAGTACACATTTCTGAGGAGCATGAGGATGAGGTGCTGGAATGGCTGAGGGAGAACGAGTACCTGTGGAAAAAGGGCCACAGACTGTATTGCAACACCAAGAAGAAGCAGGTAGCTTGGAGAGACAAGGCAGAGAGCCTGGGGTACACTGCAGAAGTACTCCTAGGATGGTGGAAGCATATACACACCGGATATGGCAAGCTACACCTCAAGATATCCGGGCAGGCCGCTGTCAAGCTCACTGACCAGGAGATGTACATCATGGCCAAGTGCAGTTTCCTGGAGGGTGTGATCCGCCACCGAGGAGCAGCCCCTCTGAGACTCCTCTTCCTCAGACAGCCCACAGACAGCCAGTCCTCTTCCAGGCAGGAGCCAGCTACCCTGTCCAGGCAGGTGTCTTCAGAGGGCCCCACGGCAGAGACCCCTCCGACAGCTGTACTCCCCATGCCGGCAGACTTGGAGGATCCCATGGAGGATGATGCCCTGCTGTCACAAATGGAGGAAGAAGCAGCAGCCACCAGAGGCCAACCCACCCCCACCCCCACCCCCAGCTCCAGAGGATGCAAGCAGAGAGGCAGACGGGAGGGCCAGGACCACAGTGTGCTGTTGGAAATCAGGGACACAATGAAGACCAGCACAGAACCTCTCTCAGCTGGTCCACAGTGAAATACCATCCTCAGACCAGAAGCCCTTCATCACCTACGTGAGCCAGACCCTGAGGGACCTGCCTGATACCCAGTACCAGGTGATGAAGCAGAAGATCACAGCACTTCTGCACAACCCTCAAGGCCCAGCTGAAGCTGCTCCTACCATGTCCAGGTCTGCTCCTCCACCTCAGGCGAGGTCACAGCCCTTCCACGGATTTCAACAGCCCCTCACCTACCAAGGCTACGATGACCAGGACTTCCCACAGCACAAGCAGAACTTCCCAGTCCAGGCCCATGTTCATTGCATGCCACAGATGCCACTCCTCACCCAGCTGCAGACCAGACAGCCCCACTACACTCCTCCTTCCTCCACCCCACAGCCAAGCCCGTCAATGGACAATCTGTCATCAGTATTGGGCCTGACATCTCAAGTCCTTGATGAAAGGCTTCTCAACCTCATGGGACTGAGTCAGCTCTCGGATAGCTTCCTGAACCCACCACCACCTGTTGTACCCTCGGCGCAAACCACCCCAATGGTGCCTCAGACCAGCACTCAAGCCACAGCCACCTCCACAGTCCCTGCCCGCTTAACAGCTGAGACTAGGGACATGAGTCAGAGTGACTGAGAATAGGGTCAGAGACTGAGCTGTACTTGTTAAGTTTATCTTTGCTTAAGACACTTTTCTTGGTTCATTTTGCTTTTTTAATAAAGTCATAAAGTTTACCTAAGAAAGTTAATACAGGTTATCTTTGCTTAAGACACTTGGTTCATTTTTTTTACTTAATAAAGTGTTGGTGAAAACTTTGAAAAAATGGTTAAGCCTTTGCATGCTTGTGGGATAGATAAGGATAGTTGTGGGATAGATAAACCTCCAATGCAAGCATCGTTGGGACTGTATGGTCCACCATCCCAGCTGCCACACGTATGGATCTTTATTATCAAAAACAATTTATTCATTGATCAACACATTTTAAAATAAACAAAGCTCTTTATTAATGCTCTATTCATTGTAGGAACACTCAATATACATGGCACAATCTCATCAGTGTTATGCGAGAGCTTCAAGGAAGCATCCATTAATGATCTATCATCCTATCTTGCCACTCCACTGCTCCAGCTGGGGAGTTGCACCAGTGCCTCAGGAGGTTGCGCTGCTTCTTCCCTTCACGTCAAGCTCTGTTGGGGCCTTGTACATCCACAGTGTCTATCAGGTTACGTCCTTGCCTCTATTCACCAGGCTCCATGTCCCCATTCCCTTGTTGATGGTCCACAAGTCTGTTCTGCAACACTGGGTAGTGGGTGCGCATGAGATTGTGCAGGATGAAGCAAGCTTCCACAATGCTCCTTATAGTCTGTGGCTCATGCTGCATGGTGCTGAGAAGTATCTGGAACCTGTTGGCCAGGATGCTGAAGGTGTTCTCCACCACCCGTCTTGCCCTGGACAGGCTGTAGTTGAAGATCCTCTCTTCACGGGTGAGGTATCTTGAACTGTAGGGCTTCATGAGGTAGGTTCTGAGGGAGAAGGCGTCATTCCCAACAATGAAGGAGGGCACATCTTATGTGTCATTGGGTAGGGGGTCTGGACCTGGGAACCCATGATGAGGTGGCATTCCAGCCCATCCTTGAGGTCACTTGCGTTTTATACCTGGCCATCTGAAGCAGACCTGTTGCCTGAAGCATCGATGTAGATGAACTTGTAATCCGCATCAACCATGGCAAAGAGGATGATACTGAAGAAGCCCTTGTAGTTGTAATAAGTGGACTCTGAGTTGGCTGGAGCTTTGCAGGCCACGTGCTTACCATCTATGGCTCCAAAGGTGTGGGGAAAGTTCCACCTCTGATACCACTCTTCTGCAAGTTTTCTCCAGCCTTGTTCAGTGATGGGGCACTTGAGGAGCTCTTCTACGTACTCTTCAATGATGGCCTGTACCACTTCTCTGACCACTTTGCTAATGCTGTTGTGTGGCACCCTCCATGCATACTGCATGTTTCTGTATGTGGTTCCAGAGGCCAGGTACCACAGAGTCAATGCCACCTTCAGTCCAGCATCCAGGTTGGGATGTAAGTTGGTGCTAGGCTTGGTCAACCTGGGTCTCAGATGCTCTACAAGTTCATCAAACATGGCTGGTGGCATTCTCATGAAGTGATGGAATGCATGAGGGTCTTCATTCCTCAGGTCCACCATCAACTGCTCACACAGTCCAAACTCCATTCTTCTCACAATCCATCCTCAGACCCACACAGCTCTTGGACGTCTCCTTCCTCTCCTTCTGTGTAAAACTTGATACAGTCTGAACAGGTTTTGGTTCTGGTGATGAATGAGCGCAGCTATCATACGGACTGTGTCATCATCCATGGTGGAGAACAATTGATGATGTTGAAGACCAAGACCAAGGGTGGTGAGGTCTGTACACCACGGCTGCTGGACTCATACTGAGATCCAGATGATTTTCTCCCCCTTTTTATAGGAAATATCGGTTGTCCGCTAGGTGTCCTTCTACATACTCTAGACATGCTCCAGACATCCTAAATATATGAGATACATCCCAGATACAAATGTTTTGTCTGTTTTTAATCCTTTATATATGAGATGCATATGCTTACATTCTTTCTATTTCTGTGCTACTAATGCTGTGTAGACGTTCCGTGTACCTTTTGTTTCCTCCCTCTTTCCATTTTCAGCTGCAGCGGATGTGAGTTGAGGGGATGGCCAGAGGATGCAGAGAGGATACAGCAGACATTGAACAGATGATAACGGACATAGAATGTTTGTTGCCTGTATTTGTTGTGGGATGTACATCATACACGGCAGAAAGTTCATCTGTTCGCAAAGTTTTGTGCAGCTCAAAACTTCTTGCGCGGATGAAATTGCAGTGGACAGATGCTCAATGTATGAAACACATATGCAATGAGTACACAATGGATGCATAGCATTTTCCAATGGATGGCAAGCTTTTTTTAACATTTTACATCCTCTTTGCATCTGTAAGTGCAGTGGGACTGGGCCTTAAACAGCTGTCTGTATACAGTACTGTGCATTCACACTAACTCTCAATTATCTGAGCCTGGTATGGCCCGGGCCCATAACCAGTGTTGAGGTAATTCCCATTAGTAGAATGAGCGCATACAGGGAGACATATAGAAAGTAGTGCTTGAATAATACACACACAGTACACAGATACACTGTACAGTAAATGTAAGTTTTTACTTCCAGAAAGGTTTAAGCAAAGTCCAAAATAAGCAGTCCAAAATTCACAAGTAAATCAGTCAGTTTTCAATCCAGAAAAAATCAAAATATCAAAGTCCAGTGTCAAAAACTGTTCAGTATCAGACTTACATTAAATCCAGTAATATCAGTTAATTAGATAATATGGAGCAACGGCAATACTTTCCAACAGAAGGAAATAAAGATACACTCACACTCTCTTCTGAGACTCAGACTAAGACTAAAACAACCCAGGTTTCTGGCTCTATCTTATGGCCGTTTGAGAAACCACACCCAATTGCATGCTCTTGCATTCCCTTCAAGAGACATTAAAATGTTTATCCTGGTTTATATATTTCTAACCCAAATGCCTGTTGGTAACTTATATTCCTAACATCAACCAATTAGCCAGGTTTAACGCTGAACCTACTAAAAGGCACTGGCAAGCTACTAAGCGTGTGTGAGATATGCATTATATTTGGAGCCTAAGGATGAACTACGTTTAACTGCATATGCCAATGCAAGTTTCGCTACATTTAAATCAACATCAGGTACTGTAGTGTTATTAGGAAAGGTGTTCATTGGATGGCAGTCTATTTGACAAAAACATCTCTTATCAACAATGGAGGCTGAATTCTCATGTTTGTCTCTATTATGTAAGGACCTGGTATGTTATAAACAATTAATGATAGACATGGGAAGTAATGTAAAGGAACCTATTGTATATGAAGACAACCAATCAGCAATTCAGATGGCTTCCAATCCCGCTGTAAAGATAAGATCAAAACACACCGATCTACAATATCTGAATGTGAGACAATGTGTTCAAAGTAAAATGATTAAACTGGAGTACTCCATGTCAGAGAATAACATTGTAGATCATTTTACGAAAATCCAAGGCACTTTAAAACATAAGGCTTGCTGTGAAGATATATATATATATATGTTTTCTTAGGCTTTCGTGGGTACTTACATGTGTGCTGTTTAGCTTCCTTCGGGTATTATCCCACGTCATTGTAGTTCTGTTAAAGTTGTAGCAACGTTTCAGCAGAATCTCATCTGCCATCCTCAGGCTTCTGTATAGAGTTAGTTCCTGGTTTCAAATTTGAGGCTGGTCCATTCTGATTGGTTGGGAGCCTGGATATGTATTCATTGGACTTGGAGTTTGATTGATTGGTGTTTCTGGTTTCTTCTGTCTGTTTTGTGGCTTTGATTGGCTGGCAACACTCTGTTCTTGTGTTGGAGGCTTTCAGTGCAGCTTGGCTCCGTGTGAAGGGACGGCTGCTCTTCATTAGCAAGCTGCTAATGTATATATATATATATATATGTGCTGTTCAGCTTCCTTCGGGTATTATCCCACGTCATTGTAGTGCTTTTAAAGTTGTAGCATCGTTTCAGCAGAATTTCATCTGCCATCATCAGGCTTCTGTATAGAGTTTGTATGTGGGTCAGAGTCTCACAGTCTTTGGTTTTAAATTTGAGGCTAGCCTATGCTGTGCCAGGATGGTTTTTTTCTTCATCCTGATTGGTTGGGAGTCTTGGTCTGTGTTTATTGGACTTGGAGTTTGATTGATTGGTGTTTCTGGTTTCTTCTGTCTGTTTTGTGGCTTTGATTGGCTGGCAACACTCTGCTCCTTCACTGGAGGCTTTCAGTGCAGCTTGGCTTCGTGTGAAAGGACGGCTGTTATCTATTAGGAAGCCAGGTTTCATCTGGGTGCCTGGTGGGGGGGGTGTTTGAGCTGGAGGTATCGGAGAGAGTCTGTTTGTGCCCAGGTGTTTGCCTGGCTTGTGGTGTGGAGATCTTTCTATTTGAGAGTGCAGGCTTCCAAATGATTGACAGTCTGGTGGTCCAAGTCCAATAAACACAGACCAAGACTCCCAACCAATTAGGATGAAGGAAAAAAACCATCCTGGCACAGCATAGGCTAGCCTCAAATTTAAAACCAAAGACTGTGAGACTCTGACCCACATACAAACTCTGTACAGAAGCCTGATGATGGCAGATGAGATTCTGCTGAAATGTTGCTACAACTTTAAAAGCACTACAATGACATGGGATAATACCCGAAGGAAGCTGAACAGCACACACACACACACACACACATATATGTATATATATATGTATGTGTGTATTATATATTGTCCTACCCAAAGGGGAGAATGTTAATATTGATGGTCACCTAACAGTTGGGTTGGCAATATGTAACCCAGGATAGTCATTTAATAGTGTTGTATCTTTAAGGGAATGTTGTAATTGTGATTAGCTGAGGTTCCACCAATGGCCATAAAAGGGAGCCAGAAACCTGGTTTGTTCTTTTTCGCATTTCCTTTTCTTTTCTTTTGCCTTTTGCCCGATCGATGGAATTGCTGTGAGTCTTGCAACTATTCGCAAACTCCGTTTACTGAACTTTGTTTATGATACTGGTAAAGAAAAGGACTTCGTTTTTTGGATTATCCCTAGATTGATTATTTTGAATACTAACTGCTTTGACAGTGTATGATTTGGAATGTTTGTTGGACTTTGTTTACTCATTTACAGGAAGTAAAACTTACATTTTACTGTTCAGTGTTTCTGTGTGCTGGTTGTGTGTTCTTAATCACCACTCTCATTATGTTTCCCTGAGTGCACTCATTCTCCTAACGGGGAATACCTCAACATAAGACATAAATACAATGGGTGGAAACTAATTAAGGAGAGAATCAACCTAGAAGTATGTCAAAAATGCCTGACAGAACAATTAATCAGTGGAATAACTTGTCTCCAGAAGTTGTAAATGCTCCAACACTGGAAGGTTTTAAGAAGAGATTGGACAATCATTTGTCTGAAATGGTATAGGGATTCCTGCTTAAGCAGGGGGTTGGACTAGAAGACTGCCCAGGTCCCTTCCAACTTTGTTTTTCTATTCAATAGATATTGCCTTAAACCATATGAGACCTTTTCCAGGAGGATTAAATCTAGGTCTAATTCTGATAGGGAGGTGAAGGACTGAAATAGAGAGGAAAGAATGGAGCCAAAACTGAGTTATTTTTCATGACAATTGGACAAAATTGTTTTGAGCCATTTAAGATACAGGTAGTCTTTAACTTATGCTCACAATTGAGCCCAAAATTTCTGTTCCTAAGGAAGGCAGTCATGAAGTGAGTATTCCCCATTTTACCATCTTTTTGCCAGTTGTTAAGGAAATCATTGCAGTTATTATGTGAACGATACAGTCATTAGGCAAATCTAGGTTCCCTCACTGACTTTGCTTGTAAGAAGTCAGGTGAGAAGTTTACAAATCATATGATACCAACGAAACTGTCATAAATACATGCCAATTGTCAAGAGCCTGAATTTTGATCATTTGGGGATGCTTGTAGCAGTTACATGTGTGAAAACTGTAAGTCACCTGTTTCACTTCTGCTGCAATTTCGAAAGATGATAAAATGAACAGTCATAAGTTGAAGACTATCTGTATATCTGTTGTAAGGAGAAATGAGAAATCACAGTATTATTTGCTGAAAAGCCATTTGCTTTAGGCGAACCAATTTAATATGAGAACCTGTGGAATAGTGAAGTAAAAGAGAACCGCTGGTTTTCCATTCTCAAAGCCTTATTAACTCTCTGTATTAGCACCCATTTTCCAGTATCATCTTCCTTTTATGTTTATTAAACACAGGATGACTGCAGGCTTTGCTGATGACTTGCAGAACTGTAATATGTATTTTTGTCTTTCTCTCTGTGTATCTCTGAACAGTGGTGAGATTCAAATTGTTTTACCACTGGTTCTGTGGGCGTGGCCTAGTGGGTGTGCTTTGTTTAATGCCAGCATGCAGCTTTCCCCACTTCAACTAAGACATGCAGTGTCAATCAGCTGAGAGGATAAAGAAGAGAAAAGTGCAGGGGCAGGTGGGAGGGCCGATTAGCTGATTGTGGAGGCTTTTTTTTTTTTAACTACCGGTTCAGTTGAACTGGTCCAAACCCGCAGCATACCACTACTGTCTCTGAATATGTGTCTCTGCATTTGCATGCATATGTGTATCTGTATCTGTAACGGGACAAACTCGCCACAGCCAACTTGCTGTGTCCAACTCATGACAGCCAACTCACCACAAGATAACTCACCATGGCCAACTTGCCACAGGACAATTCACCATGGGACAATTCTACAATTCAATTTAATTATTTAAAATAAATTAAAAATCAGTTTTTATCATTCACATTTGTCATTCACATTTCATTCTGTTCCTCCTTTTTTATCCTTTCTTTAATGATTCTGTTCCACCATTTCTTTGATATTAGTTTCACTCTTGTCTCGCAGTGAGTTGTCCTGAAATGAGTTGGCCATGGTGAGTTGTCCCCCTGCAAGTTGGCTATGGTGAGTTGACTGTGGGGAATTGATTATGGTCATGGCAATTGTCATAAATGTATACGCATATGTGTGCTTATGAATTTGCTGAATAAGTACCATAGAAAGTTAGGCCACCATATCTGGAGTGCAAAACTCCCTACAATCATTACAGTAGATAGTGCCAAAGACATTAGATGCTATCTAATAGTTATCCAAATTTTACAGTTCTATTTTACTCAAGGGTGGAGGAAAGCAAGCTTATGAGTATAATGACAATATCCTCATAGTATACACATATATATTTAACAAATCTGTACATTTAAAAAATTAAAAGAGCTTCAGCATATCCAAATGGGTTGGTGAGGGTATACAGTACAAAGTAAAAAGGCAATGATGCTGATGGGCACTTTCTAGCCCTTTCCAAGGTTGCTTAATTGAATCTCCTTAAATTTATTTCCATTATTATAGGCAAATGCAAAATCACTATTCATATTTCCATGCAATGCATAACTTTCATGTCTTATTAGAGGGAAAATATTGTATAAATCAGGCAACTGGATACTTTTCTGACATGCTGCTTCTGCCAAAGGAAGGCCAAAGTTGGCTTCTCATCTGGACAACTGGCCAAAGGTCTTATCTCAGTGCTGGTTCAAGGTATAGGAGGTCCCTAAAACATACTGATTGATAGTACCTCCAGCCATTGCAAAGAATTGCATTTTTAGAATAATTTTTAGAATGATTCAGAAGGAGGAGCAGTATTTGGTGTCCTCTAAACTTTGCTACCCAAGACAAGTACTTACTGAGCCTTCAACTAAAGGTGACCTGTCTCATGCTATGCTACTCATCTGTCACCTCCTTTTTGCCTGCTAATTGTGCAGGTTGTATTGTTCCATTATTCTTGGATATTTGAAGAAGAGATGTTGCCCACACACTGGGCTAGAATCATGGCTGGTATGAAAGCTGTATTTGAAAACCAATGCAATCTTTCTTTAGTCTTTTTCATTTTTCTATACATAATACATATACCTTGGCCAGAAAAATTATTTAATTTATACATAAAACCAAAGTGATGAATAAACAAGTACCTCAACATAAAAAAATAGTTTCAAATCAATGACTATTTTTTAAAACAATGACTAACACTTGCATCACAAAGATTCACCATTGTGAATCATTAAATGGGATTTAATTACTGATTTTCAAACAGGTTTTGAGATTTGTTTGCTTTTATATTTCTCAGAGAAACACCATTTTAGATTCCTGAGCAAATGGATTCTTTTTCCTGCCTTGTATGCAACAGAGTGAGAACAAAGAAAGATAAATGGTTAGAATTAGAATAATTGTTAAAGCTTACCTGATGGAGAAATATGTCTCCAAGAGATGGAAGGATCAGGTTTCCCTGTAGCTAAGCAGGCCAGTGTGATGTTGCTTCCTTCGTTCGCCACAATATCATTTGAGATATGACTTATCTTTGGAGAAACTGAAATGAAAGAACACAAAGCAATTAAATATTTCTTTATCCATTACATTCCTTTAAACTAATTAATTTAATGATGTCATTATACTTAACAGTAGGATATTTCTATAAGGTACCTTTCCTGATCCAGTAGCCTTCAGATGAATTAGATTTCATGTCACATTATCCCAAACAACAACCATTCTTGTTCCAAAATTGTAATATCCAGGAAAATAAATTTTATGAGCCACTGAAACTGAGCACTTCAACAGGTAGTATGATTTCTGAGACACTGTATTTGCACTCTACATTGTGCTTTGGCTGATACAACACTTAATCTTACAGAGTTACATGCATTTCAGGAATTCTGATTCTTTCACCACATATCAAGGAATGGCTTCTTCAGTGAGGAATATTTCTATATTTGGAGACTTTGTGCATACTTTTACACAGTACTGAAGTTGGAGGAAACAGATTCTTTACTTGACTCTCCACTGGTAAACTATTATATTATCCCTATAATAAATATTGAAGAATTTTATCCAACTCATCTTATCTTCATAAAAGTCTGACTGGTCCAAAATCACAGAATGGATTTCACAGACCAATATAGGTTGAAGCCTGGGCTTTCCCAGACTTGAGCTGTAAATTGTAGCAGTGTCATAGTGTGATGGATTATTGTTTTACTCATCTTTCAGGGATTACATCTTCCAGGAAGGACAAATGCACATCACCACAAACATGTATTGCTTTCCATCTTATAAGTGGATTGTGATGTGAGCAGTTTTTTCAGTTTTTTATCGAAGGGGTGAAAAATTTTTCTGATTATTTATTTCTTAAATTTATTTGTGCTCATTTCACTGTGGGGCTTCTTTGGGTGGCTTGATTATAAGCAGAAACACCTTATTTCAATCAGTATTTACCTTAAAATAGCCCCCTACAAAAAGTTACATACATCTTCTTGAAATATTTTCCTGCAGAGAAAAGTCGAGGAAAAGAAACAAGGACTTCCCATTCCCTCTTCCTGGAAACTGAACCATCATTGCAGTTCTACCTACTATGTAAGTATTTTCCAATAAAGTTGGGTTTTTTCCTAATCAAGGGGATTGTTATCACAGGGTAATGTGCTGAATCATTTCACATAGCATGCTCTCTCATGCTCCTGTTTCTAGTTTTCTTTCTGACATCTCTCTCTCTTCCCACTTTGTTTCTCATATTGTATTTTCCAGATATTAATATATTTCCAAACCCTCAGGATCCACCACCTGCTCTTTTTTTGCCTTTTTCCAACAGTACTTCCAAAGTTAGGAGGAACCAATATTTAGATGGTCAGTACATGGTGCAGTCTTCTAAAATACATGAAGAAACACCCCCCTCCCCAACCTGCTCTAATGATATGTATTAAGTTTCTTTGGTTAAACAGCTCTATAAAAATTATACAGCAGCAGAATCAATAAAAACAGTTCTAATCAGATTTCTTTCACAAGAGTTGTTGCAAGGCTACATCAACATACACCGATCAATTCAAGGCAGTCTTCTAGGACAGAAAGGAGTGCAAGGAATGTTTATTGAATCTAGCCTCAGAACATCACCCTTTTTTGCATTGCCTCTTTGGAAAGCAACTGTTCAGGATTTTTCATGCCTTCTTAATTTTTGCCCTTTTAAAATGTATGCTAAGTAGCATATCTCTGTAGATAAGAGGGGCATTGCTCCATTTTGCTTCTCAGAGATGGGAAAAGAATTTGACAACATCTCCTGTCTATTTCTACAATACAATTTGTTTACACACGGGCACAGTTTCAGTGATTGATTTTTCCCAAGGAGACTTACATTTGAAGTGCTGCGTAACAACAAATAACATGGTAAACACTTGGAAGGACCAAGCTGTGCAAAGCCACTTTTAGTCCTCTGGGAGTCTTTAAAGGGAGCAGAGTGTGGATTGTTGCCAGATTCAAGCACTCTAAGAAGGGATTTCTGCATACAGGAACATGGCCTCTGCCTTATTTTCTTTGCAGCCCTCATTCTTTCCCCACTGTGCACACTGGAACCTCAATAGGTGGAGAGAGCATCTCTCTAATATCTGTTCCTGGAAAGAGATGAAAGCAAAATAATGTATTCATGCCCTACATGTTGCCCTGCAGGAAACAGAATAATGCAGAAGTTCCTTCTTCTTTTTTTCTTTTTCTTCTTCCTTCATTTTCCATCTTCCTCCTTCTTTTTCCTCTTCCTCTTCTTTTCTTCTCCTTCCTTTCTTTCTTCTCCTCCTCCCCCTTTTCCTTCCTCCCCTTTTATTTTATCTAAATGCTGCTGCATGGGTAAAACCACATTTTTTAAAAGTATAAAAGATAGCCTGGCTGAATATGCTGAATAAAATGAAGACTGGGTTTAAATTGTTTTAAATGTGGAGGCAGTTGTTCTTAATAGGTGTGGAATGCCCTGATAATGAAGTAAGTATGGTGTGCATATTTGTTGTTCCTAAAACTCTGTATTAATCCAGACTCTATTAGCCCCTCAAAACTGATTATGTGCCACAAGCTGCAGAAGAGGCTTCAACAAACATTGTACTAGGTTATCTATACCAGGACTGACATTTGTCCTATATTATTTTATTAATAGAGGGTTTATTAAACATAGTTTCTTAGGTATTTAAAGTATTTGAAAGTTTGGCATATCCTTAGATAATACAGGCTCAAATTTCTCTTTCTCCTCCTCCTTTTCCTCCTCCTCTTTAAAAAAATATAATCCTTCAAGAACTTGTTCATGAACTGTATGTTAGTATAATTTAGTGCCAGGTTACTCTATTGAGTATGTCAATGCTTTAACAAATTCAAAATGTCTCTCCTTCAACAGAATTGCTGTTGACAAATTTATGTTCCATTAATTTGCTGGTAACTAGTTTCATAATTAACCATAACTACATCTTGTTCCTCCAGAGTTCAGAGCTTCTTTTGTAGCTTTTGACCAAAGCAGTGCAGTTTAGATAGCATTTGATTCTCATAAACAAATCTTAAACTGAAATAAACACATTGTTTGTTGTTTCTCCTTTGCAATTCAATTTAAAACATAAATTTTTCATTAAAGTTATGTCTAAGTAGTTCAAAAGCATCAAACAAAAAGCCAAGTATCAAACTGGAGAAAAATTGATAATTTTTTCAAGAATTTTCCTGTAGGAAGTATACAGAAGGCTAGAGATAAAAGTGATGGATTGGCCCAATCCACCATATCCACTGCTTGTATTTTTTCAATTGTTTCCAGATTTCCTTGCTTCATCAGTAAAGAGTTATATTAATATACAATCCACTGGCATATTGTACAAATGTTTAAACTTCATGTGAATACTATTTTATAATTCAGGAGAAAAAAGCAGAAGACAAACTTAAAAAAAACAACTCTCTGGTATAATTCCCTCATCTTGTTAAATTTGTAAAAAGGGATGTGTGGGTTTCATTTTGACTAGCTAACTTTCAATGAAGAAAAAACCAGAGCAAAATGCAGAAATTGAAATGTGATTGCACAGCTTGCCACAACTTTGTTAAAGTGTTACATTCAACAGTGCTATCTGAAGTGAGAACAGCTGCAGAAATATATCCTACAGCAAGTGTCAGTAGCAGAAAAAGTACATCTGAGTATCAGCAACCATCTCATCCTTAGGACTGAGACTCTTGTTATGTTTTAACCAGGAGTGTCCACCAGGTGTGGAGAAAACACTCAAGATAAGTGGCCACAGTGAAGCTCCGCATACAAAATATAGACAAGTCTTCAAGCACACCTTTGGGGCCATCACCTTGACTTCCACATTCGAGGAAAACTTTGGTTTCAACCAGAGGTGGTATTCAGCAGGTTCTGACCAGTTCTGGAGAATTGGTAGCAGAAATTTTGAGTAGTTCGGAGAACCAGCAAATACCACCTCTGACTGGCCCCACCCCCATCTATTATCTGCTTCCTGAGTCCCACTCCCAGCTGATTGGCTGGGTCTTCTTTTGTTACCCTGCACAAGAGAATGGAGCTGGAAAGCAGGTTTGTGGGATGGGGAGGGAATGGAGATTTTGTATACCCTTCCCTGCCATGCCCACCAAGCCATGCCCACCAAACCATGCCATGCCCACCAAGCCATGCCCACAGAACCAGTAGTAATTTTTTTTTAATCCCACCACTGGTTTCAACAAATGCATAACAGGCATATTTCACAAAACCCTAAAGCAAATAACTAGGCTCACACACTTGAGCATTGTGTGGTCTTAAAAGAACTGGGTTAAAAGTGTCCTTTAGACACAGAAAACAACTCTTTTGATATATTTTTTATGCCAAACTTGGATAGCAAGGATCATAGCATGCAAAGTCCTTAGTGCTACTTTACTAAGTTGCAGGCATGCTACCGGCAGCAGTGTTGTGATTTGCCAAATGAATTCATTATTTTCCAGACATGAAATGATTTTTCAGGTTTTTTCATGCAATATTTCATTCCTTATTGTGCTACTTTTCAAAATTTACCATACAATCTGTCAGACCAGGTGCAAATCATAAAATTTCAATCCTATTAAATATTTTTTTTTAAAAAAAACCAGTTTGAATAACTGACTTTAATACCTCACACGGTATTAACTTCATTGTGTTAAAAAGTTGACACAAATCTATCTTAAATATTTACACATTTTTAAAATAATTGTTAAACTACTAAATATTAAATGTAACTATATTTAAAGGTAAAAATATTTAAATTATGAAATCCACAAAGCTCAAGTTTATATTACATGATTGACCATTGGTGTAAAATGGAGTGCAAAATTGTTTGGAATGTTTTTTTTTAAACTTTTTCCTTAATTGAAGCTATACAAGGCCCACATAACTGATAGTAGTGGACATTTTGAATCCAAAACATTGGAAATGGACTCATAGTGCATGAGTTGAGTTTGATGACTATTTATATTTCCCTGATATATCTGGGGAATTTTGTCTAGGTTTGGCTGATGTGACGTCTTATTGATGTTCTGTTTATAGTACTTCTTGGAAGGAGTGGATAAATTGAGCTATCCATGGGATTGCTCCCACGTATCTTTAATGTCGTCCCATAGCCAAGGTGGCATTTTGAGAGCTGAAGGCTATGAAGCAATTAGGAGGTTAGGATGGAGGATTAAAATCTAAATGGAAGGACTCTACAACAGAGTCAAATATAACTAAACACAGGCTGAAAGTCCAGATGTGTGTGTGTGTGTGTGTGTGTGTGTGTGTGTGTGTGTGAAAAGCTACAGGTCTCAGTTCACTCACATTGGTTCAGTTATTTGAATCAGGGAGGAATGTGTTTAATATACAGTAGACCTTGGAGATCAGAATGGAGAATACTCAAAAGCTTGCTTTTCCAATTACTAATATAAGATCAAAATCTGACTATGGATGAAAGTACAATAATCAGCAGTAGCTAGGACAGACCTAGGATACAGTTTCTGAAATATGTTTCTCAACACATGCAGTTCCATATATAGTTTCATGTAGACTTTTAATAATTATACCCAATTTAAATAATTTGTAATAAATTATTCTTAATATACATATTTTACTATGTACTTGTCCCACTATATACTATATTGAGAAGCAACTAATTCCAATCCTTCCTTCCTTCCTTCCTTCCTTCCTTCCTTCCTTCCTTCCTTCCTTCCTTCCT
>BLBF01000020.1:29596374-29640706 GCA_015471245.1 Laticauda colubrina | reverse complement strand
CACACGCAGAATAGTCTATTCTGACTCAGAATAGTCTCAGAGACTGAGTTGTTTACTTGTTTAATAAAGTTTATCTTTGCTTAAGACACTTAATAGTTTACTTGGTTCATTTTGCTCATTTAATAAAGTCATAAAGTTTACCTAAGAAAGTTAATAAAGTTTATCTTTGCTTAAGACACTTAGTTTACTTGGTTCATTTTGTTTACTTAATAAAGTGTTGGTGAAAACTTTGAAAAAATGGTTAAGCCTTTGCATGCTTGTGGGATAGATAAGGATAGTTGTGGGATAGATAAACCTCCAGTGCAACCATAGTGGGACTGTATGGTCCACCATCCCAGCGATCTAGATGATTTTCTACCCCTTTTTATAGAAAATATTGGTTGTCCACTAGGTGTCCTTCTACATACTCTAGACATACTGCAGACATCCTAAACATATGAGATACATCCCAGATACAAACGTTTTGTCTGTCTATTTCCATGCTACTAATGCTGTGTCGACGTTCTGTGTACCTTTTGTTTCCTCCCTCTTTCCATTTTCAGCTGCAGCGGATGTGAGTTGAGGGAATGGCCAGAGGATGCAGAGAGGATACAGCAGACGTTTAACGGATGATAACAGACATAGAATGTTTGTTGCCCGTATAAGTCGCGGATGTACATCGTACACGACGGAAAGTTCATCCGTTCACAAAGTTTTGTGCAGTTCAAAACTTCTTGCGTGGATGAAATCGCAGTGGACGGATGCTCAACGGATAGAGCGTATGAAACACGTATGCAGTGAGTAGACAACGGATGCATAGCATTTTCCAACGGATGGCAAGCTTTTTTTAATGTTTTACATCCCCTTTGCATCCGTAAATGCCTTAACTCCTTCCTTAATACTTGCTGGTGCTTTCAGGGGCTACAGAAATCATTGAATAAATTAATGCCATTTCCAGAGAGCTTGAAATCAATGTACAGTGGCAAGGGGGACATTAAAATATTATTTCTCCTCCAGGCTCTTTGCTAAGTGGGACTGTAATTTCCCTTTGCTTCTAAAACTGATAAAGAACAATTCAATAATGAAGCCCATGGAAGGCTAGCCAAGGCTGCCCCTTTGTAAATGATCTCAAGAAATGAACAAGATCAGTGGAAATAACAATAGTAGCAACTTGATTTAGATCTCAGATTTGGGCATCCAAGGTTTTAATACTCGCAAGCTATTCTTTGGTCACAGCAGGGCACATAGAAAGAATAATAAAAGCTTTAGATTAAATCTACCTGTAGAAAGCAGAAGACCTTACTATCTCGCAACAAATACCTAGCTCTTATATTCCAACCTCTAAGCTGTATCTCAGTAATTGCTATACTGTCACTATAAAGTAGGGATTCCAGATCAGGGCTGCCAAAAATGGACAACTATAATATTGCAGCAAAGAGTTTGCTATCTCTTTGCTGCCATCCCCCAGTCATTAAATTTGGGGCAGAGAGGGGAGGGTGATAGCAGAGGGAATGAGGTTATTTGTAGGTGGAGAAAGATTGAAATTGGCCTTTCAAGTATTTCCATTATTTGCACACCTTTAATGGAGGCCTGGCTGTGCATATATTGCAACGCACCCATCAATAACTATGAACAACTTGATAGAATGGAGATTGCCACTACTTGCACAGCAGGCAGCCAATGCTGCTACTGATCATCATAGACGAAGGTGTCACTGGCAGCCTTCTCTAAAGCACCATGTTGTTTGATATGCCAGAGACACAATGGTTTTCCCTCCCTTTCCACTCTTCTCTTCAACCGCTTCATCCCATTTCACATAAAGGATTAGGACTGTTTTTCCAAAATTCAACCTGTCTCTTTCTTGTTTCATCTGGGGAATGTTAAGACTTAAATATTAATCTACCTATTTTATGTACATGTGTGGAGGATTTGATCTAAATGTGTTAGCAAATCTCAGTAAAGCACAAACATTTTACTGTGCCGTTTTCATTAATATATTTGCTGTGCACACAAGTATTCCATTGTGCACATATCTTAATCAGGGAGTTCAAAAACAAATCAGGCCACCTGTCTCTGAATTTGTATCTTGCAATAAAAATACAAATCAAACAATCTTTTCCCCGCCCTTCTGTTTAAAGTGTATGCCTGGACATCACTTCTTAAATATAATTTCTACCACATGTACAATGCACATGGGAGAGTCATTTGTGATTTCAGGCTCTCCATTTGTCCTTGCACTTCTGCACATCATATATATGGCTATAAAACAGAGGCTATACAGTTGAAACTCAAAAAATTAGAATATCGTGCAAAAGTCCATTTATTTCAGTAACGCAACTTAAAAGGTGAACCTAAGATATGAGATAGACTCATTACATACAAAGCAAGATAGTTCAAGCCGTGATGTGTCATAATTGAGATGATTATGGCTTACAGTTCATGAAAACCCCAAATCCACAATCTTAGAAAATTAGAATATTGTGAAAAGGGTCAATATTCTAGGCTCAAAGTGTAACACTCTAATCAGCTAATTAAGCCATAACACCCATAAAGAGTTTCCGAGCCTTTAAATGGTCTCTCAGTCTGGTTTAGTAGGAATCACAATCATGGGAAAGACTGCTGACCTGATAGTTGTGCAGAAAACCATCACTGCCACTCTCCATAAGGAGGGAAAGTCTCAAAAGGTAATTGCAAAAGAAGTTGGATATTCCCAAAGTGCTGGAGCAAAGCACATTAATAGAAAGTTATGTGGAAGGGAAAAGTGTGCAAGAAAAAGGTGCATAAGGAGCAGGGATGACCGCAGCCTGGAGAGGATTGTCAGGAAAAGGCCATTCAAAAGTGTTGGGGACTTTCACAAAAAGTGGACTAAGGCTGGAATCAGTGCATCAAAAGCCACCACACACAGATGGATCCTGGACATGGGCTTCAATTGTCATATTCCTCTTCTCAAGTCACTCCTGAAAAACAAAAAACATCAGAAGCATCTTACCTGGGCTAAAGAAAAGAGCCCTAGTCTGTTGCTCAGTGGTCCAAAGTCCTCTTTTCTGATGAGAACAAATTTTGCATCTCATTTGGAAACCAAGGACTCAGAGTCTGGAGGAAGAATGGAGAGGCACACACTGCAAAATGCTTGAAGTCCAGTGTGAAGTTTCCACAGTCTGTGTTGATTTGGGGAGCCATGTCATTTGTTGGTGTTGGTCCACTGTGCTTCATTAAGTTCAGGGTCAATGCAGCCGTCTACCCGGAGATTTTGGAGCACTTCATGCTTCCTTTCACAGACAAGCTTTATGGGGATGCTGATTTCATTTTCTAGCAGGACTTGGCACCTGGCCACACTGCCAAAAGCACAAAAACCTGGTTCAATGACTGTGGGATTACTGTGCTTGATTGGCCAGCAAACTTGCTTGACCTAAACCCCATAGAGAATCTATGGGGCACTGCCTAGCGAAAGATGAGAGACCTGAGACCGAACAATGCAGAAGAGCTGAAGGCCGCTATTGAAGCATCCTGGTCTTCCATAACACCTCAGCAGTGCCACAGGCTGATAGCTTCCATGGCTCCATTGAGGAAGTAACTGCTGCAAAAGGGGCCCAAACCAAGTACTGAGTATATATGCATGCTTTTACTTTTCAGAAGTCTGATATTGTTCTATGTACAATACTTGTTTTATTGATTGCATGTAATATTCTAATTTTCTGAGATTGTGGATTTGGGGTTTTCATGAGCTGTAAGCCATAATTATCACAATTATGACAAAACACGGCTTGAACTATCTTGTTTTGCATGTAATGAGTCTATCTCATACATTAGTTTCACCTTTTAAGTTGCATTACTGAAATAAATGAACTTTTGTAAGATATTCTAATTTTTTGATTTTAACCTGTGTAACTAACTTTGAAGGCTTTTCAACCTGAAGGTTAGAGTAGCTTCTACATTGTTTTCCATAAAAATCACAGCCACTAGTTGTATGTAAAATTGGAGTAATTTCACTAATCCTCTCATTCTGGCTAAATTCTGTTTATTTCTACTCCCAATGCTATGATATTAATAAGCTTTTGCTTCCTGCAGATGCTCTTCTTTAGGAGTTCTCACTGCAGTTTTAACTGAATCTACGATCCATTGCCACACTGCTTGAGAGGATGATTATTTATAGCTTACAAATCAGTTTATAAAACACTTGGGGCCCCATTGTGATGAAATATACTAGCCAAATGTAATTTGTTATCATTAGAACACAGCAAATTGTGCTGTGTGAATTATATTAGCAGTTTAAATCTGAGAACAATTTTGGAGCCATGACTTATATTTTCTATCTCACTTTATTCCCAATTCTGCTATCCAACTCTGACTTTCAAAAAAGCATTCATCAGTTGATGTTCAGAAGTGCTAACTATCTAAGCAAAGGAAAGAAAAACAAAATTAGCACGTCCTCTCTTCCCAGCAGCCCCCATTATCCCTCTCCTGAAGCATTCATGGTAGAAATCCCAAAACTGCAGATTTTCTTGGAAAATATGTTTTTATTCCTCATTATGGTGAAGATTCAGTCTGGAAGAGACTTCCACTGCTAAGAATGTCTACATTTCAGCCCTGAATTTACACTGAAGACGAACAAATTCTTCCTTCACTTTAGCATTTCAAACATATTCAGTCTTTTGGATTCACAGATACTTGTGTCCCAATAGCAATAAAGGAAAATTTCCTATTTGTAGCTGAGGGTTGAAATGAGGAGTCCTTGTTGCTCTCTGAGTTTGGTTATTTTCTAGCACTGATATTACTACTTTTGGTAATGAAACAACTGCAAGAAAACAGCCAAGCTCAGAGAGAACCAAGGATACCTCAAGTGTCCCCATTACTCTATTGTCCCTTTTGGATATATTTCCTGAACCTTTCTGCCAAAATAAGATGATAGGTAGCTTGATAAATAGCCAGATGTTCCCAATTAATCCTTCCACCAGGATTGGTTTAGTAACAAGCAGAAAAAGCTAATGGTCCTAAGAAATCATATGTCTTGAACTAAAAAATGGATTGAGTGACATCCAAAATATGAAAACAATAGATGAAGATACTGGATAATATGGTCTCATACATGACATCCTACATTAGAGAGACATCAAGCATCATTTTTCTCCATGCAGTCAAAGTTGCAAATTTATGTCCTTCTGTTGTGGTCACATTAAAGCCATTTAAAGCCCAAATGGCTTAGGACTGGGCTAACTACAGTTAGTAACCATCTTTTCTCAATAGTTTTTATCCATCAATCAATTCAATTTGATCCGGCACATTGGACTGACAGGGACCAAGAGATGTGCCTTTTTTATTGTAGAACCTGTCCTCTGGAGATAAGGATGGATAGGATTTATATATATTTATTTGGTTTTATCAACAAGAATAAAATGCAAAACAGAAAAACAGAAAAACATACATCCAACACTAACAATAAAACAAAAAAGGAAAAAAATGTGCACAAAAAATATAACTCAATGTTTTGTATGTTTAATATTATTTGAAATTTTTGGGAAAAGCTTTGAGGGGAAGAGTTAAATGCTGTCTTTAACAACATTGGAAATCTATTGTAATTCATCTCCTCTTCTGTAAATGTTTAGTATTTTTAATTAAGAATATTCAATCATAAACCTCTAGTTTGATTTCCAAACTAACAATGGGAGCTACATTTTATTAAGTCAGCTAATTTCTTCACATTGTTCAAGATTATGGGTAACAATTTTACTGATTATCAAGCATATGCCTGGCATTCTTCCCTGGAATATTCTGTATTTATATAATATGCTTTCATCACTGAGTTATAACTAACTCCCTAAAAGCAATATCTTCATTGCTTGTATTGATCTTAAATAAGGCTACAATTTTTCAGTGAACTTTGTTTTAATGTAACTATTCATTTATTTAGGAAAAAAGCCTTGGGTTAATCTTTCTAATACTGTTTATATACAGAGATATTAAACTGGATATATTAAATGCATGTGGTGCCTTTTGTAAACTGATAATAATTAAAAATAGCATTGAAAATTGTTCTGAATACTTCATTTGCTTTGAAATACAGGCTGATGGCAAAGGCAAGTGCTGTTTTAGTTATCAAGTAAAACTCCTGTCTGTAGCAAAACTTCATACAATATTATTGACTTCTGTCCTCATTATGTCATAATAGTAACCTCATTTAATTTGGATGAAATCCAAATATATTTGTATTTTTTCTAATATCTTTTAAACCTTTATTCCTTGTTATCCTTTAATCTGACAATTGAAATTTTATCTTTAATTCTGTTTTCTTAAGTTGTTTCGAAAACATTAAAATAAGCCTTATACCACTATCTACTTAAATGAAACATTCCTTGCTTGTTTTATCTTTGCTTATTTATTATAAAGAAATATATTTGTTGGTGAGTTATTTTGCAGCTCCTAAAGAACCCCTGAGATGACTTCAAAGAAATTTTAAAAAAAGTATACTCAGCAAAACATGTAAGCAATTATTTTAAAAAATGAACACATTGACTGGAGTTCCTGCATTTAAAATAGTTTGAAAGTTATGCATAATTAATAGCTCACTTAAAACTGAAAATAAATGCTAGTCTAATTCTCTGATCAGAAAGGTCCACAACTGGATTGCCACCATCTGCTATGGGTTCACAATAATCTTGACTATCTTGGTGAGAAGTATAAAAATATATCCCATCCCCAAATGATTCTGTATTTTATAACTGTTGAACCTTGGATCATACCTAAGATGGTACAAGATCCATACAATATAATCAATAATGGACTAATTTGAATGTATTCTTGACATTTCAGGTTTTTTTTTTTTTTTTGTATTGAACAAGTTTCTACTCTTCAAAGCCTTGGCTACATAAATATTGTTGCATGAACCTTGCTTCTTTAGAAGGAGAGGTTCTATCCCATACATCCTCATTATCTTAAACTAGCTGATAACCTGGCATTGCCCCAGTATTTATTTACCCTAATCCTGTATTAGACAGGAAAATGCTTTAGTCAGGACACACGCTATTGTATTGTCTCTCGCGCAGCGTCATTATTTCTTCCATTCCTTTCCTCATTTTTGTAGCATTTGATTGCACTTGGTCAATCACCTGTCATTTCCTTGGAGCTGAGAGGGAGCCCCCTTGTGGAGTACTATGAAGCCGTTACCATGGCAAGTCCACTATTCTGTACAGTAGAATCCATTTTAAGGCACACACCCTTGAGGAGTGTTAGGGGTGTCTTACCCCAACAGTATTTGTTTCCAGAGCATAAGTGATCTGTCTACCATGTTTGGTTGAAATTGCTCAAAGCGTTCCAGAGTTATGCTGGAACACACACACATACACACATTTATATATGTACAAAACCCAGCAGATATGAGTCTTGTTTATGGACAATGTTTGTATGACAATACAAACATTGTATTGTATTGTTTATAAGTCTTGCTTGCTTGACTAGTTTGAAACAAAACCAGTTTTCAATTCTGTACTCATTCACTAAGAAAGGACATTCCTGGAAATGGATCTTCCAGATTAGAAACAACAACATAGTGTATCCAGAGATGGCATTCAGCAGGTTCTGACCAGTTCTGGAGAACCAATAGCGGAAATTTTGAGTAGTTTGGAGAACTGGCAAATACCCCCTCTGACTGGATATTTTATAGTATCCTTCTCCTGCCACGCTCACCAAGCCACATCCATAGAACCAGTAGGAAAAAAAATTGAATCCCACCACTGAGCCTATCTCAGAAATCAAATATTTGTTAATGGTTAGTTTTAAATTACACGAGATTCAAGATGAAAGAGTAATTCTCATTTTTTGTTTGATGTAAAGCACTATATCCAGATGGCTGAGTAAAAATATAGTGATCATATCATTGCAATCCTTGAGAAGTGTTGTCTACTTAACTCCAACAATAATAAAGTTGTGTTAGTTCTTCCAAGTGAGAATGATCAGAGGTTAATAAACCAACATGTTTTACTAAAATGCATTATTATTTCAATGAAGATTTGTTTTTTGTATCACAATAATGCCAAACTTTCTGAAACTGTAAGGTGCCATGAACAACTACCATTTGTTCATACCTCTCAGTATGACCCATTGTGGAATCACCTCTAAATAAAACAATTTAATTAAATTTAATTTGAAAAAAAAAAAAGTAATGCAGGGATTTTACAGTATAAAGTGAGGAAAAAGTACTTCCCTATAATGCAAGATAGTGAAAGAAAATGTTCCATATTAAGTATTTGAAGACCAGAAAAAATGTGAAGTTTTGAATTAACTGTAATATGCATAGCAATTTAACAACAGGCTTCTATAAATAAGTCTACATTGTCTAGGTATAAGTCCCCTATACCATTTTATCTGTTGGACATAATGCATATCTTTCACAGGTTGCAGAGTTATTGAAAGTGGAGGCAGAATTTTATTGTTCAAATTTGCTTGTCAACCCTTTCTTCAGTTAATCTAGAACAGGGGTGTCAAAATCAGGTTGTCACGGCATCATCATGTAGTGTATCGGAACTTTCCTGCTCTTTGCTAAACTGGGTATGGGCGTGGCTAGCACATGACACATCTGGCCCATGGGCTGGGAGTTTGACAGCCCTGATCTAGAACTTACAGAATGATAAAATATTATATACAGAAAGTGATTAATTGACCTTAATTTGAAACTTCATTCAAGCGTAAGCTTATTTGAATGGGTTTTATCCTTTTGAGTTTTCAAATGCCACCTTACCCAATTACTGCAGTTAGTTTAAATCCTGTGATAGCTATGAAAATAGTTGCCATGATATCAAGGGGAAAAAAAGAAACATATTATTGCAATAATTGCTCAGTAATTGTTAAAAAGCATTGTCCACTTTTAGATATATTAGAATCAGAAGGAATTCTGGTAGCCTATTTTCTCATTAACAAATGTTACCAAAAGAAATAATATTTTGTTAAGCCCATGTCACACTGCACCAATGGATTGAAAGAGGATGTAAAACAGAGAAAAACACTTGCCATCCATTGGTTAATGCAATGCTTCCATTTTGTACTCACTGCATCCGTTTTTCTTCCTCTCTATCCGTCCAGCATCCGTTAACTGAGGTTCCATCCGCTCAAAAAGTTTTGAGCTGCTCAAAACTTTTTGACTGGAAAATGTATCTAACGCGTCCGTTCTGCATCCGATACGCATACGAGGAAAATCCGTTCTGCATCTGTCATCATCCATTACGCATCCGCTACATATCCGCTGTGCATCCGCGCAACTCAAATCCACTCCAGCAGAAAGCGGACACAGGGAGGAAGCGGAAAAGGACGCAGAACGGACTCGCAGCGTTAGTAGCATGGACGGAGAAAGGATGAAAGCGGATGCAGCTCACAAAGAAAGCATTTTAAACGGAAAAAATGTTTGCAGAGGATATCTCGGATATTAAGGATGTCTAGAGGATGCCTAGGGGATGCAAAAGGACACATAGAGGATAACCTATATTGCCTATAAAAAGGGGGAGCAACTCACCTAGATCTTACTTTCAGACCAGCAGCCCTGCTGTGCAGACCTCTGCAGCCTTCATCTGGCTCTTGCTCTTCCACAGCATCCAGTCATCTCCACCATGGATCGTAACACACTCCTTTTGGTAGCCACCATCGTTCTGCAACAGTGCGAAGCCATCTACAGGCTCTGTGAACTCTACTACGGGAAGAAAAGGAGGCAGCCAAGAAGCGTCTTGGTCCGAACATGGATCGGGAGAAGAGCAGAGTACGGACTGTACAACAAGCTGATTGTGGAGCTGAGGAACGAAGACCCTTGTGCATTCCAGAACTTCATGAGGATGCCTCCAGCCATGTTTGATGAAGTTGTGGAGCGGCTGACACCCAGGTTGACCAAGAAGAGCATCAACTTCCAGCCCAGCCTGGACCCTGGGCTCAAGGTGGCACTGACTCTGCGCCACCTGGCCTCAGGGACCACCTACAGGAGCATGCAGTATGGCTGGAGGGTGCCACACAACACCATCAGCATTGTGGTCAGAGAAGTGGTGCAGGCCATTATCGAAGAATACCTGGAGGAGCTCCTCCAGTGCCCCTCCACTGAAGAAGGCTGGAAGAAAGTTGCAGAGCAGTGGTATCAGAGGTGGAACTTCCCACACACTGTTGGAGCCATAGATGGCAAGCACGTGGCCTGCAAAGCACCAGCCAAGTCGGGGTCCACTTATTTCAACTACAAGGGCTCTTCAGCATCGTCCTCTTCGCCATGGTCGATGCTGACTATATGTTCATGCACATCGATGCTTCAGGCAACAGGTCATGTTCAGATGCCCAGGTATACAATGCCAGTGACCTCAAGAAGGGGCTGGAACGCAACCTCATCATGGGCTTCCCAGATCCAGACCCCCTGCCCAATGACACACAAGATGTGCCCTACTTCATCCTGGGGGATGACGCCTTCTCCCTCAGAACCTACCTCATGAAGCCCTACACCTCCAGACTCCTCACCCTTGAAGAGAGGATCTTCAACTACAGGCTGTCCAGGGCAAGGTGGGTGGTGGAGAACGCCTTTGGCATCCTGGCCAACAGGTTCCAGGTACTTCTCACCAACATGCAGCATCACCCAGAGACCGTGAGGAGGATCGTGGAAGCTTGTTGCATCCTGCACAATCTCATGCGCACCCGCTACCCAGTTTGCAGAACAGGCTCATGGACCTCCAACAAGGCAATAGGGACATGGAGCCTGGGGAATGGAGGCAAGGGCAAAACCTGATAGACACTGAGGATGTGCAAGGCCCCAACAGAGCCTCACGTGAAGGGAAGAAGCAGCGCAACCTCCTGAAACACTGGTGCAACTCCCCAGCTGGAGCAGTGGAGTGGCAAGACAGGATGATAGATGATTAATGGATGCTTCCTTCAGCCTGTCTCATCACACAGATGAGATTGTGCCATGAATGTTGAGTGGCCCTACAATGAATAGGGCATTAATAAAGAGTTTTGTTTATTTTGAAATGTGTTGATCAATGAATAAATTGTTATTGATCATAAAGAGCCATATGGGTGGCAGCTGGGAGGGTGGACCATACAGTCCCACGATGCTTGCACTGGAGGTTTATTTATCCCATAGCTATCTCAACCCATCCCACAGCCATCCTAACCCATCCCAAAGGTATCCCTGTCCATCCCACAGCTTTCTTAACTCATCCCACAGATATCTCAACCCATCCCAAAGGTATCCCTGCCCATCCCACAGCTATTACCCATCCCAAAGTTATCCCTGCCCACCCCACTGCTAACCTTACCCATCCCACAAGCATGCAAAGGCTTAAACCATTTCTAAAAGTTTCCACCAAGACTTTATTGACAAAAATAAATGAAGCAAGTGTGTGAAGCAAAGATAATCTTTATTAATAACAAGCTGTAAAAGAAAAAATGACCCAAGTCAAGTGTCCAAATAAAGTCTACAGGTAGCTTCCCAGTCTCTGGCACTCTTCTCTGTCACTCAGAGGTGTGCCCAGTCTCAGGGGTGAAGGGTCCAGGTGCTGTGGAGGTGGCTACTGCTGGAGTGCTGGTCTGAAGCACCACTGGGGTGCCTGGCCCCAAGTGGACAACAGGTGATGGTGTGTTGAGGAAGCTTTCAGACAGCTGGCTCAGCCCCATGATGTTGAGAGCTCCTTCCTCCATGCCATGTGGTGTCAGCCCCAGTACCGACGACAGATGTACTGAGGCCGGGCTTGGCTGTGGGGTGGGGGAAGGAGCAGTGTAGTGGGGCTGTCTGGTCTGCAGCTCTGTGAGGACTGGCGTGGGTGGCATCGGTGGCGTCAGTGGCATCAGTGACGTGGGTGGCATTGGGGGCATCAGTGGAACCGGTGGCAATGGTGGCGTCCGATGAGCCTGTGCCTGGACTGGGAAGGGCTGCTGCCTATGCTGCTGGACCTCCTGGTAGCCGTAGCCCTGGTAGGTGAGGGCCTGTGGAAAGCCTTGGAATGGGAGGGACATCACCTGGGGTGGAGGAGCAGACCTGGACTGGGTGGGAGCAGGTTCATCTGGATCTGGAGGGTTGTGAAGCAGATCTGTGATCCTGTCCTTCACCACCTGGTACTGGGGTTCTGCCATGTCTGTGAGGGTCTGGTTGACATAGGTGAGGAAGGGCTTGCAGTTGGAGGATGAGGAGTCGGTTTGGACCAGCTGAGAGAGGAGATCTATGCTGCTTCTGATGGTGTCCCTGATCTCCAGCAGGACAGTGTGGCTCTGCCCCTCCTGTCTGGCTCTCTGCCTTTCTGTGGAGGTGGAGCTGGGGGTGGATGCGGGTAGGACTGTGTTGGAAGTTCCGTCTCCTTTCTCCCACTGCACCAGGGAGTCCTCCACATGCTCCGCCATGGTTAGAAGAGCTGTCCGCGGGTTCTCCGGTGTGGCACACTCCACAGACACTTGCCTGGAGACAGGAGCTGACTCTCGGCTGGAAGAGGACTGGCTGTCTGTGGGATGCCTGAGAGAGAGGGTTGTCAGAGGGGCTGCTCCTCGGTGGCGGACCTCACTCTCCAAGAAGCTGCACTTGGCCATCACATAGGTCTTCCAGTCCGTCAGCTTGACCGTGGCCTGGCCAGATTTCTTGAGGTGCACCTTCCCATACCAGGTGTGCATGTGCTTCCACCAGCTGAGGAGCACCTCTGAAGTGTAGCCCAGGCTCTCCACCTTCTCTCTCCAAGCAGTCTGCTTCCTTTTGGTGTCCCTGTAGTGCCTGTGTCCCTTCTGCCACAGATAGTCATTCTCTCTCCGCTACTCCAGCAGCTTATCCTCATGTTCCTCCTCGATGAAGTATTGCCTCTTCTCCCATTCTCGCATATGCCTCTTCCTCCCTTTGGCAGGACCACATGGCCCCTCATCAGAGAGGCTTCGAGGTTGTAGGGGCTGCTCCTCCACACCAGCAGCAGCACCAGCAGCACCAGCAGGACCCGGATCAGCAGCAGCAGAGTAAGCACCAGCAGCGCCAGAAGCACCAGCAGCGCCAGCAGCACCAATAGGACCAGGAGCATGAGCAGGACCAGGAGCATGAGCAGGACCAGCAGGACAAGCAAGACCAGAAGCACGAGCAGGACCAGCAGGACCAGCAAGACCAGGAGCACAAGCAGGACGAGCAGGACCAGCAGGACCAGCAGGACAAGGAGGAGCTTCAGCAGAGTAAGCACCAGCAGGAGCACCTCCACCAGAAGCAGCATCAGCAGCTCCTCCAGAAGCAGCATCAGCAGAAGCATCACCACCAGAAGCAGCATCAGCAGAGTAAGCACCAGCAGAAGCACCACCGCCAGAAGCAGCTTCAGCAAAGTAAGCACCAGCAGAAGCACCACCGCCATAAGCATCATCATCAGCTCCTCCAGAAGCAGAAGCAGCAGAAGCCCCAGCCCTAGAAGAGAGAGCCCTTGCTGCAGAAGCCCCAGCAGAAACAGAGTAAGGGCCAGGGGGTGGGAGGGTGGCCCTGTCCCTCTTGCCAGGGCTGGCAGCAGATGGCTGAGTTTTTCTCTTCTTCCCCATGGTTGTGGGGTTGCTGGCTGGCAGCAAGGCTGGCAGGCAGGTAGGCAGGCTGGCAGGCAGGCTGGCAGGCAGGCTGGCAGGAAGGCTGGCAGGCAGGCAGGTAGCAAGGCTGGCAGGGAGGCACCAAGGCTGGCAGGCAGGCAGGCAGGCTGGCAGGCAGGCAGGCAGCAAGGCTGACAGGGAGGCTGGAATGCAGGCTGGCAGCAAGGCTGGCAGGCAGGCAGACAGCAAGGCTGGCAGGCAGGCAGACAGCAAGGCTGGCAGGGAGGCTGGCAGGGAGGCTGGCAGGCAGGCTGGCAGGAAGGCAGGCAGCAAGGCAGGCAGGGCAGGCTGGCAAGGCAGTCGATGTGTCTGGAAGCAGGTCTTTTCTCTGAATGGTGACCTGCTTGGGAGCTGCCTCCCTTTATATCTGTGGGGCAATGCATCCTCCCCGCATGCACAGTGAACGCTAGGCATCCACTAGGCATCCGCTAGTCTTCTGCTACGCTTCCGCTCTGCATCCGCTTCATCCGCTCGGCATCCGCTGTGCATCCGCTTCATCCGCTCGGCGTCTGCTCTGCATCCGCTGTATCCGTTATGCGTCCGCTTTGCTGCGGTCCCCCGGAAGCCTTGCGGATGTGCCATCCGCTCTCATCTGCTTCCATCTGCTAGGTTTCCGTGGAGCATCCACTTTCCATCCGCCCTGCATCCTCCCTCCATCCGTTCCCTTCCGTGTTGTCTGCTCTGTTTATGCAAATTTTTGCCCCTTTTGAGAGCGGATAACAATGGATGGAACGTTTTTCTCGTCCGCTGTGTCTTTTCACAAACGTTTTGCATCCGTCAGTCAGTGTGACAGGGCCTTTAGCTGCAACATACTTCAATAGATGCTTGGAATAGAAGTTATAGAAATTGTGATGGTGTTTTATGAAAGATTCTTTTCCATGGTTCAAGTGATGAAAATGATATCAATTGTAGTATTTTTTATGGCTTAACCTCCATGTTTGTTAGATAACTTGGTATATAATGTCTCAACATCCCTGGCAGTTAAAATGGTGTCAGGGAGCTTGCTTATGGCATTCAATTTTCATAGGAATTGTGTCATGCCCCTGTTGGGGTGAATTCGAGGAGGAAAATGAACAGCTGACAGGGAGTGGGAGTGTGGCTCTGTTGGCTATAGAGGAAACTTGGGAAGGGCAAAGTCTGACTGGGAAGATCAGGGAAGAGGTAGAACAAGAGAGAGAGAGTTCAGAGTAAGACCCAAGCCTATTCCCTCTTCATCCTAGGGCACACAGGAACAGAGAAGAGAGCAATGTGGGTTGCGTCGCTTATGGGGGAGGAAAGGGCCCTGATTCCCTTCATTAGCCACACCTGGGAAGAGAGTTTAAAAGAGATGCATGCTGAGTGTGGCATCTTCTGAGAATAAACGTGAGTTTATCTTGTATTGACTTTGGTTATCTGCATTCTTGGCATCCTCCCAACTGTGTTGAATTACTGCTGTTCCTTCACATCTGGAATTCCTTCTCTTGCCCAGCCAGACTAATTATTTCATCTTGCCTTGATTGGACTTATAGTTACAGTTTTTGTGGATCACGTTTTGGACTTGATTCTCTGCAACCAATGGCTGTTCCTGGGAGGGTTTTTCTTCAGCCCAGAAGGTAACCATGACATTGGGGACAAAGTTGGAGCTAATAAAGGGACTTGACTTATTATTTGACTATGTTGTCCTTGTGCCATGCCCCAGGTCATCACATGTCTATGGTTTGCTTCTATAGTTGGAAGTGCAGAAGGTTTTTTAAAACAATGCACACATTATTACAAGCTAATCCGTTATCATTACTTTCCTCTTCCAGCAAATAAGGATAAATCTTTTCTACACAGGGAGAATTGTGCTTACTTAAAAGAGCTACACTATGTACAGATCCCCATTTCTTAATTCAATTTCTTGCAGTATAATTGTGCAATGTGCATTGATTACTTGTTGACTACGTGGTCCTATCCTTTTCTTTCCTCTCATTCTCTGATTTTGCACTGATCTGATTAGATTCTTAACAGCATTTTGACACAAGATCATTGAAAGGTTTCTACCTATTGCTTACTGAATACCACTTATACACTGTTGGAAGAAAAGCTCAGCCCTTGGTTAGTACACAGTGGGTACATTAAAAAGAAAAATGACTGTATTTTCATTCATCACTTACTTCCTATTTATTGCAGAGGAAAAAAAAAGATTCTTCCAAGCGCCACTCCTGTTCTGGGATTTGGCTTAACCTGAACAACCACAGTTCTCTCTTGCCACTGGAATTACAGATAGCATTTTGATGATCTAGTTTAACAAGTCTAGGTATTTTAACTGAAAATTTACTGCCCCAGTCATATAATTATTTACTACTGATGGATTCCTTGTAGTCTGATTTTAGTTTCAGCTTTAAAGCAAAGAAAAAATGTTGCAGAGAAGAAGATCTATATGCTACTATATGAAAATAAGTGTAGTGAGAGGACCACAACAATATGGCATAGGTGACCCTAATAAAGGCTTTGAACCTTAACAAATAGTGGTAATTAAAAGCTTACCATAAAATGAATCCAAGAAAAAAACACATTTTAATTACTGAAGATAAGGTGGGTGGGTTTCTGGCTGTCACCTACATTATTGCTTCAAAACAAAGATGGATCATTAATACTTGAAAGCAGTGCTAAACATGGGATGTAACTTATAATGGCCTTTATCCATCCTGGATAATTAGTTCAAGTAGATATTCAGAGCAATACACTCTCTCTCCCTTGCTCAATTAACTTATGATATATAATAACATAAAGTAGTACATCAATGCTAAGGAATTTTGTATTTTAACTGCTGTTATTAATTAATAACTGGACCAACTGAAAACTGTCATTCTAAAGGAACTCCAGTTCCTTTACTTAAGGTATTATTCAAAGGTTAAGAAAGGGGAGAAAGGTGTGGCAAATAGGCACATGATTGCTATCAGGCAAAATGTTCGGCCTTTATATATGGATTTTATTTTTGGCATAATGAAAACCTGAATTCTGTTCAGGAATATTCTTAACTTCAAGACAGTCCTTTCATGTTTCACTGTTTCTGAAAGTTTCCTTGAATTTGAAAGAAATTTTCAGAAATTCTCCTACAGAATTCAGTGCAGAACCAGTTTTAATTATGCAGATACTCTGCCAATCTGTTTGATCACCAATTTATACTTTGGTACAAATTTGTTTATGATCACAAAACCCCTAAAACAATAAACAATGCAAGTGCACAGGGCCAAGTCCTTGTTTAGAAAAGAATTTGACAAAAATCAAATCCCTTTAAGGTACCTACCCTTCTTTAAAAATGATTTCCCTAAGCAGCTGGCAATAGTGCTAGCAACAACAAAAACCAAAGATGGCTGGGAACTGCCATTTAATTTCCCACTCTGTTCTGGAATGTGTAATATATTATCACTTTAGAATATTACAAACATACATAAACAGAGGCATCCCAGCAAATGTAAATGGGATTGTAGCCCAGGAACTCCAGACCTCTTTGCCAAGTTGTGTAAGTAAGTTCAGATTCCATCTGGGTGAATGCAAGTTAAAGTTAAAAAACATATACACTATTCTGCAGAATAGATTTAATTTATCATAATTTAAGTATTTCCTTACATTAGCTATCCACCTAATTTTTAGATGTGATACCCTCAGTTGAGAATGTTGCTGTGGAATCTTGGAAATACTAAACAACATTGGGTAACCCCAAATGTAATTCAGGATAAACAGCTTTTATTAGATCCATTATTTTATTTTCTATGGGTTACTCCAGTCTGAATCACTACTCTTGAATTCCAGTTTATCTTGGATAATTTCTTAAAATAACATCATATCACAGTATAGCTTGCTATCAATTTACTAACTATATTCTACATTTCAGAAAAAATTGCCTATGCATTCCTTTATGATTATGTGAAAACAAATACAGAGTGATGCTAGAGGAGAAAAATCTGATGGCAGAGATTGTTCTGTCCATGGAGATGCCTGACATGACCTAGAATCCTGCACAAGCAGGCTTTTAAATTATATGGGAGCTTCCTCACTTTAGATGTTAGCTTCCTTCAAGGAACAGGGACAGAAGATGCCCTGGCCATAGTATGGCTTATTAGGTGACCATGCCTCAGGTTACTTTCCCATTGGAGATATTGGCTAACTAAACTTATGCCAGAACTGAAGATATGCCAATATTGGAACATTAAATAAGAAAAATATTTTTGCTTCTCAAAAGTTGGGTGACCCGATGAATCTGCCTTGGCAATTTTTTTGGGCTGGTGGTGGTTAGAAGAGGGGCACTCAGTAAATCAAAGAATCTTCATTTTTCAACAAGAGTTATTTTGTCATGCAACAATTTTCCTGTCAATGAAGAAGGAGAAAGACTCTCTGGAGATAATCATTCTTCAATTTTTGGTGCCATGAATTTCCCTTATTTTTCGTGACTCAGACTATTCTCTTGGTGAATTCACCTAAGAAAAAGAAAGGCCTGGCACTTGTTCATCTAGACCTTTCATCTCTCTCTAACCTTTTTTAATCACTGTGCCCAATTTATCACTCAGAAAACAGAGCTCGAGAAGATAGGGAACTGTAGATACTGAGCTTTGGATATATATTTTTCACCTGTGTCTTGATAGTTATAAGAGAAAAGAAAAGAAGGAAAATAAGGCTGTCATTTCTTCTGATTTGTTATCCAAAGTTGAGATTCACAGAGTTTTTTAAAAAGGCCTAAGATAGATCAAATGATATAATACTTGTAAATCCAATCTCCAGTCTACCCTTTCAAGATTCTTGCTTCCATTAAGGTTCTAAATAAAAACAATAAAAAAATGACATCACAAGAATTAACGGAAATAAAAGAATTAACCTTATGGAATAAATAAGCTTTTATTTCAAAAACATTATCAAAAGTTTTGATTACTTTTAAATCCCTATAATGCTTGGTTTTAACTACTTGCTGCAAGAATATGTGAAGTTATCTAGGAGTGTTTATCTATGGTAAATGAACCATGAGTTAAGTATATGTTCTACTGGATATCAAATATACTCATTGTCAGGTTCAGAAAAATAATCTCTTTTAAAGGGTCCAGGATAATTTTTGATCATTTAGGATTTAAGTCAATATTAATTTTAATTGACGTTTTAATTGTTTTAATAAATTTTAGATTTATATTTTTTCCTGTAAACTACCAGTTCACTACATCATTATATTTATATTTTGGGAAAACCCAGAGAAGTGTATAGTGCTGGGAAAGGTGGAAAGATAGAGGGAGATCTGACATATCAGTTGGGACAGCAAAAATCTTTCTGATTGTTGAGAGTTAATATTGAACTGAAGATATATCAATCAATCAATGGAATGAATTTTCTGAATCTATTATTTACAAATTTCCTTGAATTCTGAAATACTTCTTTGTTACAAATATCATGATTTATTTCCACTAGTGTATATGCTTTTAGTGATTTATAAAGCACTGTTGGTGTGCCTGCAATATCCTAGTATACCTGCAGTATAATTGGCAACAGAGGTGGTATTCAGCAGGTTCTGACCAGTTCTGGAGAAATGATAGTGGAAATTTTGAGTAGTTCAGAGAACTGGCAAATACCACCTCTGACTGAAGATTTTACAGTATCCTTCCCCTGTCACTCCCACCAAGCCACGCCCACAGAACCAATAGTAAAAACAATTGAATCCAACCACTGATTTGCAAGAATAGACACCACTGTACATGTGTTCATTCCTCTCAAGCAAAATGTTGGAAAGAAATTTGGAAGTGAGACACATACAGTATTATTAATTTTTATAAAACCATTTAAAAATATAAATAAATGTGGTGTAAGTCAATTACAACACTATTGTTATCGTGTTATTAGTCTACACATGGGATTAAGATCTTAAAAAAATCTTTGAATGGAAAACTACATTTTTGCTTTAAAGAAAATATAAACATTATTTTGGAATTGAGAATACGGTGAAGATTACCATAAGAATTTTAGAGGTGATAATTTATAATGAAGGGAGTTCTACACTATAAGTATGTATAAAAAAGTGAAAATGGAAAAATGGAAGAATATTGTCAACATACTATCTTTAATAACATCGTTAGATATGAATGTTCTTTAACTGGCACAAATATGCTTCTGATTTTCACTCTGGAGCATAGGAGGGTATTTTCTTTTAATTTTCTTTGGCTTCTATTCTTTTCTAAATCCCAGGAAGTCCTGGGTTTGCTTTAAAACCAACTTCAGATTAAAATGATTTGCTGTACAAGGTACCTGTCAGATCCGTTATGTATTATTTATTGTGGCATGAAGGAAAAAGAATAACAGCACCATCACTTCTTTGAGCATAAATGTAATGTTATTGTTTATTATGCCTTATTATCTGTTACAAAAAAGAAGCATTGCCATTGTATAAGACTTCAAATTATTGAAAGGTCGGACTGCTTTTCACTGCAAGATTTGCAAGTTGAAGGGTTAAAGAGATATCTATAATTAGAATGAAACCAAAGAGTTCTGACTTTGGAGTAGGAAATATAATTGTTCCTTATCCTGATCCCTGTTAAAGTATTCTTAATCCTTCCTCTTCTCCCTAATGTTGAAACTTCAACCCAATTAAGGGAAAATGGAGACTTGCTATGTGCGTGGAATACAGTAGACCGAAAAGAGGCTGAAGAACAGATCTTGTTCTCCCCAGCTTTCTATCACACTTCCATGACGTAAAGAAAATATTGAAATATTCTTGGCATTGGCCAGAGTGGAAAGGGCTAAGTCTTTCCACATTGCCACTTTTGCTCTGAGATACTGTTGTAGACAGGACATCTAAAATGTCAGATCCTCTAGTGTCAGAACTTTCTGGGAATACAGAACAAACCTGAACAAGAAATTTAATGAAAATATTATGTAGACCTGTGTAAATAGAAATGGTTGTTATATGTGGTAAATATTTCTAAAATGTTTCATTTGTACCTCATGGAACTTTAAACCTTTTTCATTCTCAACTGGGAATATGTCTAAATGTTGCAATGGAAACTGTAACTGTGAATGAAAAATATTCATTTGCACTTAATTTTCACAGATAATTTGGAAGGCCATGGGTTTTTAAAAAAATAATTGATATGCTGTGAAATTTGGATGCAAAACATCTCATTCTATAGTCCTGTTTTCCAGGTTTTGAAGTTTACCAACATCTTTGGTTGCAAAGCAACCAGAGAGTATGGATGCTTGAAAATGGAGCCCTCCTCATTTCTATGAAGCACCAGGAAGCCAGCTTATACTTTGGCCCATGACGCTCACTTTTATTTATTAATGGCAGGAGTTCTCTTATCATTTTTTCAAAAGGTCTTTGGCAATGCCAAGGATTTAAACCAAGTACATTCTGCAAACAAAACCCCTTGACCTGCAACTTTTGTTGCTTCCTAGGTTTGGATTTATGTGACAGAGGGATATCCCTTTTCTAAACTGCACAGTTGCTTTTATGTTCTTAGTGAAAGCACAGAGTTAGCTTATTTTTCTATTGCTATTAACATATTTTTTTTATTTCAAGCAACAACCAGAGGAATCTCTTATCCTTGCCTAGATTTTGATAGAAATCTTGGTAGATCCTTTAAAAAAAAAAAAAAAAAAACTCTTCATGGAATTGCTCGAGATTGAATCCTAAACTTGCGGTTCCATTTTTAAGTGTTTAAAATTGTGCATATCACAGGAAGTAACAATGAAGTAATCCTGTGCACATCACAGGAAGTAATCATGTGGCTTCATGACTATTTCCAAAATCCAAGAAAAAATAACATTTCAGTTCCATAGTTAAGGATCTCTAATAAAAATTTAAAGATACCTGCAGTAAAATTAATGCATTTTGGTTCTATTGCTATATGTTATCTATGTTCTTAGAGGCAGCAATCTTTGGGTTGTTCCAACAAACAGGTGAAAGGCTTCAGCAAATTTGATTACATCCCCATTAATTATCAGGCCAATACATCAACCATATAGTAAGCATTCTAATTCACTCATCCTACTCTGCTGGTGTTTTTGATTTCCACTTTTTAAATTTTTTTAAATGAACAATGTATTTTCCCTACAACAACTATGAGAAGATTTGTGTATGTGGAAATATGTTATTTAGAATATTCTTTAATAATCTTCTTACATGTTGCCTCAATAATCTATCAATGGTGATATAAATTAGATCTGCATTAGTCCCATTTTATAGATAGACTGAATAAGTCAAACAAGCATGAATGCTCATGAGCATTCTTTGGAGAATATGGTCAATATTGATGGTGCCAATTTAGCCTGTATGGTTAACAAACAATAGACTAGGTATTGTTGTGAAATCACCAGCTGAAGCAGAAGAGACTTTGATAGGGAAGGTTAAAAGACATTCCAGCTTAGATTATGCTCAGAGAAGGAAACATCTCAAGTCAAACCCTAAAGTTTACATTTTCCACTTTCCAAAGGAAAGCAGACAGTCTGGCAAACTGGTGATCAACATTAAAGAAATCCATTTGACCCAATCTCAAAGCTGCTCTGGTTTCTTTTACCTGACAGGTACTGTGCAAAGCCAATCAACTACAGCAATTAAGTAAAAGGTTTTTAGGCAAAATATGGCATTGGGTTATCTGCACACTGAATAATAATGATTTGCCAAGGCAATGTCATCCAGGCTGGGGCCTTCTGAGTGTGTTGAATAAAATTTTCACGGGACGGTGTTAGGATAGTGAATGTTCTTCATAGAATAGCTAGCAGTTTCCCAGAGGTGATATTTAAAATAGAAATATTCAAAAATTCAGTGTTTGGCTTAACTTGAAGATCAGCCTTTCTGCTACACCTACATTTGACACCTTTTGATTTTCTCCAAAAAAGGGACAAATGCTTACACATAACACATGCAGAGCCAAATCATACTTTATCAAGTGTTATTCCTTGAGTCAAAATATTTGAGTTGTGAACAAACAGTACTAAATTTTATATTAGATTCTATAATTTAATTAAGAAAGGAATGCCTGCCCACTGGAGACCAATTTCCTATGTATGAGACAGTATTCTTAAGGCTAAAACTGCAATAATATTCGAACTTCTCTTTGGATGAAAAAAAAGAGAGAGATAATTACGCATCAAAAAATCAGCCTGGCTATGAAATCAGCAAAGGGAAAAAAATTAAATCCCTTTTTCTGAATGCTTTTCATATGACCTGCTGGCTGGCATCAACTGGAGAGGCTGAAGTTGTGAAGGTTGGCTAGGTGCATGTTAAAGCTGCCAACTGGAACTGGAGAGGGAAAAAAGTCCCAAATCAGGCAAGATTCCACCTTTTTGGTTAGTTGATTTTCCTGCTAGAAGGGAGTTAATCTCTTTCCCCCTCATTTTAATGCTCCTAACGAGTCATGCTCTTAAGAGCATATTTTCTTTTGTTGGAAAGCACACATTTGACACAAAATTCTTGCTTGTTGAGATCAAGTAAGGAAGCATTGGGGCAACAAAAGGGGAATTGCAGAGTGCCAGATTCTACACTCAGTATTGGTATTGTTAGAATGGGTCAAGATGACTCAAAACAAGTGAAAAAAATATATATACTCAAGAGATGAGCACAAAATAAAATGAATGAAGCCAAAACAAAAGATCACAATGGAGGTTCATTATAGCTAAAAGCAGTGTATGTCCAGTGCTTAGCATTCACAATGCACTTTTCATTCTACTAAAGTTGGTATTTTGGGGGAGACTTAGCTTACATGGCCAATTGCAAGACATATGTCCAAAAGAATCTGGAGGGAATATTATCTGCCATTGATTGATTGATTATTTGAAAAAAATATGTGCATAATATTATAAATCAGCTGGAACCTAACACCTTATAGAACAGTGTTAAAACTAAGATATACATTTAAAAAAAATTAAATTATGATTACAATTAAAAAAATTTAACATGAAGACATGACATCATATTATGTCCAATTAGAATGACCCTACAAAACAGCCATATTTTCATTAGCTTTCAGGGGGGGCATGAAATTGGGGTCCACACATGTTTTATACAGAAGCAAACTGTTCCAGACAGAATGTCTGCTACATAGAATGCGCTCTCACGTGGTATCTTCTGGTAAATGGGAATGCATAACAGAACTCTGTAATTTTCCAGGCAAGACAAGTAGAAACTATTGGAGAAAGGTTGTATTTTAACTATAAAGGTCTTAGCCATATTCTGTAGGTAGCAACAGGCACACTGAATGACATTTGGAAAATTACTGGAAGCCAATACAGCTTCTAGAGCATGGCATTTCTGTGACCAACTATTAGCACATGTGTCACTGAGAAGGCAAGTAATTTGATTTTTCCAAGGACCAAAAACAGCAACCATGGAAGAGCCAGAACAGCTACAATATGACATGATTGTGTTTGTCTCTTTCCCACACATACAAAAATATCCCACTAGACAATAAAACCCCATAGATTTTTCTTTTAGTTTCACAGGCATGAACAAAGATGTTTCAATATTGTAAAGTGGAGTTGATGCATATAAGCAGAAAAGCAATGTTGTTGGTTTGGTTGTGAATGAAATGGATAAAGTGTATCCTAGAAACTAATATTTATCTATGTTGTTGTGGATATGTGTATAATAGGAGAACATAATTTGAAGATCGTGTATATTACAATCTCACACCTGGAGATAATGGAAAAAAAACAGACATGAATTTGAAGATGAAACATAATGTTATATTCCTGACTGAAAACATTCCAAGAGGGAAAAAAAAACAAAAACGACCCTATTGGGTGACATGAATGGATATTCACCACATGATGAAATAAGATAGGAAAAGTGATGGGGTCACTCAGAAATGCAAGAATAAGAGTGAGAATATTTACTGGAGAGTATCTAGTTAGTTAGAAAAAGGAGTTATTTCAATTATCTTAACAACTGCATCTGTGGACGTGCCCTAACTTGTGGGTGTGGCTTGGTCATGTGACCAGGTGGTCATGGCTTGCTTGGTGGTCATGTGAATGGGTGGGCATGGCCAAGTGGCCATGTGATTGGCAAACCAAATACAAGTGGTTTTCGCTTAATGGCCAGTTGCTTAGCAAGTGTTCTAATTCATAACTGACCTCCCCAGAGTGAGTTGACTGTTTGGGGGGTTTTGACAGCCATGCACGCATACTTTTATACTTACTTACTCTCTCACTCTCTCTCTTCCTCCCTCCCTCCCTTCTGGAGCAGGGGGTTGAGCTAGAAAATGACCTCCAAGATCCCTTCCAAGCCAGCCCTAGATTGCTGTGCTGTTTCAAGGAGTCTTCTGAAGCCAGGGTTTGTGTCCTTCCTTCCTCTCCTTTTTTTCTCTCTCCCCCCTATCTCCTTCCATGTATCTATCTATCCATCCATCCATATATGTCATTCACTTTCTCCTCCCTCCCTCTCTTTCTTTCTTTCTTTTTCTATCCCTTCCTTCCATCCTTCTCTCTTTCTTTGTCTATCCCTTTTCTTCATTTCTCTTTGTTTCTCTTCCTCTCTCTCTCCCTTTTTCTTTTTCTCCCTTTTATCTTTCTTTTCTTTCTTGTCTCTTCCTTCTCTCTCTTTCTCTCTCTCTTTCCCTCTGTTTCTCTTTCTCTCTCCCTCCCTCCATATATCCCATTCACTTTCTTCCCCTCCCTCCCCTTTCTTTCTTTGTTTCTTCTTTCCTTCCTTTCTTTCTGTTCCTTCCTTCCATCCCCCCTCTTTCTTGTCTATCCCTTTTCTTCCTTTCTCTTCCTTTTCTCTCTCCCTTTTCTCTTTCTTTCTCTTTTCTTTCTTTACTTTCTTGTCTCTTCCTTCTCTCTTTTTCCCTCTCTCTCTCTTTATTTCCCTCTCTTTTTCTCTCCCTCTTTCTTTCTCTCTTCCTCTCTCTCTCTCTCTCTCTCTCTCTTTCTTTCTTTCTTTCTTTCTTTCTTTCTTTCTTTCTTTCTTTCTTTCTTTCTTTCTTTCTTTCTTTCTTTCTTTCTCTCTCTCTCTCTCTCTCTCTCCTCCCTCTGTCTCTCTCTATTCCTTCCCCATCCCTAAGTAAGTCAAACAAGCAGGTGGAAAAGTTTGCTAGGCCATGAGTGCCTCATGGAGACATGATGCTGGTGACTAAGCAAGCCAAGCAAGTGGGGTGGGGTGAGGAAAGTTTGCTAGGCTGTGAGCACTGGGGGCAGTGGCGCATGGCGATGGACTCAACCATCAGTACTCAACTCGGGGCTTGTGGTGGCGGTGGCAGCAAAGGTAAAGAGATGGTGCAGAGATGGAGGCCTAGGCCAGCCCAGGAGTTGGGATTCAACTGGGGCTGGCAGCAGTGGCATGTAGGTAACCGAGGCTTGCAGAGCCTCACTCACCTATGGAGATCAGATGGTGGAAAGCAGGAAGCAGTGGCTGGCTAGCTGGCTGGCTGGCTGGCTAATTGCTGCTTGAAGCAATGGCAGCGGATGGAAAAATGTGGGAAGCAAGCGCACATGCGCTATATAAGGAGTGACTGGGCAAGGCAGGCGGGGGGAGAATGACATCCGTGATTGTTGTGCATGCGCACAATGTCAGGCATGCGCAATAAGGACTGACTGGGCAGGGAATGGAGGAGTGGGTGGAGAGGGACAGGGCCAGCCAGGGGCCCATTTTACTGGTTCTCTGAGCTACCGGGAATCATAACAACCACTTCTACCTGTTAGAATATAAGTCACCTAACTGGTCTGAACTAGTAGAATCCCACCCCTGGTTATTTGTTTTGAATATGAATTTAAATTTAAGCCTATGATACCTACAATAGTAAAAGAATGAATGTGAATGCGAAAAGAAAGTTTAATGTATCTTTTCTGGTTAAGAAAAAAATGTATGGTCAATTGAATAAGCTTGAATTATGGAATATTATCTTTGTGAAGTTGATTATTGGCTGCTGAATGTGATAAGAGTATCATACAGTAGATATAAAGCATATGTGAGAATAAATGGAATGCTTAGCAAATGATCAGAGCACAGAAAATGCACGAGTCAAGGATATATGATGTTCACTTGATTATTAAATATATGGCCAAATATGTGAGGTATGCTTGTGGTGGTATATTTATTTATTCAGTTTATGTGCCACCTAAGTCATATCCAGTGATAGTGACTGATAGGAAGAACAAGAAGTAACAGTGCAACACAGAGATGTTAGAACATGTGTTGGTATAAAACAAGTGTACCTATATTTTATTTTCCTATGGTATGCCTTCAATTTAGTCTTTACTTCTTTTCTGCTCTTTGCATAATGTTATTTAATCCAAGGTAAATGAATAGGATGGGCATTTGTGTATGCATACATAGAAAGGTATCACAGAATATCTGCCATAATAACACATATTGCTGCATCCTCTGATTGGTAGAAAATGCCAAATATTACTTTGAAGCTTGCCTCAGGGAATGTCAGGGGAAAGTGCTGTTTACTTCCTTCCTCTCCCTTGTAGCTTGCTCTCCAAAAACCTCCTGTCCAGTTTCTTTTAAAATTCCCTGCAGCTACTTTACTCACATTTCCATATATTTTCTTGAAGGACCTTTGGGGAGGAAAAGCTAGAAAGCCTAGGGTTTATTTACTATGTCTTCCTTTTATTCTTTTTGTTCTATACACTTATCTTGGGCCCTTTGCATAAAAGTATCACAAGGAAAAAAACTTTAAGAAGTTTCAGTCTATTTTATGTTTTATACTTTTCTAAAATTAAAACAAGAGATCATCTTCTTTTGATGATCCCATAATCCCTTGCAGAGTGGAGTTGGACCGACTGAATGGAGCTGAATGTTTACTGGCCAGATGCCTTTCCTATTGCCAGTGTGGAGTTATATTCAAGAGATGATTCCAAGGAAATAGAAAAAGGAAGAGAACACAATGAAATCAAAGGTTCTATTTCTCGGTTTGTCTGAGATTGTAGGGGAGAATATTTATTAGCAAACTTGAGTTAACTTTATCAGTATTTTTTAAAGTATATAAAGAAGGAGTGCACATTTTATATGGTCCAAATGGTAACAAAATTGAAGAGATCGTTGCTTCTTTGAATTGGTAAATACAAGGTTGCCAGACCAAATGTAACAAAGAAACAAATTTGTTAGAAAAGAGTGCTGGAAACTATTATTCCAGCAATGCTTTATGCTTTCTCTAAAATTAAAAGCATTAGTGTCTTTTAGCGAAAAGGTCACTGTGAATCACTCTATATTATTTAGCATTTTAGCAGCACATATAAATTTTTGTCCTCTGTAAAATTCAACAAAAGTTCATCTGAGATTTTGAGTTTTTTTTAAAAAAGATGTAGAGGCTTTTAAATTACTTCATAAAATGAAATGATGATAATTATTATTAAGGGATTGGCTAATAAGGAATAAATCAAATCTGAAGTTCTTTATTAAGTATTACAAGAATTGTTAATGTTCAAAATGGCTGCTTAGTCAATATTGACTCCCAGTGATGAATATTAAAAAAAAAATCTAATTATAGTTTCAACTGTTAGCTAATCATTTTGCTCTGATATTGAATTTGGAAGCATTGCATCGGATTCTTAGCCTAGTTAATAGTTTGACATTTCCCCAATCAAGAAAAAAAGTACACATTTAATTCATCCATATCTCAATACAAGGAAAGTGTTTTCAGGGATAATTTGGCCAATTATATTTTAAGTTTTTATTACTACTGCTCATTTACCTTCCTCCCTGAAATGTAGCAAAATCTCCTGCCCCCCTTTCTGGATTCTGTGTCTGAACTAGCAATGGAGCTCCCCTGGCTTATGGTTCTGGGCAACTTCAATCTTCCTTCTCTGAGACTGAGATAGCACAGAGGTTCATGGCTACCACAGCAGCCATGGACATGGTCCAACTTATTATGGACCACTTATTCTACTCACAGGGGTGTATGTCACACATTAGATCAGGCTTTTGCCTTTGGTCAGTAGTTTTGGTAGCTGGATTTGGGGAACATTAACATTAGTCTCCTGCCGTGGACAGACTGTGGTATCTTGGCCCTAGAGTTCTCCACAGCTACTCCTACTAAGGGGAAATGGAGCCTATTCAATCACACACACATATGATGGGCTTGTTGCAATTTCAGTGGAAGCCTGCAGTGTTTCCTGAAACTGCTACATAGTTTGGCAGAAGCTCTTAGCAAAACTTGAAATGAGCAGGTGACAGAAGCCAAGGATCATATTGCACCTATATAGACTTTCTGCGTGCATGGATTTCATATAGGTTTACTGAGTTGTTCAGACAGATGAAATCTTAATCAAACTAAATAGGGGTGGTCAAAATATTGCAAAATATCAGAAAAAAATACTAATTCAGAGTAATGCTTTTGAGTTGTGGTTTTGCTCCTCTATGGCTAGTTCAAGTAGGTGTTGGTAGGATTGGAGAAATCAGGTCGTAGGTTCCTGCAATGTGGGCTTGAGCCTGTATTCTGTGATCATATTTTAGGGTGTTTTGCAAAACCCACTGTTCACTTTTGAGTTTCAGCAAAAATGCCCACAGCAACCAATGGGATCACTTAAGAATGTGATGTTTGCTTAAACATGGTGGCCACTTTACAACTGCAGTATCTACTTAATGACCACTGAAAAAAAGGTTGGAAAATTGAGTTGGTATCATGGGAAACCTGCTTACAATAATCACAACTTATGAATGTAACAGGCAGGCTCTATTATGGTCATAAGTCAAGGACTACCTGTAAACCATGTAACAGATGTCCATACTTCTTGAAGAAGGATCTTTGTTTCCTCCCTATTTTTTCTCCTCCTTAAATCAGTCTTGACATTTGGTGATTTCTTGGTGATACTTTTGGAAGAGATTTCCCATTGCCTTCTTCCTAGGGTTAGGATTGACTGATTCAAGGTCACCCAGCTGGCTTTGTAGCCAAGATATGGCTAAGCTACAATTCACATTCTCCTGGTTTGTAACGTGGTGCCTTCGTCCACTATCTAAAACTGACAGTTTTCCCTCATGTCTGACACAAAATACTTTTTTTTACTGAATTGTTGACTAAAGGTAGTCAACCTGGAGTGCTATATTTAGTAAGTTCCACTTTCAAATTTAAATGTGATTTTGATCCAAAAATCACATTTGATTTGGAACATAAGAGGCTGCTAAAATTCCATTGATTTTTTTTATAGTATCCAAACAGCCTCGCTCTGTTCCAGATTACAAATTATATGGAGGAAATGTATGGTATGTATAATCAGCAGCCTTTCAAAACTTGATTTTTGTCATAAAATACACATCAAAATTGCTTTATAACAACAACAACAATTTCTCAAGGCTGTACTTAAAGGCTTGCATTAGCATTTCTGAAAATCATATCAGACATAGATTCAGAGTCATCAAATATATTAAAATAATCTTCCCGCACCCATATATACATTTTAATAGATTGCTGTTCTGCATGTTGATTTTCTTAAGAGTAATTTGTGAAAGCATTCATAAATTATTCCATATTCCTAAACTGAAACATTCTTTCTGACTGTTATGTGCCTAATAACAGAAACTTTCAAATATGCCAAAAACAAACAAATCCCAAGTTTATGGGGCATACATTAGAAATTAAAAGCCAAAAGGCTTCCCCTCCTCTATTTATATCATTATAACACTATGGATATGAATACAATTTGGCAGTTGAAAGGATGCAATCATATCATGGAAATCTCCAATTCTAGTATAGAGCTTATTATCATATCATTTCCATATTTATATATAAAAGGAACTACTGTATATACCAACCCTGAGTTTATCAAGAGAATAGGTTTTGACTGGCTGTTTTTCTTTGCATTAATCATGCCCAGCGGTACAGTTCTGTGATGTTCAGTAACACCCACCCATTTATTTCATTCAATAAAAACCTATCAGCATCTGGTTTAGGATTGAATCCTTAGTCTTTAGCACTAGTTCTGACTTCTGAGCAAAAGCAAATGTGGATGGACTGTGAATGTGAGTTAATGTATGTTGTGAATACAGGGTTTTTCCTCAACCTGCTGTGACATCTCTGAAAAACACAATAAGGTCTGCAGAAAAATTCCTTGCCCTCCCTTCAGGCAGAGGATGTTTCATTCTGCCCCTGTTAGTAGCAACAGCAACAATAAGAACAACACTTCCCTCCCTGATAGATCTATAGGCTTCCATACTTTAAATTGCCATCTATAGTAGTTTACTTAAAAAATTAATTGAATGTATTCTTTCTGAATTGATGGGATATTAGCCTCTTTTTTTTAAAGGGCTGCTCTCATTACAACTTTTTCATAAATATCCTCCTCAGGATCATTAATGCAGAGGTCTGTAGGGGGCTTGCATAAGCACACCAACCGTCCCTGTCCTATTGTCTCTTTTTATTTTTCTTATATGTATTCATAATTACATGTTATCTAATAATCACTTGACAAAATAAATAAAATAAATAAAGCCTATGTCACCCTGCACCAACGGATGGAAAGAGGATGTAAAATGGAGAGAAACACTTGCCATCCGTTGGTTAATGCGATGCATCCGCTCTGTACTCACTCGTTTTTCTTCCTCTCTATCCATCCAGCATCCGTCGACTGAGGTTCCACCCGCTCAAAAAGTTTTGAGCTGCTCAAATCTTTCTGAGCGGAAAATGTATCCAACGCATCCGTTCTGCATCCACAACACATATGGGGAACATCCATTCTGCATCCATCGTCATCCGTTACGCGTCCTCTCTATCTGCTAGGCATCCGCTGCACATCCGCGCAACTCAAATCCACTCCAGCAGAAAGTGGACACAGGGAGGAAGCGGAACAGACGCGAAACGGACGTGCAGCGTTAGTAACATGGACGGAGAAAGGATGAAAGCGGATGCAGCTTGCATACAAAGCATTTAAAACAGAAAAAACGTTCGCAGAGGGGACCTATCTTGGATATTAAGGATGTCTAGAGGATGCCTAGAGGATGCAAAAGGACACATAAGGGAAAACCTATATTGCCTATAAAAAGGGGGAACAACTCACCTGGATCTCATTTTCAGACCAGCAGCCCTGCTGTGCAGACCTCTGCAGCTTTCATCTGGCTCTTGCTCTTCCACAGCCTCCAGTCATCTCCACCATGGATCATAACACACTCTTTTTGGTAGCCACCATCGTTCTGCAACAGTGCGAAGCCATCTACAGGCTCTGTGAACTCTACTACGGGAAGAAGAAGGGGTGGCCAAGAAGCGTCTGGGTATGAAGATGGTTCGCCAGAAGAGCAGAGGACGGACTGTACAACAAGCTGATGGTGGAGCTCAGGAACGAAGACCCTTGTGCATTTCAGAATTTCATGAGGATGCCTCCAGCCATGTTTGATGAAGTTGTGGAACGGCTGACACCCAGGCTGACCAAGCAGAGCACCAAATTCTGGCCCAGCCTGGACCCTGGGCTCAAGGCGGCACTGACTCTGCGCCACCTGGCCTCAGGGACCACCTCCCTCAGGGAGCATGCAGTACAGCTGGAGGGTGCCACACAACACCATCAGCATTGTGGTCAGAGAAGTGGTGCAGGCCATCATCCAAGAATACCTGGAGGAGCTCCTCCAGTGCCCCTCCACTGAAGAAGGATGGAAGAAAGTTGCAGAGCAGTGGTATCAGAAGTGGAACTTCCCCCACACCGTTGGGGCCATAGATGGCAAGCACCTGCCCTGCAAAGCTCCAGCCAAATTGGGGTCTACTTATTTCAACTACAAGGGCTTCTTCAGCATCGTCCTCTTCACCATGGTCGATGCTGACTACAAGTTCATGTACATCGATGCTTCAGGCAACGGCTCATCTTCAGATGACCAGGTATACAATGCCAGGGACCTCAAGGAGGGGCTGGAACGCAACCTCATAATGGGATTCCCAGATCCAGACCCCCTGCCCAACGACACACAAGATGTGCCCTACTTCATCATGGGGGATGACGCCTTCTCCCTCAGAACCTACCTCATGAAGCCCTACACTTCCAGATGCCTCACCCGTGAAGAGAGGATTTTCAACTACAGGCTGTCCAGGGCAAGGCGGGTGGTGGAGAACGCCTTTGGCATCCTGGCCAACAGGTTCCAGGTACTTCTCACCAACATGCAGCATCACCCAGAGACCGTGAGGAGGATTGTGGAAGCTTGCTGCATCCTGCACAATCTCATGCGCACCCACTACCCAGTCTTGCAGAACAGGCTCGTAGACCTCCAACAAGGCAATGGGGACATGGAGCCTGGGGAATGGAGGCAAGGGCGAAACCTGATTGACACTGAGGGTGTGCAAGGCCCCAACAGAGCCTCACGTGAAGGGAAGAAGTAGCGCAACCTCCTGAAACACTGGTGCAACTCCCCAGCTGGAGCAGTGGAGTGGCAAGACAGGATGATAGATGATTAATGGATGCTTCTTTCAGCCTGTCTCATCACACTGATGAGATTGGGCCATGTATATTGGGTGGGCCTACAATGAACAGGGCATTTAATAAAGAGTTGTGTTTATGTACAAATGTGTGGATCAATGCTTACATTGTTATTGATAATGAAGGACCAAAGGTGTGGCACCTGGTGGGTGGACCATACAGTCCTACTATGCTTGCACTGGAGGTTTATCTATCCTACAGCTATTACCCATCCCAAAGGTATCCCTGCCCATCCCACAGGTTTCCCTGCCCATCCCACAGCTATTACCCATCCCACAGGTATCTCTGCCCATCCCACTGCTATCCTTAGCCATCCCACAAGCATGCAAAGGCTTAAACCATTTCTAAAAGTTTCCACCAAGACTTTATTGAGAAAAATAAATGAAGCAAGTGTGTGAAGCAAAGATAAACTTTATTAATAACAAGCTGTAAAAGAAAAATGACCCAAGTCAAGTGTCCAAATAAAGTCTCCAGGTAATCACCCAGTCTCCGGCACTCTTCTTGGTCACTCAGAGGTGTGCCCAGTCTCAGGGTGAAGGGTCCAGGTGCTGTGGAGGTGGGTGCTGCTGGAGTGCTGGTCTGAAGCACCACTGGGGTGCCTGGCCTTGAGAGGACAACAGGTGATGGTGTGTTGAGGAAGCTCTCAGACAGCTGGCTCAGCCCCGTGATGTTGAGAGCTCCTTCCTCCATGCCATGGGGTGTCAGCCCCAGTACCAACGACAGATGTACTGAGGCCGGGCTTGGCTGTGGGCTGGAGGAAGGAGCAGTGTCGTGGGGCTGTCTGGTCTGCAGCTGGGTGAGGACTGGCGTGGGTGGCATCAGTGGCGTGGGTGGCAGCAGTGGTGTGGGTGGCATCGGTGGCATCAGTGGAACCGGTGGCAACGGTGGCATCCGATGAACCTGTGCCTGGACTGGGAAGGGCTGCTGCCTGTGCTGCTGGACCTCCTGGTAGCCGTAGCCCTGGTAGGTGAGGGCCTGTGGAAAGCCTTGGAATGGGAGGGACATCACCTGGGGTGGAGGAGCAGACCTGGACTGGGTGGGAGCAGGTTCATCTGGATCTGGAGGGTTGTGAAGCAGATCGGTGATCCGGTCCTTCACCACCTGGTACTGGGGTTCCGCCATGTCCGTGAGGGTCTGGTTGACATAGGTGAGGAAGGGCTTGCAGTTGGAGGATGAGGAGTCGGTTTGGACCAGCTGAGAGAGGATATCTATGCTGCACCTGATGGTGTCTATTATCTCCAGCAGGACAGAAAGGCTCTCGGCCTTTCTGTGGAGGTGGACCTCGGGGTGGATGTGGGTTGGACTGTGGTGGAGGTGCCGTCTCCTTTCTCCCACTGCGCCAGGGGGTCCTCCATGCACTCCGTCACAGTTAGAACAGCTGTTGGCAGGTTCTCCGTCGTGGCACGCTCCACAGACACCTGCCTGGAGACAGGAGCTGACTCTCTGCCGGAAGAGGACTGGCTCTCAGCAGGCTGCCTGAGAGAGAGGGTTGTGAGAGGGGCTTCTCTTCGAATCTCACCCTCCAGGAAGCTGCACTTGGCCATGACGTAGGTTTCTCTGTCTATCAGCTTGACCGCGGCCTGTCCAGATTTCTTGAGGTGCAGCTTCCCATACCAGGTGTGCATGTGCTTCCACCAGCCGAGGAGCACCTCCGAAGTGTAGCCCAGGCTCTCCGCCTTCTCTCTCCAAGCAGCCTGCTTCCATTTGGTGTCCCTATAGAGCCTGTGTCCCTTCCACCATAGATACTCATTCTCTCTCAGCCACTCCTCATGTTCCTCCTCGATGTTGTATTGCCTCCTCTCCTGTTCTCATGTCTGCCTCTTCCTCTCTTTGGCAGGACCACATGGGCCCTCATCAGAGGGGCTTCCAGGTTGTAGGGGCTGCTCCTCCACACCACCACCAGCAGGACCACCACCAGCAGCAGCAGCACCAGCAGGACCAGCAGGACCAGGATCAGCAGCAGCAGAGTAAGCACCAGCAGTGCCAGCAGCACCAGCAGCACCAGCAGGACCAGGATCATCATCAGCAGAGTAAGCACCAGCAGTGCCAGCAGCACCAGCAGTGCCAGCAGCACCAGCAGGACCAGGAGCACCAGCAGGACCAGGAGCACCAGCAGGACCAGCAGCACCAGCAGGACCAGCAACACCAGCAGGACGAGGAGCAGCTTCAGCAGAGTAAGCACCAGCAGAAGCACCACCGCCAGAAGCAGCTTCAGCAGAGTAAGAACCAGCAGAAGCACCACCGTCAGAAGCAGCATCAGCAGAGAAAGCAGCAGCAGAAGCACCACCGCCAGAAGCAGTATCAGCAGAGTAAGCAGCAGCAGAAGCACTACCGCCATAAGCATCATCATCAGCTCCTCCAGAAGCAGAAACAGCAGAAGCCCCAGCCTTAGAAGAGCGAGCCCGTGCTGCAGAAGCCCCAGCAGAAGCAGACTGAGGGCCAGGGGGTGGGAGGGTGGCCCTGTCCCTCTTGCCAGGGCTGGCAGCAGATGGCTGAGGCTTTCTCTTCTTCCCCATGGTTGTGGGGTTGCTGGCTGGCAGGCTGGCAGACAGGCTGGCAGGCAGGCAGGCTGGAAGGCTGGCAGCAAGGCTGGCAGGCAGGCAGGCAGGCAGCAAGGCAGGCAGGCTGGCATGCAGTCGATGTGGCTGGAAGCAGGTCTTTCCTCTGAATGTTGACCTGCTTGGGAGCTGCTTCCCTTTATATCTGCGGGGCTGATGCAATGCATCCTCCCCGCATGCGCATTGAACGCTAGGCATCCGCTAGGCATCCGCTAGGCATCCTCTAGTCTTCCGCTCTGCATCTGCTTCATCCGCTAGGCTTCCGCTGTGCATCCACTTCATCCGCTCAGCGTCTGCTCTGCATCCGCTCTTTCTGTTCCGCGTCTGCTTTGCTGCGCTCCCCCAGAAGCCTTGCGGATGTGCCATCCGCTCTCATCCGCTTCCATCCTCTAGGCTTCCGTGGAGCATCCGCTTTCCATCCGCCCTGCGTCCTCGCCCCGTCCGTTCCTTTCCGTGTTGTCTGCTCTGGTTATGCAAATTCGGGGCACTTTTGAGAGCGGATAACAACGGATGGAACATTTTTCTCGTCCGCTGTGTCCTTTTTACAAACGTTTTGCATCCGTCGGCCAGTTGTGACAGGGCCTTAAATAAATGTAGCAGACCTCAATAACTTTGAATCTTGCTACAAATGAAGAAACATCATACCCAAAAAAAGTTTGTAAGAATCCAAGGTTTGACTCTTAAGCAAGTGAAGCAGGGAGTTGAACACTTGAAAACTTCAAGAGAACACACTAGGCCCGAGCTCTCCAACCTTGGCAACTTTAAGCCTGGAGGACTTCAACTCCCAGAATTCCCCAGCCAGGATGAAGGTTCCCAAGGTTGGAGACCCCAGCACTAGACTTTCTAAGATTGATACCAACAGATTTTTCCTCCTCCTCCTCCTCCTCCTCCTCCTCCTCCTCCTCCTCCTCCTCCTCCTCCTCCTCCTCCTCCTCTTTCTCCTCCTCTACGTTCCCCCACCTGAGTTGAGACTAAGCCTAGTTTATGTCTGCACTACAATATTTAATGTATTTTTCTATTTCAGAATTTTAGGAATCCATAATTCAGGAGGAAGAACAAAAAGCTCCAAAAGCCACATGTGGAGCCATAGATTGCCTCTACTCCTCTACATAACAATTGGTTCCTGAGATATTCACAAGTGGCAAAAAGTGTTCAAAAAGACATCTAAGAAGCTTCAGAATCTCATGTTATGAGAGTGTTGAACCTTTCCTGTTGACACTGCATTTATTCATGTAGGAAAAACATGTAGGTTAAAACATTTAATGAAAACCTATCAGATAAACTCATGTTTTTTTAAATAGTTCACAAGCATACATTTACCATACATTTATTACAATGTCTGTTGGAATACCTTTAGGTGGAAAAATGGAATTATTTTTTCCTGACATTATAGAAAATTGGGGACTATATATAAGCAGTCTCCCAGTGTTCTGACCCAACTGGGTTCCCAAAGAGCAAACACAGACAAAGGCAGAAGCTCCCACCTTTTAAGGTTTAATAACAAATTCTGTTCCTTTACAGATAAAAGGCTGCTTTCTACTAATTAGCTTCGACAAGAAAGAGCCTTGCCAAGTTGTTCATCAGTGCTGCCAAAACCCCAGAGACAAGAACTAATTTACAAGATTCTCCAAACACGAACTAACTGAACACAAACTTTACAAGTTGAACTTCAGAGCTTCTTTGCTTTCTGCAAAGAAAGCAAACTTGGCTTTTATCCTCTTGAGGGAGGGGTCATTATCTTACAACCTTATTCCCAAGTCCCTGTGCTATAATTGTACTTTCCTCCGAGTAATCCTTCATGCACATGCACTTGGCACAGGCTCCTCGGGATCCTCCTCATCACTGCTGCCAACTCCCACAATCTCTGAAGGCAGCAGTCCACTCCCTGATGGTCCTGCCCCCTCATCAGAGTCATCGCTCTCCTCGGCCATTTGCACCTGCTGCTGGCTAACCGCAACACTGAGGCATCCTAGAATTTCTCCAAAAGTGACTGAGGAAATCTAAAGTAAAAGTTTATCCAAGCTTTTAAATATGTTGTGGACACAAATGTAAGTCATTTTAGATTCACAGCTTGTCATGTGTCCACAAAGATGAATGAAAATTTAATGCCAAAAAAATATTTCAGTACAGAACTATCTGTGAATTGGTACCAAATACATTTAAGGGGGAAATCATGTCTTATATATTGTTGGCCATGATTAAAAACTAAAGTTTGAAGAAATAAAAGAAAACCTATGCAGCAGTGGGATTCTACAGACAGGTATATTAAATAATTACCTTAGTGTTATAAGTGCCCACTTTTTGAAATATTCTTTTGATCTTATGCATGCATGCTATACTAGGAAAAGCCTAGAATAGCATGGAAATGCATTTAGAAGGACCACAAAGAAGCATGATCAAGTCCATCTTTTCCTAATGTTTAGATCCAACAATAAATGGTCGCTTAAATTATAGAAATAGGCATCAATGTCTGAAAGAACTTATACATAAAATGTATTTAATAGTTAACAGTAAAATTCTGCATATGGCTTGTATCTGAGATTTGGGTTCCTTTAAAATAAGGGTGCTAAACTCTTCAGCTATATTTTTTTAATTATATACATCTTTTAGCTAATTTTTTATTTGATTTGAGCAACAATTGAACAATTACAGTTTTTAAAGTGCTGAAGTGTTAAACTACCATTAAATTATGTTTATACAGTATTCATTTCATCAAATTGGTTTGTAAGGATAAAAGTGAGATGTTTCCTCCAGTTAAATTGTGTATTACTTGGTAAACTTTTCCATGCATTATCTGCATTTTGTAATTTGTAAATACAGTATTATTTTTGTCTTTTTGTTTTTTAAAATATTCAAACAGAACTGTTCTGTCTTAATCGCTGGCTGATTAAACTTACAAAGGCTTCCATACAAAGTTTCTTTACTGGTTCACAAGGCATCCTCAAATAAACTCACTGTTATGTTGAGATTCATCTAATGTCCAATTCTTTGCACAGCTGACTTCATAGTTTAAAATTATAGTGATCTTTCATCCCATAACGCTGGAGCAAAGGGTGAGACACCAGCATAGCAAGAGTAAAGGAAACTCCCCCAACCCAACCATGGGTCAATTCAGTGACCAATCAGGATTACAGATGTGACCACAAGACATGAACTACATTTCCCATGATGCGTTCACTACATTTACCATGAGGCATTCCCTTAAGGGGACAGCTCCCAATTCCTAATTAGGAATTATATTCCTAATAACCCAATCCCAATTCCCAATTAATTATATACTGTCTGGACAGCACAAGAACCAAAAGAAAAAAGGTAGAAATGTTTTAAAAATAGCTGGCTGCTTTATTAAAAGCAAAACATAATGGATGCAATAACTCATTAGTCACTGAAGATAAAAAAAAGGATCCTCCATATGAAGAAATCAAATAACTGATCCTGAAAACATTTAAGCACATGCAAGGACACACACACATAGGTGTCTGGCTCCCTATTGGCTAAGGTTCACTGGGTACTAACATCTTACACATTGCAAAGAAAAGAAAGAAAACTATCCAATTCAACATTTATTCTGTTTATCTGGGTCATTCTTTGTATCTTTAAAGATTTGTATGTTTAAAGACTCATACAAAGTGTAGAATGCAAGAGGCTGTTGACTAAACAATCTCTAAAGAGTCTCAGCACATCATTCCAGTAATTTAATTTCCTCTTTTATTTGTTCCAAAATGAAAATTTTCCAAATAGGCTTTCTGGTGCTGTTTACTCAGTGTCTTTTAGAAGTACCAATGATAGACTTTCAGAAAGAGGAGAAAATTGGAAAGGAAGATGGGAATTTCAAATAACCTCTGTTTTGTTATGATAGAAGTAATACATGTCTGATAGTTAATGAAACAGAAAAAAGAAAAGAAGAAAGGAAAAGAAAGAGAAGTAGTAGTCTACGTAGGAGCAGCAAATGTCTATAAAGGGATATTCTTTTGATAATGATATGTGAACCCAAACTTTGTGATTCATGAACCATAGATTATTCATTTAATGTCAGGTGCAAAGAACCAGGAACACTTGCTGAGTTCAAAGCACTGAAGAGTTTATTATTGCTACTTATATACTAGAATCTGCTCAACTGCCAAAAGCAAATTAGCAGTAAATGGGGGTTTAGACTTGTGTCTTTTGTGTAATGATTCCAAACTGATGACACATTTAACCTCACCTTCCAGCTCAGCCTTTTCATATACTATAATTAATCAATTATGGCTAAAACCAAGAATTCCATACAGCAACTCTTGTTGTGGTTCCTTCCAAACAATGCATTGTTATAGCTGTGGATCTAAAGACATTTGGGTTTTATTTTTATGATCCCTTGATTCTAACAAATAGTAGGTGGCTTTTACTGAGTAAATAAAACAGAAATAGTTTTTATATGTTGTAATCAAGTATCCTGCAATAAATAAAATGGCCTCATAGAAACACGACTGATTTCTAACGATTATATGGATAAATCCCATGAAAATCCCACCTATATACTGGATAAAAGTTTTATAAAGAAAAGGGTAGTTCATATTGGTTTTTTGTAAAATGAGGGGAAAATTGATCAGGATGAAATGACAAATAAGCCTACTATTTTCTGCTCTCTTGCAAATTCCCTCTTGCACTTTCTAAAAAGAATTTATATGCCTTTGTATGTAACTTGTATGATTATCCTTAATCTATGGTTTTCCATTCATGTGTATTTAATATATACATTTCTTACATGCTTAACCAAATATTAAATACAAAATGGTTAACCTATTTCATTCAGACACAGCCAATTTTATATGTATTTATGAAATTTCCAAGGCTGTTTTGTATGCACTTTTCTCAGAAGAATAACATTTTTAGTAGCAAACAATGAACACCAGCAGTTTCTCTTTATTGCATCTTGGATTGCATGAGAAGTCCATTGAGATGGATAAAATGCTTTCATTAAAAAAATAAATTTGTAATAAGTACCTTTAACACGGCCTCTTTTAAAAGGCAGCAACAACCATTATACTGGCTGTCAGTCTGAAGACTTTTGAACAAACCGCCTCTGCATGACATAGCATTATAACAAAGACTATATCAACGTAGCAGGGGAAAAGATTCCATTTTAGTTACCAGTTTAATTAAATATAACCCTAAAAATTCTACCTGCCAATTTTTTTCAAAAACAGACCAAAAAGTCTTGTTAATTTGCTACTTAAAAATGCCCTAATTAAAAAAAGGTACATTTATATCAACTTTGTGATATGAGCTATATTTTTGTTTAAATATCAGTGAATGATTATGCCAAAATATTTCATTCATATGGCAGAATAGGCTTGCTATTATTTGTTGACATTTGTTTACCAATTGATTTTATTCTATGTTAAATTCAAAAACCACTTTGAGGACAGGCTTCGGCAGAATATCCATTAGGAGAAGAGACATATCAATCTTTAGATAAATGCCTATGTAAATTCTCAGTCATCCAGATCATGGTTGTCCCAAAGGTGCTTTTTCAAAAGGCAACTGGACTTTCTTTGTTTTTCCTTGAAGATGTTTCGCTTCTTATCCAAGAAACTGCTTTGGTTCTGACTGAATGGTAGAGGATGGAAGAATTTATATTCCTTGCAGTAATCTGGTTATTAGCACTCTCTCTGAGAGTCATTGAAGCCATTTGAAAGTTTATCTGTGCTCTAAGGGTCATCTGAATAGTACAAATGGGACCCTCTTGGAACTGCTGAAAAGGACTAAGTTGTAAACAGGAGATAGATGGTGTCATATCCCTTCCCCTCTGTTGAGAGAGGGCTGTTCAATTTTAATGTAGATCAGTGGTGGGTTTGGCCCGGTTCGGGTGAACTGGTATTAAAAAAACAGCTGCTGGTTTGGCCAAACTGATATTTCTTTTTTCTTTTTCCTCCCGATGATCAGCTGTTCTGACAATCAGCTGGGCTGGGATCCCCCACACTGTCTAATTACTTTGCCCAGGAGGCTTCCCTGAGGCCCATGAGGCAAAAAGGGCATACAGGGTGGTGGTGGTTCTGTGCAGCTTCACCACACTCTGTTTTTTTTTGCCTCCTGCGCCTCAGCAAGCCTCCTGGGAGCAAAAATGGACTATCTGAGACCCAGCAGGCAAAAAAATAAAGCACAGGGGGGTGCTGCAAAAAAAGAAAAAAAGAAGCCATGCCCACCCTGTCACATGACCATGCCCACATAGCCACTCCCACCTCGCCACTTCCACAGAATCGGTAGTAAAAATATTTGCATCCCACCTCTGATATAGATGGCCTCTTGATCCATCTTTCAAACCAGTGGTCTTCACTGTCCAGAATGTGGATAGATGATTGCAAGGAATATAATTCCTTCCCTTATCAACCATTCAGTCAGAATTAGAGAAGCTAATTAGAATTAGAGAAGCAGAATTAGATAAGAAGTGAAACGTCTTCAAGGAAAATCCAGTTGTCTTTTGAAAAAGCACCTTTGGTACTCTTTAAATTCTGTTCAGTACAGTTGGTAACATTACCAAGATCTTTGGTGAGCATTTTCCTAATCTGTTGATAAATTTTCATAGAGCTGAAAGAAAAAGATCAGAATATTTTTCAAAGTTCCTGAAGCATTTCTGTATGTCTTTTGGTACATACCAGCTACTGTCCATTACTGCATAATAATGCCTGAAATTCTCAAGTTTAGATAAATAGGTAGAGGCAATAAACATGATATTTCATTTATATATCTGTTGGTAGCTGCAGGCAGATTAGGTCCCTTGAACAGCTTAAGTGGAATGAACTTCCTATTATTCCTCCTGGAAGTTAAGTTGCCACATTGAAAGAGGACTATCTCTTGCATGTTGAAAGAAGGGCCTCCAGCAAAGTTTTATGGACAAGCTATAAAACCTTAGAAATAGATGCAATTGCAAGACATTAAGTCAAGGGAGACAACTGCTGATGCTGCTTCACACAGTCAAAAATTGAAACTTCAGCTAGAAGAAAAAAACCCTACATCATTAGGAAGTAGTAGCATATCCCGTCCTCCTCTCCTTTTCTCTTTTGCAACCTAAAGAAGATTGAATCTTGTTGGAACATACATATTCATGCAGGGAACATCTTATCAGAATTCTGCAAGGCGGAAGAAAAGGCCTTCAGGGGAATGCAATTAGAACAATGTTACTTAATGCGATGATTAATTATTTACCAAATTACATTGACAAAAATCTAAAGGTCTGTCTATTTGCACATAATATTTTTGAAAGTGACATTATTATTGGAGCAGGAATGACTGGGAATTACGGAAGTTCCATAAAAATAAAAGGTGAATAAATAGCCAATTAGTGTCTGGCAGAGCCAGGATAAATGCACAGAGTAATTATCCTACAATGAAAGAGGGAAGCCCTAATATCGAAGACTGTAGCATGACAACAAGGAGTTGGGTTTTTTTACCCCCCTCCCAAAGGTAACAAATGTTAGCATTTGTCAAGGAGCTTTCAGTAAATAATAATTCAACACTATTACATTAGCTCTTCAACCTTAATGAACTTGGTGTGACAAATACCATTTTCATATATCACAGAACTGTTTTCAGATATTTCAAGGGCAAGCATACACAACAAAAGGATTTGCTATTTTAACACCATAATTATAATCTAGTTATTGATTGCTGACTGACCTGTGATTCACACTGCAAACCACAAAGTGGCAGAAAAGAATATCATGCTGCCAGCAGAGAAGAAAAGGGCTGCTTGGCTGAACCTTCTCCAAGAGCTGATATAAGATAATCAACAATTAAGATGCAAACTGCAAATTAAGACTACTTTCAACAAGTAAAACGACTTTATGATTATTATCCTGATCCAGCTAATATAAAACTGTGTTACCATACATGCATACCAGTGGTGGGATTCAACAATTTTTACTACCAGTTCTGTAGGCATGGCTTATTTGGTGAGCGTGGCTTGGTGGTCATGTGACTGAGTGGGTGTGGCCAACTTAATGTCACTCATGTCAAGGGCTGCCTCACCTGGCCCCTCCCTTCCCAGCCATTGTCACACCCAGCCTCAACTTATCTATAGTTCTGTAAAAATGTTGTTCACCTTTTTTTGACTTTATTATCTACATACCATAGATGTATTCTCATGGACCACTGAAAGGAGAAAATGGCTCACATGCTTTGCCCAAGAGTGCAATAGGCAACAGGCTTTTAAGGGGCTGCCGGAAAGAAAGTGGGGGTGATGTATTTTCCAAAGCACCAGGAGGCAAACAAGAAGCAATGGGTGGAAACTGAACAAAGAGAAAAGCAATCTTAAACTAAGGAGAAACTTTCTGACAGTGAGAACAATTAACCAGTGGACCTGCTTGTCCCCAGAAGTTCTGGGTGATCAATCATTGGAAATTTCTAAAAGACTGGACAGCCATTTCTCTGAAATGGTATAGGATTCCCACAAAATTCCCTTCTAAGTGTTATTCTGACACCTTTCCCAGTACCTCCACTCAGAGTTTGGCATCCTCAGTTTTCCTGCCTGAGCAGGGGCTTGGACTAGAAGACCTCCAAACTCCCTTTCAACTGTGTTAAACACATATGCATTTGTGCTCTGGACTATAGACATTGAATGCACGTAAAACCTGAAAAATATGTGGAAGCCCTAGGCAAAAGAAAGGCAGTAGAATCACCTTAGGTATAGGGACAGTGTAAAATATTAACACATCATAAATAATGGAACAATTAAAAATAATAGCACAGTTTTCTCTGTCTTGCTCTCTCTCCCTTCTTTCCTATTTCTTTTTCTTTCTTTCTCTTTCTTTGTCTCTTTCTGTCTTTTTCTCCCTTCCTTTCTTTCTCTCTCTCTCACACATACACCACACACACACACACACACACTTTCTCTCTCCCTATTTCTCTTTCTTTCTTTCTTTCTTTCTTTCTTTCTTTCTTTCTTTCTTTCT
>BLBF01000020.1:29578694-29596364 GCA_015471245.1 Laticauda colubrina | reverse complement strand
CTTTCTTTCTTTCTTTCTTTCTTTCTTTCTTTCTTTCTTTCTTTCTTCTCTTTCTTTCTCTCTCTCTCACACACACACACATCCATCAGTCTTTATTCCCTCTCACTCCAGGCACATTACTCACAAGGGGAAGTAAATCCAGCATTAGAGAAGTTCTGCAGGTAAATGGACTTGCATTTGCAGCTCCTGCAAACTTCCCCATGGCTGGATTTCCTCTCTCTCCCCCAGCATTCTTTCCCTCTTGTTCCAGGCACTTTACTCATAAAGGGAAGCGATATTTCTAGTATCCATGAAGAATCCAGACTTGGAACTGTTTTGCCGGTTAACAGACCGCTGCCTCGCCCACAGTCATGCGTTTTCAAGTGGCTGCTTGAAAATGCATGGCTAGGGCAGGGGAGCAGGGCAGCAAACATCGGGTGGGCGGAGCAAGCAAGTGAGTGGACTCTGAGCGACTAGGTTGGGGGCATGGCCAGCTAGATGTTGCTACCGGTTCAGCGATCCATGCCAAATTCTTGCTACTGGTTCACCCGAGTAGGTGCAAACTGGCTGAATAGCACCTTTGTTGCATACATACTTATTTCAGAAGTTTAGCTGTTTTTGCTTGTGTTGCAAGAAATGGCAAAAAGGTTTGCCTCTGAAATTGATTAAAAAAACCTAGAAGGGTGAACATATAAATTGATTTCCAATGACTTCATCATTTGTTTACTTTCAGTCATAAGCATTCTTTCCTGAAGTTAAAATTATATTTTGTAGTTATTAATGCTTCACATGCATAGATTTTGAAGAAAAACATTTCTTTGATCATAGCAAAAGCAATTATTTCATTTATTTTCAGCATAGACACCATATCTACAAAACTGTGATTCTGAAATTGTCTGAGAAAATTGTACCAATAAATTATTTTAGTTTTCCTTCCAGGAAAAGAAAAAAGCCAATTCTGATAAGTTTTCTTGAAAATTAAGAGAAATAATGCAAACATTAAAGCCTAAATATTTCTATTTTAGACAGAACATGAAGAAATAAACTGGATTCAGGTTGGCAAAAGAATGAGACAAGGCTGCATATTCTCCCTTATTTGTTCAACCTTTGTACTGAATATTTAAGGAGAGCTGAATCAGAAGAAGATGAACATGGAAAGTATCAAAAAGTATCAAAAATCTTCTCTATGTTGATAATATTAGAGATATTATTAGGGTTATAATTCACAAAGTTTGTAAAGCAGGTTATCCATGTGACTGACACAATTATATGATTTTTTGTGTGTGTGGCCGTTCTTAAGAAACACTGGTTGTTAAGCAAACACTGTGGTAGTTAAATGAACCGATTGTTTACCAAAAACTGAAACTTAATGCCAGTTTTTGGCAAAAAAATTATGGTCGCATGATCACGGAATGCTGCACATGGCCATAAATGTGAGCTGGCTGTCGAGCACCTGTGGAAGGAAGGAAACTGTAGGAACTTTGGAACTAGATTGTAAGTACCCTTTGGGGAGGGGCACTTCCATTGTAATTTTGAACAGTTGCTAAGAGATCAGTCATAAATTAAGGACCACTTATATCTGATAGCCAAAAATATAAAGGGTTTTCAAGATCTGTTGCAACTTCTGACACCTACCCTCCAGAATAAAGTTGGCTGAGTTTGCCATCATTTTCTTTATCTGCTTCTTTTTCATTTCTTTTAATGAATTGTGTTTATGTTTTATTTTTCTTGCCACATTATTTGCTATCCAGAATTTTTTGGGAGTCAGGCAGCACCTAAATAAGTTAAATTATTAAAATTAATTGTTAAATTCAATAAATTAAATTATTTCATGCCTGTAAAGCTAGTCCAATTTTTTCGAAAATGATAATGATATTGAGAGTGAAAAATTTTATGCTTGAGGAGAGGAAAGAAACAAAATATGATCAAAATTTCCCAGTATAATAAAAGAAATCCCACAGCATCAGCCTAATACAAATAAGTGCTTTAAGCTTGCATAATATTGAGAAGACCAAATGCTATATTGAATAGTTTGTCTTTTCTACTTTCCAGAAGACTGTCATAGTAGAGGTTTATCTAATTCCAAAACTTGGTGTTAATGGAGAAAAACATAAAACAAAGAACTCGTTAATCTTAAAGCAATGTGGGATTAGCAGGACTTTTCTTCCTAATTAATTCATTGGATAGGCCAATTCTAATTAGATCGTCTTTGTCTAGGAAGATCTAATTTGTCATCCACCCAGTTTGCTTGCCACAACAGAAAGGATGAAGCAACATATTCTTCTTTGGCAGGATTTAATAATATGTTACAACAATATTTTGATTCTGATTATAATGTTAATTATATAATTATAGTATGGCTTAATAAGAAGCTGATGGAATATACAAATATTCAGGTCTATAGAGCCTGTGTCTTGAGCACACTCTTGAATTGCAGCAAGTCTTGGACTTGCATGGCAGGAGAGAAAGTTGAACACCTTTCATATGTGTTGTCTCCAACATATTCTTGGCATCACCTGTCATGACAAAGTTCCAAATAGCACAGTCTTGGGATGTGTTGGAATTTCTAGAAAGTATATACTATTGAAACAGCAACGACTATGCTGGCTTGGGCATGTTGTGAGGATGGCTGATGGTCGGTTTCTGAAAAACCTCCTGAATGGAGAATTAGTGCAGGAAAGCACCCTAGAGGGAGACCACAGCTGCGATATAAGGATATCTGCAAGAGGGCCTTGGGAATGGACATCAACAGCTGGGAAACCTTAATCTCTGATCATTCAGCTTAGAGGCTAAAGATGCAGGATGGATTTCTCTAATTCAAAGAGATGCTCTTTCGCGAGACTGAGGCAAAGAGGCAGTCCCAGAACCAGCGGAATCTGGGGGATAGACAGGGGACAGACTGTATCTGTCCTCAGTGTGGAAGGGATTGCCACTCTCAAATTGGTCTTTTTAGCCACACTAGAAGCTGTTTTAGGACTTCTTTTCAGAGTACAATACCATAGTCTTTCGAGACTGAAGGATGCCTTTGTGTTACATGGTGATATTTTGTGTATTTTTATTGCCTTCCCTTCTCTTTTTTGTTTCCATCTTTTTTTTTTTTAATGTAAGGATTGTTTAAATTATTTTGGCTGTTCTAGTGTACCTTATTATTTTATCTTCCAAAATGGGGAGTGAACCAATCCATCCCTTCGTCCTCCCTATACACCTCACAGCCCCAAAGACAGGGACTTTCCAAATAGTGGAGACTATTTCCTAATAGTCTACACTAGATGCCTAATTAACCTAGTCACAGTCCTAAACTGGGGATTAGAGTGAAGGCACTAGTTCACCAGATCAAATTCGAACAGGTCAATAGGTCACTATTGGGGGGAGCCTATGCCACCATCTAACTGAATCAGTGAAGCTCGAGCTAGCGGACCACTGGAAAGCAATTTGGTTCATAATAGCCCCTAAAATGACAGACGCAGTCATACTGGGGATCTCTTGTCTCAACAAGTGGGGCCCAACAATCTAGTAGGAAGGGGACACCCAGAAGCTGAGGATAGCTCAGCAAACCCCTCCGCACCAGCAAATAGAAGCATTGTCCATGCAGGAAATCCCCCCCAAAGGCCCCTCCAGAACTATTGACAGTCACCTTTGACAAAACCTCATAGGTAGAACAGATCCCCAGAATATCAAGACCTTGTGAAAATATTCAGTGAGGCCAAGTGTGATGTCCTACCTCCCCCCCCCCCCTGTGACATGGACTGCGCCATCAAAATAGTCCCTGGGCAAAACTTTAATATTCAAAAATTCATAAATTTGAAATGATCAGGACATGAATATTTAATCGATTATGTTGCAGATTATTTATTCAGACTACCTAAAACAAACTACCCATAGTCATCCACTAATGATCATAGTTGAACCTGGAGCTATAGTTGTAAGTTCTTGTGGTTGTAAGTTAGGTAACCATGCTATGATCACTTTTAAAGTTATGATTATTTTTAATAACATTCATTAAGTAAACACTATTATCATTAAATGAATCCATTTTCCTCAGTGGACACTTTTGCTAGAAATCAGAAATAAATTTGCTCTGGAATTGAGAAAATATATATATATATATAAATCTGGATCATGTGACTATGGGATGCTGCAAACAGCCATAAATGTGATCTGACTACCAAGTACCCAAAATGTAATCACATGACCAAGGAACGACATTGTAAATTTAAAAAATTGATCTTAAATAGCTCTGGGGAGGCCTGCCATAACTTTAGTCATAAGTCAAGGACTACACTTATAATTCTTTCTGATGATTTAATTGTAAATATCTGTTAACTATAGAAAACTATAAATATACAGCATAGTTAATCAAACCTCCTTGCGAAATTTCTTTTAAGAATGTAGTTTCCAATCTGTTGGTATTTCAACGATTTGAATGAAGCAATTGAAGAAAATTCTCTAAAGTAAATAATAGTTAGAAACATAGTCTTTGTCATTACTGCAGTAGGAAAGGTCTTATTAAAGGGGAATCCAGACTTTACAGTGCTAAAATCCATGCAAAAGAACAAGAGAGAAATAATGAGATCAAGTGGCCTAAAAGAAAAAAGTCTTTGCATGGATTGCACAAAGTGATAACATTCTATTAGAAAATAAATGCTTTGTTGAAATTAGGCATGTTCAGAACTGGAATAAAGAAACAGTTTTTTGCTGAATTGAAGTGCTGATCAACCCAATAGAGGTAGTTCTTGACTTACAATTGAAGAAAAAATGTATGTTGCTAAGCAACACATTTGTTCGGTGAGCCACATCTTATAATCTTTCTTGTCTCAATTTTTAAGTGAATCAGTGCACACAGTTGTTAAGTCAATTTGACTTCCCCATTGACTTTACTTGTCATAAAGGTCACACAAGGCGATCACATGACCCCAGGACACTGGAACTGTCATAGATAGAATCAGATTTTGGACTTAACTAGAAAAATAAACACAAATAACACTGCATATTTTAACAAAGAAGAAACAAGATCCCCCAGAAAACCTGTGATTTTATGGCAAACTGCTTAATTTTACCAGCAATACAGGATCAACCACAACCTCTATTTTCACTCGCTAAATTGTGTGACCATTTGCTCTGACCTGATTAAAGAAACAGACTGGGAGTGTGCTGGGTGCAAATTCAACTGTAAATTAATTCTCCAATGCAGATTATTCTTCCCTGAGAGCAAATAACTATGGCAGAGTTTAGGTAAATCTCTCAGTTGCCTTGGAAGGAAAAGACAATCAGACAATTCTGGAAATCTTGTTTCCTGTGGCTTCCTTGTGCAGTCTTCCAGCTGTTAATCTTTTGGAAATTATATCTTTCCTCTAAATCTCTTTTTAAGACTTTGGTAGCTCACTTTAGAAAAAAAGGCATCATATCTTATATATTACTCAAAAGTAGGAATTCAAAACAGGGTCCAAAGAAGGATGTTAGTTTTTGTCATTGTGGCCTCTGTATAGTATAACCTCTTTTGTTTAGAAATACTGTTTGCAAATATTTACTTTCTTGGCTGGAGGATATCTTTCTGTCTCATTAAATTAAGGCCACAATTAATAACAATTTCAGTCACAGTATTGTGTTACTGGGATTCTCATGTTGCAAAATAGGCAACCTTTTAGAGAGGTATAAAACAGTTATTTTGAAGAATCATTTCTGCTCACAGACCAAAATCTATAGATATGGAATTGAACTTACTAACAGAAATGAAAAAAAAAAAAAAAACATTTTACAGAGTAAAAGAGAAAGTTTTTGCTCCTTTAAACTTGCTGCTTGAAAAGCCTTCAATCATTTGAACACCATTCTCAAAAACCTAAGCAGAGATTTATATGTAAAGGTGAGATTAAATTTATCTGGTACATAGAAAGCAGTAACAACATGAGGCATTCAAAGCTTGATGCAAAGCTCGTTGTCATCAAAGGGATTTGTCCCTGACCCTTAGAGAAGATCTTGCATGTTAGAATGAATTGATAGCACCTCAATAGCTGATAATCGTAATTTGATTAGAGCTAGATTTACCTTCTCTGATTGTACTTCACTTCTTTGACCTCAAATATATTCACATTTAAGTGCATGGCTTTTCTTGCTAACCTGAAGAAGTTATTTGGCTGTTTAGAGTATTTCAAGAACTTAGCAAACATGCTAAAGTTTATTTTTATTGTAATTCTACACCCAAAATTGATGCATGTTATTTACAGCATAAATATTTTGGTTAAAAAGCAAATACAAATTTCTAAGAAAAACAAATTACAAATTACAAATGAAGATCATAAAAACAATGAAAACTCATAAAGCAATTTCACACATGAAATCCTAATTTGCACAACTAATTTCCACATTTTGGTTTGTTAAATAAATCAACGTAAAAAGATCTTTTTTCCTTTATATTGTTTCCCCAGTTAGATTATGTAATATCCAACATTCTTTTAGAGTAATGTTCACTATGATGCAGCTTTTTCATGGCAATCATTCCTGCCTGAATTGACACTTATATGATGTATCTTTAATTCTGTTTTCAAAAATGAAATGAATCAAGCAGAAGGCGCTGTTGAAAAGCATTCTGAAGAGAAAAGAAAGTTAGGTGACAGCTATGAAAGCTAGCAGCATTTCTCTTTGTCAGTGAAATGCTGCAAAAATAAAATTTAAAAAGATTTTATTGCTCTGGCTCCCAAATATAACTTTCACAATGTAAATAGGGACAATCAACCACAGTGACAACTTATCTCAAATATAAATCAATAGAAACATAGGAATGTCAACCCTTGGTGCATAATGGGAGTACCCATGTAATAAAGCATCCAGAACACTAAAATTAAGATGATGCAGAACATGTTACTAAAATATGCCTAATATACAATGCTACATTGCAGCCTATATGGGGAAAAACTGACTGTCATAAAGGTAAGTAGAGGAATGGTAAAAAATTTCCCATTCACTTGTAGTTTAGGTATAGCATTAAGGGTAACATTTTATCCACAAGGCTCCTGTTCCACCTGATTACATAAAAACAGTATTCTCCAATTTCCTCTAGCTTTCAGTCATGTTGCAAGTGAAAGACCCAAGGTTAAGAAAGTCTACCTTTTTCTTCATTACATGCCTTGCCTTTGCAGGACTATGGTGGAGTTCTTCAAAGAAGTGGTGGAGTCCTTCCAAGAAGGACCAAACTTGCCAAACTACTACAAAAAGCAAGACAAAAAACTCAAATCAGAGATCAGATTCAACAAAGCTCTATTAGCCCATAATGGCAAGTCAAAATTCCTAATTCTGCTTAGAAGATGCTGAGCTTTGCCAAGGTGCCATAGTGGAACTTCTGTTGAGGGCTTCTTTCCTCAACAGAAGAAGATCAAGCATAGGCTGAGTATGTGTGCCAAGTTCAAATATATCTACTGAAGTTATTTATTTATTTATTTATTTATTGCATTTATTTAACCATATGACTAGGGATTCTGTATGAATATACACATAAAAAAGAAGAAAAATTTCAGACCTTGTATACAACTTTTCATAATACATGTAACTTTTCTTTTCATTTTATACTGACTTTTTTTTAATACAAAGAATAAATTCATGAATGAATCCAAATATAATGTGTCACATTCTGAAGAGAGAAGAGTTCTCTGGGGATGGACTCCAGCCCATCCTCAGAGAACTTCTCTCTCTTCAGAATGTGACACATTCCAAAAGCTTGGAAGAATAAACCTCTGCTCCTGGTGACCAATTGAGATTAGATCATGCAAAGATTGAACTGTCTCTCAGAATCAAAATATTCCTAGAAGAGAAGGGGGGAATTTTGTTCTTGTGGGCATAATAGCTTGGAAATAGTGATTTAAGCTGCTTGTAAGTGTGGATCAAACAAAATTGTCCAACATTTCTAGTCAAAGACACATTCTAACATCTTTTCCTCTTCAAAGGTCTACTTGATTCTAGTGGAAATAAAATAAGTGCAGCAGCTTTTGCAGTCATTCTGGAAAAGGTTTTCAATTCTATGCATTTTAAGTTTCCCTTAATCAACAGAAAATCTTTACCATAATTCTACCTTTTTCAGAATACTGATATTGCATAACCATAATCTCTAATTTTCATACTTCAATTAAATCAGCTTTCTGAAATGGATATACGTATCTGCCTTTCATCGTCATCTAGACCTAGGTGGAGGGGAAGATTCAAAGGTGGTTGTAAGGAATATGAGTCTCCTAACAGGTATTTGGTTATAAATATATAAACCATGAAAGACATTTTAATACTGTCTCTTTAAGGGAATGCAAGAGCATTCAATTGGGTGTGGTTTCTCAAACGGCCATAAAATGAAGCCAGAAACCTGGTTTGTTTTAGTCTGAGTCTCAGAAGAGAGTGTGAGTGTATCTTTATTTCCTTCTGTTGGAAAGTATTGTTGTTCCTCCATTTTTCCTAATTGACTGATATTATTGGATTTAATGTAAGTCTGATATTGAACTGATTTTGGCACTGGACTTTGATATTTGGATTTTCCCTGGATTGAAAAACTGATTGATTTAACTTGTGAATGACTATGGACTGCCTATTTTGAACTTTGCTTAAACTTTCTGGAAGTAAAAACCTATATTTTCTGTACAGTGTATTTGTGTACTGTGTGTGTATTATTCAAACACTTCTCTCAAGATACGTCTCCCTGTATGCGCTCCTTCTCCTAACGGGGAATTACCTCAACACTGGTTGTGGGCCCAGGCCATACCAGGCTCAGATAACTGAGAGTTAGTGTGAATGCCCGCTACTGTATACATACAGCTGTTTATTGTTTAATTGTGGTTTACTATCCTGGTAAAGATGGCACAAGACACTTCATCAAGTCTCTCACTGATAACCCAGTTGAATGGAACAAACTATGTTTCCTGGCCTATGAAATACAGTCTACTTCTGCATAAAGAAGGTTTATGGAATGTAGTTCAAAATTCACCAGATGTAGATGCTTGGGATCCAAATAATGAGGAGGATGCCAAGAAGCTTGCTGACTTTAAAAAGAACAACCAACGAGCTCTTTGTATAATTGGACTAATACTGAGTGACCAGCAGCTAGTCCAAATTCATGGAGAAGAGTCTGCTGCTAAGTGTTGGGAGAATTTGAAGAGGATTTATGTTCGTGACAGTGTAGGTGCACACATACATCTTACATGTAAACTGTTTAGAGCACGTCTTCTGAAAGGTGGAGATATGTTAGCTCATTTAAACTTCATGAAAAGAACTTTTCAAGAGCTACATGAAAAAGAACTGATATTTTCAGAGCGGCATCAAGTTTACATCATTCTGTCCTCATTGGATGAAAGTTATGATGACTATGTATCTTCACTGGAAGTACTGCCTAGAGATAAACTGACATTGACTGACATAACTGGAAGATTGTTAGAAGAAGCAAGAAGACGGCTAGATAGGGACCAACTTAGGAAGGAACAATCACAAGAAGAGGATTTATCTTCAACTGCCTATACTATTAGGAAATGTTTTTCTTCTGGAGCTAGGGGACATATGGCTAGGTTCTCTAAAAAGCAAAAACAGCAGAATACTAGTAAACACCAGAAGGCCAAGAAGAATGTTAGTTTAGCTTTGTCTAACAATTCAACTGTGAACCATGATTTGTGGATTGTTGATGGTGGAGTATCACAGTGCATTACTAAAGATAGAAAACGGTTTGTAAAGATGTCCATGAGGAAACAACATGTTTCATTGGCAAATGGATGGAAGATTAAAGCATCAGGTCAAGGTACTGCATATTGTTCTTGTATAAATGAACATTTAACCATGTTATATGTACCGAAACTGAAATTTAATTTATTATCAGTAAGGGCTTTAGTTAATCTTGGTTATGTCATAACCTTTAGGGGAGAGAAAGAGGGTAAAAGGGCTACTGCTCCTTTAAAAAATGATTAATATGTAATACATGATGATCAGTTGAAGATGGCTAACTCCGTTTATAACAATGTTAAGCCACCTGATGAATGTATACATTTACTACAGAGACCTCTAGGGCATATTAATTTCAAAATGCTCAAACAAACTGTTGAATTGTCAGAGGGAGTAAAATTGAAACCTTGTAGCAAATATTTACACTGTAATGCTTGTAGTCAAGAAAAGAGTAAGGTTACTCCAGCAAATAGACTAAATGGGTTTAAGACCTTTAGAGGTTGTGTTTGCTGACATAATTGGTCCTAAGAAACCAAGTTTAGGAGGTTCCTGTTATATTTTGAATATTATGGACCATAACTCAAGATACGGCTTCTGCTATCTTATGAAGAACAAAACAGAAACATTCCAACATTTCTTTAATTGGCTAAGGTTTGCTGAGGGAAAAATGAAAAGTAAAGTAATTACTTTAGTTACTGATAATGGGTCTGAGTTTCTTAACAAAAGATGCCAAAATATGCTGAAATTGGCTGGTGTGGAGCATAAACATTCTGCACCTTACAGACCCCAACATAACCCGTTTATAGAATGAAGAGGGCAAACATTACAAGCCATGGCTCACACTATGTTATCTGACTCAGGTTTACCTGAAACACTGTGGGGTGAAGCCATAATGTGTAGTAACCATGTTTTAAATAATGTAGTAAATACAACAACTGGAGAATTGCCATTCACTCGTTGGAATGGCAGAAAACCAAATTTAAGTCATTTACACACATTTGGAGCTCCAGCATGGGTACATATTCCCTCACAAGTAAGACTGAAAGGGCAATATAGAACTGAGAAATTATTTTTTGTGGGTTATGAGGCCAACGATAAAACATTTAGATTTTGGGATTGAGGCACAGCTCATGTTTATTGTAGTGCTAATGCAAAATTTCTTGAGCATGTTGGGTGGGATAAACAGGAACAGGAATTCAGCAATGATATTATTATTGCCACCCAAATAGTTCCTAAAGATAAAATCAGTATACCCCAAAAAGCCATTAAAGAGGAAGAACAGGAGGAAGTAGTAGACAAGCACAGGAAGAAATAGAAGAACAGGAGCAGGTGGCACAGGAAAGTCCACCAGTAAGCCCTGTATTTCCAAGACGTTCAACCTGAGTAACACGACCACCTGATAGATATCAGGTTAGTGTTGTATGCCAAGTGAATACAGTTCCAAGTAACTATAGTGAACTGAAAATGTATCCTGCTAAGGATCAGACTGCTTGGCAGAAAGCAATGGATAAGGAACTGGAATCATTAAAAAGACTGGAGGTATACAAAAATGTTAAGTTACCACCAGGTAAACATGCCACAGGATGCAAATGGATATATAAACTGAACACAGGTGTAGATGGGACTGTTACCCATAAAGCCAGGTTAGTAGCACAAGGGTTCAATCAGACAGCAAATGACTATAATGAGGTGTTTGCACCTAGTCTGAAGGCTACTACATTAAGGGCGGCATTAGTTTAGACAGCTAAGGAAAAATACATTGTAAATCATTTGGATGTAGAGACAGCTTATCTGCATGCACCATTGCAACACACTATATTCTTAAAGAAACCTTTAGGTCTCAAAAATGATAATACTGATAATAATGATTGCTGGAAATTGAAAAAGAGTCTTTATGGTTTGAAGCAATCAGGATATGAGTGGAACCAATGTATAGTTAAAGAATTAACTAAAATAGGCTTTGTAGCTGGCATGGCTGATTCATGTTTGTTTAAAAGAGAAAATAATGGTATGATTTCATTAATGTTATTATTTACTGATGATATAGCATTAATCACCAAAACTGAACAAGAAGCTACTGAGATAATTCCACTATTGGAACAGAAATTTTAGATAAAACAGTTAGGAGAAATCAAACATTATCTTGGTTTGAAAATAAATAGAACTAGGTGAGGATACAAGATCTTACAGGCAGATAAAATTAACCGATTACTAAAAAGTTTTAAAATGGAACTTTGTAAGCCAGCTAAAACACCAATGAGCCAGGAGTTTATCCCTAGTGATGTTCAAAGTCCTGTTTTTGATAAGAATATTTATCAGTCCTTGATTGGTAGTTTATCTTATCTCAGTAACTGGTCAAGGCCAGATATTGCATACAGTGTTAATCAATTAATTCCTGATGGGGAATTACCTCAATAGTGGTATTCAACAATTTCTGACCAGTTCGAGAGAACCAGCAGCAGAAATTTTGAATAGTTTTGGAGAACCAGCAAATACCACCTCTGACTGGCCCAACCTCCATCTATTCTCTGCCCCCTGAGTCCCAGATCATTGGCTGGGTCTTCTTTTGTTGCCCTGCACAGGAGAATGGATCTGGAAAGCAGGTTAATGGGGTGGGGAGGGAATGGGATTTTGCACTAACCTTCCCGCTGGAGTGGGGAGGGAATGGAGATTTTGCAGCATCCTTCCCCTGCCATACCCATCAAACCACACTCATGGAACCGGTAGTAAAAAAATTTGAATCCCACCAATGTGAAGATTCACTTATTTTTATCAATCTACAGTATGCCTATCCTCCCAAGGTTGGATTTCAGTCCCAGAGTCATCGGGTGGGTGGCAAATACATTTCATAATAAAGTTTTAAAAAAATTAAAGGGGGGGGGGGAAAGTAAGCCTTTTATTTCATACTGAAAATGTTATATAAATCTTTCCTTTTGATTATTAGATTCCCTCCACAAAAATATTTTAATTTTGCATTTCTATGTGCTTTAAAATATTTACTTGCTTAACTTTTCTGTCAAAGATAATTCCATAATAATTCTTTCTATCTTGTCTTAAAGCTTAGTTCTCAGCAAACTAGGGCCTTTCAGTGTTTAACAATTTCCAAAATTGTTGACAGATCCTTACAGAAACTGTCCTGCAAAAATATGTATAATACAAAATGATCAGCCTTTATCTCTATATGGCCAACAGATATTTATGAAAGAATGGTGCTCATTTGATGTATGTGAGACAATGCTAACTCTTTTTATCATACCATGCTTCACAACAGATATCACTGGAGAATTAAACACAGATGTTCTTGCTAGATTTACCATAATATCAGTTGATGTTTCTAAATGCAGGCTCTAAAAAAATTTCTGGACATTGATCAAGTTAGCATTCACTAAACTTCAGAAATGGTATTGTACAAAGTGTTCCTGAACTGTTCCATCATTGTGTCATGTTTGACACATAATAGCTATCAGATTAATTACTGTGAAATAATATCAAAGTGTTACTGGAACGCTTAAACCAGTGTACAACTGACCAACTACTAGTCTTAGTATCTTATTATTTAACTGTAACTGTAAAATAGCCTACTAATATGCATTTGTGAAAAAAAAATTGTTTTAACATTAACAAATAACATCACTGAAAATATTATTTGAGAAGGCACTAATTTAAAATAATTATATGCTTCTGCAACTTAGCAATTTCATCCTTTTTAAAATGTTCCCCTAATGCTAAAATTTCAAATAAAGATTTTGTTCCATCTGAAGGTTGTTGAACTACAATCCATAAAAATGATTCTTCATCAATAAACTGTTAAAAGGAAAAAGTGCTTTGTGCTTCAGAGGTTGAATTTAAATAAACTGATTTACACATTACACAAGCTTTCCAATTACCTGTGCAACTGCTGATAAGTTTTGCTTTAGATCTATTTATGGAACATCAAATGACTTAAAGTAAAACCCAAAGATAGTACACCTTTTACTAATACATCTCCCCCCTATTCTGTGAATTTTATAACATCTTATAGGAATGCTTCATGCTTATAGGTTTCTATTATTAATACGAACTATCCAAGTACCTCAGAAGCCATTTTGCAAGAAGAAAAATCTATTAAAAAAAATACAGTAAAGTGATAATTTTTATCCAAGTACAAGCATATTTCCATATTAATAAAGCATTAAAATATAGCCTCTTTAAAATAAAATTGACTTTTTCACTTGCAAATTAAAAACTTGCTAGGTTATCCAAGTAAAAATAAAATCCCAAAAATTACCTTTTTATATTCAAGAAAAAATAGAATTAAGAACTCCATAGCTAAGTATTTATTTACTATGGTTAATTGGAAAGATTTATTGCCAACAAAACAAAAATGGATCACCAATGCCTTCTTCCTCAATTTAAACCATTACCTTGAGATTCCCTAGATGTCTGTCATTCCAAGTATTAACCAAATCTAACCTTGCATAGTTTTTCTGGAAGTGAATGATATTGATAGGCACTCCTCAAATAGCTTGTTTGAAAAAAGGAGGAGTAGATCTCAGTACAATTCTCTCATTGAAGAAAAAAAGGAGAGATAATACCAGTCAAAAATAAATATTATTAAGCATTGCCAAAATGCAATGACAGCTTGAGTTCCTGTATTCTAACATTTGCAGTTCCTTTAAGACAAATTTTAGAGTTGTTGATAATTAGAATATCAATGTTCATGATCATAGGTTTCAAATGAATCAGCAGATTATAATAATTAAATTGATTTCTCCATCAATCTTTAGGTAAAGAGCACTGCCCATAAATATAAGCAGAATCACAGTGTTATGTCCTCATGGAAATGAGGAAATATAGACAGAATGAGAGAGTTCTGCCTAGTCTGTAGTGCAGACAAGTCTGCCATACTATAAAATATAATTGGATTTGAATCACAAATCTTGTGAATAGGGCTAAATAAGATTAGTGATGCTTGTGTAAGAGTAGTTAGAAACACTAGCAAAAATGTGCAGTACAAAATAGGATTTTGTCTCACTTAAATTGCAAAACTCTTTATTGCATATAAAGCCATGATTTGTTTATTGCTAAGGTAAACAGTTATTTTTCTGTTTTACAGCAAACTGAATCAAACACAATTCTGTTCAATAGGGCAGAACATCAATTTCTACTGTGCTGAAAATGATCTTACTTGCTAGCTGCATTTCCAGATCATCTTTAGTTTCTTCCTTAGGTGTATGTTGGGGGATATAGTGTAGAAAGCTGCTCATTTGTTCTTCCCCTGCCCCCTCTGTGGTAAAATTAGCCATGTAGTGCTGAACATAAGATTTGGTTGAATAAGAAACCAATGAAGTTTGCTGTTTTTATTCCAGTCTTCAGTTTTACCGAGTGCAGTTGTTGCAAATGATTTGGATTAATGAACCAAGTGTTATATTATTTTTGGTTGTAAGAAAAAAAAAAGAATAAGAAAACAAGACACAGTAACATTCAGATGGTGGATTCGGACCAAATTCAAAAATGCTGACATGGCTTTCATTTTTCCTTGATTTCTGCTGAAGGAAAATTTCTCCAAACATTTAGTTGATGTAATTAGCACTGTCATTTATACCTGATCCCAAATGAAGTTGATTATAAGCCTTATAAAGTATATCTCATTTGGTTTCATGCATAGGAATTGATCTCGAATGCACACAGCAGCAACTTCTCCCATTTGAAAAGACATGGAAATGATCATGTGTGCGACTGTGTTGTATCATTGTATTGGCTGGCCAAATATCATCTACAATTGTTGGCAAAAGTTCCTCAAAGCTTAAGGCACACATTTCTCATCAGGTAGAAGAAGATTATTTAATTATAGATATTAGGAACTACTCTAGACTTCTCACATGCAAAGTATGTATTCTACCAGCAAGTTGTCAACTCTGAAAGGTTAAACTCAAGCATGAAGGCAACAAACAATTTAATCATAATTACTCTTACTTTAAATTTTACAAACAAGCCATGTATGTATGTATGTACGTTACTTAGCTTTGTTTAGGTATTTTCCCATGTCATTATAGTTGTGCTTTTAAAGTTGTAGTGATGTTTTGGCAGAATCTTACCTGCCATCATTAGACTTCTGTATTGTAAATACAGAAGAAATGGAAACAAACAAACAACTACCATTCTTAGATGTACTAATCTACAAAAAAACAGAGGACACTAGGACACACCAAATACCAGAAAAAAACACACACCAACCGCTACCTCAACGCCCAATCCCACCACCACTCAGCACAGATAAACTCTGTGGCCAAAACACTAATTGCCAGAACCAAACACCTGGCAGACAAGACACACATAAAAGACTGAACTATGCACCCTGACTAAAGTACTGACAGCCAACAGCTTCCACAAAAGCAAAATCACAGGCCTGATCCACAAAAACACACTGAGACATAATGGAGACCTAGAAGATGAACAGACCTATGGAACAGCTGTCCTGCCCTACATAAGAGGTACTACAGACAAAATCAGTAAGATACTACACGGACATCACATCAAGACTGCCTTCAAAACAGACAGAAAAATAGCAGCCATCCAAAGAAACCCCAAAGATAAAATTGACCTGGAAAACTAAGGCATATATGAAGTCCCCTGCACATCATGCCCTGCCACATACATTGGACAGACCAATAGAAGAATAAGTACCTGCCTGGATGAACACAAAAATGTAGTAAAAAAGTTGGAACACACTTCCTCACTCGTCCAACACATGAAAGCCACAGGTCTTAGCATCGACTTCAATGGCACCAAAACCCTAGCCACTATAGAAAACTCTAGCCACAGAATTATCAGAGAAGCCATAGAGATTGAAAAAAAGACCTGAAAGCATGAATAGAGATGATTCCACCAGACTGTCAATTATCTGGAAGCCTGCACACAAAAAAATGTACACATCACAAGCCAAGCAAACCCCTGGGCACATACAGACCCCCCGACACCTCCAGCTCAAACACATCCCAACCAGGCACCCAGATGAAACCTAGCTCCCTAATAAATGAAAGCCGTCCATTTACTCGAAGCCAAGTTGCACTAAAAGCCTCCAATACAGGAAACACAATGTTGCCAGGCAATCAAGACAAAAAAAAATGCTACAAAACAGACAGAAGATATTAGAAACATCAATCAAGCAGAATACAGCAAACTCCAAGACCAATAAACACAGACCAAGACTCCCAACCAATCAGGATGAAGAAAAAACCATACTAACACAGCAGTAGGCTAGTACCAAATTTAAAACAGAAATGGCAGTGAAAGTCTGACTCACAGATGAACACTATACAGAAGCCTGATGATGGCAGATCAGATTCTGTCGAAATGTCGCTACAACTTTAAAAGCACAACTATAATGACGTGGGAAAATACCCAAACAAAGCTGAATACCATACATATAGATACCTGCGAAAACTTAAGAAAAAAAAAAACACACACACACACACACACATAAATATATATGGTGTTCAGCTTCCTTTGGGTAGATGGTAAATGAAATTCTGCTGAAATGTTGCTACAACTTTAAAAGCACAACTACAATGACGTGGGATAATACCCGAAGGAATCTGAACAGCATACATGTAAGTACCCACAAAAACTTAAGAAAACATCTATCTATCTGTCTGTCTGTCTGTCTGTCTGTCTGTCTGTCTGTCTGTCTGTCTGTCTGTCTGTCTGTCTGCCTGCCTGCCTGCCTGCCTGCCTGCCTGCCTGCCTATCTATCTATCTATCTATTTATCTATCTATCTATCTATCTATCTATCTATCTATCTATCTATCTATCTATATCTATCTATAGATATCTATCTATCTATATCTACATCTATATCTATATATATCTATATCTATCTATCTATATATATATATATATATAGATATAGATATAGTATTCAGCTTTGTTCGGGTATTTTCCCACGTCATCTTAGTAGTGCTTTTAAAGTTGTAGCAACGTTTCAGCAGAATCTCATCTGTCATCATCAGGCTTCTGTATTGTGTTCATCT
>BLBF01000020.1:29529363-29578594 GCA_015471245.1 Laticauda colubrina | reverse complement strand
AGCTTCCCTCGGGTATTATCCCACGTCATTGTAGTTCTGTTAAAGTTGTAGCAACGTTTCAGCAGAATCTCATCTGCCATCATCAGGCTTCTGTATGGATATGGGTCTTACAGCTCCTGTTTTTTAAATTTGAGGCTGGTTCATTCTGATTGGCTGGGAGCCTGGACCTGTTTCATTGGACTTGGAGTTTGATTGATTGGTGTTCCTGGTTTCTTCTGTCTGTTTTGTGGCTTTGATTGGCTGGCAACAGTCTGTTCTTGTGTTGGAGGCTTTCATTGCAGCTTGGCTCCGTGTGAAGGGATGGCTGCTCTTCATTAGCAAGCTGGGTTTCACCTGGGTGCCTGGTGGGGGGGTTAGGTTGGAGCTATCAGAGGGAGTCTGTTTTTGCCCAGGTGTTTGCCTGGCTTGTGGCATGGAGATCTTTCTATTTGAGAGTGCAGGCTTCCAAATGATTGACAGTCTGGTGGAATCATCTCTTCTATTTATGCTGTCAGGTCTTTTTTCAATCTCTATGGCTTCTCTGATGATTCTGTGGCTGGGGTTTTCTATAGTGGCCAGGGTTTTAGTGCCATTGAAGTTGATGTTGTGACCTGTGGTTTTCATGTGTTGGACTAGTGAGGAGGTGTGTTCCAGCTTTTTTACTGCATTTTTGTGTTCCTCTAGGCGGGTACTTATTCTTCTATTGGTCTGTCCAATATATATATGTGCTGTTTAGCTTCCTTCGGGTATTATCCCACATCATTGTAGTTCTGTTAAAGTTGTAGCAACGTTTCAGCAGAATCTCATCTGCCATTCTCAGGCTTCTGTATGGATATGGGTCTTACAGCTCCTGGTTTTAAATTTGAGGCTGGTCCGTTCTGATTGGTTGGGAGCCTGGACCTGTGTTCATTGGACTTGGAGTTTGATTGATTGGTGTTCCTGGTTTCTTCTGTCTGTTTTGTGGCTTTGATTGGCTGGCAACACTCTGTTCTTGTGTTGGAGGCTTTTAGTTCAGCTTGGCTCCGTGTGAAGGGATGGCTGCTCTTCATTAGCAAGCTGCTATTCATTAGCAAGCTGGGTTTCACCTGGGTGCCTGGTGAAATCCAACAGACGATCATCCCAAGAGAAAAATCTTCTAGATGCCCCAAATTATACGGCCTCCCAAAAATACACAAAGAAGGCATACCTCTCAGACCCATAGTCAGCTCCATAGGAGCACCAGTACAAAACCTAGCTAAATACTTAGCAAAACAACTACAGCCCCATGCTGAAACCGCAGCTTCATATGTACAAAACTCATACCACTTCTTAGAAATGATCAAAGATCTACACGTAGAACAAGAAGATCTGCTTGTAAGTTTCGATGTGGTTTCACTATTCACTCAAGTCCCAATAAAAGAAACCCTTGAAATCATCAAAAATAAATACCAACCAGCCAAAGACCTCATGGAACTAACAGAACACTGCCTAACCAACACATATTTCATATACAAAGGACAAAGAGACAAGCAAATTGAAGGAGCCCCTATGGGATCACCACTGTCACCCGTCATTGCAAACCTGTTCATGGAAGAATTCGAATCCAGAGCCCTGGCTAATGCCACCCACAAACCCAAACTATGGCTAAGATACATCGATGACACATTTGTGATTAGGCTCCATGGAAAAGAAAACCTAAACAATTTCCTGACACACCTAAACAACACACACCCCAAAATCAAGTTCACCATGGAAACGGAAATAAACAACTACTATTCCTAGATGTACTAATCTACAAAAGATCAGATGGCACACTGGGACACACCATATACCAAAAGAAAACACACACCAACCACTACCTCAACGCCCAATCCCACCACCACCCAGCACAGATAAATTCCGTAGCGAAAACACTAATTACCAGAACCAAATGCCTGGCAGACAAGACACATATAAAGACTGAACTATGCACCCTGACTGAAGTATTGACAGCCAATGGCTTCCACAAAAACAAAATCACCAACTTGATCCACAAAAACACACCAAGACATAACAGAGACCTAGAAGATCAACAGATCCATGGAACAGCTGTCTTGCCCTACATAAGAGGTACCACAGATAAAATCAGTAAGATACTACACAGGCATCACATCAAGACTGCCTTCAAAACAGACAAAAAAATAGCAGCCATCCTGAGGAACCCCAAAGACAAAATTGACCTGGAAAACCAAGGCATATACGAAATTCCCTCTACATCATGCCTGGCCACATACATTGGACAGACCAATAGAAGAATAAGTACCCGCCTAGATGAACACAAAAATGCAGTAAAAAAGCTGGAACACACCTCCTCACTAGTCCAACACATGAAAACCACAGGTCACAGCATCAACTTCAATGGCACTAAAACCCTGGCCACTATAGAAAACCCCAGCCACAGAATCATCAGAGAAGCCATAGAGATTGAAAAAAGACCTGACAGCATGAATAGAAGAGATGATTCCACCAGACTGTCAATCATTTGGAAGCCTGCACTCTCAAATAGAAAGATCTCCATGCCACAAGCCAGGCAAACACCTGGGCAAAAACAGACTCCCTCTGATAGCTCCAACCTAACCCCCCCACCAGGCACCCAGGTGAAACCCAGCTTGCTAATGAATAGCAGCTTGCTAATGAAGAGCAGCCGTCCCTTCACACGGAGCCAAGCTGCACTAAAAGCCTCCAACACAAGAACAGAGTGTTGCCAGGCAATCAAAGCCACAAAACAGACAGAAGAAACCAGGAACACCAATCAATCAAACTCCAAGTCCAATGAACACCGGTCCAGGCTCCCAACCAATCAGAACGGACCAGCCTCAAATTTAAAACCAGGAGCTGTAAGACCCATATCCATACAGAAGCCTGAGAATGGCAGATGAGATTCTGCTGAAACGTTGCTACAACTTTAACAGAACTACAATGACGTGGGATAATACCCGAAGGAAGCTGAACAGCACACATGTAAGTACCCGCGAAAACTTAAGAAAACATATATATATATATATATATATATATATATATTTGTTTTTTTAGGCTTTCACGGGTACTTACATGTGTGCTGTATATATATTGTAAACAAGAAAAAAAAAGGAAAGGAGGAACAACCTTTTTTCCATAGTATTATCCAGTCAAGTAACATTCTGGTATTTGTTAACTATATTTCTTGGGTTGCTAAACTTGAAACTTGACAAATGCTAGAAAAGTGTTTCAAAGAAGCAACTGGATATATGCAACATTTTGAAGTACTTTCTCTACATACCATTTTAAAATATCATTGCTATATTCTGTAATTGTACTGAAGTTATAATATCACATTACCGTATATACTCGCATATAAGCCGACTTTAGAACGCTTTTTTTTATTTTCCAAATTTGGGGGTCGCCTTATACGCACATAAATCTGATTTATTGGTGGCCGTGCCTCGATTTGCGCCAGAGCAGTGACTTAGCGTGGCGGCTTCCCACGATAAGAGTCTTGGCTCTCGCACTCCCTGTCAGCTGGCCCTTAGCAGCCCTCGCATCAAGTAAAATGCGCGTTAAGTTGGGCACCATTTTTCTCCCTGGATGGACGATGAGCCGCAACTTTTGCCCCGCCGCCTTTTCCCTCTGGGCTTCACTTCTGCTGTTCAGGGAAGTTGCGCCCAAAGCCCTGTCCTTCCAGAATCTTTCGGATGGTGAGCCTTGACGGTGAGATCCGGGGTTGAACACCATGGTATTTGGGGGTCAGCTTATATGCAAGTTTTTTCAAAATTACTCATTTTGGGGCAGTTTTTTAAGGGTCGGCTTATATGCGAGATCGGCTTATATGTGAGTATACACGGTATGTCACATTGATGCTGAATTGAATATATTAGGGAATCATGCACTTTTGTAGCCAGAACTGCAACAATTTGGACAATTATGTCATAGTAGAATGAATATCATGAGCTGATAACATTTCTGCCAGTTGAAGTAGATGGTGTTTATACTGGGCAAGGTGCCTGAACAGATTGTCAGGCAGTATACATCTGAGAATTTAGAAGAGAATGTTATCATTATTAAGAACCAGTATGGGCTGGCAAAGAACAGGTTATGTCAGTATATGTGTATGTATGAGTAGGGTATGTATATCTGTATATATTTTATAATGATAGATTGGCACACCAAGGTATGCCCTGAAAATAACATATCTTGATTTCAATAAGGTTTTTGATAAAGTGTCTTATAATATCTTGGAGGCAAGCAGTCCTCAAAAGATGCATGGTTTAAAGTGATTATTACAGGCTGATCGAACTGATCGAATGAACATGTGTAACTTCTTGTGACAGAGTAAGGAAATGGAGGAATGTGTTGGTTCGATAGCACTTGGCTCTGCTCTTAAAAAAAGGAATTGAAAATCTTGATAAAGTTCAGAGAAAAGATCAGATGATTGATTATGTGCCATTATATCATTGTGAACTCTTAGTATTTACATAGATTTTACATAGATTTTCTCCTAACCATCTGTCCCTAATCCAGTCTTTCACATCTTCCACTGATCTTTGCCAATATACCTGACACCATCAACTTTGCTGTTGGTAGTCCTCTTCACCTCTTTCTTTCTAGCTTTCCCAGCATTAGAGCCTTCCCAGTGAGCTTGATTTATGCACAATATATCTGACATGAGATAATTTGAGCTTAGTCATTTCTACCTTGAGTGCTTGATGTTGTTTGATGATCCATTGGTTTGTTTTCTTCGCTGCCATGGCATACTCAGGAGTCTTTCTTTCCTGCTTCCTCAAAGCCCAACTTTTGCTTCCAGAGAATGTCAAAGAAAATATCACGCTTGCACAATTCTGATCTTAGTAGGTAGAAATACTACTGAAATCTGAAAATCTTTTCCAAGTTCTCCATAACTGCTGCATCAACTACCTGTCACTTAAAATATCATACCAACATCTCAAAAAGAGGGGCTTTTGTGAGTGTGGATTCATTGTTTCTTTTTGAAATTAAGAAAAAATCAAGACCAGACACTAAAGAAAGAGATGCAGACTAACTATTTCCTGATGGTAAAAACTGTTAAGCAATTCAATGCCCTTCTAAAACTATGATGTATCCTTCACTGAGGTTTTCAAATGGAGGATTGATGACCACCTGTCAGGGATGTTTCAGTGAATCTGTGCTAAGTAGAGTGTTGGACTAGACAACCTATAAAATTTCTTCCAAGTGATACATTATGGAATTTTAGGTTTAAGTATGTTTTGTCACTACAGCTGTAATCAACAATTCTCTCACCTGCTGTCAGACTTTATCTTATACCATGTATCTTACCCAAATGGTCTTTCTTTCATAGACAAATTGTAGCAAAACGGCGGGCATCATAATTACCCAGTGTTAAATGTTATGGCTTCCTCATGAAACCTAAGATAGCATTATTCTAAGGTCACCACAGGCATATTTGAGCAACCGAATGAAAGAAAACAGAATCTGCAGATAATTCTGGTGTAAAGAGACTGGGAAAAATTATTTTCTTATAAAGCAGCATGAAGGATGGGAACTGAGGGGAACTATTTCAACCTTTAAGAAACAAACTGTAAACAGCCATCCTTAAAAGTTATTTAATGAGATAGATAATGAGATCATTTTCAACTTAATGAAAAGTTGATAAACATACTCAACTTTTTCTTGGTATATATTTGGCTTCCCCAGAAACTGAGTACCAACTTGGTTTATTTGGAACCCTAATCATTTCAACAACTTAAATGGCATGAGCCCCAGCTTCCTCTTATTTTCAAAAGGGAACACCTGAGATGGGTGCCTGAGATTTTTTTCTTGAAGATGCTAGAGTCAACTCTGAAGTGAACCTGGCTGAAGCCATCTTTGAGGCTTCAAAGTTGCCACACAGCAGTGGGGTGGGGGAAATAGTTAGCCAAAACAATAAGGTTTTCTTGTGGAAACCAAGAACATTCTCACAGGTGGCTGGAGGATGAGCAAGTAACCCAGCAACCAGCCAGTACCTGGATTGGACAAGCATGACCAGTGACTTGGGGGCTTGTTTGGAGTTTGTTTTCTATGGGTGCATTACTTGGACCACTGACAGCTAGCCCATAGGCAGGGATCCTGGTGACTTACAAGATATTGCTGAACTATAACTCTCATTAGCTTCAGCCAAACTGACCAGTAATGAGCAACACTAGAATACAAATACATGAACAGTCTGACCTCTGAACTTTGCACCAACCATTCAGTGCTACAGATCTTGCATATAAATTATGAATATGGCTCTGATGCCCTCAGAAATCAGGCAATTATTTTAAGATGTTACAGTCAATATTCTGCATAATAATATTGATAAATATGTGTACAACTAAGATAGACTAATTTTGAACTAATAAACTCTGTCATGGTGCGTGATCTCTTGAATGGCAACTCACCAGCGCTCCTATCCTGATTATATTCCAGGAAGCATTGAAAACCTGGATATTCTCCCAGAAATTATTGTATAAAGTGGTGGTGAGACCTTGTGGGATTTTGTTTTCCTTTGGTATAGTTTCTTTTTTGGATACACATTTTTTTGTTCTTTTATATTATTGTTATGTGTTTAATGGTATAGTTACCCGAATCATTGTGTATTAGGCATTTTAAAAAAGATCAATTAATCATATTATAAATTGGTAGGTGATTTGTTTGAGGGTAGCACCAATTAAAAAATATTAAAACTTTAAATATAAGGCCAGTGTCCTAATCCCATGAAAAGAAGCATATTATTAATGTAATAGAATCACTGAGTTGATGGTGTGGTTGCAAATCCAGTCCAACTTCAGAACACAACAGCAAACTGACCATGAGAACACAATCTGAAAGAATAAAAGAAAAAGTAGCCTTCAATTTACAACTACTTATTTGGTGACTGTTGAAAGTTATAACGACACTGAAAAAAGTGACTTATAACTGGCTTTCACACTTACAACTATTGCAGCATCCTTATGGTCATGTAAGAGCTGTGGTGGCACAGTGCTTAGAATGCAATATGGCAGGCTAATTCATTGCTCATTGCCAAGAATTTAATCCTGACTGGCTCAGGGTTGATTCAGCCTTCGACCCTTTCGAGGTCAGTAAAATGAGGACCCAGATTGTCGGGGGCAATAGGCTGATTCTGTAAACCAATTTGAGAGGGCTGTAAAGCATTATGGAGAGGTATAGAAGTCTACTATTGCTACATTTAACACTGGCATGCATCTATGATAACTGCAGGGTCCCAGGATCATGTGATCACCATTTGTAACCTTCCCAGCTGGCTTTCAACCAGCAAAAGAAAGAGTGAACTTCAGATTCACTTAAGAACTGCATGATTCAGTTAACAACTGCAGCAATTTGCTTAACAGCCATGTCAAAAAAAGGCCATGAAATGGACTGCAACTCAATTTACAACTGTCTTGTAAATAAATGGACATTTTGGGTTCTACAGGTGTCATAAATTAAGGACTACCTGTACTGAGCAGTCAAGACCCAAAGCCAAAGCCAACAATATTCTTATAGCTCGGAATCTATTGAATGAAAAGTCAAGGAGCCCTTCATGATCCTGGCATGATACTGATTTTAGCTTTGAAATTGCAAATCTATTTCCATCTTCTTTTGTACATAAATATTGTTTACAGCATTCCTGGTCTGTTGCAATTATTTTTGCTCTTGTTTCCAAGTATAAATGCCCTTGAGCATATTCATTTTTCTTCTCAAAATTATAATTTTCTTCTTAATTACATTCCTAGCATTTTAATTGCCTTTATTGATACATGTAATGTTCTGCATTTTTATAATTAGATTTGTTTAACTTGCAAGGTTGCAAGCAGAAAGATACAGGGAGATACATAATTACCAACTGCCAAAAAGAAATGTTTAACCAATAAGTATAAATATATCATTTGCCTTTAAGAAATGGAGTGGGTAGAATGTCAGACTACAACAGATGCATTTTTGGACTCTTTACCTGTAATCATTTTATGTGTAAGGAAAAATACATTCCCTTTCTTCATTTTCCTTCTCGCCTCACTTTCCAATGGTTTGCACCATCTCTAACCCCTTGTCAACAATGGATATACCTCATTATTGTAAAATTGTTGTTCTACCTACCCAAAAAAACCATAGTTATTTTATTGCTGCAGAGATCACAAGCTCTTTCACAGAACGCTGAATGAAAGTCTCATTTTGATTTTAGAAAATAAAAGCTACTCATGCTTTCTCAAATTTCTGCAAAATCTGTTTGGTTCATAATGACCAGAGAAATACAAAGGAAGCAATGCAAAAATATTGAAAAATCTACTTAAATGTATTGAAAAGTCTGCTGATATAGGATTTTATCCATCACAAAAATAATTAATATTTCCTTTGATGTTTCTGCTTGTCCATCTTTTTGCTTCACAACCTAAGATTGAGACCTTGTACTTCTCACCAATCTTCATGTCATTGAAGTGAAAATATGGAATTTTATTTCCAAAGCTATTTCATCACATAGCACATTAAACAAAGTTGACAAAAGAGTTTTAAATGATGATAATGTTTCACTGGAGATATTTCATGTGGAAGACACCATTAGGTTTCTATCAAAAAATGGAATCCTGATTCATGTCTCTCAGTTTGAAAAAACTCCCAAAAGGCATACAAGATCCCAGAATTATTTCTGTCTTGTAAAGAAGCCAGGGGTGGGATTCAAATTTTTAACAACCGGTTCTGTGGATGTGGCTTAAGTGGTGGTCATGGCTTGGAGGTCATGTGACTGGGTGGACATGGCTTGGTGGTCATGTTATTGGCTTGGTGTGGCCAACTCAATATCACTCACATCAAGGCACGCCTGGCCTCTCCTGACTGTGGGGATGTTGCAACAGTCGTAAATGTGAAAAATGGTCATGTCACTTTTTCCAGTGCCATTGTAACTTTGAATAGTCACTCTCCACAAGCAAAGTACCAGCAAAGGAGCAAAAAAAAAAAAAAAACCAAACAAACAAACTTCAGAGAGGTTCCTGAGACAGGAAGTCCAGGCCTGCCAAGAATGTAAGAAGGGTTAACAGAGAGGCAGTTTCTGTAAGCAACACCAGAATATTTCCTCCCTGCTTTCCTTACAGGATTAGGCCAGTAATTTCTTCTAACAACAGGTTCTCTGCTTAGAACGTTAACATGTAGTTCTAGTGAATAGGTGCAAACTGGTAGAATCCCACCACTGAAAGAAGCTGACTAATCTGTTCAACTTCAGCTGGATTAGTTGTGGCATTTCTGAAAGAATATTGCCTGCATTTCACTTCATTCTGGATCTCCTTCAAACAAAACAACCCTCATTGAATTCTAGTTTAATTAGCTGGCTGCTCCTTTTCTGTAATAGTTTATATCTTGATTGTGCTTAGATGTGGCACCTAGGGTACACAGTGGGTTATTCAGAAACTCTTCTCACAAATTTCATATACATTATTTTAATATCAAGATATATTTATGTATACTTTTAAAAAAACTTATTGTAATTTATCATGTCTATCAGAAATTCCAGGATGAACTACATAATTTATTTATCTTATACTATCCTGAAATTAGCACCATTTCTATAAACCAGGGGCCTCAAACTTGGCAACTTTAAGACTTGTGGACTTCAATTACCCTAATTCTCCAGCCAGCTATGCTGAAGTCCACAAGTCCACAGTTGAAGTCCACAAGTCTTAAAATTGCCAAGTTTGGAGACCTCTGCTATAAACATTTACAAATTTTCTAAAATTCTAAATGTTTATAGGAATGATAATAATTTCATCATAAATGAGCTAACAGTGTGAGGCAGCAATCAAAAAAGCTACTACAATCCTTGATTATATAAACAAAGACATAGAATCAAAATCACATGAAGTATTAATACTGCTTGAATAATAATACTCTGTTCCAGCTCTATTCAGATTCTAAGTAAAACAATTCTCCTCTTTTAAGTCTAAAATATTCTAATTATTTTATTTTTTAAAGATTTGCTTTGTATCAGTAGAATGATATGACCAATCAGTTAATGTAATAAGTCCTTCTCTTTGTATGTACTTATGCATGCAAGACACGGAGATACATGTTTACACATAGTGTTCAGAAACTACACAACACAGACATTCTTTCTTCATTTCTGCCCCTAACAGAATACCAGCTGATTCAATTAATATAGTTCATGTAAATTGTACAATGAAGATGACATCAACCAATTCCATACAGTATGAGGTATTATTAAAGGATTACTTGAAATTGAGTATAAATAAATCTCAGGGTTTCTTTTTAACATAGAGTTATAAAGATACTTAGTTGTATGAAAATTTCTCTTATATTTCAGGAGTTTGACAACTGTGCTTACAGAAAAGTGAAAACACATATTTCAAGATGAAAAAGCTTTTTAATAAGATTGTTTGAGTGTCAGGTTTCCTAATTCTGAAAATTTCAAAAGCAATTTTTATTTTTTGTTTGTTTATTTACTGCATGTTCTGCAGTAGTGGGATTCAAAATTTTTTACTACTGGTTCTGTGGGCATGGTTTAGTGGGCATGGTAGGGAAAGGATACTGTAAAATCTCCAGTCAGAGGTGGTATTTGCTGGTTCTCCGAACTACTCAAAATTTCCACTACTAGTTCCCCAGAACTGGTCAGAACTTGCTGAATACCACCTCTGATATCCTTTTGCACAATATTCTAATTTTTCAAGTTTCACCTATATTTCCTCCCATCACTTTCCCAGGGTACCATTTTGGATTTTCTTTTTAATGGTAGAAGTTTCATTGATAAATGTGAACCATATATCACATTCCATTTATAGCAGGGTAGAGCTCTACTCTTCTTTATCATGTTTATAAAATGGCTATGATACAAATGAGCTTGCTGGTGCTTCCCCCTTCTTTGAACAAGTGATTCTTAGATCATATTACAGACTGCTTTAACTTCCCCTTTTGCAAAACCATTTAGAAGCTGCCTCAGATGTTACCCATGACTTCTTGACACTCCATTCTTTAATCTCTTGTGCTAGGTTTATGGGTAGGTTTATGGACTAAACAGATGAACCAAAACTCATACTAGGTTTTAGTGTCACAGGACTGTCAATTATTCACTTTACATACTGGAAAGCATATAAGAAGAAGAACGATTTATAGTCACAGACATGACAGCATCCATGTGACAATAATAAAAGAGTATAAAGATGCATTTTATAGAATGATTGCCTGTCTCTATTTTTTAATAAATCTTACCAAACTACTTTGCAATCCAACACAAATTTGTTCAATCATTCTGCTTTTCTTCATAGAGAAAAGACAAGTTGATAACAGTTGCTGGCATCAAGAAGTTAATTTTATAACAAACTGACATCTCAAGCAGCAGCAATTTAAAAGAACAATGCTTTGTCAGTTTTAAGTGAGAAGTGGTTGTTGGTATGATTATAGATGTCTTCTGCATATTTATTTTGCCCCACTTTAAATAAATTTGTATAAAATTTATCTTGTTAGTCCCCACTACAAGTCCCTCCTGGCCAGATTTAGAAAATAAATTGGTCCTCACAAACATTGTAGAGACTAAATCAATATATTAATATTTATGGAGGCATGAGGGAGGTTTATTAGTAGAAAAGGGCAACACCCGTTACACTGAAAATATTGAGCATATTTAATTCAAAAGCATCAATTGCAATGACACACTGAATCCATAAATTGCGTTTACATGTACAAATAAATGAATGCAGATATACAACATAGGAAGGGACCTACATCCTTGGATAGAATCAAAATAAGTCCAATGTAAGCAGAGAGGCTTTGGCTTTCCTGTGCATAACTGTGTTTTTTGTATTTATGTTGGGGAGTTCAATGCTATTCTTCTTGTTTTGTCTGCCATATTTTCCAGATACTGTGAAGGTATCTGGGTATTGAAAACTGGTCTGAATTCACAAACTGTAAAAACATTTAGTATATTGGTTTTATTCTGAAATCTATACCCAAAGATATGAGAATAATAATCTAACCAAGATTCCTGAATGGTTTTCAGTATTGCAGAGGAGATTCTAATTCACTTGAAAAACTGCCTGACTTCTGAAATTTTAGAGATTCAAGCATGCTTATAGCAAAGTTAACATGTAGAAAGCTATATTTAAAAAGCTTTCACAATAACAAAGAGCAGCTATGATTATTTTGTGGAGATGTAAGTGCTAATCTGATCTGAACCTGTGTACTACTAAGCTGAATTTAACACTATAGACAATTAACTGGGAATTCCCTAACTGGGAATGCTGTGAAGCATCCACAAACTATTAATATTGGACAATTGGACATAAATATTTTAAACTAGTGAAAATGTATAGAGGGACTTGTAATAAGTGTTGAAAATGTAATCAGAATCCAAGTACCTTTTATCATATGTGGTAGTCTTGCAAACATGGGAAAACTAACTGGATAAACATAATAATGACAATACAGAAAATATTTAAGATTCATTAATAATTAATGAAACCTGAAACTTTTAGGTATTATGGACAAACTCATCCAAAACCATTTGGGATGCTATTTCTTTCTATGATGACTGCTGAGAGGACTGTATTCGCTAAGCAATGGAAAGGAAAAAGATGCTAACTGTTGAAGAATGGATTTTAAAATTGACTGAATTAGCAGAGATGGTAATACTAACTGCTTTGATTAGAGACAATGGATTAGACAGTTTTATAAGAGACTGGAAGTCATTTGTGGACTTTCTATATGTTAAATACAATAACAGATGGTTAACAGGGTGATTTGAAGATAAATGCAATGTTGGGATAACTGTTGACGGTTTTTTAAAATTTTTCACATATAAATTATGATTAGATGTTGGGTCAATTTGATCGACTATCAGACAGAGATCACCTCATCTGGAATATTTTATTTAATATAATATTCTTGTTAAGTAAGGATGGGAAAGCTTATAAAGATTTGTAGACCTGTTATGTAAGGGGAGGAGAATTTATCAGGATTTTAAAATTTTCTTTTCAGCATCCATCCAGAATGGATTCTTTATGTTTAATGTTAGATTTATTTAGGTTGTGTTTTTTTGTTGTTAGTTTTGGAAGTCCTCATCTTACCAGCCCAACATTTCTGTTGCTAAATGAATCATTTGTTAAATGAATTTTGCCACATTTTATGATCTTTCTTGCCACAGTTGTTAAATGAATCAGTCCAGAGGTGATGTTAGTAAGATGGTTGTTAAATGAATCTAGCTCCCCAATTGAAGTTCCTTATTAGTAGGCCCCAAAAGTTTCCAGCACATAGCAACCATCATAAATATGAACCAGTTGACAAATATTCAAATTTTGATCACATGATCCTGGGGATGCTTCAATGGATGTAAGTGTCATAAGTCACTTTTTTGAACAGTCCACACTAAGTGGACTGATATAAGTAACTTGTATAAAGAATGTGTGGAAAAATATTAATGTTAATATTCTAAGTACCGTATATACTCGCATATAAGCCGATCTCGCATATAAGCCGACCCTTAAAAAAACTGCCCCAAAATGAGGAATTTTGCAAAAACTCACATATAAGCCGACCCCCAAATACTATGGCCTGTTGTTTGGGCTAATAACAAAAGAGTATCAATATGCAATGCACTGATAAAGGTTCATTATCAAAACATTTGTGTAGAAAACAATATTAAGTTAATTGCCCGGTATGTAAAGAATCTGATGTTATATAATGGTAATATATGCACTTATCATAGCAAAAGCTTGCAGAAGAGCATAAATGAGAATAAAAGCCATTATTGTTGTGTTTTACTTTTATTTATTTTCACAAATTAAACTGTGTCTCAGAATCCTTCAAATTCATCCTCACCATCACTCTCATCCTCAGATTCCCCAAAGAGATGTTTCCAGTCCTCCAATGTATATTTGACATTATCTTCATCCCACATTTCTTCATCTTGATCTTCATTTTCATTTTCTGCCACTTCATCACTGTCTTCATTTTCAGTTTCATTGCTATCCTCCTGCCATACAACATCATCTTCAGTGCCATCTAATTTGTTGCTGATGCAACATTTTAAAAAGGATTTCTGTACCATTTCTTGTAAAATCATATCCCATTCAGTCTTCACCCAAGACACAACTGTGGGCAAAGGAGGGCGTTTGAAGTTTCCTTTAGCTGTTAGTTCAGCTTTGCCATCTGCCATCCACTGTGTCCACAGGTTTCGCATGTGTGTCTTGAAGGGTCTGTTCAGGCTGACATCTTGGGGTTGTAGCATTCCAGTCAACCCTCCTGGTATGACTGCCTGAATGGTGTTTGACTCCTTTAGACTCCTTTTTACCTTTTCGGTTAGGTGAGCTCTGAATTGGTCCCAGACTAGCATGGAGTGTTTCTTGAGAAGACCTCCATTTCTGCACACCCACACTTGATTTATCCATTTGATTACGCCTTCTTCATCCATCCATCCTTTGGGATGCTGATGGATGAGCACACCACTGGGAAATTTGTCTTTTGGAGGGGTTTTTCATTTGAAGATTACCATTGGGGGTAGCTTCCCCCCATCTGCAATGCAACTCAGCACCACTGTAAAATGGGTTTTTTGGTGCCCTGTTGTCTTAATAAGAACTGTTTTTTCACCCTTTTGGTTCAATGTTTTAGTGCTTGGCATGTCAAAGCACATAGGGGTCTCGTCCATATTGCCAATCCTGCTGAGAGGAAAATCACCAGTGTTTCATTTATTTATCACAAAACGTTGGAAGTTCATCACCTTTTCCTCAAATTCTGATGGTAGCTTTTGGGCTATTTTTGTTCTTTGTCTTAGTGATATCCCATTTCTCTTCAAAAACCTTGTACACCAGCCCAGGGAAGCAGTGAAGGTTGAGGTACCTTGGTATTTTCCAGATTTGGCCATCTGCAATGCTTGTAAGCGCACGGCCAATCTAGACACAAACTGTAGCCATTCTGCCTTTGAGCCTCAAACCACTCAAGAATGTGCTTTTCCATTTCAGGGAATTGCCCAGCTTTGGACCATCTTTTTGTACATTTTGAACTGGGGGGTGCAATCCAATGTACTATCCTTTCTCCATCTTCTAATATTGCTCTCATCCACTCCAAATGTTCTTGCAGCGCCTGACACCCAGGTTGACCAAGGCAAACAACAACTTCCGGCCCAGCCTGGAACCTGGGCTCAAGGTGGCACTCACTTTGCTCCACCTGGCCTCAGGGACCTCCTACAGGAGCATGCAGAATGGCTGGAGGGTGCCATCCAACACCACCAGCATTGTGGTCAGAGAAGTGGTGCAGGCCATCATCGAAGAATACAAGGAAGAGCTCCTCCAGTACCCCTCCACTGAAGAAGGATGGAAGAAAGTTGCAGAGCAGTGGTATCAGAAGTGGAACTTCCCACACACCGTTGGAGCCATAGATGGCAAGCACGTGGCCTGCAAATCTCCAGCCAAGTTGGGGTCCACTTATTTCAACTCCAAGGGCTTCTTCAGCATCATTCTCTTTGCCATGGTCGATACTGACTACAAGTTCATGTACATCGATGCTTCAGGCAATGGCTCATCTTCGGATGCCCAGGTATGCAACGCCAGTCACCTCAAGGAGGAGCTGGAAGGCAACCTCATCGTGGGCTTCCCAGATCCAGAACCCCTGCCCAACGACACACAAGATGTGCCCTACTTCATCGTGGGGGATGACGACTTCTCCCTCACAACCTACCTCATGAAGCCCTATACCTCCAGACTCCTCACCCGTGAAGAGAGGATTTTCAACTACAGGCTGTCCAGGGCAAGGCGGGTGGTGGAGAACACCTTTGGCATCCTGGCCAACAGGTTCCAGGTACTTCTCACCACCATGCAGCATTGCCCAGAGACCGTGAGGAGGATCATGGAAGCTTGCTGCATCCTGCACAATCTCATGCGCACCCGCTACCCAGTCTTGCAGAACAGACTTGTGGACCTCCAACAAGCCAATGGGGTCATGGAGCCTGGGGAATGGAGGCAAGGGCGAAACCTGATTGACACTGAGAATGTGCAAGGCCTCAACAGAGCCTCACATGAAGCGAAGAAGCAGTGTAACCTCCTGAGACACTGGTGCAACTCCCCAGCTGGAGCAGTGGAGTGGCAAGACAGGATGGTAGATGCTTAATGGATGCTTCCTTCAGCCTGTCTCATCACACAGATTAGATTGGGCCATGTATGTTTGGTTGGCCTACAATGAACAGGGTGTTTAATAAAGAGTTGTGTTTATGTTGACATGTGTGGATAATTATTACATTATTATTGATAATAAAGGGACGTAGGTGTGGCACCTGGGAGGGTGGACCATACAGTCCCACTATGCTTGCACTGGAGGTTTATCTATCCTACAGATATCTTAACCCATCCCACAGCTATTACGCATCCCACAGGTATCCTAACCCATCCCAAAGCTATCCTTACCCATCCCACAAGCATGCAAAGGCTTAAACCATTTCTAAAAGTTTCCAGCAAGACTTTATTAAAAAAAAGAAATGAAGCAAGTGTATGAATCAATAACAGACTTTATTAACAAGAAGCTATAAAATAAAAATGAGTCTCTGGCACTCCTCTTGGTCGCTCAGTCTCATGGGTGAAGGATCCAGGTGCTGTGGAGGTGGGTGGTGCTGGAGTGCTTGTCATCAGCTCCTCCAGAAGCAGAAACAGCAGAAGCACCAGCCCCAGAAGAGTGAGCCTGTGCTGCAGAAGCCCCAGCAGAACCAGAGTGAGGGCCAGGGGGCAGGATGGTAGCCCTGTCCCTCTTGCCAGGGCTGCCAGCAGATGGCTGAGGCTTGCTGTGCTTCCGCATGGTTGTGGGGTTGCTGGCTGGCAGGGAGGCTGGCAGGAACCAAGGCTGGCGGAAAGGCTGGCAGGGAGGCTGGCAGGAAGGCTGGCAGGGAGGCTGGCAGGGAGGCTGGCAGGAAGGCTGGCAGGCAGACATGAACCAAGGCTGGCAGGAAGGCTGGCAGGCAGGCAGGCAGGCACCAAGGCTGGCAGGAAGGCAGGCAGCAAGGCTGGCAGGCTGACTGGCTGGCAGCAAGGTTTGCAGGCAGGCTGGCACCAAGGTTTGCAGGCAGGCTGGCACCAAGGCTGGCAGGGAGGCTGGCAGGCAGACATGTAGGCAGGGCAGGCAAGGCAGTCGATGTGTCCGGCAGCAGGTCTTTCCTCTGAATGGCGTCCTGCTTCCGAGCTGCTTCCGTTATATCCGTGGGGCTGTCGCAATGCATCCTCCCCGCATGCGCAATTAACGCCAGGCATCCATTAGGCTTCCGCTGTGCATCCGCTAGGCTTCTGCTCTGCATCCACTTCATACGTTCGGCGTCCGCTCTGCTTCCACTCTTTCCATTCCACATCCGCTTCGCTGAGGCCCCCCAGAAGCCCTGCGATTGCGCCATCTGCTCCCATCCACTTCCATCCGCTGTGTTTCTGTTCCACATCCGCTTTGCATCTGCCCTGCGTCCTCCCTTCGTCCGTGTTATCCACTCTGGTTATGCAAATTTTTGCCCCTTTTGAGAGCAGATAACAACGGATGGAACATTTTGCTCGTCCACTGTGTCCTTTTTGCATCCATTGGCCAGTGTGACATGGGCTTTAAATGGAAGGAATGCCAGAGAATAATACTAGTATTGGAGTTAAAAAGAAATAGATATCACAATTATAAAGAAAGATTGCATTCTGAATTTCTCATTGTTAATCTGTGCTTGCATGTGAGGCTTAATTTTGAAAGAGAGGCAAGATATTTGGATTTTTTTCCATTCTGGAGAGTGAATAAGTGGCACTTCCCTCATGTCATGTTAGAGTAACACGTTTTTAGGTCAACAAAGGTCACCTTGTGAGGCAGAAAGAATTTCAAATGTTAAAAGAATCTGTCCATTTTTTTTCTCCATTTTTTTCTTATTTCATGTTTTGTCCAACTGCCATGTCAATCAACTTCACACTGTCAGTGCAGTGATTTTTTTCTTTTTCTGTTTTCCTTTTGAATCTTCTTTTCCACTCATCAGTATTTCTTTGGTGCTTTCTTCCAATTATATAATTTACTGTAAATATTTCAGATTCAGGCTGTGGTTCTATATCTATTTACCTTGGAGCAAGCTCTATTGAACTCACTACATTGGATTGTACTATGCTTGAATTACTCCAGAAGAAAATACAAATGTGGACTGGGTCACAGTTTATCATATTATTTCCTCGAGCAGACACAGTTACTCAAATGTAGATAATAGTTAGAGAAATGTAAAATGTTAATGTCCAAAAAAAGCAACAACCCCCAATTTTTTCAACAACCAGTTTTATCATCTCAAAATTGGGTTGTCAGAAATATAACTGTTTTTATCTTTCTGCTGTGTCTTACTGATTTTCTTTTTTCTTTTAGTTTTAAAATAAACATGATTCAGTTTAAGACAATATAAATATGAATGAAAGCCTAATTTGAGGTTAGGTTTTGTTCGCAATTTCATATAAATCAGGGCAAGAATTATTATCTTTAGGTTTTATTACATAAGTTATCAAGCACTTCTTTTGATTAACATTCATATCTATGGTATTGGGCCACATATTAGCCAGCAATGTCAGGCATCAGACTAATGTTTCCAAAGTAAGTCACATTCTGTAACATGCCATAATATACACCCACGACACAGAGTTAACATCAGTTTATCCTTGTCATTGGATGGATGGATATGGAGGGAGAGAGAAAGGGAAAAAAGGAGGGAGAAAGAGTCTGAAAAATTTGAAACTCCCTCTTTAATAAATAATAGGTTTGGCATGGTTTGGATAAAACCTTTAGGGCAAAGATATACATTTGAAAATAGATTCTTCATTTTGTAAAGAATGTGTGAATTAAGTTCTGTTATTTATCCAGGCTACTTTTATACCTCTATTTATTCTCCAAAGTAGACAATATTACTGTCTTAATTTGTCCTGTAAGTTTTCAATGTCTTATTCTTCTTTTTATCCCAAATATCTCCAAAATAAAAATTGAAATAATGATGTTCACCAGAGACAGTGACTCAGTAAAAATGGAATGCACAACACTTTTTGTTCTGATAGTCTTGCCTGTTAACTAGAGCCTAGAGCCTACAACATAATAAAAACAAAAGCAAAACCTAAGTTTGTTTCAATGTAATTTAAATGTAAATAAGACGAATATGGCAGATATCCATCTGAGTTTTTATGATTTCTCCCCACATATTTCATATTTTTCCTCTGTTTATCACATTATAATTTAGAATTCAACCACTATTTATTTTTTCATTTAATTATTGACACCCATCTCAAACATAACTTTAGGTAGCTAACAAAATTTAAAAAAGCCAATAAAGACATTTTAAAAACAATAAATAACAAATGTAAGGCAAGTAAGATATAATCAACCAATACAACAACATAATTGAGATACAGGCTTAACCACATAACTTTAGCCCAAGACTCAGCCACAAAAGTAGTTTTTTAAGGTCTTACAGAAAGCTTGTCGGGTCAGAGCAAGTCTACCCTCTGAAGGAATGAGGTTCTAGAAAGCAGGCACCATAGCAGAAAAGGCTGCTCCCTAACAGATGGGACTTGGAGCATGTCTTTACTGTTGGATCTCATGGGTAGATGTAACTGGAGAGACTGTCCCATGAATACACTGGTCCCAGGCTATGAAGAGCTTTGGATATCACTAGTAGCACTTTATAATGAGTCAAAAAGCATACTGGAAGACAACATAGCTTGCAGAACCCAGCTATCGTATGTGCCAAGAAAGAGGTGCCAATAACTGCTTGGGCCACTGTAGCTTATGCTTTCAGAGGCTATTCAAAGGCAGCCCTATTCTGAGAGCTATATGAGGTCTTGGAGCAACAGATTGTAAATCCATATATTAAAGTTTTACTTGTATGAATACATGGAGTAAGATACATTGACTTACGACAGAATGAAAATGCCTGGTTATATTTTTGCTTCTGCAAAATAATCATCATTTGAATATTCACCCTTTCAATAAATGAAAGAAGTCTAATTACCTTTAGAGAACATGAAGACAGAACTAATGTAATGTAATTCGCCATTTAACACGTGCCATAAAAACACCACTCTTAGAGAAAAGTATTCAAGGGTCCTTGTACATTGTGGAATTTGTAAAGCTGTGATGGTTATGAGCTTAAGTATATGGAAAATATTGCGGGACAATATTCACATCAATACAGTAAACTGTAAAATATATATTAAAAACACAATTGAACACGTGGAAAAATGCTTTTAGAACTACATATATTATATACTAGGATAAATTCTTCCAATATACTTTTTAAAAAAAACATTCATATGACAGCAGTCAAACAATAACTATACTGCTGTTAAAACAAAGAATCAGATATTAGAATCATTGTTTGTTCCATATTTCCATCATCAGGCAATATTAATAAATTAATGACTTCTGTCACTATCTATATCCTTAACCAAGGGACCTGAAGTAAAAGTTCCAAGGGTATTTGTCAGTATTTATCAAACAAACATGCCCATAAACAGTTGTATGTTCAGTGGTGATAAACACTGTTCTTTTATAAAATGACTATGATATATAGTACTAGTGCATATAACAGTAGCAAGTTAAGAAGGATTAGCCCTGTCACCTGAAGTACAAAAAAAAATCTTAGTATGAAAACCTTTTGTTGAAATACTGGAAAGTCATAGTGAGTAAAGTGGATGATATCAGATGAAATGAACCAATGATCTGACTTAGGATACAAAATCAAATATATTACTGATAGTTATCCTTGTAAGCCCCCATATTTTATTACAAGATAAACAAAGTGATTTTTCTTCATTCATTTATCTTTTTTTAAAAAAATGCAACGTATTTCTAATCTGATTTTCTTTGTTTGTACTTTATTGGGGCTTAAATACAGAAATCTGAAGTGACAGCATAAAAGGACATTTTAGAAAAAGATAGGCAGCAATCAAATGGCCAAGCCAATTTGGAACTGCAGTTGGTGTGATAAAAGGCTTCCTTCATTTCATTGCTAATTCCTGAACCACCTATCCCTTAAAATAGTTAATCAGGGCATAATCTCTGAGGTGGTTATTGACACAAAATGGTGCTTTGTTATATAAAATGTACCGCAGCTTCAATGGTGATAAGTGTGACAAAAGTTCTGGGACTTTCTAACTTTTCAGTTTCATTGAATCTGAAACCTACCTATGGAAATTTTCAAGTTCAACTGTGTACCTGAACTTGTGTTGCCAGGACAAGGATGAAAGAGTTCTCTGAAAAATGGTGTGTTTGACAAGCATGCTTTTATATTTTGTTTTGTTTTTGTAAATTTCCAAGAAACACTGTTTTCAGTTACATTTATGTTTTCTTTGACCCTGGTTGCAATAATAATGATATCTTTCATATTTCTTGTGTGTCCAATCAAATTTGGCCAATAAAGAATTCTATTCTATTCTATTGAACTTTATTAATACTGACAGGAAATGACTTGAATGCTTATTTGTTTTCCAAAAAGATACAGGAAGAACTTTGATTACCAAAATAAATACTCATCTGAGCTGCCTACATCAAATTTTCCCTACAATACTGTAATTGTTGTTATTTTCTAGTTTCTGAAAGAAAAACATATTCATTTCCTCTGAATTTTATCTGCAGTATTTTCAGATTGCCATATCCATTTCAGAGAATGGTTTTTTTCAACAAAGGTCCACTATTTTGACACGATTTTCTTTTGTCTACTGCCATCAGTAAAAGCATGGGATACTACTATATTCTTGCTTTTCTGCTCACAATTGATCAAATCACATGTCAGGCATTTTTAATATTTTGAACATTGTCTGGTTCAAAGCATCTTTTTCTTAGAGTTTGGGGCAGCATTCAATTTGGTACCTTTCAGACATATGGATTTCATTTCCCAGAATTCTCAGCATACCCATTAAAGTGGAAGAATTCTGTGAAGCAAAGTGCTTGCATTCAGGGCATGTCTTAGCTAAAAACAATGTCAGAATAACTGATTTTTTCCCATCCTCCAATATCTTCTTAGTGTAGGCTGTATGTATTTCTTTTTAATGGTTTATTAGACACTGAGGTGAATTTCATTTTGGAAATGGAAAAAGCAGACTTATGCAGAGGTGATGCTACCAAGGGTCACTATTTGAGAAGAGACATTATGAAACAGAGATGAGTTAATGTGCCTGGGAGAAAAGCTTCACCATACCCAAAACAGGATACAACTAAGCTAAGCATAGATCAAAAGCAAACATGACCTGGTTCATATAGTACCTTTGAAATTTGGTTATGCTTTGCATGTTGCCTGAATGACGTGACATTGCTGAAATGTCACGGTAGAAAACAAGGTAGAAAACAAAATATCAACTCCTCTCTTAACTTGGAATGGCTTTCACTTCAGCTACTCTATAGCACTCTCATTTGGGGGTTATTTTTTTTTTAAAGTAACACCAGCTGCTGGCCAATTCATTGATGGTTGGAATCTGGCTGGGGAAAAGAGGCACACCCACTTCAGGGACAGTTTATGTGATAGTCTGTGTTGTAGCTCATGAATAAATACTTAATCCACTGCTACATGTAAAACACAGCCAATACACAAGTTTCTCTGAATATATAGGCCATCTGTTTTCTTTACCTTCAGCCATATGATGTATATGTTTACTACATATATTCTGTGCTTCAGTTAACTATGAAGCCAGAGTCATATATCAATTATGGTAGAAAATATTAGATCTATTTGATATTTGAAGTACTGGTTAATCAAAAAAGCAGAATGGTAAATCTAATACATAGAGACCGTGGTGGGGGGGAACACTTTTCTTACTTAAGTAATGTTTCGAGATTAAGCGAGGAAATATTGCAGTAGTCAACAGAAAACTTCAGCAAATAATCTAATTTACTACATACATCTCAAATGGAGAAAAATAGGATGGCAATGTTGGCTGTAAGGGAGAGACAACAGACTGAAAATAATTTATATTTTTACTTTGTACCTCCACTAAAATAAGCAGCTGCTAAACTGAACTGAGAAATTCACTCTACTTTTGCATTCTTTTGATGAAATAAGAGATTCATAAGGTAGACAAGGGAGGACATCTCACACTGCAAGTTAAAGTAGATGCAAAAGAAAAAGATGAAACATCAGGGTTGTTGTAGAGTCGTGCTGAATTAAATAGCAAGAAAGAATAGGACTCATTTAATCCAAATTCATAATTTGGAAATCATTATGGATATAAATTATTTTAATTTGTAACTAAAATGTTGAATAAGGTCTGCAGTAAGCTTGGCTGAAAATAATTCAATAAAAAAAAAAGTATTACAATAAAAGGGGATATTTATCTTCAATTCTTTTTCTGGTGCTTGTTTCATAATGATATCTAGCTGTGCCAAGCTAGTAGGATTATGTAAGAGGAAACATTTTAACAAACTGGTGCATATTTCGTGCAGGGAACAACAAACAAAATCTTTTTCTTAATGGGTGTTCTGATTACAATTCTAATTTTTAAAGTTAGAATACATGACATCTCTTAATTGTAATAGATACCACACATCTTTCTGCAAACACAAATCAATCCTCCCCATCTCTTTTTCACAAAACATTCATACTCCCATACATTTTGATGTGTATTTGTAAGTAACTACAATTATGCCAACTGTATTTTAAATTCATGGCATCAAAAAAAAAAAAAAGAAGCTACAAATGAGTTAATGATCTATTACAATCAGATACCTAATCTGTTCTGTCTATAAAATTAATTAAAATTGAGAAAATGGAATCATTTATACCTTTCACAGTTAAGTACACCTGCATGGTTCTGGGCGTGTGTTGGGTCTGCACTGAACAAGTATATAGACCATCATCTGACACATCCACATTCTGTATCTGGAGACTGTATTCCCTTTTATTTGCTGTTGCAATTGAAACTCGAGGATCTACTGACCACTTGTCTCCTCCTGCAAAAATAATACTTGATCGATTCAACCAGGCACCTTTTGAAGCTCCATCTTCCAAGTAACATCTATAAATTTTAAAAAAGAAGATGCAATTAATAAAATGACCTTGGTTGCCTAGAAAATACATTTTTTAATGTTATCCATGACTTACATAGTTATGAAATGATATTTTTCTAGTGTAAAGAATGGCTACATTAAGATTTGCCACTAATATCTGATTTATGAATATTTCTGGGAATTTTGTGAGTTCTTCCTTTGAATATATATCCCAAAGACTTTGAAGTAAATTTTTTAAAAAATCTCTGGTAACAACATTTTATTGTGCATCCTTGTTTTTTAATGATAGAGAAATACAGATATTTGAAATTCTTAACATCAATTAGAGTGATTTTTTTAATGTATTAGGCTTGTGCAAGTCATTGATAAGATATTACAATACAAACTGACTATTATTTTGTTCTTCTGAAAAAGATCCCAAAGAAATGCAAGCAACTAATCAGCCATGAATCAAGACTTCAAAAAAACTTTTCACATTTTCCAAATATATTTTCTTGTCTATTCTCAGAACCAAAATATTAGAATAAGCAGTTTTCCTATCTGATTCACTATTTATTACTCACATTTGTTGTAATAATCTGTGCTAAGAGCATATTCCTTAAAAAAAAAAAAAAACTTCTTTAAAATTGGCAGAGAAGATAGATTTACCAGGACCTCAATGGTAGTGATTTAGTAATTTCTATAGAAAATGATGACATTTTTGTATATTACTTATTTCATCTAAAATAGCTTTTTGATAATTAGAATACTACAATACAAAATTGAATACAATACGGAAATTCTATTCATATTAATGGAGCCAATAAATCTTAGGAAGAACAATAAATATGTCAGACTTCTGTTTCTCTAAGCTTTTGAAAATGTTCCCTCACAGATTGAAGAGTTGTTCTTTTAAATAAGCACAGTACATATCACAAATGAAATACAAATCCATTGGAAAAGGTTTGACAGAATATCTACACAGTCCCTCAGGGGTTGAAACACCATGCTGAAAATTGCTACAAAATCCCAAGCTGATTTCAACAGGGTAAGTCACTGCCAACAGTACGAAACTAATCAGTTCAAAAATAAGGAACAAGATATCTCACAGAATCTAATTTACTTTCATTCTCATGCTGAAACAAAAGCATAAGGAGTCCTCATAGATTTGTATTAAAAATGACCAGATCTCCATATTTATTTAAAGATACACAGCCAGATTTCTAACGTTTTAAAGTAACTGCATAGCATCATTCATATACGATTAAAGCATGACCGTTATTCAGAAGTTATGATGCACTTCATTGTCTTTTGAGAAACCTATTCATATATTTAAAATTAAGGAGGTTTCTCACAGAAAATTAAAAATAATTTCTTGTTGGGGAACACTCAGCCAGCAGGGAAGAAAACTCAAACAAAGGATTAGCCTGGAATTAATATGCAGCCACAGGAGATTTTGGACTAACTCTCCCTAAGCTCCACAGAACCTTACTAATCTGTACCCAAGAGAAAGTAAGCAGCCTGGAGATATTCCCGTATTACTGGCAGAATACAATAAATAGCTTGGAACCCATATGCATGGAACTGGTTGTTTGTACCTGACATTTCTAGCATGTTGTAGAAATATATAAAATGGCTTAAAGTAAAATACCTATTCTGGATCTACTCAGAAGGAAGACCCTTATATATCTTGTGTTTAATCCCAATAAATTGTATTACCTGCTTCTATCTTGAAGGCTCCCACTAGTACCAGCCATTCTGGCTTCACCAAATATTACAAAGGAATGTGTCATTAGTGTTCCTGTTCAAGTCCTCAAGTCCTACTATGGTGTCTCATCATGAAAAAGGGCTCCTGAGAGGGATAGTTAAAGTACTCTGGGATTTTATGTCAAGAAGATATATTCTTTGCAGAGATACTCAGGACAAAAACTGTCCAGCAGTGGCTATATTGACCAGCAGCAATAAGGGAGGATTGTGAACGAACATCTCAGTGACAATGGCAAAGGCATCATTGGATACTTTGAGGGAGATGGCAATGGTGAACTACTCCTGTACTGTACCAAATTAATTATATGGGCAGACAAGATAAAATGATATAGTGATGATATAGTGCTGAGTAATAGTCCACAACATAGTTCTGAGGAAGAACTGAAGATCCTTCAGAGTATTAATGGTATATATGATGTGACTAGATTAAAACCCTTTGGGATGTCTAATTCCCAAAGTTTCCATGCAGGAAATGGAAATTCAAAGCTGCAGAGAAACAACTACAGTTGGAACATGGGAAGTAGGGAGAATGAGCATGGAAAAATGTCAGCATAGAAGATCATATGGTTTATTATTAAGGACACCAAAAGCAAAAAAGATTTTTAAAGCATTGCTTTAAAAATTGGGAAGGATATAACTGAGACATTATTTGGGTACGATGCATTTAATTACCAAATAATACCCATTAGATTTCACAGACTACCCTAATTATTATTATATCAGCTAAGCTCATACTCCAACCACTGATGCAGAAAAAGAAGAATTTGACAAGTTAATAGTCAAATTCATTCTCAAATCTATAGAACATGCACACAAGATGTGCTGTGATTAGAAACAGGAATGCCAAAGTTGGAAACACGAAAGAGGAAAATGTAGCTGGATTGTATGGAAAGGAAGCAGAAAGAACCTAGGAAACAGAAATGACAGAGGGAAAGAGTGTATACAGTTCTGCTAGATTTCTTTTTGCTGTTATAGGTCCTCACTTAATGAACATAATTGGGACCAGCAACTCAACATCACTCAACATCACTCAAAACTAGGCATGCATGCCCTTAAATACATCTATTCTAACCACAACTGGCCTTAAATGCAAGCTACTCAATGCAAGAAGCCTTGTAAATAAAATACCTGAATTTCTCCTCTTACTAAATACAGCTAAATTCGATATTGTATTTGTCTTGAAACATGGCTCAATATATCTCTCCCTGACTCATTACCACAGTAAGACACTGTCATGTTTACCGATCAGATCATGAAATCCGTAGAGGAGGTGGTGATCTTCTATAAAAAGTCCCCACATCTAAAAAACATCCAAGTTACCTAGGAGCTTGCTATTCTATTCCTGAGACCATTGTCTATGAACTGTCCTTAAATATCACATTTCGGTTCTTGCTATGTTACAGAGCCCCTGATTATGACATCGAACATGCAAACAAGCTAAACACACTGCTAACATGGGCAGCATACTGCTCACACACTTTTAACTTTCTTGGTGACTTCAATCTAGCTCATATTAACTGGACCCTTAACGAATGTACAACTGAACCCACACATGCAACCTTCTACAATGCAGTAACAAATCTGGGACTAGAACAACTGGTAACCAACAACACTATACTTAACAACTGCCTTAATCTTATTTTCTGCAATAGTTTGAATTAAATTTATGGAATACAAATTAAAGAACACGTTTCCAACAGTGACCACAACATGATTGACTTTTGTCTCAACATACATCCACACAAAAATCACCGCAATGACGGAATCCCCAATTATAAGTTCAAAAAAGGCAACTATGATCTTATAAACAGTGATCTCTCATTCCTTGATTGGCAATTTCTATTCTCTGGATGCAATACTGTAGAAGACCATTACAACATATTTTACTTGAAATCAAAAGAGTCATCAAATTATATGTACCATTAACAACTCCCAAAACCAGAAAAAACAAATAACCAAAACAATAAGGAAGCTTCAATCCAAAAAGAAATCACTTTGGTAGAAAAACAAATCTGATCACGTTGCCAACTTCAAAAGCTGATACAAAAATTTATGCCACCAGATAAAAACAGAATGTACCAATTACCACATTAAACAAGAAGAAAACCTTCTACACACCAATTCCACCCACACTTTCTACAATTTTGTAAACAAACTAAAAGATTCAAGGCTCATCCCACACCTGAAAGGACCTAATGGTAAAGACTGCAATGACGACACTGTTAAAGCCCACCTCTTTAACACATTCTCAGTATTAGAAAACAGCAATGGATCATGCCCAGTATTTCTTAGTTGAACCAAGACAACTCCAATGATCTAATACATATCAATTTTACAGACGACATTGTTGAAAAAGCACTATGTAATCTAAAACCATCTCTATCTATTGGATCGGACGAAATATATGCCTCCTTCTTAAAAAAGCCACCTACTGCCATAGCCGAACTTCTAAGCATAATCTTTGAAAAATCTTTCAGGACCAGCTCCTTGCCAAAACTATGGTCACAAGCCACGGTCATCCCCATTTTCAAAAAGGGAGACCCCAGCCTAGCTGAAAATTACAGACCAATATCTTTATGCTACATCACCTGTAAAGTCATGAAATCAATTATTAACCAATCCATCATCCTCTACTTAGAGACAAACAACCTACTCTCTAATAAACAATTTGGTTTCAGAAAAAAACTATCCTAAAATCTGCAGCTCTTACACTGCAAATACATATGGACTACACAACTCAGTCAGGGCAAAGCAATAGACACAATCAACTTAGACTTCTGTAAAGCCTTTGATCTAGTGGTACACAACAAACTACTCCTATAACTAAAATGTTATGGTATCTCTGGACACCTGCCTAACTAGGTAGAAGCATTCCTGTCAAACAGACAACAAATGGTCAAAATTGGGAGCGTCCTATCAAATTCTGTACCTGTCAACAATGTTGTCCCTCAAGGCAGTGTTCTAGGACCAACTCTTTTCATACTCTAGATAAATTATCTCTGTGATCATATCAAGAGCAACTGCATTCTCTTCGCTGATGATGTAAAGCTATTCAACACCACAGACAATGCTGCTACCCTTCAAAAAGACCTTGACTATGTATCAGAATGGTCAAAAAAAATGGCAACTTCAAATCTCAACAAATAAATGCTCTGTCCTACATATTGGCAAAAAAAAAAAAAATATCAGAAAATAAAATACAGGCTGAATGGTCAAGACCTTGTTGACGATCCAAACTCTGTCAAGGATCTTGGAGTACTCATCTCAAATGATCTAAGTGCTAGAGCCCACTGTAACTACATAGCCAAAAAGGCGTTAATTTAGCTTTTTGTCTGGTAATATTACACTAATAACTAGAGCATACAAAACATTTGCTAGACCAATACTCAAATGCAGCTCATCAGTCTGGAACCCACATTACGTATCTGATATTGACATAGTTGAGAAAATCCAGGAATATTTCACAAGAAGATTTCTCCACTCCTCTACTTGTTGCAGAATACTTTTTGCCACCAGACTCGAAATTTATTTTTCTTATATGTATCCATGTATTCATAACTATGTTTTTACTTATACCTATTGTGAGCAATTGACAAATAATAAATAAATAAATAAATAAATAAATAAATAAATAAATGAATGAATGAATGAATAAACAAACAAACAAACAAACAAACTCTATTCTAAAGTGAACTGGCTACTAAGTGAGAAATCATATGACTTTGATTGTGCTTTCCAGCTGGAAAGATGCAATACTACTCAGTTTCACACTTTTTGCTTTTGTTTGCCCCTAACCAGTATCTTATCCTTTGGAATGTCTGAGTGCCTGTTTACTGTCTTGTACACAACAAAATAAATGCATCTATGCTAGCAGCTCTGGAACATGGGCACACTATACAAACAGCTTATTCCCTTGAAAATCTTTCCTCTCCAATCTCTTTGATCTGTGGGAGAAGTGTGAGAGAAAAAAAAGCAAGCAAGCAACAGGGAATTGTCGGCAATTTCTTGTTTATTGGCTCTTTTCGGCTGCCTATGCAATTGCATTGTTTTTTATATGTAGAAGAGTTAACCGCTTATTCTCTTGCAAGTCCTTGCTCTGCAATCTCTCTGCTCTGCAAGGGAAGAGGAGAGAAAAATACAGGTTAGGAATAGAACAATGCATTCCAACTGTAATCGCAAACATGTCCCTGAGGAATGCTGTGAAAATGCTATTACATACTATTTGTACAATTTCCAAATCAAAGCAACCCTTATATACATGGACAACACCAGGAAGAATACACTGAAATGAAGCTGCTATATCTTTGGTAAAAGTGTGTGGAAGTGCTCATTTACAATAATAAAGATGTTGCCAAGGAATGGATATGAAACAGACCACAAAGTGTTCCTGTGTAAGCATTTTCACGAAATGGTTTTGAGCACATTCCCACCATTTTCAAGGAGAACACAAAAAAGGGTTTTGAACTCTTGAACTTAAGTGATAGGAAGCCAGAGAAGTTCTAGAATGAAATCAAAGAAATTGTTAAAATAAGTGTGAAAAGACTTTTTACTGCCAAACACCAGTAAAAAGAAGAAAGCCAACTGGATAGCAAAAACATAATAAAAATGTGAAGAGAAGAACAAAAGCCAAGGGCAAGAAAGACAAAAATATCACAAAGGAACTTAATAAAGCTTTTCAGAGAGCAGTTGGCAGAGACAAGTAGTAGTATTACAATGACATCTGTAAAACATCAAACATGGAAAGAGACATAGAAAAACAAGGCAAATATTCTAAAATCTCTCTGAACTCAGAAAAAGGTTCTAACTTTGAATTAGCATGCCAAAGGACCCAATGAATAGACAGTAACTAGTTCAAAGATCAAACAAAGATGGAAAAAGAGTACTGAACAAAGATGAAAAGAGAGCACTGAAATTCTACACAGTAAATACGTGAACACCCAAGATATCTTAGAATGCATTCCCTCCTTAAAAGAATCTCTGGCATCAAAAGAGGAAGTTAAATACCCACCCTAGTCATTACTAAGCCAGATGGTTATAGGAATTGATGAAGTATCTATCTACAGTAATATTGCTAGCAATGTAGGGAGAATCTGTTAAGTTTGCCAGCAAAACTGGGAAATAATGCCAGCAAAACTGGGAAAAGTAGTATCTAACAGACTGAAAGAATTTATTATATATCAAAATCAAAGATATGAGATTTAACATAGTACATAATAGCTTTAATTTCACATGATAACAAAATAATGTAAAAGTAGTATAGAGGAAGAGTCATCTAGAGCACAGGTGTCAAACATGCCGCATTATGTCGCCATCACGTGATGTTTCTTAATCTTTTTCCACATTCGTGGAGCTGGGGTATATGTGGCCTGCATGTGACGCATCAAGCCTATGGGCTCCAGTTTGACACCCTTGATATAGAGCAACACATGCACAAACACACATATACACCAATACTGATGAGTGATGAAGAAATGTTAAGAAAACTATGAGGAGACATCAAAGGGATAAGGACTTATTTACTAAATTCCTTTTTAGGTTAGAGTTTTTCTTAAAGCCTAGTCTAAAGATACCTGGATCCTCAAAATCCTCTCAGGGATTTGCAAAATCAAAATGATTTGTCAAATATTGAAAATATTTGCATAAATTTAAAATGTTATTCATTGTTATTCTTTACTCTTTAAAAATCTATATTTTTTTTCTTAATATTGTTATAAAATAATGTTTATGGTAATAATGTTATTTTTATGTGATTCAATAAATAAATATTCTATGAACAAATCAATTTAAATGTTCAATATGATAAATATCTGTTAGGGATAACATTGTTTACCCTAACTGGTTTAGGTGAAATAATAACTATGAATCGTAGTTAGTGTATGCAGCTTTAACTGTGAAATAGCAATTGTGGGAGTGGTTATGAAAACCATTTAAAAGTAGCAAGGCTACAGCTTTCTCACTCTCTCTGGCTTTGATGATCCCTGATTACTGCTTGGAATCAAGACTGCATTGCTCGAACGGGAGAGACAACAAAGGACTGATTTTGTAAGTGAACTGACATAGGATATTCTACATGGACTTTACTAACTGAATATCCCTGAATGGACTGACTACATGGTAAAATGATTTTGGACTGTTATTTGACTATGCCATAAACTTATACTGGAATAAAATATATTATTGATAGCACAAGCGTATTTGTTATTTTTACTGTATGTTAATAAACATACAAGCTTAGCTCACTCATTTATCTGTGTGCCTATCTGACTAACGCTGCACATTCTGTTTAGCTTGTCTACCTAACCCTGGTTGGGGAACCCAGGCTTAACACTGGTTATGGCCCCAGAGGCTGCAAAGTCAGTTTAACTAGGTTAAACAGATTTATGTAAAAAGTGAGAGCTTGTGTTGTTATACATTACAGTAAACAGGCAGCTGTGTTTTATTAATTATATTTTTATATCCATATAAGAAAACATGGCACAAGTCAATTTACAAAGTTTGTCCCTTATATCCAAGCTGGATGGAACAAACTATGTATCATGGTCTACAAAATGTAGTCTACTTCTACGAAGAGAAGGTCTGTGGAACATAATTGAAAATCCACCAAACGTAGAAGAATGGGATCCAGAGGATGAGGAAGACAGACTAAAGATAGAAGAATTTAAGCATAAAAATCAACAAGCCATTTGCATAATTGGGTTAACCTTAACTGATCAACAGCTTGTTTATATCCACGGAGAGAAAACGGCTTTTAGGTGTTGGCAGAAGCTGAAGAGAATTTATGTCCGAGATAATATTGGTGCTCACATAAATCTAACACGGAAGCTTTTCAGGACACATCTCCAAACAAATGGTGATATGCAGAGTCATTTAAAAACTATGCAAAGCATTTTTCAGGAATTACATGAAAAAGAGCTAATATTCTCTGAACAACATCAAGTTTATATAATTCTATCTTCCCTTGATGAAAGTTATGATAACTACGTAACTTCACTTGAAATTTTGCCAAAGGACAATTTAACTTTAACTGATATAACTGGCAGATTGATTGAAGAGGCCAGAAGAAGGCATGAAAGAGATGAATTAAGGAGGGAGCAACCTCAAAAAGAAGATAATAAACCTCCTACTGCATACGCAATTAAAAAGTGTTTTAATTGTGGAGGAAGAGGACATTTGGCAAGATTTTGTAAAAAGGCAAAGCGCCAGAACGCTGGCCAGAATACTAGAAAACATCAAAAGCTAAATAAAAATTTAGAGTTAGCCATGTATACTAACGGAGCTGTAAAAAATAATTTATGGGTTGTTGACAGTCGGGCATCCCATTGTATAACAAATGATAACAACAATTTTATTAAAATGTCCCAGAGTAAACAGCAGATATCGTTAGCCAATGGCTGGAAACTGAAAGCTAAAGGTGAAGGTATAGCATATTGTTCTTTTATAAAAGAGAATGTAAAAATGTTATATGTACCACAACTTAAGTTTAATTTAATTTCAGTCAGAATTTTGGTTAGACTAGGATATGTAGTTACATTTAAGGGAGAAAACTGCATAATTGAAAAAGAAGATAAGAGAATTACTGCATCTTTAAGAGATGGATTATATGTGTTAAATGATGATGGTTTAAAGGTGGCTAACACAATTTATGAAAATAAGAAACCTCATGACGAATGTATTCACTTGTTACATAGAAGGCTAGGGCATTTAAATTTTAAAATGCTTAAGAAAACTGTTGAATTGTCTAAGGGAATAAGTTTGAAATCTTGTAATAAGTATTTGCAATGAAATGCCTGTAATCAAAATAAGAGCAGGGTTATACCGGCAAATAGAGTTGATGGATTTACTACTAAAGAACCTTTAGAAGTAGTATTTGCTGATTTAATAGGTCCGAAAAAACCAAGTGTAGGAGGATCTCGCTACATACTAAGTATAATGGACCACTATTCTAGATATGGGTTTTGCTATTTAATGAAGAGCAAAACTGAAACATATCAAAATCTATTTAATTGGTTAAAATTCTCAGAAAGAAAAACTAAAAAGAAATTAGTAACTCTCATCACAGATAATGGTACAGAATTTACAAATAATAAATTTAAAAACAAACTTAGAATGTTAGGTATTCAACATAAAATGTCTGCACCATATAGGCCACAACATAATGCCTTTATAGAGAGAAGAGGCCAAACATTACAATCAATGGCACAAACTATGATGTCTGATTCAGGATTACCTGACAATTTATGGGGAGAAGCAATAATGTGTGGTAATCATATATTAAATAATGTTGTTAATTCAACAACAGGTGAATTACCATTCACACTGTGGCATGGTACAAAACCTGATTTAAGTTACATGCACACATTTGGAGCACCAGCACGGGTGCATATCCCTACACAACTCAGATACAAAGGACAGCATAGAGCTAAAAGATTGATTTTTGTAGGTTATACATCTAATCATAGATCTTATAGATTCTGGGAACCAGGTACATCTAGAGTTTACACCAGTGCTAGTGCAAAATTCCTAGAACATGTAGGATGGAATAGATTAGAGCAAGATTTAAATAATGAAGTATTTATTGAACCCTACAAAAGGCAGAAAGATGAGATTAGCTATAAGAAGAGTCCAATTAAAGAAGAAGTCCACGAAGAGCAAATAGGACCAGAACAAGAGGAAATAGTTGATCAGGAAGAGTTACATGATCAAGAACAATTAGTAGAGGAAAGTCCACCTGTAAGTCCTATAATACCTAGACGTACTACACGTGTAACTAGACCACCTGATAGGTATCAAGCAAGTATAGTTTGCCAAGTAACTAAAGTTCCAACTAGTGTAGATGAACTTAGGATGTATCCTGCTAAGGATCAGGAGAATTGGCAAAAGGCTATGGAAAAAGAACTAAATTCATTAAAGGTAATGAAAGTGTATGAAGATGCCAAATTACCTCCAGGAGAAAAATCCATTGGGTGCAAATGGATATTTAAAGTAAAAACTGGAAATGATGGGACTGTTACCCATAAATCTAGGTTAGTAGCTCAAGGATTTAATCAAACTGCATCTGATTACGATGAAGTGTTTGCACCAAGCCTTAAAGCTACATCTTTAAGAGCAGCACTAGTGTGGGCAGCTAAGAAAAACTATGTCATTAACCATTTAGATGTAGAAACTGCTTATCTACATGCACCATTGCAGCACACTATATATTTAAGAAAACCAATTGGTATAAAAGAAAATAAAGTAAATAATAATGATTGTTGGAAACTCAAAAAGAGTCTTTACGGGTTGAAACAATCTGGGTTTGAGTGGAACCAATATGTTGTGAAAGAGTTAAACAATATAGGTTTTAAATCTGGTTTAGCAGATCCGTGTGTGTTTAAAAGAGAAAATAATGGAACGGTGTCATTATTATTATTATTTACTGATGATATTGCTTTAATAACTAAAACTAATAATGAAGCTAATGAGATTATATCATTATTAGCCAAAAAGATAAAAATAAAGCATTTAGGTGAAATTAAAAGGTATCTAGGATTGACAATAAATAAAACAAATAATGGTTTTAAGATATCTCAAGAAGATAAAATTTGCCAATTAATTAAAACTTATAAGATGGAACTTTGTAAACCAGCAAAGACTCCAATGAGCCAAGAAGTTTGCCAAACTAATGATCAAAGTCCCAAATTTGATAAGTCCATATATCAATCTTTGATTGGTAGCTTATCATATATAAGCAATTGGTCAAGGCCAGATATAGCTTATAGTGTAAATCAGCTGGCACGTTTTAATTCAGATCCAAAAGAATGTCATTGGAAATCCTTAAAAAGAATATTGAGATATCTTAAGGGAACAATAAACCATGCATTATATATAGAACCAAAGGGTGATTTGAGTCTTAGTGCTTATGCAGATGCAAGTTTTGCAACTGATATAAACACTAGAAAATCAACATCTGGGATGGCTATATTATTTGGTAAGACACTAATAGGATGGAGGTCAATCAGACAACAGCATATTAGTTTATCCACGATGGAAGCAGAATTTTCATGTCTATCATTATTATGCACTGACTTAATTTTCTACAAACAGTTATTGTTGGACATGGGTATAACTATAAAAGATTCCATTATGGTGTATGAGGATAACCAAGCAGCTATAAAGTTAGCTACTAGTATTGCTGTAAAAACTAGATCAAAACATACTGACTTAAGATATTTAAATGTAAGAGAATCAGTGAAAAATGGAATAATAAAATTGGAATACTGCATGTCAGAAGAAAACATTGCAGACCAATTTACAAAAGCTCAAGGAGCAACTAAGTTTAAAGAAAGTTGCGAAAAATATTTTCTAAAGATGTAAATGATTCATAGTTATTATGTAACCTAAAAGGGGAGAATGTTAGGGATAACATTGTTTACCCTAACTGGTTTAGGTGAAATAATAACTATGAATCGTAGTTAGTGTATGCAGCTTTAACTGTGAAATAGCAATTGTGGGAGTGGTTATGAAAACCATTTAAAAGTAGCAAGGCTACAGCTTGCTCACTCTCTCTGGCTTTGATGATCCCTGATTACTGCTTGGAATCAAGACTGCATTGCTCAAACGGGAGAGACAACAAAGGACTGATTTTGTAAGTGAACTGACATAGGATATTCTACATGGACTTTGCAAACTGAATATCCCTGAATGGACTGACTACATGGTAAAATGAATATTGGACTGTTATTTGACTATGCTATTAACTTATAATGGAATAAACTATCTTCTTGATAACACAAGCGTATCTGTTATTTTTACTGTATGTTAATAAACATACAAGCTTAGCTCACTCATTTATCTGTGTGCCTATCTGACTAACGCTGCACATTCTGTTTAGCTTGTCTACCTAACCCTGGTTGGGGAACCCAGGCTTAACAATATCAATAAAGATAACCCATACAAGCAAAAGCTCTTTTGGAGTCTTCTGTTATTTTTAAAATTGGAAATGGTCCTGAAAGTAAAACATTCAAGAAACAGAAGATCCATAGGCTGAGCTATAATAACAATAATATATACTTTATACTGTACATACAGTATTATGTAATACCTAACTACAGTATATTATACCACCAGCAGCAGCAGCAGCAAAGCTGATACTGGTAACAGGACTATCTTTAGACAATGTGTTTTCTTGATCCAATATTTTTTCTTATGCAAAGATATTCTTAGTTAATATTTTAATGTTACTTTTTAATGCCATTCTTTAATATACATAAATATATTTATTTATTTTTATTTAAAATATTTATTTAGCCACCCATCTTTTAGCCACTTCAAGAATTAAGATTAAAAGAGAAATCATTTTCAAAACTATAAAACACAACCAGTTGAAACATTAAAATAACAATATTTTAATATTTAATAATATTTTAATAACATAAATGTGCCATCATCTAATCTTCTCCTAATTCTTTGGGGGAAAATACTAACAGGAGTATATTAATGGTATTATAATTGTGTCTGATCATTATGCACTGCTGTTACCAAAGCTCACTGAGATTTTCTGAAATTTTTTGACAGCCAGCAATGGTAATACTATTTTCAGTTATCCAGGTCATGGTAATCCCAAATATACTTTTTCAGGAAGCAAGTGGACTTTCTTGTTTTTTTCCCTGTGGAGAATCTCTACAGACTTTTAGCTATACAATTTGGGATGAACACCAGAGGTGGTATTCCTCAGGTTCTGACCAATTCTGGAGAACAGGTAGCAGAAATTCTGATTAGTTAGGAGAACCGGCAAATACCACCTCTGACTGGAGATTTTACAGTATCCTTCCCCTGCCACACCCACAGAACCAGTAGTAAAAAAATTTGAATCCCACCACTGAAGGAACACTCTTTGAATGGTGTTGGAATGGGAATGGATTTCCAGAGGAAAAGTTACAGAGTGCAAGAACCAAGAGTGCTGCTCGGGTGACCCTAAAGACACAGATGAACCTCCAAGTGCTTCAACACTTTTTAAAAGGATGCAAATTACCAGCTGTCTGCAAGGAATATAAATTCTTCCATTCCCCACTAACCTATCAGAACTGAAAAAGCTTCTTGGATGAGAAGTGGAAAGTCTTCAAAAGAAAAAAAAAGTAACAAGAAAGTCGAGTTGCACCCTCTAAAAGCACTTTTGGGATTATGGTATTTTAGTTCACTTTCAGCTAAGCTCAAAGTATGAGTCTGAGCCAATCACAGTTTGAGCCTAATTTACATAATTAATATAGTTGTTTTGGATAAATATAGGATAAGGATATTATATATGCTGCCTTGAGCTCTGGTACAAAAATTACAAAGTTGTACTGCAATATGGTTTATAGTCTGGTTATACCATCAATTGGAAAGTCTAATTTATTGCTTTTAGCATCTATAGACTACTGCAAGAAGTATGGATTTACATTTTGTGCAGACACTATAAAATACTTGAGTTTATATTTTTCATGAGCTGTATCACAATATGTTGAATTAATTACGTCTAACTTTATAGCTATGATTTCAGTATGTACAGCGCAATGGCTAAAATGTCCATTAAATTTCTCGAATAAGTTTTATGCAATAAAAAATCAATATCACATTGAGACTAGTGTGTATTTTAAGAAGGAATCTCTTTCAGGTAGTTACACAAATAAAGACATTAATAAGAAAATTTCTATGGTAGGCCCAAAACCTCTCATATTTAGTTATTAATAGGTTAGGAGTTATATTTTGGTTCAGAATTACACAAGAAATTTACATAGAATAATTCAAATTTGAAAATAGTTGAGAAGTTGTTTTACTGAAATATCCAGACCAAACAAAGGCTAAATTATTTAATAATGTTTGTTTTTAAAAAGTATTGTGTTTTGAGTATGAGCTGCTATAACATCTACTGAGTAATAATATATAGTTGAAATATGTTACTGACAAAATAACAAAGGCCAGATGTTTAACTGCCTTAGAACTAAATGTAGAGCTTGAAGTGAAACCAACAACTCAATTTTAGATCAAATTAAAACACAGAACAAAGGTTAATATTAGTTATATACTAATATAACTAATATAATTACATTATAGTTTTCAGAAGAATCTGAAAAATCAGTCAAATCTTGTACAAATCAAAGATTCCCAGTTTTACAAAATATAAAACATACTTTTTATAATTTAAGAATGAAATTAATTCATTGGAAAATATTATTGTATGCTTATTGAATTCTTTAAAAAAAAGAATCAAATAATTTTTGAGATGAAAGATACTCCTTTGGTCTTTTTAGCTGCCAGAAAAAGGGAGTGGGGGAAAACAAGGCGTTCTTGAAATGCTTAGATATCAACTCAGCAGCCCAAAGTTGTCGGAGCATAAGAAGGACAGCACGATGGATGACTTTTGGAGACTGATGTGTCCTATTGGAGAAATCACATCCAGGGGGTGGGGGAAAGACCAGGGTCAAGGGGGAAATATATGATCTGATTTAGTACTGGCTGCACCCAGCCATGAACCAACATGGCAATTTCTAATAAACCAATTTACTTTTTCTGAGATATGGCTAGAGACTTTTGCTTTGAATGAGGAGGATTTGTTGGAGCCCTGATAGTTGTGCTGTCTTTGCTATGGTTTCAAATCATACAACATAACACAATTTAGGAAAGAATTACAAGAGTTGAATATGTAGCTATAATGTTAAATTATATTTCTAAAATATGGAATTTGTCATTTTATGAAGACCTTATCAATAGTGAGTCTGGAATTCAACAAAGATTTTCACATAAATTGGAAGAAATTTCGAACATTTTTTGGTTTTATGGAGTAGATTCAGGATATAAGTCTCTTGTCTATGATTAAAAGATTTATAATCTAAAAATGAGAAGATAAGGCAATGTTCATCTCTGGCCTCTGTTTAATGACAACCTTAAGAACTGAATTAGTTTCGTATTGGTATTGAATAGATATTATATGACTCTTTTTTTTTTTTCTTATTACGTTTTCTTTTATTTTTGTTGCAACAATAGCACTGGAATTTCCACTGTAATTCAGTCTGGTGATAAAGCAGATAATCAATCGCATGAATATACCCTATTTTATGAACAATTTTATATGATTATTAAGTAAATCCCTGTGGTTATTAAGGGAATCATATGATCATTAATCCAGCTTCCTCAATTGACCTTTTTTGTAAGAAGCTGGCTGAGAAGGTACAATTTGCGATCACATGACTACAAGACACTGAAACCATTGTAAATGCAAGCTATTTGCAAAGCAGCTGAATTGTTGGTGTGACATTTATTGCATAGAAGCAAATTGAAGTACAAGTACTTGTTGCTTAGGATTGGGACTGATAACTCCTCCAAGTGCTATGGCACTAAGAAAAACAAAATCTGACCACAATTTATAATTTTACTCTGTCTTCACTATTAACTTTGACAGTTACAAGCCAGTTGTGAAGCCCACAAATTGTGATTGTGTGACCATGGGACACTGTGACAGTCATAAACGTAATCCAGCAGCAAAGCAACCAAATAGCAACCATGTGACTTTGGGATGTTGGAACAGTTGTAAATATGAAGTTGAGTTGCAACGCTATTGTTTTTACATTGCTGTAATTTCAAACAGTTGTTAAATGAGGCAGGTGGTAAACAAGCACTACCTGTATTTACTTACAAATGAAACCTGAATGAACATGCTGATATTCTAGGTTTATGTCTTAATACTACCATACATGCAAATCCCGAGATTTCTTCCCTCCTTTCCATTCTGATAAAAACACATTAATCAACATGATGCATTACCTTTTAAGATCTTAATGCCTATGGTCATAATGAAATAACTTACCCTCTTGAATGTATAAATCTTATTGAAAACTACATTCAAATTGAGCTAGCCATGTATTTGTACAGCTGTCTCTATAGTGTAATGGACAGTTCTGAAAGCTTTTTGTTCACAGCCTTTTAAAGACTATTAAATAATCATATGCCATTTTCAAAGTTACAGGGTTTTCTATCTGCTCCTCATATAAAAACTCTTTGGACATCAAGGGCTTAATGCTGAAATGGATAAGATGTAATCCAGCTGTAAAAGAGGTGCATCAGTGTTATAGCAAGCTGTTTTATTTGTTGCAGTGTATGCCCATAAGACCTTTAGAATAACTGTCAAATATACAAACATTGCAGTTTATTTGGCAGACTCTGCATGACTTTGAAATGAACAGCCTCTCAATAGAGGAGGACCCTTGTCAAGATAAAATCATATATTAATAAATAAACATAGTGAGTTAATAAAGCTAAAGCTAATTAATAAAGTTATGATAAAATCAGTGGTTAACATTTTTATGTATCATAATATCCTAATGTTAGGATTTGAAACTTGGAGGTTTAGCCTAATTTGTATAGTGAATTTGGAGTCGGATAGAACAGTCTAAAGCCAGTTTTGTGTGACTTTGCATTAATTCATAAGTTATGCATGAAGAAGCCATGTGCATGCATTGATAGGAGTACAATATGCCAGAAAAGAAAATGCATTCTCTTTTACAGTAAATCATATTCTAAATACTTGTGTGGTACTCACAACAACAGAAGGGCTTCTAGCTGTTTAAAGCAACAAGGCAAAAGATATTTTAAAATATGACTGCCAGATCATCATGAAGGTTGTAATCTAGCCATCATTCAAAAAGATTTGCAATCCAAAAGAAAAGTATAATTTTTTACACTGATGTAGGAAATTGGATATCAGTCTTTATTTCATATCAACATTAGGTCTACTTAAGGTTTTTTAAGAAAAAGACTTCCTAGGGTCAGGAGACAGGTAGCATAAGAACTACTGAAATTCTACTTTATGTTAAAGTGTATAGTAATGTTGAATGATGAAACCTAATATAGATCTCTCCCCTCTTTATACAAAGGAAAATCAAAGCAGGGCAATCCTTACTTTCTTTCCCTCTTGTTTTCCAGAGTTATGGAGGTATTTACCTATTGAATTCCTTCTTCAAGATCATCTCCATATTCTACATTAATCATACCTCATCTAGTTTGAATGTAGCAAAACACTTTTTATATAAATGCATTTCCTTATTTTGCATTATCTCAAAACTTTGAAAAAGTTCATAATCAGCATCAAGCCATATCCATGAAGAATATTTAAGATAACTGTTTCATCCATAACCCATTTCAATAAGAAAAACATTATCATGGATGAAAGAAAGTCCTGAATATTCTCATGCTTTTATTACCCAAATGGGTAACATCATCAGCACTGCTAATGTTACCTAATTGGCTAATAAAATCTCTTCAAGAAAACAACCAAGCTCACAGAGCACCAAAGACCCCACTGTTCTTTACATTAGCAATAATATCCCTGTATTTGTTCTTAAAGTTATTTTTACACTATCATTGTTACATGGTGTTTTACAAAATATTCCAAAAGGTACTCAGATTTATCTAAGGGACAAATATAACATGTTTCATGGTGTCCAGTTTGAAGGAATTAACATAATTCTGTCAAGATATTTGATCACAATGAATGAAGGATGTCATTATGGAGAACAATCTTGGACCATTATCTTCAGCTCCTTTCCTTCCTAACAAAGAAATTTCAAAGTATGATCTTTTTTGTTTTCTGATAGGAATCTGTATGTTTTTGGATATGTGTAGAAAGCACTGAAATGTAGTTTATCCTCATCTTGGGAATGAATCATCTGAAGTATTGCATTGGAATATTTGTTGCAATTAATTAAAAAAGAGAACGATCTCTACTTAAACAATTATTTTATTACATTTAAGTAAAAAAATTATATGATACATTCATTAATGCTGAAAATTTATTAGGGACTTCATCTTTTTTCCCCTTCAGTTATTTCTACTATTCAGCTACTTGCTGGTCATTGTAAGATTGTACTTAATGCAATTTATTCATAAAAATCTCTAGGAAACACCAATTATTCCTTATGAATAAAGAATGGTTGTACAGAAAAATTAATTAAACTTAGTGCCATACTCATTAGACAGAAATGATATTCATGCTGATTTTTCATGACTCTTGAAAAACTTCAGTTAGAGCTGATTTTCTGCTTAGGAAAAGACTACTACATCAAAGCAGTGGAAATAACTAGTATTTGTTTTCATTATTATTTAAACGATAGTATTTTGAAGTTTATGAGATTTGAATGAGAAATAATGGACCCAGTGTTGTAAGTCATCAACAAATGGCAGTATTGATGTACCCTAACACTAAAATGTTCTTCACCATCGGTGCCAATTGATGGGAAGTTGCTATGAGAAAAGATTGCATTGCTATTTGTGTATGTGTGTGTGTGTGTGTGTGTGAAATGAATACCTACAGACTCTTCTAATCAGAGGTGGTATTCAGCAGGTTCTGACCAGTTCTGGAAAACTGGTAGCGGAAATTTTGAATAGTACGGAGAACTGGCAAATACCACTTCTGATTGGAGATTTTACAGTATCCTTCCCCTGCCATGTCCCCTAAGCCACGCCCACAGAACCAATAGTAAAAAAATTTGAATCTCACCACTGCTTCTCATTAATGAATTTTAATCACTGTGCCAAGTTTGAATGTTATACTGCTGAAGGAATCTCTCTCAATTGAAATTCAACATGATGATGACTGTGATGACATTAGTACTATGCAATTATGGGCCCCAAAAATGCAAATATGACGAACTGTTTAGTGGATGTTATTTATTTATTTCAAACATTTATATAGTCTCCCATCTTATATAAAATTCTGGACAACTTCCAATCAAATGTATATGAAGATTGATAGCAACCAACACACTTCACATAAGAAAGTTGATGAAATTATTAATGACAATTGGTGAATCACTCAAAAGGAAATTACTGTCAAGCTTGGCACTTTACAATAATGTATGGAACATATAACTGATGTTCTTCAGTCCATGAAGATTTGTGCACAATGGGTTCCTAATACACTGACTGCAGAGTTGAAAGCCTCAATTTGTAGCAACTGTTATCGCACCACATAAATGAAGGGGAGTAATTTTTTCAGCATGTGACACAGCTGATTAAATATCATGATCTAGAAATATAGTGCCACTCCATGGGACATCATTACAAAGTTTGATCTGTGGAAAGAGAGTATAGATAGTGCAGTATAGATGGTGTTATTCACATGATTTCTTTGAACTTAGGATAAATATCAAGTCAGAGTGCTGCAATACTACAAACTTTGAAACAATAAATGACAAGAGTTCGTAAGGCAAGAAAGACATTTTGCTATAAGATAGCAAGACTAGGCATCATTCCTCATGAGCCATCTAAGAGGAAACTGAGATGCTGGATCACCTAACTTATCCCTACCCATCATACAATCAAAGTTTGATACTTTTACTTTTCTCCCACATTGAAAAGATATGTTGTAATGATCAATTGACCTCAGATGAAGAGGTGGAAAGAATCTGGTCAAAAAGACAAATGTGTGAAGTTCCTTTGTGATGGCTTTAAAAAATCTATTGTCAGAAATGTATATCAAAGGATGATGTTTATGTTTTGAAGTAAACAAAAAAGGTAACAAGAATTATTTTCCTACTTAATTTATTAAAATATCCCTATTTAAATTATGAAGATAAGCATGCAAATCTTTTGGAAATGAAACCAACCTTATCAGACAACAGGACTTTCTGTTTGATCAGTCCAGTTGTATCTCCTCATTTTCCCTCATTGCTAGTGAATTGTTTTTCTGCTATCACCTTTTACTGCAAAATGGCATAATTTATTTCTGTCTAAAAGAATATTGATGGATTTACAGAGCCAGTAACAGTCACGCCTATCATCCTTACTTCTCTAAGGGCCTCTAGGGAAAGGAAGATAAGGAAGGATGGAGAAAGTATAAAATTGTATGAAATGAAGCTAATGAGTAAATAGTCGTATCTAGGCTGGTGAAAACCTTTATGTGACTGTAGATCAGATGTCTGCCAAAGCCATCAAGAGAATGGCCAGATATCTGCTATTCAGGAAAATGGGAGGAAATTTACACCTTGGAGCATAGACAGCAGGCTGGGAAAATGCAATGGGCATTTTCTGCATATATGGCTTAATTATTGTGTAAGATAAAGAGATAAAATTTTCTGCCAAATACAGTTACAGAATTTAATATCTGGACACATTTAATATTTGGAAAACCAATATTTACCATGAATTGACAAAATCGTGAAGTACCCAAATGTAAGCTTTAAGCTTGATTATGCGGTTTTTGCTCCCTCAGAAATGTGCAGTGATTAGCCAGTTTAGACTACCCCTTTGTGAAGAGTTTATATACTTTTAGACATTGTCAGTAGTTCCATGTAAAAAATATTAGCGACAGAAACCATGCTACCCAAGGAGTTTAAGAGCTGCTGATAAGGCATTAACTAGAATCATACAAGTTTTGTGTGTGTGTTGTTTATGTATTAAGCCATATTTTAAAAGTATTCAAAAATGTTATGATGACAGTTGGACTAGTGCTTAAAGCTGAAGCCTAGCAACTAGAAAACTATGAGCTCTAATTCCACCTTAGGCATGAAAGTCAGCTATGTGTTTTTGGCCTAATCACTGTCTTTCAACCCAACTCACCTCACAAGGTTGATGTTGTGGGGAAATAGGAGGAGGAAAAAGCAATATGTGTGTTGCTGCTTTTACTTATTTAAAACAAAAAACAAAAGCTTAACATAAATAAAATTAAAAAGAGCTCCACTGGTTATATGCCTTAGAGTTTTGATTTCTGAGTCTCCATAAAATCAGTTCCTGGCAAGAAATATCTGTCCTTTCCTTGGCAGCCTGCTGGATGAGAACTTGGCAGAATTAAAGAAAATGAATGAGTACTGCCAATTTCTGGCTTAAGCCTTTCTCCTCTCATTGATTTTGCTCCCAAACTGATTATGTCTTGAGATTTCCCCATGTCTACTCCATTTTGATCAACACAGAATAATTTTCAGTTTAGAACTTAATTGGCTATGTTTATTTTCAGTTCTTATAATGTTTAGATAGCACTTTGCATGTATATAAATAGATATAGTTAATTATATAACCTTGTTACCTTAGTGGGTTATCTCAGTAAAGCAATGTTTATATACATTAATGCTTTCAAATGTGTATGTAGTTTATGTGGCATTCTCTACTCAGTCTTTCTCCTTTTAGATTTGATGAAAATTCAAACCATAAGAGGGAGACTGAGATATTATGTGAAATGGAGCAGTTACGAATGAAAAGCCTAAAATACAATTATGTAGATAAATATATGCAATCAATTTCTATCTTCTTTCTTTGTCTGCTTTTTCAGAATTAGTACTTGATCTTGTGCATAAATCTCCTTCCTGGCATTTTGATTTGAGTTTCTAAAGACCAAACATGCACACATGTGCACAGATAGAGGGGGGGAGGAGGGGGGGGAGAGGAAAAACAAACACAGGCCAGACTGTATGCAGGGATTAATGGATGCAACCGTAAGAGCAGCCCTGTTTTAATTTGTTCTGATTTTGGCTGCATAGTGTGGAACTGTTCATTCTGGTTCCAAATGATTGGAACACACTCTGAACAGGTTGAAAGAGTGTAGCCTACTTTATCTTCCCTGGCACCTTCATCACAACATATGCTACACCTTGGAAACCTAATTTCAGTTCTAGTTGATTTTACAGTTCTTTACCGTGATCAGAGTGACCTGCTGACTTCCTCAAAACTGCTATTTTTAAATTTATTGGTTTAACCAAACACACCTCCAACATATTTTCTTCCTTTCCTCCCTCAAGAAAAGCAGTGGCATCTTTCTCGCAACAACTGTTCTTAAGAATGACATAATTTTAGATGTTAAAATGGAAATATGACTACATATTTCTTATCAGCTCAGCTTCATAATAAAGCATATGACAATGAATCACAGTTAATGAGGAAAAAGGATTTGACTTTTTTGTGTGCTGCTTCCAGGAAAATTAGACTCTGTGATATTTCATTCAGAGATTAACACACACCATATGGTTAGAATGGGTGAGGAGATTTTCAAATGACCTTAGTATCATCTTTCTTCCAAAAATATTATAAATGTTTTACTCAATTTTACTCGCACAGATATAATGCTGACTTTGAAGCACTCTTAGCTTCAAATTGTTAGTAATTGATTAACTGTTAGTAATTGATCATCTGTTAGTAATTGATTAACACTGTTCATAATTGATTATCATATAATCAATTACTTTTACTAAATTGACTATCCAATACTTACTTTTTAACTTGTTTACTTATTTTGTGTATTGCTATAGTATTGCTATAGGATCACCAACATGATTGCCAACACTCGATGGCGGATATGGCACAATAAGAAGAAGGTATTACACAGTGCTTCTGGTTTAGATCTTTGCAGTGCAAATGAAAAGAACAAAATCTGGATAATAAATACATTGCTTTTAAGATCAGCTTTGGAGATTCAATTACATTGTTCAATGCTGGAGCCCAGTAAGAGATTGTCAGAGGGATTGCTTTGGTCTGAGATCCTCCTTAGTACAAGAGATATATTAACTGACGTGCTTTAAAAGTTTCTCATTTTTATCTTGATATTTCTTTAAAAAATAATATTTGCTATGACTGAACACTCGGAGCAAGTTTTATTTAATAACATGGCTTATGAGCCGTGGTGGTGCACTGGTTAGAATGCAGTACTGCAAGCTATTTCTACTGCCTGCCGGCTGCCTGCAATTCGGCAGTTTGAATCTCACCAGGCTCAAGGTTGATTCAGCCTTCCATCCTTCTGAGGTCGGTAAATAAGGATCCAGATTGTTGGGGGCAATAGGCTGACTCTGTAAACCCCTTAGAGAGGACTGTAAAGCCCTATGAAGTGGTATAGAAGTCTAAGTGCTATTGCTATTATATTTCGTGATGGTTTTAGCCCAATACAGTTCAGCCACAACTGACAACCAGAACTGGGATCAGAACTTCCATTGCTAAGGTGTTGTTAAGGAAGTCACACCTGATTTCACAATCTTTTTGTGGCTGTTAAGTCAATCATTATGGTTGTTAAGTGAATCATGTGGTTATTAACCAAATTCGCCTTCCCCCATTTATTCCGCTTGTTGAAAGCTAGCTGGGAAGGTCATAAATGGAGATTATATGATTCCAGGATCCTACAACCAAAAAATGCAAACATGCTGGTTGTCAAGAGCCTGAATTCTGATCATATGACTTTAATGCTTCTAAGTGTGAGAACCAGTCATAAATCTTTTTTTTTTAATGGTCATGGTTGCAAATCAAGAACTATCTGAAGACAATTTTGGAGCTCTATCATAAATTTGCTTAATAATTTATTATTTTTTTAAAAAAAATACACTTTGCAAATAATTACTTTTCCCTAAATAGAAAACAATGAAACTATTACATGTGCTGGCTTTGGTACTGAATTGCGCTAATGGTCAAGAATTGGCAATAAGAATGGATAGTTAGAAATATGTAAGAGGTACACACAAAAATAGCTCAGCAAGAGATGAATTTGAAGGTTCTTCCTGAAAAGAAGAAAAGGAGCAGGAATATGCCTTCTCAAAGTGGTAAATCTTGGGAACTGGAGAGAAAAAGCCACACAATTCAAAGTTCCTCCACGCATGTTTAGCTATTCAGAAACAGAAAGGTGTTAAACAGTGATGGATTGGTTTTACATTGTATAGCATAGAATCCTTCTTGATAATAAACAAGGGAAAAAGATCAACTCTTCTCTTAAAATCAGGAGTTAGTACTAATAGGTGGTTCATAAGACTGTGCACACTTCAAAAATAATTGGAAGAAATGCTTTGGACTTTCTCCTTTTTTATTAGTCTGAAGTAAGCAGTGGCTGTTCTTTAAGATTCTCATTAAATTGGATGTGTGCTTTGCACTTTCATCTGTGAACATATATGTACTGGTTGAAGCACAAAAAAGAAACAGTAAGAATTTATGATTTTTATTTATAATTTTCTCAGAGGCATTGGTTTTATTACCTAAAGCCCATGTCCCACTGAACCAACGGATGCAAAGAGGATGTAAAACGGACAAAAAAGCTTGCCATCCGTTGGAAAACGCGATGTACTCACTGCCTCCGTTTTGCTTCCTCTCTATCCGTCCAGCATCCGTTTATTGATGTTTCATCTGCTCCGAAAGTTTTGGGCTGCCCAAAACTTTTGCGCGGAAAATGTATCCAGTTCGTCCGTTCTGCATCCGCTACGCATCTGCTAGGCATCCGCTACGCATCCGCTATATCCGCAAGGCATTCGCTACGCATCCGCGCAACTCCATCCACCCGGACGTAGGGAGGAAGCGGAACGGAAGCAGAACGGATGCCTAGCGGATGCAGCACGGAAACAAAGCATTTAAAACGGAAAAAACGTTCGTAGAGGGGACCTATCTCGGATATTAAGGATGTCTAGAGGATGCCTAGAGGATGCCTAGAGGATGCCTAGCGGAAAACCTATACTGCCTATAAAAAGGGGAGCAACTCTCCTGCATCTCACTTTCAGAACAGCAGCCCAGCGGTGCAGATTTCTGCAGCCTTCATCTGGCTCTTCCTCTTCCACAGCATCCAGTCATGTCCACC
>BLBF01000020.1:29499520-29514016 GCA_015471245.1 Laticauda colubrina | reverse complement strand
GCAGGCAAGCCAGCCTGTATAAAAGGCTGGCCCCGGCTTCAGCCAAGCGTTCCTATTTACTGACTAGTTTACAATAAAGTATTTGTTGTTGGAACCCGGTCTACCTCGTGTGTTTTCCGAACAAAACAGAGGCCTTTTAGTAATATATAGATTTGGGGAGATCTGGCTTTTCTTCACCAGCTTTAATAACAGAAGTTGAACTCATATGCCAAGTTTTGGGTTTAGTCATATTTTGATCTTCTCATCTGCTGTTCATCTTTGCATATCTTTGTTTTAGTCTACCCTAGTATGCTATGGCTTTTCCAGTCAACTGTGCAATCAGAGGGACTTATGTGGTTGATTAGATTGAGTATTCATCTTATAGTTTATTAAGTTTATCATCCATAACAATCACTAAAAAAGTCATTTGCTGGACAATCCAGTAAAGAGCTTCTGTTCTATTTGTCCTTCCAATAGTAATAGTCATAGTACTTTCTTGAAAAATTTGAAAAGGTCCATTTCCCCCCCTTTCTATGAAGTTTTAGCATGCTTTGTCCATTATGACATCAGGGCTAGGAAATTAAAGATACCAAAATTATTCCATTAATTTTATTTTATTTTTTAAATCAAAATATAGTTTTTGACAGGCATTCAAATTACCATGCCCTAAAATGAACCCTAGATGGAAACAACTGTCAAATTAATGTGGGATTTTCTCTCCATGTTGACCATTACAAAAAAGCTTTCCCTGCAATGTCCGTCTTAACTTATTTTGCAGTATCATTAATCCAACCTACACAGTAGTACTTGATTAGCAAAGTTATTATTAATTAAAATGAATATTAGTTAAATATTTGTAAGGCTTGTGGAAAATATATTGACTTCAATCATGCTTTCATTTTCTAAGCTCAGATTTTTCTTCATTACCCAGAACCTTGTTTAAACCTTGTCTAAAATCTTTAATTATGGAAAAACAGCAGGACATCATGGAGCTATGCAAAGCAAAAGAAGTTCCCAAAAATTGGCAAATATTGCTTGGAATTACTGATCTACTAAGCCTGAAGATTTATTTATTTCCCACAAAGCTGAAAGTCATTATTACCTGCTCAGAGGTTTCTTCTTTTCCTTTTTAAAAATCATTTAGTGCCCATAAATCAACTGAACCAATTTGGTGAAAAATTCATTAAGATTTTTTTTAAATTAGGAATTAGAAATGGAAATTTATACGAGTTAGACCCCATACAAAATTAAATGTTTATACTAAGGATATTCCAAATGGGAAAATTAAATTAAAGAGACAATAAATTAAATCAGACTATTTAGTGGCCTAAACAAATCCCACACTTATTAATTCAGAACAATTTATTTTTACCATAGCTTTAAAATAATTTAAATAACTCATCTCATAGCCAGCACAGACTACATGCTTCAGTTCATTTTATGTCTAAATTAATAGAAAGCTGAGATTATGCAATATTATGACAAATAATACATTCTGCCCCATAAAACTCTGAGCTTTCACGTGACCCATAAAATGCTTCCCTTAATATTCTGCACCAATGTGAAGAATAGATACAAACCTCAATTGTTCATCCTTGATTCTTCCTGCTATTGTCCAAAGTTGATTGAGGGGAGACAGCTACTGTAATAGTAATAAAAATTTGTATTGTTTATTTGTTCTTTCTTTTCCTTTTCCTTTTGTAGTGGTACATTAGCCAGAATCCTCTGAGTGTGTGTTAAGTTATAAATCTGTTAATAGATTAGTAAATACTTGAGGTTGTTTTTTTTTTATTTGCCTTGTGAAACTCTCAAATTTATCCTTTATGAAATGTGTAAAGGAGGTTTGGTCAACGTTTTTAAACTAAGCAGTCCTTAATCCTTTAGTGGCTGTCTATGGGGACTAAAGAAAGCAGGGAATGGTGCCAAAGCCAAAAACAGCTGGGAATGAGGCATTTATTCACTTTCCCCTGTAAAAGGAGCAGAGTACTCCTGCCAGAAGTTTAAAATAGATTGCTTTTGGAGATGCTTTTAAATTAGTCTGATGGCTCAATGAAATGAAGTTTACTTTCTCTGTAACAAAACACTGGACTTTATTTTGTACTCCTATCCAAATGAAAAGCCCTTAGCTTCTTCATCGTTTCTGTTTAGAAAAGATGCTCATTTTTAAGGCTTGATGGTTTTACTCTTTTCCTTTTACCAAACTCAATATCTATTTTCTGAATGTAAGGAGTTTAATTATGCATAAAGAGCATCATTTTAATATAAATGCAATTCCACCCCTGGTATAATTATAATTCACATAGGGCTACATATAATATGTGTACCTGTGTATCTGTATTTATCTATCTTACCCATGAAACAACTGCACAGATCTTAAACTAGTTACACCTTTTCATTTTAGTGGTTTTAAAAGGAATGTAAAAATACTGTTTCAGCCTGCAACAAGCAGATGGCAGTTGAAATTTATGTGTGGATATACATATTAAATGCCACATCCTGTCCTCTGTTTGATCAACAGTGACCTTAGACTCTTACTTCAGAAAGGTACTAACTCTGCAACATTATTCTCCCCATGATGGTTTTAAGAAAATAACACAGTTAATGACAGAAGCAAGCAACCCACAGAGGTATAATTCATCATGGAGTGTTGCATGCCATTATCTCAAAAACATACAGTATAATAATCACTTGAAATAGTGATAACACATAATTGTATGCTTGTCATAAATTATAGGTGAATGGCAGTTTCAGCTAATGAGTGCGAAATAGCAGCTTAGGAACTGCAGTGATTACAGAAGATATGGTTATGAAAGCATTTTATTACTGAGGCATTACAAAGCTTCTCATATTAGAGATGGCAGGCATATACATAAATAACCAACCTGCTGCAGATGCTGTAGATACAGCTTAGTAACAAAAATACTAATCAGACACCTAACCTGTCTGTTACATAGCAACCTTCATGAATAATGTCTTTTGAACTATTGCTATTATAGGATTGAACATATGGGCTTGCACTGACAACAATATTAATGCAATGTTGATGTTATATTTAATGCCATGAAATGTGATCACATTATAAAGTACCTGGCATAGGAGTCCCTGAAACTGAAAAAAAAAAAAAAACTACCAGGGTGCCATTGGCTCAAACTATAAACTTGCAGGAGAAAATGTACAAATTAAAATGAAATATTATTTTTTAAAATAATCTCTTTATTCATTGGATCAATTATTATGGCTTCACTTCAAAACTATCTAACACAAATGATGGTCATTAAATTGGTGGAATAATACAGAATTTAATGTTTGTTTTACAAGTAATAAAAGAAGATTCAATACATTTTAAGATAGTTACATCTGTGTATCTCCTTTACAGGGAAGATAGCTTGACTTAATTTATTCTACTGTTAGGTTTTTAATTTCTGAATTTCCTTAGTTATGGTCCCTAATAGTGAATGATATATAGACCAGTTTCTATACTACTATGGTATATTTTTAACAATAAAAATATACCATAATAGTATAGTATTTTTATTGTTAAAAAAAAGTCAACTGTGTCAAAAGCTTATCAAGCAAAAAATTGTTTTCCAGGTGGATTTTGTGACAAACTCATGTGATATGAATCTTGGTTATTTAAACTTTACAGGTATATTCATGAAAGTCTCAATCAGGTGAAACTAAACATAATGCCATAATAATAGAATTATTTTCTCATTTTTTTCTTTATTAATACATATTCATATGTATTAATACATATTCATTACTTTATTCTTACTGAGGGAAGAAAGGAAGAAAAAAAGGAGGAAAAGAAGAAAGGGAAGAAGGAAAGAAAATGTCTGCCAGCTTCTCACAGGAAACTTAATGGGGAAGCTGAGAAGAAGTTGGAAGTTATTCCTCCCACTGATTTTTTGCATGTCATGGTTATTCTGTGTCTCTGTTTAAGTAAGGAAATAGCTCTGAAAAGGCTCACAATTTTTTTTAAAAAAACTGAAAAAAATATTTTTAAAATGAGGTAGTAAAATTTAGATGTGTGGCAACATAAATTAAGTCAATTTATTTATGCATGAAAAAACTCTGTATGTTAAGTATCAAATTGAAGTCCAGTCCTGCCAAGGTATAAAAATTCTACCTATGCCATGTGCAGGGCCAGCTGGGCCCCTAAACCTTAGTAGCCTTAATGCATGGATGAGATTGTTGTATTGGGGAAAAGTTAGATTTGTTAGGCCCAAGGACAAGCTTAACCTATTCAATACAGGCAAGTTCCACTGGATACAAACATTAAAAATGTGCCAAACATTTAAATGTGCCTTTTAAATTGATCCAAGGAGATAAGTCAATGGGTAATGGGCAGAATTCAGTTTACAAGAGTGTAAATATTACAGGAGGAACTGTAAGAGGTAGGAACAAAGTGAGTTAAATATGAGTTAAAGTAGTCTAAAGCCAATTAAATTTAACATGAGTTAAAGTGGTGGTAATGTGATTTAAGAGAAGAAAGAGAAGCAAACAGGCTCTGAAAAAGGGTTGTACCAAAATTTGAAGGTCATAATGTATAAGCACAGTACCCTACAACAGTACTACAGTCAAGATGGAGAAATCAGTATGCTTCATTGTGGGCAAGAATATATATTTAGTATATATCTGAAAAATGAGTAGGAATTGAGTGACAGTGAGATAGAGTGCATCCCTGATATAAAGTGTATGAAAAGGACAGAGAAGGTCACTCTCTCCGAGGTATTGCACTTTATATAAAACACTAATATTGGAAAATAATGAAATCATGAAATATTGTTTTCTTGAACAGAACATTACAAATGACAATAATTAGCCACACACAAAATGAAGTCTTGGGATATGCCATTTGCAGAAGATCAAAATACAAGTATTCCTTAACTTATGACACAATTGGGACTGGAATTTACCTTGCTTTTAAGTGAGTTGCACCCAATTATAGTGCCTTTTTTTGGTCTGGGTTGTTTAGCAAATCATGTGGTTATTGCACAAATCTGATTTCCCCAGTGATTTTACTTATTAAAAGCCCCCGCCTGGGAGTATTACAAATGACAATCATGTGACCCCAAATTGTAAGTACAGGCCAGTTGCCAAGCTACAAAATTTTGATCGTGTGGCCATTATTCTTTTCTATAATGAAAAAAATGTATATTATTACTTCAATTATTTCCTGTTCTTAAAAAAAAAATCAGAAATCATTACCTCATTTAATACATACAATACATAATGTTTAGCATGTACAGGGATATGTTCTATGAGCCACTTAGTCCTTGAAACCAAAGAGACTGTCAAAAATAAGAGATGACTGTCCTAGTTCTAAACTGCATGCATAATAATACATTTCAAACCCGGAGTTATTTTTTTTAGCCTCTTTTCTATGGATTCATGTTAAAGAGAAAGAAGTTTGGCAGAAGTGCAGATTTTGAAAGTTAGAAAATAATGTTGGTGAAATATTTTTTTTTTAAATCTTCCATTCTTTTCAATTTGAAAGGAATTTCAAGTGAAAGGAATTATGTGGGCTTTGTTCTTCCAGTAAGTTTCACCCAACTTAAATGAAATAGATAGATAACACAAGGTTACTTAGGCTACAGAAATGCAGATGACCACTAGATGTCAAGAAAGAGACAGAGAGTACTAAAACTTTTTGCTACTATTTAGAGGTTGTCCAGATTTTTGTGGGTGAGATCTGGTAACATAAGAAAACATAATATAGCAGCTAAAGAGATGCAAAATAGGATGAAACTAATAATATAATTAACCACACTCACTCTGGAACAAATAGTAACTTCCAATCATATTGATTACAAAGTTCAACATGCTATCAGATGTTTTATTTCCAAAGCTTTCTAGAAAATTTGGGCTTTGAATAAAAAAATGATGAAAAGATGCCACTTGCATAGAAATTCTGAGAAAAAGCAAAAGATGTGAAGACACTTGAGAAGAGTAGAACTTCACAAGCAGAGCTCAAAAGAAGTCCCATCTCCCCCAATTATTAGAGCAGAGAACAAACACTAAAAAGTTATTTATGACAAATTCTTGGATAAAAGTTTGGTAGTTCTTTTTGTAAAGCAAAGCAAAATTATTTTGTGTTGCATTCTGCAGGAAATATTGGTGAAAAGATGTTTCTACAATTAGGTAAAATATTCTAACCGAGCCTCAGCACCGGAATCATTTTATTTAGAATAAGAATTTTCTGTTGGTGTAATAAAATTCATCTTTTTATATCTGGTTCTGATATTCAAGTATGGTTGAAAAAAAAAAAAAGAAACATCTGAAAGAATGATTGGGGTAGGCACCTGTGTAGCAGATGGAACTTTAAGGAAGCATTATGCTTTGCATAAATGAATCTGGAATAAATTAATAATAGACATCTCTATTATGAAATTGGTAAAGCTGAATTTGATTGAATATATGCCTGAAGAACTTTTTCTTCAGCCCCAGAAAAAGCTGAAACACCAAGATAAACTGTGGAAACACACAACCTAATTTGCAAATTGATCTAATATGCAAAATTTACTAATGTTTTTACAGGTTGGTTGCACAGAAATGGCTATTTTAAACATCCTTTTTGGATCACAAATGGAAATTGCATCTATCTTACACTGAAGGTTTTGATTTCGAGATAAGCCAAGATGAAGATTCAATTAGTGGCTCCCTATAACTAAGGTTTATAGATCCTGTAAGAAAATTAAACTGACATATAGACAGTCCTTCCTTTGTTTTGAGGCAGAGCTAGATGATCAATGAAATAATAAATAGTTGTTTCCATTTAACTGGCCTACTCAAAATAACATTTCTTTCAACTTTTAGCTGTTCTAGCCTGTGTTAAAAATGTATCTGTACCAAACACCCAACCTAGCACAGCTAGCACAAGAAGCTTCATGCAATGAGCAATTTTCTGAACTGTTGTCATCATCATAATAAAACAATAGGACATAATAAACTCTCTAGCTTCATGAGAGCGTGACAGAAGGTTTAAGATATAAATGATGCATTAAAGGCCAAGGTTGCAACAGAGGTTTTAATAATGGCTTTGATTGTTAGTTCCTAGCCTTATAATTTCATGTGCCTTCATTGTTAATAGGATAAGCTTTTTTTAAAAAAAATCACCTCAGGAGCCTATTCTCATTTTTCATGCTGTATTTCCATTTGATTCATTCATTGTAAAAAGAAATTTTACCAAAGGAATTTAGCTTTTTACAGAATGCAGTCAAGGAAGTAGATTACTTAGCAAACCGTCACCTCCACTCAACTGGTGCTCTTTATCTTCTCGCAGCAGATACTCACTTGGTTGCCTCAGTAATCCAGTCTAAAGAACATGGCCCATGAACATTAAACATAGTTACTGCAAGATAATCACAGCTATTGATTCTGACATACTGATTTTCTATAGGAAAAAAAAAATCTCCAGTACCTTCCATCACATTTAGGCGCATTTGTTGTATCTCAAAGGCGTAGTGATGAATGGCATTTGGCAGGTCTTAAAAATACAAATAAAGCTTGCTTTTCTGAGAGAAAGAAAACAGATAACTGTTTTAGATAAATGGCAGGAGTGGGGGAGACACATAGGGATAGTAAATGTGTGCATGCATGTGTATGTGTGTGTTAGAGTTTAGAAACCATCTTTAAAAATATATATTTTATATTTTATGCATAAAGAGGAATATGAATGTTTGTGAAAATATTACTAGATAATGAAAATGAAAAATGTTAAATATTGATTTAAATATGTTATATATACTATATAATATATAATATGATATGATATGATATTATCATATCATATTATATATATTCAAACTAAAACTAGTTTGAACGAGGGCTCTCCCATTTATCTTCCGTGTCCTACATCTTCTGGATGGGCAAACCTCCAAATATGTTAAATTGAAATGTTGGCTAGGAGTTCCATAAATGAAAACTTAATTTGAACCATATCACCTGATAGGACCTAGGAAGCATGCCTTTTCTGTCACTGCACATGCCCTATGGAATAACAATAGCAATAGCACTTAGACTTATATACCACTTCAAAGTGTTTTACAGTCCTCTCTGAGTGGTTTACAGAGTCAGCATATGCCCCCAACAATCTGGGTCCTCCTTTTACTGACTTCCAAAAGTTGGAAGGTTGAGTCAACCTTGATATGGTCTAGATCAAACTCCTGGCAGTTGGCAGAATTACTCTGCAATACTGCATTCTAACCACTGCACCAACACAGCTCTTAATGGCAGATCCTCCTCATCCCAAGATTCAAATTACATCCTTCAAGAAGGAGAACTTTTCTAACAATAAGAACAATTAAACTGCTGTCCTTCAGAAATTTGGGTGTTCCATCACTGGAGGTTTTCAAAAAGAGATTTGACAGCCATATGTCCTGAATGGTATAGAGCATGGGTGTCAAGCTCATGACATCATGTTGTCATCAAGTGACATATTATGACTCTCTTTCCCCCATTGATAAACCAGGAGTGGGCATGACCAGCGCATGACACATCCAGCCTGTGACCCATGAGTTTGACCTCCCTGGGATTAGGATTTCATGCCCGAGCAGGAGATTGGACTAGAAAACTTCCAAGGTCTCTTCCAACTCTATTATTCTTTATTCCATAATGTGTTTGACACTGGGTCTTTGGCTTGTTTTGAGTGTAATTATGTGTGTTCCCCCAGACAATTGTTGATTTTTTTAAATAAAATTACTTGCTGCTCATTGCTAATTGTTGTGGATTGAGAAGGAAAAGGAAGGAAGGGGGGAGGGAGAGAGAGAGGAAGGAAGGAAGCAGGAAGGTCTGTAAGAGGAGTTGCCTTCTCCTAGCCTTTAACTGAAGCATGAGAAATTGTAGAGGCTGAAAACCGCCATAACAATTATTATAAATTTACATCTACTCTTCAGCAATCTAGTAATAAGACAAGTAGAGGAAAATTACACACTGTTCTTGTAGAAGTTTCAATGATATTATTTTTTGAATATCTTACTCAAAGCCAATTTAATTCTGTAGGCTTGATTAAAATGGTTAAAAGCAGAAACAGAAATTTTAAATCAGAGTTTCAGAGGATTCAGCTAAAAAACTCCAATGATGCTACGTTCATTTAAAATGTAACCCAAACTTTTATACCTGTTTTATATTATTTTAAATCATGAGAATGTGGAAAATTTATGGTAGTTTTTTTTCAGGGTCTAATTTATCTTTATTTTCCCAGAGCAATGTTATGAAGAAACATATTTAACTTACCTGGCATAAAGACATTGAAGAAAAAAAAGCAAATTTATTTATTTATTTATATTCTTCCTTTATTATTTTTTATAAATAACTCAAGATCTAATATTCCTTCTTCCTTTTGTCTACCCCACAACAACAACTCTATGAGGTAGGTTGGGCTGAGACAGAGAGCAATTGGCCCCAAATCACCCAGCTAATTTCTTGCCTATAGCAGGACTAAGAACTCAAAGTTTAAAGCTTTAACTGAAGTACCACACTGTGGTGTCTCTGCCAGTGAAAGTGGAGCTTGTGAAGGAAATAACAGAGCTCCATTTTTGCCTGCAGATGGCTGCAGGAGGCCATTGTACTGAAAATGGAGCCCTAAGCCTAACACTAACCCACATGAGTTCTGTTTTTGCTGGCAGATTTCTAGAAAAACAAATTAAAGCAAAAGTGGCTTTAGATCGCACAAGTGATGTCAAGCTGGCCATGCCCCTTGGACGCGCCTCTCATTCAAGGTCAAACATCCCTGATATGGCCTTCAATGAAATCGATTTTGACACCCCTGTTCTGGATGAATTCTTTAAATACTTGTGTAGAACAAGAAACATAAAGAGTATGTCAACCCTCCCAGGTAAACCACAAAGAAAACATGACTAAATGAGGTAATTCATCTTTACTACAAAGCTACCTTAACAGAATCTTACACGTCTGAGGATAAAAATCTCCTACCACCACTTTCAACTGCTCGATCAGTTAGGGAAGATCCTTCCTAAATTTCTTCCTTTGACTGTTAAACCACTGGGGGCTTCTCTCTTTCTTATTATTCCCTAGGCAGTATCTCTTTCTCCGGCCCCTCAAGGTCATTTTCACATACCATTACCTAATAACATATAATACTATATTGGAAAAAGAAATGAAACTCCCAGTAAAACTTTTCTGAAAAAGCCTTTTTGCTGGTGGGGTCTATGAAACCAAACAGTTTAAATGGGATTTAAAGGTTCTGTTCTGATACAATTTCAGAAATTAGTTCAGTTATACATGTAATTATGCCAAAACATTTTATTATGCCCAATTACACTTAACCAGCAATGCCACAGATCAGTGTTGATTGGATACATTTTCTAAAATGTTAGCAATGAAAATGCATATACTTCCTTTATAAATACCGCACATAAACTGGTGGTGCAGCAGGTAATCTATGCAGAACTAATGAAGAAGAATATAATTTTCAGGATTAAAAGGCATACTGAGCATTTAGTTTTTTTTCCTTATTCTCTAATAATATTTCACTTTGTTTCTTATTTTCTAACTGAACCTTAGAACAGTGTTGTATTTTGGTTCCAAAAGAATTGTTTCTCTAACACCTTATGGCGATCTAGTCCTTTCCATTTTGGGAGTTGTAAGGAAAGTTATATACCTCTCTTCAGTAAAATCAAATATGTTCTAACACAGTGGTCGCCACTGGTAGTCCACGAGAAAATTTTGGGTGTCCGCAGAGAAATGTCACCCCCAGAACACCCCCTCAAAGCAATTAATCCAGGCTGCACATGAACACAAGGCTGTGTTGCCCACATGGCCTGCCCTCCCCATCCACTCATTCCTTATGTGGCAAGCTTGTCTGCTAAGTTGCTATTTTTCCTTTTTCCAACCATTAGCTGTTCTGCTGTGCTGGGAGATTTAGATTTGCTAGAAATCTGGAAATCATTGGATTTCTTGCTTTCAAGCTAATCTTTAGATCTGAAGGACTGAAGGTTCTATTATTCAGTTGCAGACTTAGATAACCAATACAGAAACACAGATATCTCTAAGTGAATCTGTGATTTTGTGAACAACTCAATCTGCCTGCTTGCTTTGCCTGATTTTGGGTAAAAGTTGTGAGTTAATTTTGTGAGTTTGCTTGCTAGCAAATTTTTTGTGACAGACCCAACTAGCCGATGACAGATAGATCTCTGAATGAATCTGTGATTCTGTGAGCAACTCAATCTGTCTGCCTGCTTTGCCTGATTTTGGATAAAAGTTGTTCTTTTTATTAAAAAAAATCAATATTTTTTATAAATATTTATAATATTTATATACAAGCCATGCCCAGCCAGTCATATGATCACCAAGCCACACCCACAAATTAGGCCACACCCACAGAACCGGTTAAGAAATTTGAATCCACCCTACCTCTGTGTGTGTGTGTGTGTGTGTGTGTGTGTGTGTGTGTGAGAGAGAGAGAGAGAGAGAGAGAGAGAGAGAGAGAGAGAGAGAGGATTTGATGGGTCTCTCTCCCACCAAAATCAGCAAGCCAGTCAAAATTCATATTATTGGTACTGGGATTTAAAATTATGAGTTTGGTGGTCCCTGAGGTCCAAAAGGTTGGCATCCCCTATTCTAATAAATATGCACATACACCTTTTCACCCTGACCAGCGATCAAGGCTGCTGTCTTCATTTATTTCATTTATTTTCTTCAACTGAATAGTACAAAATAGATCTGTTTTTCTGGTCTGTTTCCCAGGCCTTACCGTACAGTTTTTGGTTTGTTTTTTCCTATTTTTTAATTATGACATGGTAGCAAACTGAAATAACTGTTTCCTTGATGTGCAACAGTTCTAATGGTCTAGAAGTATGAAAGGGGAAGAGTAGTAAAAGACGGAATAAAGCAAAATATGAAGGAAGTAACAAATATTCAGGTACATTTTAATATGAGATTCTACCTTATGGAAGCAAGCAACCTCTATCCTAGCCTTTAGTCACAAGCCTCTTTGGATTAAGACTAAGTTTTGCAGAGTTCAATAAGACTTTGTCCCAGGCAAAAGTATGCATGTATCTGTTATCTAAATTGAAAGTTTATTTTTCTTTTGAAAATCCACATGTTTTATTCAGGGCTTATAGCATATTCAGTTTATCATTCCCTTGGATTAATAAAACTATGCAGCTGTGCACTATATTATGGCTGATTTCATAAATCTAAGGCTGACAATACTCTTTCATATATAGGCACAAACAGATTTTCCATTCTTGTATTGATTGTAATACTTTCAACTATTTATAAACAGAAGCTTAAAAGACTCCATAAGCAATCTCTGAAATCAGTTTTAAGAGCTTTGCTAAGAATGTGCACCTACCCCCCTCAAAAAAAAAGACTGGAAGCAGTGGTGCAATGCAGTACGTATATTTTATATGCATAAAAACAAGAAAGATAAACCAAAAAAAAAAAAACAATTCACAGACATTTGGATCATATTTATTTATTTATATGCAAGAGTTATTGCGTGAGCTTTGGAATATATTATTTAGTATGATCTTTCTTACATATAAGATGTTCCTATATATGTAAATTTCCAAAGGGGAAACTTCTCAAGAAAGGTTCCTGAAAGGGGGCAATTATATCTGTGTGTTGTTTTTATAATGCCATCATATGTAATATGAATTATATATTTATAGAGTCCACAGTGATAATCCCCAGCCTTAGATGCTTACAATGAAAAATTCAGCAAAGAAAACAATAGCAGAAGAATGAAAGGGAAAATATGAGAATAGATGAGAATTTTAGCCTTAACTGTTGTAAGATGTGGGAAGTACAGGCTGAGCCAAATACATAACAATAAAGATACAGATAATGATAAAAAATTACATAGTGTATTAGTAGTATTTTACTAGAGATAATTTTCACAACTGCTGCATCATGGGTATATTTTATCTCAGGATCAGATTCAGATTCTAATCATCAGCAGATGACCTTTGCTGGTATGAACTTCTAGTGGATTATTTTAAATTAAAATGGGACTAAAATTAAATTTGAAGACCAAATTAGTGATAAAATGTACAACAACTAGTTTTAGAATTGAAACTGAACTGGTAAATAGCTTCTGTTTTTTGGGTTCAGCCATCAACAATAAAAAAAAAAAAAAGCCACCAGGAAATATGCCATAGACTACAGGAGAACTTAACAGAGTAGCCATAAATGTTGTAGAAATGATATTCAGATAATGTGATGTGTTTATACTCATACAGATCAGCCATGGAAGTAAAAGTTGGACTTTGAAGAAGCAGTATAGAAAGAGTATTCATGCTTTTGAAATTTGGTATAGAAAAAAACTTCTAAAAATGCAGTGAACAGTCAAGAAAACAAATAAATGGATCATGAACCAATCATCTCAGAGTTCTCATTTGAAGTCGATATGACCAGGCTCAAATAACATACTTTGGATATATTATGGGAAGAGCTGGTACTCCGGAGAAGGCTATGATAGGGAAAGATGGAAAGAAAGAAAAGGAGAGGGCAAGCATCAGTAAGGTGCTTGGACTTAGTTATAGAAGGAATCTGTGCAATGTTGGAAGTTTGGAAGAATAGGATAAGAACAGAGGTGGTATTGAGCAGGTTCTGACCAATTCTGCAGAACAGAAAGCAGAAATTTTGAGTAGTTCGGAGAACCTACTCTCAAATACTACCACTGATTTGAGATCTTATAGTATCCTTCCCTGGCCATGTCCATCAAACCACACCCACAGAACCGGTAGTAAAAAAATTGAATCCCACCACTGGATAAGAGGCAGTTCATCATGGCTACTAAGAGTCAACACTAATGATAATACATTATACCAAAGTTCAGGTTTAGAGACAACAAGCTATAGTAATATTTTATGAAACAAAATAGAATCAATAACCAAACTAAATCTAATAGTTATGTTTTTTATTGAAAACAATCAATATGAGATAGCCAAGTGTTCCAACTATACGAGAGAACCTAAAATATTTTCATTAACATTTTGTCTCATGTTCAAAAGAAACCATGGATCTATGATCTAAAGAATTTACTGCAATAAAGACTGAAATTACAATCAATTTTAACCTATAACCATAAATATTAATTAGCAAATAGTAATTTGATACCTGGCATGAATATATATAAAAGCACAACTATAATATACACATATATATATATATGCTGTTTAGCTTCCTTCGGGTATTATCCCACGTCATTGTAGTGCTTTTAAAGTTGTAGCAACGTTTCAGAAGAATCTCATCTGCCATCATCAGGCTTCTGTATGGAGTTTGTATGTGGGTCAGGGTCTCACAGCCATTGGTTTTAAATTTGAGGCTAGCCTATCCTGATTGGTTGGGAGTCTTGGTCTGTGTTTATTGGACTTGGAGTTTAAAAGCACTACAATGACGTGGGATAATACCCGAAGGAAGTTCAACAGCACACATGTAAGTACCCGCGAAAACTTTATATATATATATATATATATATATATATATATATATATATATATGTGTGTGTGTGTGTGTGTGTGTGTGTGTGTGTGTGTGTGTGTGTGT
>BLBF01000020.1:29480193-29492352 GCA_015471245.1 Laticauda colubrina | reverse complement strand
CTTCCTTCCTTCCTTCCTTCCTTCCTTCCTTCCTTCCTTCCTTCCTTCCTTCCTTCCTTCCTTCCTTTCTGTAGAGAAAGAAACAAATGTATATGGTTGTATAATTGCACTGGGCAATAACTATCCTGCATTTGTTACCATATGGAGATTTGCAAAATGTACTGTTTTTGTGCACATATTAATCACATTTGTATTTTACTTTTCCCATTTTCTACATTTCAGAAGTGCTGGCAATGAAACAATTATCTTGTTTATGTAATAAAATATTCAGCAGGATTTGTAAACTGAACCAATAAACTTGGTAGATTCTATAGATTAAACTGTTTAATGTTTCTGTGGATTCATGGATGATAATATGATGCCATAACTCTTGATAACAGAGCACCAAATAAGACTTTCATTTAAGCGAGTCTGAGGCAGAAAATCTGATAAAGAGAAAGCCAGTAACCAAAGCACAAGTTCAAGCACTGAAAAATTAATATATGCATATATGTTGATATCTCTATGCAAAAATCCCAGTGGAAGAAAAATTGATTATTTGCCAGATTTCACAATTTATGATGTAACAATATTGCCACAGTAGGATGAGCATTTGCATAATATCTTAATTTAGTTAATGCTCCTGATGAAGAAGGCCTTCGGGAAAAAACTATGAAAGGATTAATATAGATTTTCAACAGGATAGTCATTATCACTAAATTCCGTGTGGCAAAATTGGCTAGCAGAGAGCATAATGAATCAGAATTAAGGGATGCAAGGATTTAGTCCATTGTTTATCTCATTATGGGACTCTAAGCATTTCAAATAAGTTTTCTGCATCTGATCAACCCATTGCCAATAGGGGGAAATGATATAAGTCTTATTTAAATGATAAATGTAAAGGCTAGGTCACACTGGCCAACGGATGCAAAATGTATGCAAAAAGGACACAGCAGACGAGCAAAATTTTGGAGATGGCTCCATCCGTTGTTATCCGCTCTCAAAAGTGCCCCAAATTTACATAAACAGAATGGAAAACAACGGATAGGAACGGACGTGGGTAGTACATAGCGGGGATGGTAAGCAGATGTTTGTAGGAAGCCTAGCAGATGAAAGTGGATGGAAGCGGATGACACATCTGCAGGGCTTCCGGGGGAGAATAGCGAAGCAGACGCGTAGTGGAAGAAGCAGATGTGTAGCAGATGACGCGGATGCATCACGGACGCCTCTAGGATGCATAGCGGATGGGTAGCAGATGCAAAGCGGTCACTGCGCATGCGGGGAGGATGAATTGCATCAGCTCCACGGATATAAAAGGATGCAGCTCGCAAGCAGTCACCATTCAGAGGAAAGACCTGCTGCCAGAGACATGTTGAAAGAACACCATGGTTCGTCAGTCAGGGAAAAAGAGAAAGCCTGTGCCTACTCCTGCCAGCCCTGGCAAGAAGGACAGAACCACCATCCCATCCCCTAGCGCTGACTCTGAAGCTGCTGGTGCTTCTGTTGCTGGTGGTGGTGGTGGTGCTGGTGCTTCTCCTGCTGGTGCTGGTGGTGCTGGTGGTGCTGGTGGTGCTGGTGGTGCTTCTCCTGCTGGTGCTTCTCCTGCTGCTGCTGCTGCTGGTGGTGGTGCTGCTGCTGTGGTGGACCAGCCCCAAGGCCCCCAAAGCCCTGTTGCTGAAGGCCCTGAAGCCCCTGCCAAAGGGAGGAAGAGGCAAGGCAAGGAGAAGGGAGAGAGGAAACAGTACTCCATTTCCAAGGACCATGAAGGGGAGGTGCTGGAATGGCTGAGAGAGAACGAGTACCTGTGGAGAAAGGGCCACAGGCTCTATCACAACACCAAGAGAAAGCAGGCAGCGTGGAGAGACAAGGCAGAGAGCCTGGGCTACACTTCAGATGTACTCCTGGGATGGTGGAAGCACATGCACACCTGGTATGGCAAGCTGCACCTGAAGAAATCTGGCCAAGCCACTGTCAAGCTCACTGACTGGGAGATGTACATCATGGCCAAGTGCAGCTTCCTGGAGGGTGAGGTCCGCCACCGAGGAGCAGCCCCTCTTTCAACCCTCTCCTTCAGACAGCCCACAGACAGCCACTCCTCTTCCAGCCAGGAGACAGCTACGATGTCCAGGCAGGTGTCTTTGGAGGGCCCCATGACAGAGACCCCCCCCCGACAGCTGCACTCCCCATGCCAGAGGACGTGGAGGATCCCCTGTCTCAAATGGAGAAAGAAGAAGCAGCAGCCAGAGACTAACCCACCACCACCCCCAGCTCCACCTCCACAGAAAGCAGGCAGAGAGGCAGACTGGAGGGCCAGAGCCACACTATCCTGCTGGAGATCAGGGACACAATCAAGACCAGCACAGATCTTCTCTCTCAGCTGGTCCACAATGATATACCATCCTCGAACCGCAAGCCCTTCATCACGTACGTGAGCCAGACCCTCATGGACCTGCCCGAGGCCCAGTACTTGGTGATTAAGGAGAAGATCACAGCACTTCTGCACCACCCTCCAAGCCCATCTGAACCTGCTCCGACCCAGTCCAGGACTGCTCCTCCACCCCAGGCGATGTCACTTTCCATGGCTTTCAACAGCCCCTCACCTCCCAAGGCTATGAGTGCCAGGACTTCCCACAGCAGAGGCAGATCTTCCCAGTCCAGGCCCAGGTACATTGCATGCCACAGACGCCTCACCTGACCCAGCTGCAGACCAGACAGCCCCACTACACTCCTCCTTCCTCCACCCCACAGCCAAGCCCCTCAACAGAAAATCTGTCATCAGTCCTGTGCCTGACATCCCAGGTCCTTGAGGAAGGGCCTCTCAATCTCATGGGACTGAGCAAGCTCTCTGAGAGCTTCCTGAACACACCATCCCCTGTTGTACTCTCGGAGCCTGGCACCCCAATTGCGCCTCAGACCAGCACTCTAGCCATAGCCACCTCCACAGTCCCTGGCCGCTCGACAGCTGAGACCATGGACATGCCTCAGAGTGACTGAGAATAGTGCCAGAGACTGAGTTGTTACCTGTTCACTTTATCTTTGCTAAAAGACACTTTACTTGGTTCATTTTGCTTTTTTAATAAAGTCATACAATTTACTTAAGACAGTTATCAATAAAGGTTATCTTTGCTTCACACACTTGGTTCATTTTTTTTACTGAATAAAGTGTTGGTGAAAACCTTGTAAAAAGGGTTAAGCCTTTGCATGCTTGTGGGATAGGTAAGGATAGTTGTGGGATGGGTAAGGATAGCTGTGGGATGGGTAAGGATAGCTGTGGGATGGGTAAGGATAGCTGTGGGATGGGTAAGGATAGTTCTGGGATGGGTAAGGATAGTTCTGGGATGGGTAAGGATAGCTGTGGGGTAGATAAACCTCCAGTGCAAGCATAGTGGGACTGTATGGTCCACCCTCCCAGCTGCCACACATATGGCCCTTTTTTTATCAATAACAATTTATTCATTGATCAACACATTTCAAAATAAACAAAGCTCTTTATTAATGCCCTATTCATTGTAGGACCACTCAACATACATGGCACAACTCATCTGTGTTATGAGACAGGCTGAAGGAAGCATCCATTAAGCAACTACCATCCTGTCTTGCCACTTCACTGCTCCAGCTGGGGAGTTGCACTAGTGTTTCAGGAGGTTGCGCTGTTTCTTCCCTTCACGTGTAGCTCTGTTGGGGCCTTATACATCCACAATGTCTATCAGGTTTTGTCCTCGCCTCCATTCACCAGGCTCCATGTCCCCATTCCCTTGTTGACGGTCCACAAGCCTGTTCTGTAACACTGGGTAGCGGTGTGCATGAGATTGTGCAGGATGCAGCAAGCTTCCACGATGCTCCTCACAGTCCATGGGTGATGCTGCATGGTGGTGAGAAGTACCTGGAACCTGTTAGCCAGGATGCCAAAGGTGTTCTCCACCACCCGTCTTGCCCTGGACAGCCTGTAGTTGAAGATCCTCTCTGCATGGGTGAGGTATTTGGAAGTGTAGGGCTTCATGAGGTAGGTTCTGAGGGAGAAGGCGTCATCACCCACAATGAAGTAGAGCACGTCTTGTGTGTCATTGGGTAGGGGGTCTGGATCTGGAAAACCCATGATGAGGTTGCATTCCAGCCCACCCTTGAGGTCACTGGAATTGTATACCTGGCTATCTGAAGCAGACCCGTTGCCTAAAGCATCGATGTACATGAACTTGTATTCAGCATCAACCATGGCAAAGAGGATGATACTGAAGAAGCCCTTGTAGTTGTGATAAGGGGACCCTGAGTTGGCTGGAGCTTTGTAGGCCACGTGCTTCCCATCTATGGCTCCAACAGTGTGGGGAAAGTTCCACCTCTGATACCACTGTTCTGCAATTTTCCTCCAGTCTTCTTCAGTGGTGGGACACTGGAGGAGCTCCTCCACGTATTCTTCGATGATGGCCTGCACCACTTATCTGACCACTTTGCTGATGGTGTTGTGTGGTACCCTCCAGGCACACTGTATGTTTCTTTGTGTGGTTCCAAAGGCCAGGTGGCGCAGAGTCAGTGCCACCTTCAGTCCAGGGTCCAGGCTGGGATGGAAGTTGTTGCTTGGGTTGGTCAACCTGGATCTCAGACGCTCAACAAGTTCGTCCAACATAGCTGGTGGCATCCTCATGAAGTGCTGGAATGCACGAGTGTCTTCATTCCTCAGCTCCACCATCAGCTTGTCATACAGTCCAAACTCCACTCTTCTCCCGATCCATCGTCGGACCCACACAACTCTTGGACGTCTCCTTCTTCTCCTTGTGTAGAAAAGGTGAAACAGTCTGAAGAGGGCTTGGTTCTGGTGTTGAATGATGGCAGCTACCATAAGGAGTGTGCGAGGATCCATGGTGGAGATCAATGGATGATGTGGAAGAGCAAGAGCAAAGGTGAAGAGGTCTGTACACCATGGCTGCTGGACTGATAGTGAGATCCAGGTGATTTCCTCCCCCTTTTTATAGGAAATGTCAGTTTTCCACTAGATGTCCTTCCACATACTCTAGACATACTCCAGACATCCTAAATATCCGAGATACATCCCATATACAAATGTTTTGTCCGTTTTAATGCTTTATATACGAGATGCATCCGCTTACATCCTTTTGATTTCTGTGCTACTAACGCTGTATGGACGTTCCGTGTACCTTTCACTTCCTCCCTCTTTCCACTTTCAGTTGCAGTGGATGTGAGTTGAGGGGATGTCCAGAGGATGCTGAGAGGATACAGCGGACGTGTAATGGATGACAACGGACGTATATCGTTTTTTGCCCATATGTGTCACGGATGTACATCGTACATGGCGGAAAGTTCATCCGCTCAAAAAGTTTTGTGCAGCTCAAAACTTTTTGAGCAGATGAAATCTCAGTTGACGGATGTTTGACAGATAGACCGTTTGAAACATGTATGCAGTGAGTACACAATGGATGCATAGCATTTTCCAATGGATGGCAAGCTTTTTTGTCCATTTTACATCCTCTTTGCATCCGTTGGTGCAGTGGAATATGGACATTTCAGGCTAACAGATCTTTGGCTCAATGGATTACTCTATGATTAGGAGAAAATTAAAAGGTAGAAGCAGAGTAGAGAATTTAAACATTTATTTTGTCCCAATGGTTTTCTATATTGAGCAAAAATACATAACCTCTTTTACTTTCACAATGAAATCACAGAGATATAAACAAAATAATTTATGAAAAATAGAATCCTGATTAAAAGAAATGTCACTAGGAACATTCAGAACTTTTCTTCCTAGTACATTTTGACACTGTTTGTCCCCTGTCCTAGCATGAATTTTTCTTTAGCTTTTTTAAAAAAAATAAATACTGGAGCAGTAAAGTTAAACATTACATATATCCAGTACATACCCAGAGTGGCATCTGTGCAGTGGGGTCAACAGTATCAAAATAGTGGATGCTACCAGGGACATCAAAGTCCTGTGAGTTCTTAGGAGTATATGATGTAAGTGACACATTCAAAAGAACAGGTTTTGATTGCTCAGTTAAGCATGACATTTTATTTTATTTACTCCCTCCATGGTCATCCTTAGACACATATTTTTATGAGGGAGGGCATGGGATGATAGTGCTGCAGTCAATTTTATGGGAAATGTTTTAACACGAGTTTTCTCCAGGTGACAGGGACACTTGTGATCATGTTATTTCAAGAGAGCTGCTGACTTAGTCAACCATGTCAAGAGAATATCAACAATGTGATGAGACTATCACCTATATTACAGTTGACTTTGAATGATACCTTCTATCTCCTACAACTATTTCCAATTTGCTGTACATTTATTTATTATGTATTCTATTACTGTTTTAAATTTGCTAGAAGTACAACCATAAATAGTATAAAAACAGTATAAAAAGTAATTAGAAAATAAAACAAGTTTAACACTGTACAAATTTAAACATTCAGTTCTACAATTTAAATCACATTTCTACCTTCAGAATATCAGGTCTTTTTGACTAAAGATCACCTTATTTCAAAGTCATCGAGAGTCAAGCCTTATACAAATTTAATATAATATTTTAATAAAATATATCTGAGATGCTGTGGTTATTTTAAGTGATAAAGATGATTCCCCTAATTTTTGGTTAGGGAATCCCCTAATGCCCCTAATCTGTGGTTATTTTAAGTGATAAAGATGATTCCCCATTTTATTCATATTTCCTCTCACAATGTCTTGGAATAAGACTTCACTAATTTTAAGACTATTTTATTTATTATTCCTCTACTTTCTGTAGTTTTATTCTGCTTTTCAAACAATTGTCTCCCAATGCTTGTTACGTTTGTAGAAATACCAAAATATCAACACACACAGAGAGACATACACACAGAGAGAGAGAGACAACTGCACTCAGTCTTAAAATCTATATAGAATAGAAAGTAGAAGAAGGAAAATCAGTTGTTTAAGTTCTTTATAACATTTTATAATATTGCTTACCAATACTATATAATTTATACAGAAAGTAGTATTATTCATCACACCTACATTTCAAACTGTCAGAGTTGCCCAATTTTTAGTTCCTATTAAAAGAAATCACCAGAGGATTATTGTAATGTTTGCAATTATTCATACACCACAAGTACAGTGAAGGCAGCAGACAATTAATCTCACAACAAGAAAGAATCAGCTCAACAGTTTGTGCCTCTTGCAATTTCCGATCAGCTTCCAGCAAAAAATCTTTCTTCATCCATGTTCCTAATTTGCAACATCCTTACCTAAGAGCAGGAAAAACTGGCCTTATGCCTACATTCTTAAATATTAAAAACCTTTAGGAAGGTAATATACAATTTGTTTCTATCAGGCTATTAATATTAATTTATTAAATCAGATGCTCTGCTGAGGTCTGGAGCCTCAGGGCATCCATATAGATAGTCTTCACTTAATGCCATTCATTCAGCAATGGTTCAAAGTTACAGAGGTTCTGAATGAATGGTAGTTATAAACAGTCCTTGACTTTCACTTGTTATAGTGTTGTGTGATAAAAATGTCAAAGTTGGCAGCCTGTCCATATTTATGACTTTAGAATGGGCATCAACTCTCCCACCTGCCAATATCCCCACCATATTTCCCCTCTGGGGTGTCCTGTGCTCTGCAGCCTTCAGCCTGCTACCTGTCTTAGATGTGCGTGCCTCATCAGCAGCGGGAAGAAGAAGATGGTAAAGGTCAGTTAAAGCAGTGTAGGAAAACTGAAATAGGTGGTGGTTGACTGCAGGGCAGTCAAATGGTCAAAGATGCAGAGAGATAGTAGAGATAGTAGAGATGCGGAGAGATTTATATATCACTTCATAATTCTTTACAGATCTCATTAAATGGTTTATTTGAGGCATATTGCCTCAAACAATCTCAATCCTCATTTTACCGAATTCAGAAAGACAGAAAACTGAGTCAACCTTTTTTCCCAATTTTTTTTATTTCAATCTACATATGACAACAATACATTAACAGTGTAGCATCAGTATATCATACACCTCTCATTGCATTATATTCATATTAATTCATACTTTTTCAATATTTATTTTCAACCTTACTCTCTCCAAATGCCTACCACCATATAAATTAAACATACCTAATAATTCCATTGTTCAATTTTCTCCCTGTTTTCATTTTTTTAAAATGAAAAATTCTCATTTGGCAAGCAGTGTGGTTCCAGGTTTCACCTCTCAATACAAACATGACCATAGTTACCTATCCATTTTATTTGTTTAATTTCATACTGCATCATTCTTGTCATTATTAAATATTAAGCTTATCTTATCCAATCCCAATTCATGTTCTCATATCTTATTTTATGATATTATCTAAATTCTTATCTCAACTCTGTATTCATTTATTCAATGGAATATCTCCTTCCATTTTTCTTTGTATATTCTCATATATTATTTTACAATATTATCTAAAATTCTCATCTCCTTTCTGTTATCATTTTTCATATTATTATTATTATTATTTCTCCTATTACATTTGTCATTTTATCAATCCTTATCTGTAAATATAGTTGTCCCCTCTAGTTAATAATTCGAGCCAACCACCTTCATTCTTCCTTAATATCAATCTCCCTATCTAGTATAAAACACAAAGATATATATTTTTCTCAGATTCCGCATTATATTTTTTCTATGAATCATCTATATATTACAAAATACTATTTTCAATGTAATCTTATACATCCCAACATATTACTTTGCGGAATCCCCTTCCTTATCCCTTTTTTTTTTTTTACCTATTATATCTCACTCTTTGAACAATGTACCTTCTTTTCATCCTTGTTTGTTTCCTGTTCCTCTTTATTTTCTAGTCCTTTCTCTTAATTCCCTTTTTTCCCATTCTTATTCCCCTCCTTTTCTCATTCCAGTTATTAAATTTTTCTGTCTCCCTCTTTTGATTTTTCCTTTGCACTTCCTTTTTCTGCTTTTCCTTTCTCTCTTTAACCATTTTCCGAACCATTCTCACTTTTATCACCCCATCAGACCACAAATTTTTAATTCTAATTTCTTTCCCCCCAGCTTGAATATTGTTGTTCGTTTTGTTCTTGTAAATTGGCTTCTTCTTTATGGAATACTTCCCCCTCTAGTTTATTGTGTTCTTGTGTATGCTGAGTCACCATTTCTAATTTCTGTAATACATAATTACACATTTCAAGTTTAATTTTTATCATGTCCCTTGTATCTTGCATATCTGATCTTATGTCTTGTAAGTCCAGACTTATATCAACAATTAGCTGTTCCATTATATTTTTTCCTTTTTTCTTTTTCTTTCCTCTTCCTTAATATTTGAAATCTTCTTCTTTGATAGATATAGTCATTCAGAGTCTAGTATCTTATTTCAGTCAATATGTTTTGAGTTTATTTTCAACAATTCATACTCTTGAATCTTTATTCCAAATCTTCTAATTTGCCTCCCAACTGTTTCCCAAATTACCATGTGGTTCTATGACAAGAATAAAGTTCCTTTTATTTTCCTTTAAGCCCATGTCACACTGAACCAATGGATGCAAAGAGGATGTAAAACGGACAAAAAACCTTGCCATCCGTTCGAAAACACGATGTACTCACTGCCTCCGTTTGGCTTCCTCTCTATCCGTCCAGCATCCATTTATGGACGTTTCATCCACTCCAAAAGTTTTGGGCTGCCCAAAACTTTTGCACAGAAAATGTATCCAGTTCGTCTGTTCTGCATCCGCTACGCATCCGCTAGGCATCCGCGCAACTCGCATCTGCCCAGACGCAGGGAGGAAGCGGAACGGATGCAGAACGGATGCAGAACGGATGCAGAACGGATGCAGAACAGATGCAGCATGGAAACAAAGCGTTTAAAATGGAAAAAAACGTTTGCAGAGGGGACCTATCTCGGATATTGAGGATGTCTGCAGGATGCCTAGAGGATGCCTAGAGGATGCAAAGAGAAACCTATACTGCCTATAAAAGGAGGAGCAACTCGCCTTCATCTCACTTTCAGAACAGCAGCCCAGCGGTGCAGACCTCTGCAGCTTTCATCTGGCTCTTCCTCTTCCACAGCATCCAGTCATGTCCACCGTGGATTGTAACAAAGTCCTTTCGGCAGCCACCATCGTTCTGCAACAGTGCGAAGCCATATGCAGGCTCTGTGAACTGTACTGCGAGAAGAAAAGGAGCCACCCAAAAAGAGTCTGGATCCGAAGATGGTTCACCAGAAGAGCAGAGGACGGACTGTACAACAAGCTGATGGTAGAGCTCAGGAACGAAGACACTCGGGCGTTCCAGAACTTCATGAGGATGCCTCCAGCCATGTTTGATGAACTTGTGCAATGGCTGACACCCAGCCTGGAACCTGGGCTCAAGGTGGCACTCACTCTGCGCCACTTGGCCTCAGGGACCTCCTACAGGAGCATGCAGTATGGCTGGAGGGTGCCATCGAACATCATCAGCATTGTGGTCAGAGAAGTGGTGCAGGCCATCATCGAAGAATACAAGGAGGAGCTCCTCCAGTACCCCTCCACTGAAGAAGGATGGAAGAAAGTTGCAGAGCAGTGGTATCAGAAGTGGAACTTCCCCCACACCGTTGGAGCTATAGATGGCAAGCACGTGGCCTGCAAAGCTCTACCCAATTCAGGGTCCACTAATTTCAACTCCAAGGGCTTCTTCAGCATCATCCTCTTCGCCATGGTCGATGCTGACTACAAGTTCATGTACATTGATGCTTCAGGCAACGGCTCATCTTCAGATGCCCAGGTATACAATGCCAGTCACCTCAAGGAGGAGCTGGAAGGAAACCTCATCGTGGGATTCCCAGATCCAGAACCCCTGCCCAACGACACACAAGATGTGCCCTACTTCATCGTGGGGAATGACGCCTTCTCCCTCACAACCTACCTCATGAAGCCCTACACTTCCAGACTCCTCACCCGTGAAGAGAGGATCTTCAACCACAGGATGTCCAGGGCAAGGCAGGTGGTGGAGAACGCCTTTGGCATCCTGGCCAACAGGTTCCAGGAACTTCTCACCACCATGCAGCATTGCCCAGAGACCATGAGGAGGATCATGGAAGCTTGCTGCATCCTGCACAATCTCATGCGCACCCGCTACCCAGTCTTGCAGAACAGGCTCGTGGACCTCCAGCAAGGCAATGGGGACATGGAGCCTGGGGAATGGAGGCAAGGGCGAAACCTGATCGACACTCAGGATGTGCAAGGCCCCAACAGAGCCTCACTTGAAGCGAAGAAGCAGCGCAACCTCCTGAGACACTGGTGCAACTCCCCAGCTGGAGCAGTGGAGTGGCAAGACAGGATGGTAGATGCTTAATGGATGCTTCCTTCAGCCTGTCTCATCACACGGATGAGATTGGGCCATGTATGTTTGGTTGGCCTACAATGAACAGGGCGTTTAATAAAGAGTTGTGTTTATGTTGACATGTGTGGATAATTATTACATTATTATTGATAATAAAGGGCCGTAGGTGTGGCACCTGGGAGGGTGGACCATATAGTCCCACTATGCTTGCACTGGAGGTTTATCTATCCCACTGCTATCCTAACCCATCCCACAGCTATTACCCATACCACAGGTATCCTAACCCATCCCACTGCTATCCTTACCCATCCCACAAGCATGCATAGGCTTAAACCATTTCTAAAAGTTTCCACCAAGACTTTATAAAAAAAAAGAAATGAAGCAAGTGTGTGAATCATAAATAGACTTTATTAACAACAAGCTATAAAACAAAAAAGAGTCTCTGGCACTCCTCTTGGTCGCTCAGTCTCAGGGGTGAAGGGTGCAGGTGCTGTGGAGGTGGCTGGTGCTGGAGTGCTTGTCATCAGCTCCTCCAGAAGCAGAAGCAGCAGAAGCGCCAGCCCCAGAAGAGCGAGCCCGTGCTGTAGAAGCCCCAGCAGAACCAGAGTGAGGGCCAGGGGCGGGATGGTAGCCCTGTCCCTCTTGCCAGGGCTGGCAGCAGATGGCTGAGGCTTGCTGTGCTTCTGCATGGTTGTGGGGTTGCTGGCTGGCAGGGAGGCTGGCAGGAACCAAGGCTGGCTGGGAGGCTGGCACCAAGGCTGGCAGGCAGGCTGGCAGGCAGGCAGACCCCAAGGCTGGCAGGAAGGCTGGCAGGAAGGCTGGCAGGAAGGCTGGCAGGAAGGCTGGCAGGGATACAGGCACCAAGGCTGGCAGGCAGACATGAACCAAGGCTGGCAGGAA
>BLBF01000020.1:29440242-29479793 GCA_015471245.1 Laticauda colubrina | reverse complement strand
CTGGCAGGAAGGCTGGCAGGAAGGCTGGCAGGAAGGCTGGCAGGGATGCAGGCACCAAGGCTGGCAGGCAGACATGAACCAAGGCTGGCAGGAAGGCAGGCAGCAAGGCTGGCAGGCAGACTGGCTGGCAGCAAGGCTTGCAGGCAGGCTGACAGCAAGGCTGGCAGGGAGGCTGGCAGCAAGGCTGGTAGCAAGGCTGGCAGCAAGGCTGGCAGGCAGACATGCAGGCAGGGCAGGCAAGGCAGCCAATCCGTCCAGCAGCAGGTCTTTCCTCTGAATGGCGACCTGCTTCCAAGCTGCTTCCTCCCCGCATGTGCAATTAACGCCAGGCATCCGCTAGGCTTCCGCTGTGCATCCGCTGTGCATCCGCTTCATCCGCTCGGCATCCGTTCTGCATCCGCTGTATCCATTCTGCGTCCGCTTCGCTGAGGCCCCCCGGAAGCCCTGCGGATGTACCATCCGCTCCCATCCACTTCCATCCGCTAGGCTTCCATTCTGCATCCGCTTTGCATCTGCCCTGCGTCCTCCCCGCGTCCGTGTTATCTGCTCCGGTTGTGCAAATTTTTGCCCCTTTTGAGAGTGGATAACAACGGATGGAACATTTTGCTCGTCCGCTGTGTCCTTTTTGCATCCGTTGGGCAGTGTGACATGGGCTTTAAGTTCCAAGATCCATAGTCTCAAAATGACCAGACGCTTGTTTTAAAACATATTAAAGTTTTCCTGTATGATCAGGTGGCGCTCTTGAGTCTTTTTCTTTATAACTTTCTTTGTTGAATATAATGTTTTTATTAAGTTCACTAATTTCAATCATTAACTATTCTTTTCATCACACTCAATTCCAGCATTTAGTTAGACCTTTTAAGTGCCTACAATTCAATATCTGTCCAGTTTAATTTTTAAACCTTTGTTGTGTTAATGTATCTTTCTTTAAATTTCTCCTCCAGATTATTCCAGTAAAATTATCAAATCCAAATTTAAAAACCCATTTTCTTTCTCACTTTCTCTGGTCACCGCTTCCACACACTTTCTTCCAAAATAGCCCTTTAATTTGATACCAGTGAACCTCAAAAGTGATGTCCTTTGCCTGGTTCACACTCTGCCCACTACTTCTCTCTCCAGAACAAAACTTATTTTCCCAGAATGTTCTTTGTCTTCATGTGGCCATTTTAAGACCACCGCTGCAACTTGCCTTCAGGAGGGATTTTCCTGCCAGGGAGGCGAGTTGCGGCTCCCCTCAACCCTCCAGGGGGTTCCCGCTTCTTCACCACCCCATCAGGGTGGTTTTGGTCCTGATCAGGACCCTCCAGCAAGAGAGCTTGGGTGAAACCATGCACGATTATGGATTCCACACTGACACTGATGAGGAATAAACCGGAAGATGGAAGGCTGAGTCAACCTTGAGCCAGTCAGGATTGTACTCCTGGCAGTGGGTAGAGTTAGCTTGCAATATTACTAATCACTCTACCACCATGGCTCATAGCAGACAGATAAGTAGATGATGAGAGTTTAAGCAAAAATAATTGAGCCTTGTGTTTCAAAGGCCTGGCTAGTAAACAGGATAATTTGTTTAATATAATCAACTTGCAATCACATGAAGTTTCACCTAATAATCACATATTTCACCTAATAATCACTTCATTTAGCAATGGAATTCTGGTCCCAAATAGAATTGTTAAGTGAGGACTACAGGAGTCTTATTCACAGAAGTTTTCAACAATGTATTTGCTGAAACTCTGTATAACTATAAGAGTAGAGGTGCTATGCAACTTGATTATATTGTCTTTGCTTCAGAAAATGCATCCTTTATCTTTATAAATGTTTTAAATACTTTAGCTGCACAGTAAATACCATGAGCCACAAACAAGTTATTAATCTTTGAGGATCTTGTACAATTGAGATTAATTAGCTTGACACTCAGATAAAATTAACAGTTAAAAAACTTAAAAGAATATCATTGATGCATAAATAGTATACCTAGTAAACATCTTCATTCCAGATAAAGAACAAAGCACATTTCAGGATTAAGTTAAGAAATTGATACTCTGTCAGGATATCTTGACACAGCACTAATTTAGCCTGATTTATTAGTCATAAGAGAAACAGCATTTGAATTTTTATATGTATAAAGAAAGTATGCAAAGAACTTGAGAAACTTCATTATGAGTCAGTAGGGAAGAATTTTGAAATAAAATGGCATAGTCGTACCCAGACTATATAAAATAAATACTGTATGTAGAACAATAACACTGACAAAATAATGATTGTTTCAGTACTGAAACCAATCCAACTGAGTTTACCGTCTAATGCTTAGTTACCTTAATGCATTTGGTGGATTTACTTCTTAATAAAAATTATTAGAATTTAGTTTGGGAGGAGATGGGAGAGAATGTAATAATGTCTTAAATTCCATACAAAATCTAGTTAGCTGGACACTGCAAACTTTTATTTGTTCCAATGGGATCTAGTTGAAACTAGATGAGGATCTATGGCTGTAATTATATACACAGACATCTGGGAATATGCCCCATTTAACTCAGTGCTATTTACTTCTAAATACACATTTATCATTACAACATGAACAGCACTTAGCTAATTTTGGTTAATCTCAAAAAAGCTTATCAAAATTGGACATAATCAGAGGCCATAACGAAATAATAGGCTATAGGCTAAATTGAGGAGCTGAAAAACAAATCAGACATTATGACCAATGGCAAATCACATTGGTATTGCCAGTAAAATGAAAAAAAAAAATTAGATTTTATCCATTTACAAGCTATAGAATTTTACTCTAAGGTGACTTAGAAGGCATTTACAGTATAAGATTGGACAATCAGGTACCAAATTAAGTTTTAGTAAGGGAAATGTCATGTTACAGAATTGCTGTGAATCAAACCATAACATGGTATATTTATGCATCTACCTTTCCCTTCATTTATCTATTTATCTTCCTTCATTCCTTAATTATTTGTAGCACAAATGTCAGCGCGCCTAGACAAAATTGCCAAAGCATACTTCTCAACTGATTCTGAATGAACAAAAATAAAGGTAATGACAAAATGCAACGGAAAACAATATCTACCACTAATATTTGAACTGACAAACATTTGATGTGTCAGATCAGACACTGTTGCATTAAAAAAAATCAGTGAAATAAAAATACATTATGTCAGATTTAATTAAGGTGTATTGTTTCAGTTTTATAAAATTAGATGGATCCTTCTTGAATTTGTGACCTACAGTAAGTAAGAGATAAACTACACATAAAATACATTTCACCTTATCTTCCTATATAGAAGACTCCTTCCTGCTTCCTAGATAATGCATATTGCGAAGCAGCTCTTTTAAATAATATGCACAATCCCATTATGGAGTTATAACAATGCAGAACAATTTGTGGAGAATTTGTGCACATCTAGAGCATAATTAGTGCAAAACTGTTATGACTTTTGGAGAAATACACATTCTGGTAGACAGTTTGCTTTCAGTCTGTACCTGAGAAAATTGAATTAGGTCATTATTCACAACAAGGATTGACAACTTTTCTTGAGGGGGAGGGAGGGTTTCCAGTTCCTCCTTTCCCATAACTTGGTCCAGTTCAGCAAGATCATTGGGAATTGGAAGAATTTCATGAAAGATCAATAATATTATATGAATTTTTCATGTTAATGTTGTATCAGGTTTCACAATATTTCAGTTACCATTGAAATGGTTACATGAATAAATATGGGGAGAAAACCTGGAAAAATTGTTTTGAAGCAAAAGATTATAAGAAAGGTGTTTTATTCATGGCAATATGTGTTATAAAGCAGCTTCATCAAAGAAAGAGAGAAAAATAACACATACTTTAAAAGACTTTAAAATTAATATTGATAATTCTTTCAAAAGGTTTTTATTTGAATTTCAGATGAATGCAGAAATGTAATAAAATGGAATTAAAGTTACTGAACAATGGAAAGCATTGTTCATCCTTACTTCCAAAGCACATTGCTTCAGTCTTTATACTTAGGTGGGCTAGGAATGATACAGAATCAAGTGATTCTGTCCATTTAGTGTCATTTATCACAAACCTGAATGTAAATTATTGGAATAAAAGGAAAAAATACATTTTCCCACTTAAAAGATAAACATTTCCTTTCTTTAAAGGCATCCAGGTTTTAATCAATGGCCATTTATTTGTTTTTATTCCATCCTTTTTTCCAGTGGTGGCAGTTATGTTTTTTATTACTGGTTCCGTGGGCATGGCTTGGGAGGCATGGTAAGGGTAGGATACTGTCAAATCTCCAGTCAGAGGCAGGATTTGCTGGTTCTCTGAACTGCTCAAAATTTCCACTACCAGTTCTCCAGAACTGGTCAGAACCTGTTGAACACCACCTCTGCTTATTCAATTTGTATATTCAAAGGAAGTACACCAAATAAAATGTTACATTCAACAAAAACAAAATTAAAAGATATTAAAAAAAAACAATAAAAACCCTGATAGAGATGCTTCTAAAGGCAGAGATAAACAGAGGTCACCACAAATTCTCTGAACGATGCACTCCCCACTCCTTTTTAAAGATGCCAGATATTGAATAGGGTGTTATCTGGTTTAATATATTCAAAATGCGAGAAAAAATCCTTCAGATAGTTATTTCAGGCTTCAAAGGGTTATGATTCATATTTAGCAACAGCAGCAACAGAATACTTTTCAACCTATTAAGTATTTAATAGGTTAAATTTTTGGATTTTTGGAGTACCATCCACCGAATACTAACTAATGTGGTTAGAATTTTGATATAAGCAAAATATTTTATATTTATGCATTATTTAACATAATTGAGTTAACTTAATCTGATCCACTTCCTGTCAGGAAAGGTAAGTGTCAGTCTTCAAGATCTTCTGCTATTGCTTTGCATCTTTTCGACTGCCATAAGTAACGGGGGGTGGAAAAGGGAGGTAGGAATAGTTGGGGAAGTGAGCTGGAGGAGTTACATTCATCTGATGTATAAATGGAAGGGGGGAGCATAAAATAGAGTTAGGTTTCTATTTCTCACTTAGCTTTCTTCTCTCTGTGCAACTGCAACCCGTTATCAAACTATGCCAAGGTCAACGGACAGAGGCCTCATCATCACCTGAAGATGCCCACATGATCATATCCACAACTTCTAATTGGAAGTGTCATTTGAACTATTGGGGGTGGGAACATTTCCATCACTTTCTATATGTGAATTGCACGCCTAAATTCTCAGATTCAGAATTCTTTGGTTGCTACCACTTCACTTTCAGTAAAAGATATCTTTTCTCTAAACTAAAGAGTCTAAGTATTTCTTTCCTGGATTTTGAATGGAGCTCCGCCTGACATTATTCTGAATCTCACCCCACCTGCCCACCCGGAGAGAATACCCAATTTTCTTCTGAGGGGGCCTGGACATCATGTCATCTTCAAATAGTGACCAGGAGGATCTGGGAGCCATTGGAGGCCAAGATTCTTTGCTGGTGCAGAAAGCCCAATCGCTAGCAGAGCTCAGTCTGGAAGAGGATCCAGCTGTGAAGCCCAGATGGTCGGTGGGAGTTGGTTGGAAAGATCCGGAGAAGGACCCCCCCCTGGGGTCACAACTACCCGCCGGCGTGGAAAAGAGGAGCCTTGGCAAGAGAAGGAAAAGAGGGAACTCTTGCTGAATCAAGCCAGGAAACTCCTGAATGAAGCCTTTGAACAACCTCAAGCTCCACAAAGGTATGAAGGGGGAGGGGAAGCAGCCCCAGCCAGAAGAAGCAGAGCAACTCCCTCTCCCATAAATCAACCCGATCCAGCAGCAGCCCCAGGGCCTTTGGCAGGAGGTGTGATTCCTAGAAGGCGTAGAGCTCCTAGGCTACCTCCGTTAGAAGTAAAATACGGAGGGGATCCCAAAGCCTTGGGATTTTTCTTAGCTCAAGTATGGAGCCATATGGAGGAGTATGGGGAGGATTTTCCCTCAGAAGCAGCCAAAGTGAGGTGTGTTACCAGGGCTCTGGAGGGAATAGCGGCAGAGTGGATGGTGACTTTGCATAATGATAATGCTCCTCAGTTGCTGAATTATAACCTATTTATGGCTGCACTGCGGGCTAGGTTTGAGGACCCACTGGCGGAGCGCAAGGCCCAAATTAGGATGAAAACCATAAAACAGGGGCGGAGGTCTGTGGCTGATTACACTCAAGAATTTAGGCAGTTAGCAGGCCATTTCCGAGGCTGGCCCCAAGAAGCCCTGATAGAACTGTTTAAAGATGGTTTAAATGAAGATGTGTACCAGAGATGCACTGCTAGAAGAGACCCCAATAACTTGCAGATGTGGTACCTGTTGGCAGAAGAAGTGGAAATTGATTTAATCCGAAGTAAATGGCGGGGAGGTTATGGGTGGAGCAAGTTTTCCCCTCGCGCTCTCAAGAGGCTCCTAAACCTCAGAAGGGAGGAGTGGCGGAAAGACCCAACCTCTCGGCCTGCTTTCGATGCGGGAAAGAAGGTCACCGGGCTGTGAACTGCAGAGTCAAGTTGGAGCCAAAGGGGGCGCCAAAGGAAGGAAAGAAACCTGAAAAATCCCCAGCGAAGCCTTGCGAAACAGCACTAAAGTCGAAAGAGACAGCAGAGGTCGCCCGTCCCGCAGGAGAGGAATCAGAAGCCCCAGTGACCCCTGAGGAGGAGGATTCTGACTCGGAAGACGACTTCCTGGTAAGTCCAAGTGTGGGCCCTATGACCATTCCGGTGAAGTTGAGGGTACCCAATTCAGGGGTCGAAGGGGAAATGCTAGCCCTGTTAAATTCTGGGTGTACCAGGTGTATAATAAACACAGAAGTAGTGAAGAAAATGGGCCTAAAGTTAAAACCTTTGAAGATGCCCATTTCCTTTTGCCAACTAGATGGATCAGTGGCTGGAGGTTGCCCTGCACGTTTTGTCATGGAGCCTATAGAAATGGTCATGGGAGAGCATGATGAAACCCTGCGTTTTATTGTGGTCCCTGGGATGGAGCAACCATTAATACTGGGATTGCCCTGGCTCCGGAAATGGAACCCCCAGGTTAACTGGAGAAAGGGGTTGTTGCGCATACGCACAAAGCAGCGACCGGGAGGAGGGGCCAGATCTCAGCTGAAGCCTGGGGGCCTAATTGAAATAGCTTCCACAAGTACTGAGCCCGTAAAAGATGAGGAGAAAATTCCTAAAGAGTATTGGGATTTAAAAGAAGTGTTCAGTGAGAAGGCCTCGGATGAGCTTCCGCCTCACCGACCAACAGACTGTGCTATTGAGATTTTGCCTGGGGTGAAGCTCCCGAAACCAAAGTTGTACTCAATGACCCCACTGGAATTGGAAGAGCTAAGATTGTTTATTGATAAAAATTTGGAACGTGGTTTCATTCAACCTGCTAGACCCCGGGTAGCGGCCCCAGTGTTGTTCCGTGAAAAGAAAGATGGTTCCAAATGCTTGGTGGTGGATTACAGAAATTTGAACGCTATTTCTGTGGAAAACGTGTACCCCCTTCCTTTGATGAAGGACATGTTGGCCCATTTAGCGAAGGGAAAGATCTTCAGGAAGTTGGATTTGAGAGAAGCATACTACCGGATTCAAATTAAGGAAGGGGATGAGTGGAAGACCGCTTTTAACTGCCCGATGGGATGTTTCCAATTCAACGTTCTTCCTTTTGGTTTACAAGGGGCCCCAGCTGTATTCATGCAAATGATCAATCAAGTGTTACATGAACATTTATACAGGGGGGGTTTGGTTTATCTTGATGATATCCTTATCTACACAGAGACCCTGGATGAACATGTGAAGTTAGTGCGGTCGGTTTTACAGAAACTGTGTGCCGCTAAGTTGTATGCTAAATTGTCAAAGTGTGAATTCCACCAAGACAAAATTGATTATTTGGGATATCGCATTTCATCCGAAGGCATAGAGATGGATCCAGAGAAGGTGCGTGCCATTCTGGAGTGGGCTCCACCACGCACCAGAAAACAACTTCAAAGCTTTTGGGGATTTGCAAATTTTTATCGGCAATTCATCCCGACGTTTGCTAAGATAGCAATGCCCATCACAAATCTCTTGAAAACAAAAGGGGAGGTGAAGCCGAGGCCAGGAAAGCCGCTGGAGTGGTCCATGGAGTGCCAAGCCGCTTTTGAAAAGCTAAAACGACTGTTTGCTGCAGAACCAGTGCTGAAACACCCGGATATGGACACTCCTTTCGTGATTCAAGCTGATGCAAGTGATGTAGCTATTGGAGCGGTATTACTTCAAATCAACGAGAAAGGGACCTTACAGCCATGTGTGTATACCTCCCGTAAACTGTCTGAAACAATGAGAAGATGGGCCGTCTGGGAGAAAGAAGCTTTTGCAGTTCATTGGGCCTTGCTGACCTGGAGACATTTCCTGGAAGGAGCAAAACACCCGTTTGAGGTATGGACTGATCATAAGAATCTGGAAGCCTTAAAAACACCCCGGAAGCTGTCCCCTAAACAAGTTCGCTGGGCCCAGTACTTCAAGCGATTCAATTTCTCATTGAAGTACATTCCAGGTGGGAAGAACTTCATGGCGGATGCTCTCTCTAGACTACCTCAATATAATAGTATGCGTCAGGAGGTGATAAGCCCAATTGTCTCAGCCAAACACCTAGCTGCCCCAGTGGTCACCAGAGCCCAAAGGAAGAAACAAGAAGTGGTTTTATCGAATGACCTTACCGAACAATTAAAAGAAGCTTTAAAACTGGACAAATGGTTCCTGGCTCATTCAAGTGACTATACAATTAGAGATGGTTTGTCTTGGGTGGGGGCCAAGATGTATGTGCCACAGGTACTGAGAAGCCAAATACTACAACAGGCTCATGATTCTAAAGCAGCTGGCCATTTCGGATTTGTGAAGACCTTACATCTGGTTAAGCGGCAATTCTGGTGGCCTACTTTAAAGAAGGACATTGAAGCTTATGTAGCTAGCTGTCCGATTTGTGCTTCGGCAAAGAGACCTCCTGGTAAGCCAGTAGGATTGTTACAAAATGTAGCTAGACCAACGACTCCTTGGAAGGAAATCTCTATGGACTTTATAGTAGAATTACCCGAAAGTGGTGGAAACAGGGTCTCCTGAAGTTAATAGGCTCCTCCCAGGGGCTAAGCTCTGCCCACCACCCCCAAACCAATGGGGCCTGTGTGAGGACTAACTCAGTGTTAGAACAATATCTCAGATGTTACATAAATTATCAACAAGATAACTGGTCCGAATTACTACCATTTGCCGAAGTGGCATACAACAACTCCGTACACAGCAGTACTGGATTTACTCCATTTAAAGTGGCTTCGGGACAAGATTTCGTTCCCATACCTGAACTTCCTCATGAAAAGCCCAACATCCATTTGTTGGATGAATGGATAACTCAACTCCAACTTAACTGGCCAGTAACACGCAAAGCATTAGATGAGGCCCATCAAGCTTATAAGAAATTTGCAGACAAGAAAAGATCCCCACAGAAAGAATATAAAGTGGGTGACAAGGTTTTCCTGTCCACCAGATACCTGCAAATCACTCAAAAGTCAAAGAAGCTTGGTCCTAAATAGGTTGGTCCATTCACAATTGAACGCATTATAAATCCTGTAACGGTCCAGCTGAACTTACCCAAAACTCTTTGACGAATTCATCCGGTTTTCCATGTTAGTTTGCTAAAACCTGAGCGTACTTCTGACCTAAGGCCCATCCAGACTGACTCTCCCATACCAATATTGATTGAAGGCGAACAACATTTTGAAGTTAAAGAAATTCTGGATTCTCGCAAATGGAGGGGTCGACTCCAGTATCTTGTAGCCTGGAAACATTTCCCTTCTTCACAAGCCGAATGGGTTAATGAAACCGATGTTAAAGCCCCTAAGTTGATCAAAGCATTTCGTTCCAAGTATCCTGATAAGCCTTAGGAGTGTATTGTTTTGAAATTGTTTAATGATTAATAATTGTCTTTATATTCTCTCCTCTCTCTCTCTTCTAGGACTTCTAGGACTGATGATTTCCCTTTTTCTAGGAGGGCCGAATGTCAGTCTTCAAGATCTTCTGCTATTGCTTTGCATCTTTTCGACTGCCATAAGTAACGGGGGGTGGAAAAGGGAGGTAGGAATAGTTGGGGAAGTGAGCTGGAGGAGTTACATTCGTCTGATGTATAAATGGAAGGGGGGAGCATAAAATAGAGTTAGGTTTCTATTTCTCGCTTAGCTTTCTTCTCTCTGCGCAACTGCAACCCGTTATCAAACTATGCCAAGGTCAACGGACAGAGGCTAAGTATTTCTTTCCTGGATTTTGAATGGAGCTCCGCCTGACAGTAAGTTAATGAGAATCAAAACATTCTAACTGTGCATGGTCCCACACTTCTATCTCTGTCTTCTATGGTAAAGATAATGACAGAGACTGGCAAAGTGACCACAATCTGCACACATTTCTGACATTTCAGAAGATTTTATCAAAGAGTAATTAAAACAGGTTTAGGATAACCCCAGGCATAATGCAGAAGTGGCTGGTATGAAATAAAGAATATTCCTACAATTATAATGTCAGTGTCTTATTCTAATACTTTGGATCCTATGGGAACTCTACATTCTTTGTAGATTTGGCCATTTTTGTAGAATTCTTTGGGCATTTTGATTGAACTACTCCTTATGGTCTTTCCAGGGCAGATGTAGCTGGGTATACTATTTCATGATCAGGTACATTAGCATAATCTGCTTTACCTCAGGCTGCCTGTGGGGGTAATTCAAAAGTCCCAGCTAATAGCCAAAATGACTGGTGCCAACAGAAGCATGTATTAGTGATGTCCACAAGGTTTCTGATAAAGCTTCACAATGCTAGTATTAATAAAAAGTATAATGGAGAGAAAGTTTCTTCCAATATTCACCTGACATCATTACACTGGCAGCTGTAATTACCCAGAGATACAATCTTCTATGATGTGGGACTCTTGACTACTGAAAGGATTTTCTTTTGGACATTCAGCTGATGTTCATGTTAGGTTCATTTCAACATCTGATTAAGTCCTAGCTATTTACACAAGCCTTTGGGGCTCACTGACTCCAGCTTAGTGTAATTTAATTTGATTTTTTTTTTGAAAAAAAAGTCTGTTTTATTTGACATTTAATATATTTACAGTAAAACTATTGAGCATAGAGAGAGTTGGGGCTATATTCTCTATATTTGTACTGTAATATTTATACTGAAGCTTTTTTCTCCCAGATTTTATCTTAAAGCTTTAGTTATAGTTTCCTGACACACATTTGCTATTCCTCCATTTTCAATCTTTTTAGGGTAACTAAACTTTGCAACTAAAAGGGTAACTTTGCAACTTAAAAGATAAAAAAAGTAAAATCTTTGGGAAATAAGTAAATAAAATTAAAAACCACAACTAGAAAAAAGAACTGAAAAACAAGAATAAATTATTTCTGGTTTCAAAATGTATGAATAAAGTCAAATCAGAATTATAGAATTACAGTCTTACCTTTTTGACCCTGAGCATTATTGGCTTTTCTTGAAAGAATTTAACTATTAAATTTCTTATAATCTTGTTGAAATAATTTATTCTTGTTTTTCAGCTCTTTGGTTCACTATGGTTGTGTTTTGTTAATTTTATTTATCTACTGAAGATTTTACTCTTTCTATTTTTTTAGTTGGAGATTTGGTTTTCATAAAACACATCAGTTTGCTTCAAGAGCAAAAAACTGGTGCTAGTTTACTATCCTAGAAAGAATGAAAATGGAGGACTAGCAAATGTGTGTCAGAAAACTTCAGTTAGAATTAAGTGTTCTCAGTTTCATTAACAAGATTGTAAGAAAGTCAGTTTTCAGAACTGACTCCAAGTATGTTACGTGATCATTCATAATCAATCCAAGGGATAGATTCCTTTATATTTTGTTTTTAGGTTCAATTTAATATAAGGAATCATTATTTCTACAACCTATTATATCTATAATACGAACATGTGCACAGATTTAACAGATGTCAAATGCAGTTTAATATTATTTCTGAAGTTATATTTTTAATTGCTAATTGATACATTATAAATAGTCTTCTCATTTATAAAAAATTATACACAGCTTAAAATACAAGGGGAAAAAAGTGAGAAGCAATAAACATCTGAAAACTAGAGTGCAAAACATGCAACTATAGTAAAAAACATTCACTTGAACACTTTCTTCCTATTATTCTTTTATGTGGACTTTTATCTGAGCTTTTTACGATCTATCATTCCTGACTCTGAATGTCTTTTACAATGAGTATGTTGTAAGAACTGAAGTTTTTAAAAAGACAACCAAACAAAATAATAGCAGGAGTTGTAATACCCCTTACATGTTACAAAAGTTTGATTTCTTTGGTTATTTTCATACAACATTTAAAGACCTGTACAACCTGAAAATAAGTATCAGGTCTATTCATTTGCATTCTATCTACCTGGACGCTGTTCAGAATTTCTACATCCTTTACCAGAGTTCCATTTTCTATTTTGACAGGCAGTATTCTTATAGTATCTCACAAAAATGACTTTTACTGTTAGAAAAATAGGACTGGGATTCTGTAGGTATACATGCAGATTTATGAGCCTCTCCAACACAAATAAAAATACAACCTATCAGAGGAACATGAAACTAATAAGAGTGATCCAAATTTCTCTTTCAATTCTTTTTATCTGCAGATTCTAAAATTGAGCACAAGAGAAGAGTAGCACTTCTTACATGCTATTGACCCCAATTACAAATCTGAAACTAATCTTGAAGGGTTTCTTCATCTATCCTGGAATAAATAGCACTGACTTTTGAGATTAGCGAGTTCATGTTCTATTATCTACAACTTGAACACTGTATAGAGGATTGTTGTTGTTCTTTTACATAGAAAATAGACTTGTAGAAAGTCAAAACGCTTCCTTTTCTCCATTTATGTGAGAAAAAAAACTACACAAAAATTAAAGTGCTATTAATGATATCTTATAACTGACATTCTCTCCAGAAAGTATTTCCTATTGTAGGATAACAAGCCATCACCATGTGAAGAAGAATTCAGTCCACTCCCCATTCAAACTTTCCAGTAAAATAAGATCAATTATGCACCAGAATAATCTTGGAGGCTTCCCATCACTTAGTGCTCAACCCTATTCTGACTCTTTTCTCTGTGTCTGTCTTCCTTTTGCTTTAATTATGTTGTGTTCTCAATAAATCATAGGAGTTGATGTTATCCATACTCATTTATGATATTAACAAAGAAACAGTTTGAGAAAATTCACACACTTTCTGCATTTTGACAGTAAGCAAACAGCAATTATCCAAAGTACATAATTATACCATAATGCACTGAAGGAGAAAATAGAAAAAAAAACTGAAAAGTGTTGTTGAAATGAGGTTCTGACAGTGCCTATAATATTGAAACAATTGTTGCAGTCAATTAGCAGTCAATATAAAATTCAGCTGCATTCTTCTCCAAAGGAAACACTGCTAACAATGTCTCTGTTTTGGAAATGTAAAGACCAATACATAGCAGCCAGGAATTCATATTTTATATCTGACAGTTTCTGTTTAGAAATTAAGAAGTAATAGGCTTGTAGTTATGTTTTTGGATATTATTCCCACAAAGGACAAAATCAGCTATAATTGTGAAGGAAAAAAGGGAATTGTTTTATTTAATTATTTTCTAAATTCCAAAGTCCGTTTTCTTGTCTGGCAAGTGACTTATGGTGTCCAACAAAATTTAAAAAGTATAGTTTGAGTATAAAATCATTAAAAATATAAATTCTTACAAACACTAAAACTAGCATCACATCCCAGACATAAACAGTTTCAACTCCCACCCTCAAAATGATGCTATAGAGCACTGCACACCAGAACAACTAGGCACAAGGACAGTTTTTTTCCCAAATGCCATCACTTTGCTAAACCAATAATTCCCTCAACACTGTCCAACTATTTACAAAGTCTGCTCTACTATTACTATTAATCTTCTAATCACTCCTTATCACTCATCCCCTCCCACTTGTGACTGTATGACTGTAACTTTGTCATTTGTATCCTTACAATTGATATTGACTGTTTCCTAGTACAATTTGATTGCTTATTGATTGCTTATTGACTATTATTAAGTGTTGTACCTTATGATTCTTGACTCTTGATGAATGTATCTTTTCTTTTATGTACACTGAAAGCATTTTCACCAAGACAAATTCCTTGTGTGTCCAATCACACTTGGCCAATTAAAAATTCTATTTTTTTTCTATTCTAGCAATTTGAAACATGTGAGAAGAAAAACACTCTTGCATTTTTTATAATCTGAGAGCAATGCAGGTGAGGAACTTTTTGGAATGCAAAAAATTCCCTGTGAAAACCAATTAATCTTTAAATGATCCTCTCTCAGATTTTAACAACTATATAGGTTTATGATGCAAAAGATGGTTTCAGTCAAAGCACAAGCTGTTTAGGGATTTAAAAGTTAGTGCCAGCATTATAAATACTGCTGGGAAAGCAACTAGCAACCAGTGCAAATTTTTCTGCATATGCCTGTTAGTAATTTTCTAGTAATCCAATTGCCACATTGTACACCAGATGCAATTTCCAGACATGTTCAGAGTGCACAACAATAGTCATGACAATATGTAACACAATATAAATCTGTCAACAAATGCACTTGGCTCAGTCAGGATTGCAACTAGATTATTAGATACAACTGTGCAAAAGTTGCCCTTTCCACATCTGTCACTTGTGAATGCAGGACCAAGGAGTACTCTAAGTGTACAAATATACCTTCCAGATGTAGGACACTTCCATCCAGAACAAGTAGAAGTTAAATAGATTTTCCTATTGATCCAAATAACCTTCATCTTGTCCATGTTTAATTTCAGTTCTTACTAGCACATTCAAACCATTACCAGAGTTAGGTAATATACAAGAATGCCAGTTGTTTCCCTGGTGCTTTAAAAAGCCACCAAATAGAAAGCCAGTAGTGGTGGTATGCTACAGGTTTGGCCTGGTTTATCCAAACCAGTAGTTTATAAAAAAGCCTCTGACAATCAGTTGACAGGAAGAAAAAAAAAGCCTCTGAGAAAGAAGAGAAAAGCACAGGATTGGCCTTGTCACCCACCCCTGTGCTTTTCTCTTCTTTATCCTCTCAGCTGATTGGTGCTGCAGATCTCAGCTAATGTGTGGAAAGCTGCGCACACAATCACCAAACCAGTAGTGGAACAGGTAGGATCCCACTGCTAAGAGCCAATATGATCCAGTGGTTAAGCACTAGTCTAGAAACTGTAAGTTGTGGTCTTGCTTCGGCATGAAAACTGGCTGGGTGGCCTTGGGCCAGTCACTTTCTCAGCCCAACTCAGAGGGTTATTGTTCTTGAGAAAATAGAAGAAGGAAAGAGTGTTCGATATGTTCACTTATTTATAAAAATAATAAAAGCAGGATAAAAATAAAAGTATTTTCTCAAACTGTTTTGTCTAAAAGTCTTAACTGTATTCTCTAGAAATGTAATGTTGGGAATTCATTTATAATTTTAGAGATCTTATAATGTTGCCTTTAGGCATAAATGAGCAAGTGACACAGTCCACCCAAAAGTAGGTACTGACCTTTTCCCTATACCATGGAGCCAGTCCCAGCCTGGACAACAGTTGGTAATCAAGTCAAAGGTAAAGGAAACAAGAAGTAGAGCCCACTTATCTTCATCTATTTAAAAGCTACAAGATAAAAATATTTTTTTAAAAAATCAGAAAAAAACAGTTGCCCATATTATATCCTTATTATCTGTCCCAATACCCAAGACACCCACATATGATTATTCAGTGTGACTGCCAATTGTTATGATTTCTCTCCCACTAATATTCTGATGAAGGACATGTTGCACAGTGATAATAATAATATACTGAGATAGAACTTCAGTAACATCTCATTCTGTGTTTCATTTCTATGCTTAATGTCCCATCATTACTCAGCTACTAATAGAGGTGGCCCTTGAGGTACAATTGCAATTATACTTGGCAACTGCAGTTGTTAAGTCATGCTGGTTGTAAAGCAGATCACCATGTAACTGGACCTGTTTTTACAATATTTTTCACAATGGCCATTAAGTGAACACTGTGGTCATTAGGTTTTTCATTATAGGAAGGGTTTTTCTGGAATTTGAGGTAAATGCTGCTTTCTGGCATAATAACCGTCATAAATTGTAGCCATAAATGCAGGCCAGTTGCTAAGTACCCACAATGGAGTGACATGACAGGGGGCCAATATTGGAATTTCAAAACCAGGTGGTAAGTAGCTTTTTTTTGGGGGGGGGGTCCGTCATAGCTTTGATCAGGGTGGGATTCTACCAGTTCTGTCTGGCTCTACAGAATCAGTTGCTCTGAAGAGCAGCAAACACAGAACCGGTTCTGTGTCTTTTGCTATTTTGACCTACCCGTCTGCCTGGGCTTTTACCTGTTCTTCATTTTCTGCTTTTTCAACCACAGCTACTTTGCGCAGCACAACTGCGGTTGAAAAATCAGGAAAAAGGACTTTTCCAACCACTGCGCACCCGCACACAGCACTGCTCAGCTATCCGGGTAGCTCAGCAGGTCGTAAATTGCATTTGCGCAACTTGTACGACATGAGAGACATGAGTGCTCGACGCAGAGCAACAGAACTGGTAGTTATACCAGTCAGATCCCATCCCTGGCTTTGACAGTTGCTAAATGACCGGTCATAAGTTAGGAAGTACTTGTAAACTAAGGGCCTGATCTCCCTCTACTAAAGGGAAAAGGGTACTTAAAAGAGGCAGTGTCTTTTTTGCTGATTTTCTACTACTCCAGAGATTGTTCGTGACAATGCACTTACATGGGGTTCCTCCATTTGAAATGACCAATGACATCCAAATGCATAATCATGTAATCCTAGAAATAAAGTGGTATATTAAAAATGAACCACAAATATTGGTATGTATTTCAACAGAGTGTTGCTGATATTTATTTTCAAGGTCATATAGAATCAGCTATATCTTTAAAGACAAATGAGCCAGAACCAGAATCCTCATTTTTTCTTCCGTATTCCATTTTTCCTAAATTCTTTGGTATTTTCCTGTAATGCCATGAGAATAAAGTATGCCACATGATCTCAGTGCCATAAACCAAATTCATATATGAGATCTTGCAGAGGAAACCAACCCATTAACCAATTTCTGCCTCAGAATGAAGACAGGTTGTCCTTTAAACCTGGAAGTGGGCTTCTTGGACCAGACAATAGATAATGATGTGTCCTCCTTATCCTTATTTTGTAGGTTTCATAATAATAACCACCATTCAAACCATAACTCTCTTTTCTTAGTTGGAAATTACCTTTTACTGTTCCATGCTATAATTTCCTTTATATTTGCAAGCTGTGGTGAAGATGTTCTATTTGTGCATTTATTGTGGAAGTAGAAAACCAAGGTGAAGAGGAAAAGTACATGACATAAAGAGGCTATATTTCCCTCCAGTAATTTTTATTATTATTTCATAAACTCCCCTCCAGGTGATCTTGGGCATCTCAATGAATATCAATCTTTGCACAGCAGGTTTTGATGAATACTCTAGCTCATCATGAAAAGAAGGAGCAAAAAAGTAATATAAGAGCTCTGGAAATATTAGTGGGCTCAGCATGTCAGGAATGTTTATTACCACTGAGCCATGAACAAGATACAGAAGTTCTTGCTCTCTCTCTTTTTCTTTTTTAGTGAAAAAGCTAGACAAAATCAGTAGATGTGCCAATAATCACTTCAAATAAAACAGCTGAAAGAGCTGAGGCTGCAAACCTACAGTAAGGATACTAACTCAGATTTAGCATTTGCTTTCATTATGTTCTTTTTCTCAATTAAATATTGGCCTATGCATTTGAATACTAGAAGTGCTGAACTTTAACTTTATCTAATGTTTTGATTTTTATTTCATTGCTCTGGTAGCTTGGAAATTTTACTGCCTTCACAGCATGAATACATTGCTGAATCACAGAATTTTAAAAAATCCAGTGAAACTTCTACACGGTGGTATTGCTTTATTTTGTTTTCTTTCCAAAAGTTTTCCTGAAATTATATTTTTTTAAGTAATAACCATGGCATTTTTTTTGCCAGAAACTGTGGTTGACATCCAGCTTCCAATAAAACCTCCCATTGCAGACAACGGGTTCACTTAAGAACAGCAATGTTTGTATATAAACCACATAAAAAATGTTGTAAAATCATATTAGCCACATGATGACCTGACTAGTATGAGATACAATTGTAATTCAGGTTCATTTATGGTGATAGTTGAGGACTATCTATGCATTATGGATGCAAAAATGGCAAAACTTTCAGATTTCTAAACATAACAATAAATGTTATGAGATATAAAAGAAATGTATTTCATTATATAAATTATCAGCTTTGTATTTAACTCATACAGAAATTACTTTTATGATTGTAAATCAATATGTAAGCATAAACTACAATAATGTACAGGAGAAATGGAAAGACCAAAAAGTACATTATTTTTTCTGCTTCTCAAACAGGGGAACAAATATCAAAACCAATGCAAATTAGCACAAACTAATGTCATCAAAAACACAATAGAAAACAACAGTAATAAATAGACAATTCAAAAGCTTCAGCCAACTTTGCCTTAATCTGGTAAAACCAGATGTAAATACCCAGGATTTTAATATCCATTGAACAATGCATTGCAACTGGCTAATTGCATTAACCTTGAGAGAGAGTTTGTTAACAATTAGACCACCACTAGAGGCAAAAAAGAGATTTATTTTGCTTCCCACTCTGATGAGCCTTGGCAGAGAGAAAGGTCTGAAAGGGTTTATTGTACCAGTTGTGTTAGGTGCAGGATTCCTTCCTGTAATTTAGTTCCATGGCAATTAGGAAATTTAAAGAAATATCTTATGTCTAGAAATGCATTGACATCCAAAGCAGAGGCTACACAAATATTCCTATATATTTGAAATTACTTGGTCTTCATTTGCAACTGAGCAACCGTACTCTGAAAAGCTCCACTTTTCTGTTTTTCCAAAAAACCCCATATAATCAGGAAAAGTTTATAAAAGGCCCTCTGGAACCATCTTTATCAACTTTGCAGCTTTGAAATGTGTGGATTTCAGTTTCCAGAATTCTCCAGCCAGCCAGGCTCTAGAGCAGGGCTGTCAAACTCATAGCCCATGGGCCGGATGCATCACATGCTGGCCATGCTCATTCCCAATTTAGCAAAAGGGGGAAAATGTCCCAAAATATCATGTGACACTGATGTGACAATGCAAGTTTGACACCTCTGCTCTAGAGCCATGCAATAGTAGTCACTGAAAATCAACAGATACCTACAACATGTTCTTCCTTTCCAATAAAAAAAAAATCCTTTCCTCTTCCCCTCAATCTACAGTCCCCCCTCCCCCCTAATTAAAACATCTCTTTCGCTTAACATGCAGCATAAGAATTCTAAATGTTTGCTCTTTTTGCAATTCTTCCTGCACTTAAAATGGAAGATCAAGAACTGGAAGTAGGAATGAGTCAGACATACTCTCCAATGACTACAGAGACCAGGCCATGATAATAATTCTGTACAAACTAGTTAATTCTGAAGCTCTGCAGAGTGTTGCAAATGGAAATTTTCCAGTCTCAAAAATAAATAAAATAAATCACAACTGCATCAAAGAGAAGGCAAGGCAATCATGATGCAGAAGACATAGAGAAAGTATTAACTGTGTGCTCGGAGGCTGCATCCATTTTGCAAATGAACTGGCAACCAACAGTGCTCTTAGGTATTCATCCTAGAGAACTAAATGGCAATTATTTCTAAATTCAAACTTGATTAGAACTGAAGTGGGTATAAAAGAGTTACACACTGCCAATCAGGTCATGGCTGATTTAGAATTGCCCACAACTGCCTGTAGCCATAGCCACATAGCAATAGCAATAGCAATAGACTTATATACTGCTTCATGGATTGATGGACTTAACAACCTGGAGATGGGAGCAGCAGGCAAGTAGGCTGTCTGCTTAACCAAGATTAACTAAGGTTATTGTAATTATTACCTGCTTTTAAGGCTATTTTTCTATCATATCTTAGTCTTCAAATTTTTATTTTTATTTTAAAACACTTTACATTTTTGAAATTTTTGCAGTGTGATCACTAATCCACTTCTAGTTATATTTCAGCTACAGTTTAGCTGCATTTTTAATTTTTTTAAAAAATCCCGAGCTGGGCCTCAGTTGTAGGATGGTCTTTTTTGTTGTTGTTCTACAGAGCTTATTCCTTTAGCTGGAAGTCTAGCAATGCCTAGCTTCGATGTGATTTCTCTTATCTGATTTATTCTATTTTTATCCACTATTTTTATTATTTTATCATTTTTATTTACTCATGTTCCCTGCTATGTCGGGACGGCAGGATCCTCGGCATACTTGTGAGGAGCTCTGCCATTGTTTGCATTAGGACTCATTTCTTCTCCACTCCCGATTCCTTCTCCTCTGGATTTAGGACTTGTTTCAATGACTAGACTCTGTGCTATATTATATAGCTCCTCCTCTATTGTGCTCCTTAATATAATGAAGATGAGGAAAAGGAGCAGATCTCTCACTGACCTGGTTCCTCAACCTTCTCTGAAGCAATCCAAGATTGAGGACTTTGTTTCAGCTCGGCCTCTTGGTTTGAAAGCTCCTGCTCCCTTTTGTCTGGCTGCTGCTGGTTGTCACGAGCTTCTGACAGTTGAGGGCGTCGCCCCCCGAGTTGAGAACAAAGGCTTATCTAAAACTATGTCCCCCAACCAATCCTTAAATGAGCCCACCCTTACAGAACTTTTGGCTCAGCAATGTTTCTTGGTCATAGAAACTACAGCAAGCATTCAGCTCCAGCTGGATAAAATATTAAGTAATTTAAGCTACTTAGTTTCCTGGACCACTAGTGGGTACCCTGGATTGACTACTTAGCAGCCTAATGGGGTGGCAGGGTTCTCCCTGCCAAGCCTCAGTAAAAGCACTGGCCAATATAATCCTACCAATAGTTCCAACTTTACATCTTTTGACGCAAACAGTCACCTGGTTTTCCAGTCAAAACAGGTGGCCCTCATCATTAATCCCATTAATGGCAATTTACCTCACTGGGGTTCAACACAGCTGGCGAGGGGCCATATATTACAGTTATTGGGGCTAAAAGCTGATGATTTGAAGAAGGTTGAACTTTTACCCTCTCCTGAACACTGCACTAGAGTGCTACTCAGTTTTGAGAACTCTAACACCCCAAAACTATTTTTCAGAAGAGGATCCCTGTTAAGATCCTTTGGCATTCTGCCAAGAAGAGTCTTCAAAGATATGTCAATTAAGCCACTCTTGAGTAATCAACAATCTGTAAGTGGCAGGAGATTTATTTCCCCCAAAAGATCCTCAGCAGCACATATTAATGTGCCAACCTTGAATGCCATCTTGGATACTACATCACGTACTAATGATACCTATTCCCACAAAACCTTTAGTTGGTGTCCTCTCAGATGGTAGCCTGATTGTTTTTCCTACAACCGGTCAAATTAACTGCCTGCAGCGAGTAACATCTTAACAGGAAGCTTCCCTTGACTTGATCAGCTGGGAAGAAATGATCCCAAAGGAAGCAACACCAGCCCAGGGCACCCATGGTTCCTTTGTAAATAGCCCCCAGGTCAGTGCCTCTGGGATTCCAACTATTTATGAGACTGACTTATGTCAAGACAATTTCTGGAACCAGGAGGAGACAAAGCTCTTCAACTCCTTTTGTGCACTTCCACAATCAGAAAGGGCCCAAATCATAAAGCATCTGGATGCAGTTAAATCCAAGCTCTGGAGTCTTTCACTACCTGATAAGGATTCCCTTGGACTCCAGGGAGTCTATACTGATTTACCAATGGAAGCTTCCTTGGCGCTTTCTCCAGAATGTCTAATTAGTAAATTTGAAGATCCAGGGCTACTTCAAACTCCATCTGTTGATGCTGCTGAGTACATGCCCTTACATCCCTATGAACAAGGTTCGCCTCCCCTCCTTCCTTCCCTGCCTTTGCCTCCTAACCTGCAACTTAACAACGGGTATATCTTTTCAGATACGAAGGGTGCTCTGGAATAAACAATCACACAGAATGAATATTAAATCTGGCAACCCACCCCCCTGCACACTTAAGTGCCTTTCATGGAACATAGCAGGTTGGGGGAGAAGGTGTGATACCACAGAATTTGCCAACTATATTCACTCATTTGATGTGGTCCTGCTTCAGGAGACCTGGGCATGCAATAAGATATCCCTTACAGGGTTTACAGTCATTTCCTTGGCCGCCACCAGACAATCTATGACAGGAAGGCCTAAGGGTGGTCTCGCTTGCTTGGTCTCTGCTGCTTTGAAAGTAGAGACAGTGGAGCTGCCCCCCTGTGGCTCTTTAGCGATGGTGCTCCTAATTAAGAGAGGATGCAGCAAACTGTTAGTGTTCGATGTTTATCTTCCCCCGACGATGAGGCAAGCTGATATTAAGGCTCAATGGGGCATGCTGGAGAATTACATTACTTGTAGGGAAACTAAATTCCCAGCACTGTACATCCTTATAGGGGGTGACTTTAATGCCTGATTGGGAGTCCAAGTTCCTCCATCAATTGAGGCACTCGACTCCCAAGAAACCCTCCAGGACATAGGACACCTGATTTCAGCCAGACATTCTAAGGATGAATTAACAAATTTTGCTGGCATTCAGTTAGACCTTTTAGCAGCCCAACACAATAAGATAAGTCTTAATGGGTGTACCCAAAGGTGATCTAGCTGCTGAGTTTATTTTTAGTTCCTCTTGTGGGAATAGTGTTATTGATTTTATGCTGGTATCTCAGCCTCTTAGAAAGGCAGTCCATACTTTTTATGTGGACTGCCTTACAGAGAGCAACCACTACCCCCTGGTTACAATCATTGGGCTTTCCTCAAATATACATCTCCCTAGGGGTCCCCAGATATTAGATCCCGATGTGGCCTTGTATAAAAAGAGGATCAAACGGTCCTCCAATACTGAAAGAAAATTTCACTCCTTTTTATCATCTTCGGAGTGTCCCAGCTGATATAATCAGGCCCTAACAAGTAGTGGGCCAGGGATAATCTCAGCCTTTGAATCACAAATTAATAGTGTAAAGCCCATGTCACACTGCACCAACGGATGGAAAGAGGATGTAAAACGGAGAGAAACACTTGCCATCCATTGGTTAACACGATTCATCCATTCTGTACTCACTGCCTCCATTTTTCATCCTCTCTATCCGTCCAGCATCCATCGACTAAGGTTCCATCCGCTCAAAAAGTTTTGAGCTGCTCAAAACTTTTTGAGTGGAAAATGTATCTAACGCATCCATTCTGCATCTGCAACGCATATGGGGAACATCCATTCTACATCTGTCATCATCCGTTACGCGTCCGCTATATCCGCTAGGCATCCACTGTGCATCTGTGCAACTCAAATCCGCTCCAGCGGAAAATGGACACAGGGAGGAAGCGAAACGGATGCAGAACAGATGCGCAACATTAGTAGCATGGACGGAGAAAGGATGAAAACGGATGAAGCAGGCAAAGAAAGCATTTAAAACAGAAAAAACGTTCGCAGAGGGGACCTATCTTGGATATTAAGGATGTCTAGAGGATGCAAAAGGACACCTAGTGGAAAACCTATATTGCCTATAAAAAGGGGGAGGAACTCACCTGGATCTCACTTTCAGAACAGCAGCCAAGCTGTGCAGACCTCTGCAGCCTTCATCTGGCTCTTGCTCTTCCACAGCATCCATTGATGTCCACCATGGATCATAACACAGTCCTTTTGGTAGCCACCATCATTCTGCAACAGTGTGAAGCCATCTACAGGCTCTTTCAACTGTTCTACAGGAAGAAAAGGAGGCAGCCAAGAAGTGTCTGGGTCCGAAGATGGATCAGGAGAAGAGCAGAGTATGGACTGTACAACAAGCAGATGGTGGAGCTGAGGAACGCAGACCCTCATGCATTCCAGAAATACATGAGGATGCCTCCAGCCATGTTTGATGAAGTTGTGGAGTGGCTGAGACCCAGGTTGACCAAGGCAAACACCAGCTTCTGGCCCAGCCTGGACCCTGGGCTGAAGATGGCACTGAATCTGTGCCACCTGGCCTCAGGGACCACCTACAGGAGCATGCAGTATGGCTGGATGGTGCCACACAACACCATCAGCATTGTGATCAGAGAAGTGGTGCAGGCCATCATCGAAGAATACCTGGAGGAGCTCTTCCAGTGCCCCTCCACTGAAGAAGGCTGAAAGAAAGTTGCAGAGCAGTGGTATCAGAAGTGGAACTTCCCCCACACTGTTGGAGCCATAGATGGAAAGCATGTGGCCTGCAAAGCTCCAGCCAAGTCGGGGTCCACTTATTTCAACTACAAGGGCTTCTTCAGCATCATCCTCTTCGCCATGGTCGATGCTGACTACAAGTTCATGTACATTGATGCTTCAGGCAACGGGTCAGCTTCAGATGCCCAGGTATACAATGCCAGTGACCTCAAGGAGGGGCTGGAATACAACCTCATCATGGGCTTCCCAGATCCAGACCCCCTGCCCAACGACATGCAAGATGTGCCCTACTTCATCGTGGGGGATGACACCTTCTCCCTCACAACCTACCTCATGAAGCCCTACACTTCCAGACTCCTCACCCGTGAAGAGAGGATCTTCAACTACAGGCTGTCCAGGGCAAGGCGGGTGATGGAGAACGCCTTTGGCATCCTGGCCAACAGGTTCCAGGAACTTCTCACCACCATGCAGTATCGCCCAGAGACTGTCAGGAGGATCATGGAAGCTTGCTGCATCCTGCACAATCTCATGCGCACCCGCTACCCAGTGTTGCAGAACAGGCTCATGGACCTCCAACAAGGCAATGGGAACATGGAGCCTGGGAAATGGAGGCAAGGGCGAAACCTGATAGACACTAAGGATGTGCAAGGCCCCAACAGAGCTTCACGTGAAGGGAAGAAGCAGCACAACCTCCTGAGACACTGGTGCAACTCGCTAGCTGGAGCAGTGGAGTGGCAAGACAGGATGATAGATGATTAATGGATGCTTCCTTCAGCCTGTCTCATCACACTGATGAGATTGGGCCATGTATGTTGGGTGGGCCTACAATGAACAGGGCATTAATAAACTCTTAATAAAGAGTTGTGTTTCTATTGACATGTGTGGATGATTGATTACATTATTATTGATAATAAAGGGCCATAGGTGTGGCACCTGGGAAGGTGGACCATACAGTCCCACTATGCTTACACTGGAGGTTTATCTATCCCACAGCTATTACCCATCCCAAAGGTATCCCTGCCCATCCCACAGGTATCCCTGCCCATCCCACAGCTGTTACCCATTCCACTGCTATCCTTACCCATCCCACAAGCATGCAAAGGCTTAAACCATTTCTAAAAGTTTCCACCAAGACTTTATTGACAAAAATAAATGAAGCAAGTATGTGAAGCAAAGATAATCTTTATTAATAACAAGCTGTGAAAGAAAAATGACCTAAGTCAAGTGTCCAAAGCAAAAATAAAGTCAACAGGTAGCCACCCAGTCTCTGGCATTCTTCTTGGTCACTCTGACGCGTGCCCAGTCTCAGGGGTGAAGGGTCCAGATGCTGTGGAGGTGGCTGCTCCTGGAGTGCTGGTCTGCGGTGCCACTTGGGTGCCTGACCCTGAGAGGACAACAGGGGATGGTGTGTTGAGGAAGCTCTCAGACAGCTGGCTCAGCCCCGTGATGTTGAGAGAGTCCCTTCCTCCATGACATGGGGTGTCAGCCCCAGTACCAATGACAGATGTACTGAGGCCGGGGTTGGCTGTGGGGTAGAGGAAGGAGCAGTGTAGTGGGGCTGTCTAGTCTGCATCTGGGTGAGGACTGGCGTCGGTGGCATCGGTGTTTTGGGTGGCATCTGTGTTGTGGCTGGCATCGGTGTCGTGGCATCAGTGGCACCGGTGGTGTCCGATGTACCTGTGCCTGGACTGGAAAAGGCTGCCTGTGCTGCTGGACCTCCTGGTAGCTGTAGTCTTGGTAGGGGAGGGCCTGTGAAAAGCCTTGGAAGGGCAGTGACATCACCTGGGGTGGAGGAGCAGGCCTGGACTGGATGGGAGCAGTTCATCTTGGTCTGGAGGGTTGTGAAGAAGATCGGTGATCCTGTCCTTCACCACCTGTTACTGAGGTTCCGCCATGTTCATGAGGGTCTGGTTGACGTAGGTGAGGAAGGGCTTGCGGTTGGAGGATGGGGCATCGGTGTGTACCACCTGAGAGAGGAGATCTACGCCGCTCCTGATGGTGTCTCTTATCTCCAGCAGGACAGTGTGGCTCTGCCCCTCTGGTCTGCCTCTCCGCCTTTCTGTGGAGGTGGAGCTGGGGGTGGATGCGGGTTGGGCTGTGGTGGAAATGCCATTTCCTTTCTCCCACTGCATCAGGGGGTCCTCCACGCACTCCGCCAGGGGTAGTACAGCTGTCGGGGGGGTCTCCATCGTGGCACGCTCCACAGATACCTGCCTGGACACAGGAGCTGACTGTTTGCCAGAAGAGGACTGGCTCTCAGCAGGCTGCCTGAGAGAAAGGGTTGTGAGAGGGGCTGCTCCTCGGTGGCGGATCTCACCCTCGAAGAAGCTGCACTTGGCCATCACATAGGTCTCCCGGTCTGTCAGCTTGACCGTGGCCTGGCCAGATTTCTTGAGGTGCAGCTTCCCGTACCAGGTATGCATGTGCTTCCAGCAGCTGAGGAGCACCTCCAAAGTGTAGCCCAGGTTCTCTGCCTTCTCTCTCCAAGCAGCCTGCTTCCTCTTGGTGTCTCGATAGAGCCTGTGTCCCTTTCTGCCAAAGATATTCATTCTCCCTTAGCCACTCCAGCACCTCCTCCTCATGTTTCACTTCGATTGTGTATTGCCTCCTCTCCCGTTCACACGTCTGCCTCTTCCTCCCTTTGGCAGGGCCATATGGGCCCTCATCAGAAGGGCTTCGAGGTTGTAGGGGCTGCTCTTCCACACCACCACCACCAGCAGCAGCAGCAGCAACAACAGTAGCAGCAAAAGCAGGATCAGCAGGACCACCAGCAGCAGCAGCACCAGCAGCACCAGGAGCAGCAGCAGCAGCAGCAGGACCAGGAGCACGAGCACCTGCTTGCGAGCTGCTTTCCTTTATATCCGCGGGGCTGATGCAATGCATCTTCCCCGCATGTGCAGTGAACTCTAGGCATCCGCTAGGCATCCGCTAGGCTTCCGCTCTGCATCTGCTCTTTCCATTCCGCGTCCACTTTGCTGTGCTCCCCCGGAAGCCTTGCGGATGTGCCATCCGCTCCCATCCGCTTCCATCCACTAGACTTCTGTGGAGCATCTGCTTTCCATCCGCCCTACGTCCTTCCCCTTTCCATGTTGTGCGCTCTGGTTTTGCAAATTCGGGGCACTTTTGAGAGCGGATAACAATGGATGGAACATTTTGCTCATCCGCTCTGTCCTTTTTACAAACGTTTTGCATCCGTCGGCCAGTGTGACAGGGCCTTTAAAAGGGAGCTTGGAGCTGTCCGTAGGCTGAGTGGTCCATATCATTCAAGAAGTAATTTTTGGTTTGATAAAGAGTGTATTATGCTCTGGAACCAGATTAATCGGGTTTACATGCTCTTTCATAATCGAGGGGATAAATGCCCACCAGAGGACAACTATCGCTTGAAGTGGGAGTATAAAGGACTAATTGCTAAGAAAAAAAAAGCTAAAGAGAGAGAGAAGTGGGATCTACTTCTCTCTATCCAGCAGAAGAACACTCAATTATTTTGGCAAATTGTTGCCAGCTCCTTGCCGGGTCATCAAGAACTCCCTCTCTGCTGTATTTCCAACAAAGATTGGGAAAACCACTTCTTGGCAATTTTCCAGGCATCAACAAGTTTGACTGTGCTTGGGCCACAGCTGCCTTCTGCAGTTCCTGACTGGCAACCCATGATTCATGCTGAGATTACCAAGTTTATCTCCAAACTCAAATCAGGCAAAACCCCTGGTCCTGATGCTATACCCCCTGTTCTGCTAAAATCTAATCCCGAGTGGTGGATTCCTCTCTTAGCAAGACTCTTCACGCATATCAATACCTCTGGCAGGATCCCTACTTCCTGGAGCTTAGCTATTATTGTTCCAGTTTTTAAATGAGGAAATAGGAACAATCCAGCCGACTATCGCCCCATAAAACTGTTCTCCATCATTGGAAAATTGTATGCTAAATATCTCCAATGTAGACTCCTCACTTGCGTTGAGGAGTCCAATATTATAGGTGCTGAACAGATTGGGTTTGAAGCGGGCTATGCCACACTGGACCACTGCTTTATCTTAGTGCACCTGGTCAATAAATATACTGCCATACCAGGTGGCAAACCTTTTACTGCTTTTATTGACCTAAAGTCATCATTTGAATCAATCCCTAGGGGTCTGTTGTGGTCAAAACTGCTCAAAAGTTCTATCAATAGACATCTTCTGTTCCTAATTAGATCCTTGTATAACCAGGCCTCTCGTCAGGTCAGGTGTGGTTTGCAGGGACAACTTTCTAATCCTATCCGATTAAGAATGGAGTAAGGCAGGGTTGTGTTCTGACTCCTCTTGTTTAATTTATTCTTATCCGACTTGGCCTTTCACATTGGATGTATTGAGTCCCACGCCCCAAAGCTTTCAACTACGAAGATCCTGTTTCTCCTTTATGATGATGATGCAACCCTCCTTTCGTTGTCAAGGCCAGGTCTGAAAAGATTACTTTCTGCATTTGGGTCTTACTGTGCTGAGAACCATTTGTCCATTAATTATGACAAATTCAAAGTATTGGTGGACATTGACTTGCAATATCTATGAGCCAGAGCCAACAAAACTTGCTCCCCTCAGCCAATTTTCAGCCAATTTAAATTAATTAGTCCCAGTTTAATTACGGACTGAAGATGGCTTCCTATTTTTACACTCTTAACCATTCCCAAGTATAGTAGAGCTTTCTTTCTAGCACGCTTTAATGTCTTACCCTCAGCACTACTGGATAGGTGATTTTAGAGGCTCCCAATTAACAAGCGGCTATGCCCCTGTAACAGAGCTGAGTTTGAAACTGTGGAGCATGTCCTTTTATATTGCCCTATGTATAATGCAAGCAGATCTAAGTTACTGTCTCTCCTTGAAACAGACCCTTCTAGACCCAATGTTAGTAATTTGTTCTTGTATTGTCTAGGGGATGGCTCCTCATACATTACTTCTCAGGTTTCCAATTTTTTTTAAAGAGCTGTAACCATCAGAGGAGAACACTGTAATTTCCCGTAGTCAAGTTTTTGGTGACCAATTGTTCATAATTAATTTGCCCATGTTTTTCTTTTGTTGTACTTGTGTTTTGGTCTGTGACCACAAATAAAGTATTATTATTATTGTTATTGTTATTATTGTTATTATTTACTGCTTCCTGATGCTTTATAGCCCTCTCTAAACAGTTTCAAAGTCAGCATATTGTGCCCAACAATCTGGGTCCTCCCTTTACCGAACTTGGAAGGGTGAAAGGCTGAGTCACTCTTGAGCCAAAGAGAATCGAATTGCAGTCAGTCAGCAAAATTAGCTTGCTGTACTGCATTCTAACCACTATGCCACCATAGCTCTTACATACCTATTTTGCAAAGGGGTTGATGGGTAAGTGGGGTTGCGGATGGCTGTAAATGGGCAAACATCTCCCAAATCCTAACTGTAGGCTATGCGGAGGTGCATGCACTGTGTGCTGATTGGTTTATCAGCTTCCTGCTGGGAGGTGGGGAAACACAAGGCACATTCAAACAAGAAATCTTAAAATTCACTGGCACATAAAATGAACACCTATGCAATAGTCCCTAAATAACAGTCACATACGTTCTCTCACTGGCAATGCCAGAGACTCATCACTTCAGACTTTCAAGAAGAAACTGGACTGCCGTTTGTCAGAAATGGTGTAGGGTCTCCCGCTTGGGCATGGGTTTGGACTAGATGACCTAGAAAGTCCCTTCCAACTCTGATTATCTGTTATTTGTCTGCATTAGTCTTCATTTGGAGGGACATGGAGAAACTGGGGCGTCACATTTGGAGACTTGTCAATTTTTAGTTTTAAAAAGATCCATATATTTTTTTTTTTGCATCATATTTACAATTTCATCTGGACCTTTCAAAGGGCTTCCAGTTTTGTAAATTTATTATATATAATTCTTATTTAGCCATTTTTCCCTTTTAAAAGCATTTAAATTATATGGCAATCAAATATTTCTTACCTTTTGGCAATTCTTTTCTACACTGATTTGCTGAAAACCATGTTCTTTTACTTTATGACAATTGGGATGTCCAATGTATTTTTCTCAGAATTAAAGGTATGTTTAACTAGACCACTCTGTTGCCATAGCAGCCAGTACTTTACAAGTACTACCATAATGTACCATGTTTGCACTGTTTTATTACTTGAACTATTGCATAAGCATTTTTTGCAATTTACAGTGAAGCAATGCTTTCAAATAAATCATTTTGTATTGATTAAAAAAGTTGAATAAGAATAATACATATTTACTTGGTTACTTGATAGATTTTTGGAAAAACTTCAGGCTTTCTTGTTCAACCATAAGTGTATGTTTATGTAATTAACAGGACATTCCATAATTATTAAAAGGATCTGACATTAATCAGAAGAGCTTTGCAAAATATTTGGAAGAGGTGCTTTCCAAACTGCACTTTGTCAGCTACTGAATGCTTGACCAGCTGTTCCAAATATCTTCTCTATCTATCTGCATATGTGTGGGCAGATAGAGATTCTTTCCTTCAAGAGATTCCCAAAGAAGCACTCTTCTGAATGCTTTGCACTAACTATTTATTGTATATGAAATCAGCCATTTTCAGGGTTAGAAAAACACTTCTTCAGAAAAGACTTAAATGAATAATTGATTATGATGTTAACAAAACTTATTTCATTTTCTGTGATGTTGTTCCCCATGTATTGTAAAGGACAGCATCAGCAATGAATAGTTCGGGAAAAATCCAGTGTTATGGTCTACTCTCTTAGTCTTTATTCTTTGAGGATTTCCATACTAGCAATGTATGCTCTCATTTAGCTATTGGTGACTAAAGTAACAAGCTTCATATCACCCAAAATAGAAAGTCTTCTATTTTGTCAATAAACATCCAAAGAAGTTAACCCAAATGTGATGAATGCCTTTTTTTAACTGAATACTCTTTGTTCCTTTATACATATCAGAAAACATGTCACTATGAAACTGGCCATTCCATTTCCTTTTGTAACAGACAAGATATCCCTATCTATTATCTATTTATCCATCCATCCATCCATTTATTTAAAATTATATGCCACCCATGTGAAAAGCAAATCTTTATTTTGTAATTTATTTATTAGACGTTTAACCTGGGACAATCTTCTGATTCTTGACAGTTTACAAAAATAAAAATATCCACAGTATAAATGCCAAAATATTGAACCCCATCAAAACATTGCCATTAGATTCAAATTAAAATAATGTCCCAAGAGCAATGATGGTGTTATTTTAATCAACAACCCTCTGGAAAAACCATGAACAGCTTCTCCAATCATATATGCATTGTTAGATACATAGTGTCTTTACTTTATTATCTCATCAACTATTCTGTTTCATTATATTTTTTAACATGGCTCCAAAACTTCTGTGGCACTTTGCATATTTTTTCCTACAAACAATTGTCACATCTCCTTTCTTTATTTCCACTTTCTATTCATGTTGGGAGATCAAGCAATCAAATATCTTTCATACTAGACTCATGTTTTCCTCTGGCGATTCTACTTTCCTTCTAGTTTAAAATTAGATTGATTACATTTTCATTGTCCAGTATAAATCCATCAACTATGATCTCCAAGATTAGATTCCGTATTTCAGATTTATCGTACCTTTTTTTACTTTCCTAGGTATACATATCAAGAACTTTTCTTTCTTTCATTTTACTTTCACTCATTAATTAATGCTCTTTACCATTTAATCCTCTTACATTCTAAGTGAAATATCTCTGTATTACATGATTATCACTAATTGGACCCATACCTATTTATCTCTGCCACCCATTGTCAATTGAGATTTTCACAGAATAAATAACACAGAAAATTTGTAGACTAGGTAACAAGTCTGAATTATGCCAATGCCAAAAATAGTACAAGTCCCTGTATTATGGATAGTGGCCAGTATGTCAAAAACACAACCAAAGATAAGTTTTATTCTGAAGTTCTTTTGTGCAGGCAAGGATCTGTAATATAGAGACTGTCCTGGAAGGCAACATACCGTCGCAGCCCAATGACATGGAGATATATCTATTATATGACATACCCTCAACCCTTGTAATAATTTTCAGTTACAAAGTAATTTGAAGCTAGAACACTTAAGAGGCGCCACTATCAAAAGTATCTGCTATATTGGGGCAAGGTTGCCTTTATCACCTTTTTCGCTTCACCTTTTAGCTAGCTTGAATTTTAAAGAAAACAAAATTGATGAGCATCCCTGAAGTGAAGCAATACCATTGTATTTTAATGTTCAATGGAGTTACACAAAAATGAGCCTCTCAATAGGCTATAAAACAATAGTATGTTCTGCCACATTCAAGAACAAAACAGATATATTTGTTCCTCAGAGTAAAAAATGCAGAGTAATGATTCATCTGGAGTCTAGTCACAATCCAGTGGACTGATTTTAAGAAGTTTTCTTTATTCTAATGTGTACAATGGTGCAACAACTCTATTAAGTATGGTACATGAACAATCTTTGATGCTGAAGTCTACAAAAAGAAATTACAGACAGGTTCCTAGAGATCGCCATTGGTGGTAAGGGTTCCAAGGTACAAATATAATGCTACATAAGAGCAGAAGTAATATTACAAAGAAGGTTTTGTTGTTTTAAGCGAAATTGAATTATACGATTGCTTGTGCAAAAGTGTTGAAAAAGTTTTTGTGCTGCCTTGCTTAGAACAGTGTTAAAACAGCAGTATAACATTGACAAGGTTACCTAAGGCTCAAAGTAAGTCAGCATGCTTTGTATGCATATTAATGGATAATGATTAACACTAGACCATTTTTAGCATATTCTTATAATTTCAGGCTTTAATATTTTTCTCCAGCTTTCACCTATATGTGCGTGAGAAGAGTTCAGCACTATTTAAGGATTCTTTTCTAACCTCCTATGGGCAACTTGACACATTTACAAATGGCATTTTTTAATTCCATTCCATCTGTGAAATTCACCAGTCTTCTGAAGACTCATCTATTAAATCAGCTGTTAATATCTTTTTATGTGTACTGTTGTCTTTTGAAGCACAGTTATCAATATGGCAGAAGTATTTTTTGATGATAGCACCTTGCCCCAGTAGTTTATTCCTTCTCCTTACTTCTGATTCTTTGATAGTTAAAGGAATTTCTTTTTAAACAAGTATTTGACTGTATTTTGCTTAATTTTGTTTTTACAGATTGTTTTTATATTTCTCTTTTCTACAGCTTTTAGCTTGCTATAGCGGTGTTTCAGGAACCAGTCACAGCTTTATCAGAGGTCATAGTTTTTCTCTTTTTTATAGAGCTTGTATCTTGAACAATTCAGGAGGGATTATTTATTATTTTTGCAGAGGAAAAGCACACTAAATATTTAAATTAAATCATTAACAAAATATTCTATATTAAGCTAATTCATCCCTAACAATATAAAAACCTAGCTAAATATGTTTACAGAACCTCTTGTGGCATATTAGATGGTCTATTCTTCACTCTTCCTCTGTTTTATAATAACAATTGTTTTTTAATCAAAGATATTGATGAATTGATTTGATCAGATTTATGCCAGCTGTAATTAACTGAACTCTAAGAAGTCTGTTGAGATTCTCAGTCATTTAGGTCATGGTTGTCCCAATGGTGCTTTTTCAGCAGGCAACTAGACTTTCTTGTTACTGTTATTTTTTAAGATGTTTTGCTTCTTATCCAATAAGCTTTTTCAGTTGTCACAGGATAGTGGGTAATAGAAGAATTTATATTCCTTGCAAACGGCTGGTCATTTGCATCATTTTAGAGGATCATTAAAGCACTTGGAGGTTTATCTGTATCCTCAGGGTCACCTGAGTAGTACTCCTGATTCCTGTAGTCTGCAATTTTTTTCCTCTGTAAATCCATTCCTACCATTCAAAGGGTGTCCATCCCAAATTGCATAGCTAAAAGTCAATAGAGATTCTCAGTCATCCAGGTCATGGATTCTAAGAACTTTCATGTACACAATAAAAGTACAGTTAAAATAGCCACAGTCATAATAAAAATAAACATCAAAGATTTGTAAACCAAACTATGTCTCAAACAACCATCAATATAAATCTTCCATAAGCTTTTAGCAGATTGTGGAGACCTAACAATGAAAAGGCAGGAACATTTTCTATAGAAATGCTATTCCACAAGATAGTATTTTCCAAGGAGTCTTCAGTGGTCATGAAGTCAGGGAGATTGAAGAGTGTAGAAACCATTTTTTCAAAATGACTGTACCTATCTTGGGGAATAGCTTCTCTCGGGTGGAGATGATGTTCCTAAAAGTCAATTACCAGCACTTTGTATTACATTTGGGAAGCCAATAAAAAGCCAATGCAGGGTCTGAAGCCCAATATAATATGCCCATGAGTTTCAGCCAGTAATTGGATTGTTCTGTAATAGACAAGCATAAGCTATTAATGTAAGATCTCCCTGCTTCAAGTAATGCCACAACTGATATACCTAGCCAGAGCAGGGTAAAGGTTCTTATGGTTATGATCTCTACTGCCAATATGGCAGTAACAATTAATCCATAAAGATCTTCAATTCCAGATGTGCCATCCTGCTGAAAAACCACACTAGAGTTGTGCCAAAACACAATTAGCTATCCCATCTCATTTAGCTTCAGCTAATTTTATCCCATCTAGACCCTGTGTCAAGATGTCGATAGTATCTCCTGAGCGAGAACAATGTTATACAGCAGGGAAGTGGGTCCAAACCTTACTAAAACTAACCTTACTAAATATCTTAGGTTAAAATTGCCCAGTAAGAAATTAGGACTAAAGTTTTTAGGATGTTTCCCCATAACGAAAGTGATTAATCCAGTAACTGTCCAACTCAGCCTCCTTTTAATACTAGGGTGTACACTTTGTCTGAAGGTACTTGGGTAAAAAGTTGGGATGTAAAAGCAGATACACTAGTGAAGCAGTTTCATGATAAATTTACAGACAAACCAAAAGGCCCTCTTGGGGGGGAGGAGGAGAGGTGGTTAAATTGTATTTTTGATGACAAAATTAACCCCCTGTTTTTTCTCATTCCAGGACTGATTTTCTCCTGGGGGTGGGGAAGCCTGTCAGTCTTGGAAGCCATTTTTACTTAGAAGCTTTGAAGCTGCCACATTTAATGCCTGCAAATTTGGGAGAGAGGATTTCATAGTGAGTGATTAGACTCAACAACATTCTTTCTCAGAGAGTCAAGGACAAGGTACCCTGCACCTGGAAAGGAGTATCTGGAGGAATATCTCCATTTGGAACAACGATTCGATTGGGCCATGTGATGGATTGATGGGTGTGGGGGATGGATCTTTGATTTTCTTTTAGAAAGGGGAATCCCAGAACTCTCAGATTTGGGTTTTCCCAGATGTGCCAATATGACAACTCATAAAACGGAACTTTGAGAAAATGCTTGTCTTGGAATTTATTACTTTGGAGTTGATTAGTTGGAAAGTTGGCAAGCAGCTGACAATCCAATCTTTCCTCCTTTGTTATAGCCAATTGGAAGTACCTTCCAAGAAAGGAGTTTAAAATAACACCTCTAGAATATTATCAATGATCTTAAAGGATGCTGACATATCTGTCAGAATCAGGGTACACTTTCCCACATCAACATTCTGATTAAGGTCAACAAAACTTATTACCAGTGCCATTTTCTACCATGCTCAGGCTGGAATCCTGACAAAAAAACTGAGATTACCTAGGATAAATTCATTATGACCATTTATGGAAGACGTAAACACAGAAATTCTTCCTGACCCAGCCTTCAGATAATAGAAATGAAAGTTACCTAAAAGGCAAACTGTTTCCTACACCAGTTCAGAAACCAGGCCAAGCAGCTGAGGAAATGAACCTGCCAGTGAATGGGGCACTAACTACACCAAAAGGATTCCCAGCTTTTGAGAGAGCAATATCATAAACCTTGTTCAACTAGCTCTGAGTAACACATGACCAACCTTGTCATTTTGATTTTTTATTTTGGTATGTAATATTTTGCAATGCTAATTCTAGCATATTTCATGCAACTCTGAAAAAGTAACACTTTTTTATGTTTACATTCCCTTGTCAGTAATTACTCTTTCTTTTTAATAGTTTGTTTTATTTTTGTAAAATTGTTTTGCATTTATACATCAGAAAATAGATTTTAGTATTTGAAGTAGTGTAAATTAAAAATTAATAAGGGCATATAGAAAAAGTCTTTGCAGTTTTAAAATATTTTTTTCCTTTCCATTAATTTTGATCTTTGTAAAATATTTGGGATCATTAGAATAGAAAAAAGCATTAAGAGACAACACTGTCAAATACCTAGCTCATTTCTCTCTTTTAGATACATTGATATAGGACTACAGCTTAAACTTGTAAATTATATTTTAGAGTTTCTGTTGAAACACAAAAGGCAGTGTAAATTTTATATGATCAGTGATGCTATAAATCTTTTGGAAATTAAAAAGTCAATAATATATGGTATAAATGCAAGACTAAGTAAAAACAATTGACTGATTGATAATCAATAAACTTTTCCAATTAAATCAATGTAAATTTTCTCCTTGATGATCTGTGCCTACCTTGTCCTTCAAGTCTTCCAATACACCCATCATTAATAAAACTGAGTCCACATTGCTGTTGGTAGTCATTCTCTTCTCTTTCATACATCTTTTCCAGGTATTAAAGGATTTCTGGAGTACTAGGCTTTTGCATAATGTATCAAAAGTAGGATAATTTGAGTCACAAGTGAAAACTGTTGGTTGTTTGATTAAATGATCCCACTGATTCAATGATCCATCATTTTATTTCCTTGGCTGGCCATTGTATTTTCAGGAACATTCTCCAATACCCAGGTTCAAACATGTCATTGCTCCTCCCACCCTTCTTCTTTAAAGAATAGTTTTTACTTCTATCACAGGCAAATTGCATGATTATAACTTACGTTACTGCTTTCTAGGCAAAAGTTAGTCATCATTTTGTACTTAACTTTTCAGAAGGGGAAAGAGCCCCACAGGGGAAAACATGGAAGTGGATATACTATATATATACTAACTGCATTTTTTTCAACATCCCTCTCTTTGAGATGGATTGTGATTGTCAAAATTTCTTTGTTTTTGTTTTGTTTTAAAGCTAATTTAGGATGTTCTTCATATCACCAGAAAGTACAGTAGAGATTTTTTTTTCAGTCATGTTGCCAAAAATTAATGTTAAAGTCAGGGGGTAAACTAAATAAAGAAGACCAAGGGACCTATGGAGCTGATTGCCAATCCCCAAATTACACTATTAAGGAAGTTCACTAGGTAATTTGCAGAGAAGGCAGAAAATATTGTGAAAATAAAAGGAAATCCTGCTTCTTTGTAAATAATACACTAGGAAGTATCCAAGCCATGTATGGGTGGTGGTGGTGAACCATTATTTTTCTTAATGAGATCATATCTTGTACCAACAACACTTCATTTCACAAAGCAGAAGAAATATGCTTGAACCAGTAATTTTAAGTTTTTTATGGCAGGAAAAAGGAACCTACCCAAGTCAATTAAATAGATAACACTTTTCTCAAAATATCAATATAAAGGATTGTAGAGCACTACTGAAATAATTTGGAGCTCAGAAGCATGCAAATATAACACCTGTCTGCAACTATTTAAAGCAGATTATACACACTTACATAAAGACGTTGATTTTTGGAGAAATCTACTCCACATTTATGGCTGTATTTTCTCTGAAACCATGACACTAATTCATCCAAGTCATGTTTGAAAGACTTGTACTGAACACACCAATTCCTGAATTGGAGTTGAATAGCTGTTGAGAGAAGATTTACAGCTACTAGATTTACAGTTTAATGTGAATGTTAATACCTAGATTTGTTCACTATACAAACAAAAAACAAAAAAAAACCCACCCTAGAAACTAAGGATTAAACTATGGCTATATATTTCCTAATGTAAGGGCCAAAACCAAAATGACACATGACAGCTCTTACAAGCTAAATTCTGAATTGTTTCATACCTATCGGCAAAATCTTGCCAGGCTGAAGTGTCTACATCTACAGTATACTATGACCACGATTAGGGAGGGACTGTCTTCACCCTCTTTCTCTCATACATACTCTCTGGGCAGAGCTTCTTCTTACTTCTCTGGAATGTGGCCCTTCCTCCTGTCAATCTACCTTATCAGTATATTCCATCATACCTTATAATGCTGACAACAGTTGGTCAGGTTGTTAAGGCCTCACTCTAGCACTAGAATAAAATGGCCAATTAGTTAGTTAAGTTAGCCCATGAATAAGATGAATAAGGACTATTATAGTCCTAGATCTTGTACTAATTTTTCAGGCCTTCCCAGACATTGTATCAAAATTAATTTGATAGACAAAATTGAGTATGTTTATCATCATCAATTTTTTTGATGCTGATAGACATACACAAGGAACTATGGTAGAATACATGTAGTACTCAGTGATTTAACAATCAGTGACTTAAAGACCATTTAAAATTACCACAGCATCATAAATTTTGCTTTACAGCTGAAAAGAACTTCTGACTGTTGTAAAATGTTGTGCCCCACCAACCATAATCACATGATCAGATATTGGATGTTTGACAATTGGCTTGCAGAATCCTGTGATCACAATTTGTGATGGTCTTTTGCCATTTTCTGGTTGTAGCAGTGTTGTTGGGCTGCCTTATAAATGTATTTATTATTTTCTGCATTGTTGGGGCAAATTTATGGCATATATTTTAGTTATCTGGTTGGACACTGTCCTAATGAAGTGCTATGTAAGCTGAATTAATAAACAGACCAACAAATGAGATAGCTTCAGCCAAGATATTTTCATTAAAAATTCGTGCGATACTGTTTATTTTATTGTGATAAACCATATAGAATTTTATGATGCATTGTACACAAATTTTTATTTAGAAATTATCTCATCTCATCTCATATTGTGACAGAAATGTAAGAATTAAAAATGGAGAAATTATTAATTTAAATTTTAAAAGATCACAACTTCAATAAAGAGATAGATTTATATAGTTGTAACCCAATGCCACTAACACTGACAGAGCAAGCCAGTAGTACAGGAGTGTCAAACTCAATTTAATTGAGGGCCGCATCAGTGTTGTGTTTGACCTTAGAGTGGAGGGGTGGAATGGGGGTGGGGATGGACATGGTGGGGGTGACACGGGATTTGTGTCAGGAGCACCTTGTGGTGGCCATATGTTAAGACAGGACTTCCTTGAAACCCTCCCTCATTCTCCTTCCTTCCTTCCTTCCTTCCTTCCTTCCTTCCTTCCTTCCTTCCTTCCTTCCTTCCTT